>CM076584.1:118239179-118882151 GCA_034641835.2 Pinus albicaulis | reverse complement strand
GCAGTCATTGTATCATAACTCATTACATGTTCATATTTCATAGTTGTTTTATTTCTGTTCATACATTTCCGTAATTTCCATTGCATTCCTGTCTTTTATGTTTTTATGATTGTTAAATCACTGATCAGTTTTCTTGTGCAGGTTTTAGGTAGACAGCCCGGGGCATTTTCATGGTATTTTTGCTAATGATATGAAACTGATATTATTCTGCTGCTAGTTTTCTTTCACAGTCTTTGTTTAACTTCAGTTTTGTCTTGTGCACTTCAGCTTTGTTTATCTGATTCAGTAGTTAAAATTAGACATATTAAGCTACTCATAGTGTCTTCAGCTACCTCCGAAAGCCACAGCTGGACTGATGGTGAGGGGCCGCATGATGAGATGTGTAGTTTAGTATTAGTTTCCTTTCTGCAAAATTAGATATATTAAGCTGCTCATAGCGTCTTCAGTTTCCTCCGAAAGCCACAGCTGGACTGATGGTGAGGGGCTGCATGATGAAGTGTGTAGTTTAGTATTAGTTTCTTCTCCGCAAACTTAGATATATTGAATCATGTATGACATCTTCAATTGCCTCCGAAAGCCACAGCTGGACTGATGGCGAGGGATTGAATCATGTGTGTATGGTTTAGTATTACTTTACTTTCTGCAAATTAAATATCAGTTACACAAGTTGTTTATGATTACTTCCGCAAGTCATAGCTGGTCTAATGATGAAGGGTCAGAAAATGAATTGATGTAATTTGATTTAGATTTCTTTCATTGCAATTTTGAATTTCCATAAGCGTAGTTTCTTTTGTGTTCAGTTGGCAGCAAGAATATTTTAGTTTTCATATTCACTAGTTTCTTGTTTTGATTCATTAGATTAACAACACTTTCCATTTCAGCAGTTTACTTTCTTTTGTCATTTGTAATTTCAATTTGCTTTTAAAGTTTCGAGATTGGTAAATCATTATAGGGGATATCACTTTCTTGAACAATTATAACCAAACTTGTTTTTCACTTTAGAATTTCCATTTCACCTTAGAAAGACCATAAACGACAAAAAGTTAAGAAAGAGGTTATCTTGCACATATAGTGCGCCGCACTTCATCAGCTTACGATTCCCGGATTGACAATTAAATGCAGCAATTTAGGACACACTAAATTGACCAAACAGGAACAATGAAAAAATAAGGCAGATGAAAGACTCTTGGAAAGGACTAGAGCTTGCCAAGAAACACCATAATGCAAGTTTAAACCCAGCCTGTAAAAATTTATAGTTCCCCACCCCGGTTTTCAGTTTTCACCTTATTACTCCAAAATAGTTAAATTCCCTTTCCCATATCCATACATTTAACAAACTGGAAAATAAAATTTGCTGAAAACACAAATTCTGGAAATTTTTCAGAATGCTGGAAAATGCAGAATTAAAAATCAACAAGCATAAAAACAGTCATTCACACATTTTGACATAGATATTTTTGGTCAACATGACCCTGGAAAAACCCCCTACAACTCTTGGGGAAAACCAGTTCGAAAGCTCCTTCTTATTTCTGGAAAATGCTTTTTACAGTGATAGAAATATTCAGCAAAAAAATCAGTAAGCAAACTTTTACAACTTATCTCGTTTTCCGTGCTTAACCACTGCCTCGAAAAATGTGCAAACAGCAAAACAGGAACAACAATAAATGCTGTACGGATTTCCTCGATTTTTGTGCCCAGAAATCTGTAATAAATGTAGTTGTACGGCCACCTCGATTTCTGTGCAAAACAGCAATAAATGTTGTTGTACAGAATTCGATTTTTGTGCCAAAAGGACAATAGAAACTTGCTGTATGGACTCTGCCTCGATTTCTGTGCAAAAGGACAGCCACTTGTTGTATGACCTGCCTAGAAATTCGTGCCAAATAGAACAGCTCCCTGCTGCCTCGAAAATTGAGCCAAACTGCTATACGGCCTTTTGGAAATCGTGCCAAAAGGCTACTGTACGGTCTTCTAGAAAATCATGCCAAAAACTGCCTTGGAATGTGTGCCAAACTCTGTTGTACGGACTTGCTGAAATGCTGCCTTGGAATGTGTGCCAAGCTGCTGCCTCCTTCTCCTCACTGCCCAGAAATCTCCCTTGCTCTCTTGCTCTCCTTCTCTCAATCTGCTCATGAAAGAATGAATGACATTTTCCTCCTTTTCCTCCTTTAACCTAACCCTAAGTGACTTTTGGGGAATCCCTAAATCCAATGGCTGAAATAGATTGAGATCTAGGGCTGAGATTAAATGTTCATTTAAATCTCACTTTCTATTTTTTAATTCACCTCACTTTAATAAAGACCCACTTAGTCATTTATTTCCAAAGTCACTTTTCCTTTCTAATTTTACATTGACTTTATTAAAGTCACTTTAAAATTAGACTTTAGTAACTTTATCACTTAAAGTCACTTTTAAATTAGATTTGACTTCATAACTTTATAAAGTCACTTTAGGAGAAAAATTAAATTCTTTTGGACACTTTTCCCTAGGCCAAAGATCAAAGCCTTAGGGAACCACCTGTCCTCCGGTAACCAAATTTCAACACTCCCTCTTACCGAGGAAGGTGTTCCTCACCACACCCATCTTGTCTCTCAAGTAGACATGCTTGCCCCGTGGTAAGGCTTTGGTAAGAATATCTGCAACCTGCTCATCAGTGGGAATATACTCAAGCTTCACAGCTCCTTTCTGAACATAGTCTCTGATGAAATGATATTTGATCTCGATATGCTTTGACCTGTCATGAAATACTGGATTCTCCGTGAGTTTAATGCAACTCTGATTATCACAGTAAATCACTGAAGGTCTCAACGGCTGACCAAATAAGCCAAACAACATCTTGCGAAGCTATATGGCCTCACAACTAGCTAGACTGGCTGCCATATACTCTTCTTCCGCTGAACTCAATGCTACTGACTGCTGCTTCCAGCTGAACCATGACACCACTGCCGAACCCAACCCAAAACAACACCCTGAAGTGCTCTTCCTATCAGAAGCACAACCTGCCCAATCAGAATCAGTGTAGCCTGCCAATCTCACTCCATCCCCCTGCCTGTAGTCCAGACCATAATCCACTGTCCCCTGCAAGTACCGCAAAATGTGTTTTGCAGCCACCCAGTGAGCCTTCCTAGGCTCACACATAAACTGACTCATCGTGTTGACTGCAAAACAGATATCTGGTCTAGAGTTGACCAAATACATCAAGGAACCAATCAGCTGTCTGTACAATGTGGGATCCACCAACTCGGAATCCGAAGCATGAAGCTTCTTCTAGTTGGTGATCATCGGTGTCGACATGGGTCTACAATCCTCCATGTGGAATCTGCCAAGGATGTCCACAATATAATTCCCCTGTCCCAGGAAGAAATGCCCCTCCTCCTGCCACACCTCCAAACCCAAAAAGTAATGCATCAATCCGATGTCCTTCATCTCAAACTCCGCCGCAAGATCTCTCTTGCAGTGCTCTATGAGTCTCTCTGCACCTGTAATGACTAAGTCATCCACATACAGCACCAGAATGAGAGGCTCCTCACCTATCACAATATAGTAAAGGTTCGGATCTGCCTCACTCTTTGTGAAACCCATCTTCTGCAAGTAAGTATCTATCCCGGAGTACCAAGCTCTGGGAGCTTGCTTCAGGCCATAAAGGGCCTTCTTCAGTCTGCACACATGGGACTCCTTCCCATGCACCTCAAAGCCCTGTGGCTGCTCAATGTACACCTCCTCCTGTATGAAGCCATTGAGAAATGCAGTCTTCACATCCATCCGGTGGATCTTCCAACCCATCTCTGCTGCTATCGATATAATGGAGCGGATCGAAGTATATCGAGCCACGGGAGCGAAGGTCTCCTCATAATCAACTCCCTCTACCTGGGAGAACCCTCTAGCCACAAACCTCGCTTTGAATTTCTCAATGCTGCCATCTGCAGCATGCTTTACCTTGTAAAGCTATCTGGAAGTAACCACGGATTTGCCCTCAGGCCTAGGCACCACCTCCCAAACATCATTCTTCATGATAGAAGAATACTCCTCCTGCATGGCCTCTCTCCAGACCTGCTGGCTAGCTGCCTCCTCATAGCTAGAAGGCTCAGAGTCAAGGATGTCGGTAGCCATTGCCATATAGCTACAAAACCTCTCAGGTGGTCTGCTCTCTCTGACCAGCCTCTTAGGCTCAGCAACAGATGTGGCATCTCTCAAGGTGTCCTGAAGCCACTTGGGCTTCCTCTTCCCTGAGCACACTTCTCCCGCTGGAGAATAAAACTCCTCCTCAACATCAGGAGCCTGAACTCCTGACTGTCTGTCTGCTGTCCTCCTGCCTGCACCTGAACCTGTAGATGCTGAGGTACCGTGTGAACTGTCCATCAGTGGACTCCCCAGTGAACTGCTCTGTGGACTGCTCTACATGCTGCCCGTAGCACCACCTCTCTGACTCGGTGAGCCACTCCCCACTGACGGACCTGACATCGTCATAGATGTACCTCCGGATCCTCCTGATCCCTGCCCACTGGATCCCTGTGACTGACTCAACTGCTGCTGAGGGTCTGGCTGATCCAGATACTCTAACTCCCGTGACCTCCTGAAGGCCCTGTCCTCCTCGAACTTCACATCCCGCCCGACAACAACTTTCCTCTGTGCAGGAATGTAAATCCGAAAGGCCTTGGAGGTCTCACTGTAGCCCACAAAGATACCCTTCTCTGCGGTGGGCTCTAGTTTGGTCCTCTTCTCCTTGGGTATGTAGGAGTATGTGATGCACCAAAAGATACGAAGATGACAAATATCAGGCTTCTTCCCAGAAAAAGCCTCCTCCGGAGTCATGTGCCCCAAGGCACGATGCGGACTCTTGTTCTGCAAGTAAACAGCTGTGTTGCAGGCCTCTGCCCACAAAAACAATGGCAACCCCTGATCATGTAACATGGCTTTGGCAGCCCCTCCGATGGATCTGTTCTTCCTCTCCGCAACCCCGTTCTGCTGGGGGTTGTAAGGAACAATGAGCTCCCTCCTAATGCCTGCCTCTGCACAATAGTCAACAAACTCTCCAAGGGTGTACTCTCCTCCATTGTCCGACCTCAGGGACTTGATCTTCCGACCTGTCTGTGTCTCCACAAGAGCTCTGAACTCCTGAAACCGCTTGAAGACCTCACTCTTGGTCTTCAAGAAATAAATCCAGGTCCTCCGGGAGTGATCATCAATGAATAACACATAGTACTCATATCCACTCAAGGAAACATGAGACATCCGACCGCTCACATCGGAATGAATCAAATCAAGTATCCCAGTCGCTCTGCTGTCACTGCTGGGAAAAGGGAATTTGGCAAACTTGCCCATCGCACATCCTCTGCAAGTATCAAAGTGATCAGTACTGAAATCTGGCACACCTGTAGTGATCTCCCGCAAAGTCCTCAAGGCTCCATGATACATGTGCCCCATCCTGCGGTGCCAAATCTCACACTGCTCAGAACTGCTAGCTCTGCTGTCGGTACTGCTACTCAATGCCAAAAGGGACTGAAATGCAAACTTGTACACCTTTGCATGGCGTACACCTATCACTCTAGCTGAATCAGCTGGAGTGCCCCTGGGATACATCAACACCTGTCCTCCCCTGAACAGTACCTCATATCCTCTATCCTCCAAAGCTGAGGCAGATATGAGGTTCTTCCTCATCCCTGGCACATAAAGAACATCTGACACCTTCAAGGGAGGTTTGGACTCCCTCTGAAATGTCAATGTTCCCACACCGACCGCTCTAACAACTCTGTCATCACCGAGTACTACCTCTACATCAGTGCCACTCTCTGAAAGCTCTGAGAAGTACTCACGGACTCCTGTCATGTGACGTGAAGCCCCACTGTCCACATACCAGACACCCGAAGATGCTCCGCTAATCGAGGGAAATGCATGCTCCCTCTGAACCTCTATGGCAGATAATCCCGCACTAGAGGACTCACATGCAGTGAACCCAAACTCCCTGTCAAAACGATCTGCAAAGTCCTCAACCTCTGCTGAAGCTGCCATGCTCTGGTTCTTCCCCTTCTTCTTCTTCTTCTCCGGACACACAACTGCATAGTGTCCCATCTTCTGACAATTCCAACACTTCACTTTGGAATAGTCCTTCTGTGAGTTATCCCGTTTACCTTTACCTTTGCCTTTGCCCCCACCGTTGCTTGTGGAAGCCTGCTTCTTCCCTTTGCCTTTCTTGCGTCCTGCCAACAGTGCTACATCCTCATCCTGCTCAACTGGCTTGGCTGCCCCAAGCTGACCTTTCCTGATCTCTGTCTGAATGCAATTATCCCAAAACCTCTCCCATGTGGGAAGGGTCTCACGTGCACAAACCCCATCAGCAAAGTTCATCCATGAACTGGGGAGGCCATTCACTGCAATCCGCACCAACTCAGTGGGTGGAATGGCCTCTCCAATCGTTGCCAACTCATCTCTCACATTAGTAATCTTTGTGAGATATCCAGCTGCACTATCATTGCCCATCTTAATGGTCTTCAACTTCTCCTTCAGGACCATTTTCCGGTTCTCATTGGTACTCTGGTAGAGATTGGACAATGCTGTCCACATCTCATGAGCATTTCTCTTCCCTCTCACATGAGGAATGCAATGGTCTTTGATTCCGTCTAGAATCAGCCTCTTACCCTTGTTGTTCTTTTTATTATAAGCTGCCAACTGAGTAGCATCAGTAGGCACATTCACAGGGTTCTGTGTGGTATTCACCATAATGTCCCAGACTTCTGCCTCCTCAAAGATACTCTGCATTCTCTCCTTCCAAACGCTGTAATTGGAATGCCCATCCAACCTATCCTCCACCCTAAGTCCCAAAGACATCTTGCTGTCCTAAAACTGAAAAATAGCACTCCTGTGGTAAAGATAAAACTGTTGTTTGTGAAAAATCAGCTTGCTGGAATTTTCTGAGTGAAAATCAGCAGGCTGTAATTTTCCTCCTTGCTGTCCCAAACTGCTCTTCAGCACTCAACCTCTGATACCATGTAAAAATTTATAGTTTCCCACCCCGGTTTTCAGTTTTCACCTTATTACTCCAAAATAGTTAAATGCCCTTTCCCATAGCCATACATTTAACAAACTGGAAAATAAATTTTGCTGAAAACACAAATTCTGGAAATTTTTCAGAATGCTGGAAAATGCAGAATTAAAAATCAGCAAGCATAAAAACAGTCATTCACACATTTTGACATAGATATTTTTGGTCAACATGACCCTAGAAAAACCCCCTACAACTCTTGGGGAAAAACAATTCGAAAGCTCCTCCTTATTTCTAGAAAATGCTTTTTACAGTGAGAAATATTCAGCAAAAAAATCAGCAAGCAAACTTTTATAACTTATCTCGTTTTCCGTGCTTAACCACCGCCTCGAAAAATGTGCAAACAGCAAAATAGGAACAGCAATAAATGTTGTACGGATTTCCTCGATTTTCGTGCCCAAAAATCTGCAATAAATGCAGCTATACGGCCACCTCGATTTCTGTGCAAAACAGCAATAAATGCTGCTGTACGGATTTCGATTTTTGTGCCAAAAGGACAGCAGAAACTTGCTGTACGGATTCTGCCTCGATTTCCATGCAAAAGGACAGCCACTTGCTGTACTGCCTGCCTAGAAATTCGTGCCAAATAGAACAATTCCCTGTTGCCTCGAAAACTGAGCCAAACTGTTGTACGACCTGTTGGAAATCGTGCCAAAAGGCTGTTGTACGGTCTTCTAGAAAATCGTGCCAAAAACTGCCTTGGAATGTGTGCCAAACTCTGCTGTACGGACTAGCTGAAACGCTGCCTTGGAATGTGTGCCAAGCTGCTGCCTCCTTCTCCTCACTGCCCAGAAATCTCCCTTGCTCTCTTGCTTTCCTTCTCTCAATCTGCTCATGAAAGAATGAATGACCTTTTCCTCCTTTTCCTCCTTTAACCTAACCCTAAGTGACTTTTGGGGAATCCCTAAATCCAATGGCTGAGATAGATTGAGATCTAGGGCTGAGATTAAATGCTCATTTAAATCTCACTTTCTTTTTTTTAATTCACCCCACTTTAATAAAGACCCACTTAGTCATTTATTTCCAAAGTCACTTTTTCCTTTCTAATTTTACATTGACTTTATTAAAAGTCACTTTAAAATTAGACTTTAGTAACTTTATCACTTAAAGTCACTTTTAAATTAGATTTGATTTTATAACTTTATAAAGTCACTTTAGTAACTTTATCACTTAAAGTCACTTTAAAATTAGATTTGACTTTATAAAAATTATAAAGTCACTTTAGGAGAAAAAATTAAATTCTTTTGGACACTTTCCCCTAGGCCAAAGATCAAAGCCTTAGGGAACCACCTGTCCTCCGGTACCAAATTTCAACACTCCCTCTTACTGAGGAAGGTGTTCCTCACCACACCCATCTTGTCTCTGAAGTAGACATGCTTGCCCCATGGTAAGGCTTTGGTAAGAATATCTGCAACCTGCTCATCAGTGGGAATATACTCAAGCTTCACAGCTCCTTTCTGAACATAGTCTCTGATGAAATGATATTTGATCCCGATATGCTTTGACCTGTCATGAAATATTGGATTCTCCATGAGTTTAATGCAACTCTGATTATCACAGTAAATCACTGAAGGTCTCAACGGCTGACCAAACAAGCCAAACAACATCTTGCGAAGCCAGATGGCCTCACAACTAGCTAGACTGGCTGCCATATACTCTGCTTCCGCTGAACTCAATGCTACTGACCGCTGCTTCCAGCTGAACCATGACACCACCGCCGAACCCAACCCAAAACAGCACCCTGAAGTGCTCTTCCTATCAGAAGCACAACCTGCCCAATCAGAATCAGTGTAACCTGCCAATCTCACTCCATCACCCTGCCTGTAGTCCAGACCATAATCCACTGTCCCCTGTAAGTACCGCAAAATGTGTTTTGCAGCCACCCAGTGAACCTTCCTAGGCTCACACATAAACTGACTCATCGTGTTGACTGCAAAACAAATATCTGGTCTAGTGTTGACCAAATACATCAAGGAACCAATCAGCTGTCTGTACAATGGGGATCCACCAACTCGGAATCCGAAGCATGAAGCTTCTTCCAGTTGGTGATCATCGGTGTCGACATGGGTCTACAATCCTCCATGTGGAATCTGCCAAGGATGTCCACAATATACTTCCCCTGTCCCAGGAAGAAATGCCCCTCCTCCTGCCACACCTCCAAACCTAAAAAGTAATGCATCAAGCCGATGTCCTTCATCTCAAACTTCGCCGCAAGATCTCTCTTGCAGTGCTCTATGAGTCTCTCTGCACCTGTAATGACTAAGTCATCCACATACAACACCAGAATGAGAGGCTCCTCACCTATCACAATATAGTAAAGGTTCGGATCTGCCTCACTCTTTGTGAAACCCATCTTTTGCAAGTAAGTATCTATCCTGGAGTACCAAGCTCTGGGAGCTTGCTTCAGGCCATAAAGGGCCTTCTTCAGTCTGCACACATGGGACTCCTTCCCATGTACCTCAAAGCCCTGTGGCTGCTCAATGTACACCTCCTCCTGTATGAAGCCATTGAGAAATGCGGTCTTCACATCCATCTGGTGGATCTTCCAACCCATCTCTGCTGCTATCGATATAATGGAGCGCATCGAAGTATATCGAGCCACGGGAGCGAAGGTCTCCTCATAATCAACTCCCTCTACCTGGGAGAACCCTCTAGCCACAAACCTCGCTTTGAATTTCTCAATGCTGCCATCTGCAGCATGCTTTACCTTGTAAAGCCATCTGGAAGTAGCCACGGATTTGCCCTCAGGCCTCGGCACCACCTCCCAAACATCATTCTTCATGATAGAAGAATACTCCTCCTGCATGGCCTCTCTCCAGACCTGCTGGCTAGCTGCCTCCTCATAGCTAGAAGGCTCAAAGTCAAGGATGCTGGTAGCCATTGCCATATAGCTACAAAACCTCTCAAGTGGTCTGATCTCTCTGACAGGCCTCTTAGGCTCAGCAACAGATGTGGCATCTCTCAAGGTGTCCTGAAGCCACTTGGGCTTCCTCTTCCCTGAGCACACTTCTCCCGCCGGAGAATAAAACTCCTCCTCCTCAACATCAGGAGCCTGAACTCCTGACTGTCTGTCTGTTGTCCTCCTGCCTACACCTGAACCTGTAGATGCTGAGGTACCGTGTGAACTGTCCATCAGTGGACTCCCCAGTGAACTGCTCTGTGGACTGCTCTGCGTGCTACCCATAGCTCCACCCCTCTGACTCTGCGAGCCACTCCCCACTGACGGACCTGACATCATCATAGATGTACCTCCGGATCCTCCTGATCCCTGCCCACTGGATCCTTGTGACTGACTCAACTGCTGCTGAGGGTCTGGCTGATCCAGATACTCTAACTCTCGTGACCTCCTAAAGGCCCTGTCCTCCTCGAACTTCACATCCCGCCTGACAACAACTTTCCTCTGTGCAGGAATGTAAATCCGAAAGGCCTTGGAGGTCTCACTGTAGCCCACAAAGATACCCTTCTCTGCGGTGGGCTCTAGTTTGGTCCTCTTCTCCTTGGGTATGTAGGAGTATGTCATGCACCCAAAGATACGAAGATGACCCATATCAGGCTTCTTCCCAGAAAAATCCTCCTCTGGAGTCATGTGCCCCAAGGCACGATGCGGACTCCTGTTCTGCAAGTAAACAGCTGTGTTGCAGGCCTCTGCCCACAAAAACAATGGCAACCCCCGATCATGTAACATGGCTTTGGCAGCCCCTCCGATGGATCTGTTCTTCCTCTCCGCAACCCCGTTCTGCTGGGGGTTGTAAGGAACAGTGAGCTCCCTCCTAATGCCCGCCTCCGCACAATAGTCAACAAACTCTCCAAGGGTGTACTCTCCTCCATTGTCCGACCTCAGGGACTTGATCTTCCGACCTGTCTGTGTCTCCACAAGAGCTCTGAACTCCCGAAACCGCTTGAAGACCTCACTCTTGGTCTTCAAGAAATAAATCCAGGTCCTCCTGGAGTGATCATCAATGAATAACACATAGTACTCATATCCACTCAAGGAAACATGAGACATCCAACCGCTCACATCGGAATGAATCAAATCAAGTATCCCAGTCGCTCTGCTGTCACTGCTGGGAAAAGGGGATTTGGCAAACTTGCCCATCGCACATCCTCTGCAAGTATCAAAGTGATCAGCACTGAAATCTGGCACACCTGTAGTGATCTCCCGCAAAGTCCTCAAGGCTCCATGATACATGTGCCCCATCCTGCGGTGCCAAATCTCACACAACTCAGAACTGCTAGCTCTGCTGTCGGTACTACTGCTCTATGCCAAAAGGGGCTGGAATGCAAACCTGTACACCTTTGCATGGCGTACACCTATCATTCTAGCTGAATCAGCTGGAGTGCCCCTGGGATATATCAACACCTGTCCTCCCCTGAACAGTACCTCATATCCTCTGTCCTCTAAAGCTGAGACAGATATGAGGTTCTTCCTCATCCCTGGCACATAAAGAACATCTGACACTTTCAAGGGAGGTTTAGACTCCCTCTGAAATGTCAATGTTCCCACACCGACTGCTCTAACAACTCTGTCATCACCGAGTACTACCTCTATATCAGTGCCACTCTCTGAAACCTCTAAGAATTACTCACGGACTCCTGTCATGTGACGTGAAGCCCCACTGTCCACATACCAGATACTCGAAGATGCTCCGCTAATCGAGGGAAATGCATGCTCCCTCTGAACCTGTGTGGCAGGTAATCCTGCACTAGAAGACTCACACACAATGAACCCAAACTCCCGGTCAAAGCGATCTGCAAAGTCCTCAACCTCTGCTGAAGCTGCCATGCTCTGGTTCTTCCCCTTCTTCTTCTTCTCCGGACACACCACTGCATAGTGTCCCATCTTCTGACAATTCCAACACTTCACCTTGGAATAGTCCTTCTGTGTGTTATCCTGTTTACCTTTACCTTTGCCTTTGCCCCCACCATTGCTTGTGGAAGCCTGTTTCTTCCCTTTGCCTTTCTTGCGTCCTGCCAACAGTGCTACATCCTCATCCTGCTCAACTGGCTTGGCTGCCCCAAGCTGACCTTTCCTGATCTCTGTCTGAATGCAATCATCCCAAAACCTCTCCCATGTTGGAAGGGTCTCACGTGCACAAACCCCATCAGCGAAATTCATCCATGAACGGGGGAGGCCATTCACTGCAATCCGCACCAACTCAGTGGGTGGAATGGCCTCTCCAATTGCTGCCAACTCATCTCTCACATTAGTAATCTTTGTGAGATATCCAGCTGCACTATCATTTCCCATCTTAATGGTCTTCAGCTTCTCCTTCAGGACCATTTTCCGGTTCTCATTGGTACTCTGGTAGAGATTGGACAATGTTGTCCACATCTCATGAGCATTTCTCTTTCCTCTCACATGAGGAATGCAATGGTCTTTGATTCCGTCTAGAATCAGTCTCTTACCCTTGTTGTTCTTTTTATTATATGTTGCCAACTGAGTAGCATTGTAGTGATCTCCCGCAAAGTCCTCAAGGCTCCATGATACATATGCCCCATCCTGCGGTGCCAAATCTCACACAGCTCAGAACTGCTAGCTCTGCTGTCGGTACTATTGCTCAATGCCAAAAGGGGCTGAAATGCAAACTTGTACACCTTTGCATGGCGTACACCTATCACTCTATTTGAATCAGGTTTGGAGCGCCCTGGGGATATCGGCTTTGTCCTCCCACGAACGATTATCTCATATCCTCCCTATCCTCCAAAAGTTTGAGACGGATATAGGGTTCTTCCTCATCCCACGGCACATAAAGGGTATCGGCACCTTCAAGGGAGGTTTAGACTCCCTCTGAAATGTCAGTGTCCCCACACCGACTGCTCTAACAACTCTGTCATCACCGAGTACTACCTCTACATCGGTGCCACTCTCTGAAAGCTCTGAGAAGTACTCACGGACTCCTGTCATATGACGTGAAGCCCCACTGTCCACATACCAGATACCCGAAGATGCTCCGCTAATCGAGGGAAATGCATGCTCCCTCTGAACCTCTATGGCAGATGATCCCGCACTAGAGGACTCACACGCAGTGAACCCAAACTCTCGGTCAAAACGATCTGCAAAGTCCTCAACCTCTGCTGAAGCTGCCATGCTCTGGTTCTTCCCCTTCTTCTTCTTCTTCTCCGGACACACAGCTGCATAGTGTCCCATCTTCTGACAATTCCAACACTTCACTTTGGAATAGTCCTTCTGTGAGTTATCCTGTTTACCTTTACCTTTGCCTTTGCCCCCACCATTGCTTGTGGAAGCCTGCTTCTTCCCTTTGCCTTTCTTACGTCCTGCCAACAGTGCTACATCCTCATCCTGCTCAACTGGCTTGGCTGCCCCAAGCTGACCTTTCCTGATCTTTGTCTGAATGCAATCATCCCAAAACCTCTCCCATGTGGGAAGGGTCTCACGTGCACAAACCCCATCAGCAAAGTTCATCCATGAACGGGGAGGCCATTCACTGCAATCCGCACCAACTCAGTGGGTGGAATGGCCTCTCCAATCGCTGCCAACTCATCTCTCACATTAGTAATCTTTGTGAGATATCCAGCTGCACTATCATTACCCATCTTAATGGTCTTCAGCTTCTCCTTTAGGACCATTTTCCGGTTCTCATTGGTACTCTGGTAGAGATTGGACAATGCTGTCCACATCTGATGAGCATTTCTCTTTCCTCTCACATGAGGAATGCAATGGTCTTTGATTCCGTCTAGAATCAGTCTCTTACCCTTGTTGTTCCTTTTATTATATGTTGCCAACTCATCAGGATCAGTAGGCACATTTACAGGGTTCTGTACGGTATGCACCATAATGTCCCAGACTTCTGCCTCCTCAAAGATACTCTGCATTCTCTCCTTCCAAATGCTGTAATTGGAATGCCCATCCAATCTATCCTCCACCCTCAGTCCCAAAGACATCCTGCTGTCCTAAAACTGAAAAATAGCACTGCTGTAGTAAAGGTAAAAATTCTGTTTGTGAAAAAATCAGCTTGCTGGAATTTTCTGAGTGAAAAATCAACAGGCTGTATTTTTCTCCTTGCTGTCCCAAACTGCTCTTTCAGCACTCAAGCTCCGATACCATGTAGAAATTTCTTGTTTCCCACCCCGGTTTTCAGTTTTTCACCTTATTACTCCAAAATAGTTAAATGCCCTTTCCCATATCCATACATTTAACAAACTGGAAAATAAATTTTGTTGAAAACACAAATTCTGGAAATTTTTCAGAATGCTGGAAAATGCAGAATTAAAAATCAGCAAGCATAAAAACAGTCATTCACACATTTTGACACAGATATTTTTGGTCAACATGACCCTGGAAAAACCCCCTACAACTCTTGGGGAAAACCAGTTCGAAAGCTCCTTATTTCTGGAAAATGCTTTTTACAGTGAGAGAAATATTCAGCAAAAAATCAGCAAGCAAACTTTTACAACTTATCTCGTTTTTCCGTGCTTAACCACCGCCTCGGAAAATGTGCAAACAGCAAAACAGGAACAGCAATAAATGCTGTACGGATTTCCTTGATTTTCGTGCCCAAAAATCTGCAATAAATGCAGCTGTACGGCCACCTCGATTTCTGTGCAAAACAGCAATAAATGCTGCTGTACGGATTTCGATTTTTGTGCCAAAAGGACAGCAGAAACTTGTACGGATTCTGCCTCGATTTCTGTGCAAAGGGACAGCCACTTGTTGTACGGCCTGCCTAGAAATTCGTGCCAAATAGAACAGCTCCCTGTTGCCTCGAAAACTGAGCCAAACTGTTGTACGGCCTCTTGGAAATCGTGCCAAAAGGCTGATGTACGGTCTTCTAGAAAATCGTGCCAAAAACTGCCTTGGAATGTGTGCCAAACTCTGTTGTACGGACTTGCTGAAACGCTGCCTTGAAATGTGTGCCAAGCTGCTGCCTCCTCCTCCTCACTGCCCAGAAATCTTCCTTGCTCTCTTGCTCTCCTTCTCTCAATCTGCTCATGAAAGAATGAATGACCTTTTCCTCCTTTTCCTCCTTTAACCTAACCCTAAGTGACTTTTGGGGAATCCCTAAATCCAATGGCTGAAATAGATTGAGATCTAGGGCTGAGATTAAATGCTCATTTAAATCTCACTTTCTATTTTTAATTCACCCCACTTTAATAAAGACCCACTTAGTCTTTTATTTCCAAAGTCACTTTTTCCTTTCTAATTTTATATTGACTTTATTAAAGTCACTTTAAAATTAGACTTTAGTAACTTTATCACTTAAAGTCACTTTTAAATTAGATTTGACTTTATAACTTTATAAAGTCACTTTATTAACTTTATCACTTAAAGTCACTTTAAAATTAGATTTGACTTTATAAAAATTATAAAGTCACTTTAGGAGAAAAATTAAATTCTTTTGGACACTTTTCCCTAGGCCAAAGATCAAAGCCTTAGGGAACCACCTGTCCTCCGGTACCAAATTTCAACACCAAATCCTTTACAATGACCCTCTATCCATTCCACACTTGAGGGTAACTCCCCAAAGGTGTTTCTCACATAGTGAGTTGGCTGATTAAACAAATAAGTTGTTGTCCCTGTGAAAATTTCTGAATCTGATTTACAGAAATCCTACTGCAGAAATTTGATTTACATTATCTACTTGTTTTCATTAGTTTAACGAGTTATTTTCTAAATGCTTCAAGAAAATATTAATGTAAATACGTTGCAGCCTACACAAATATACACATCGAGTACTGAAAAATAAATGAGACAATCAGACAAAGGACGCACTTATTTTCGGGCAAATGTCCCTGGAAAAACCCAATGTGGGAAAACCAGTGCAGCGAATCTGAGGGTTTGTATTATTAAGCAGCAGTATTCTGAGTACAACTAGGGTGCCAAAATCCGCCTCACCCAACAGAGACAATCCTCGACAGACAAATAAACTAGTGATTTTTCCCTCACACTACAGGTCCCGGCTGATCCAAATCAAAAACTAGTGAAACCCTAGCTGCCTCTGTGCAGTAGATGCATAGCCCTGCATGGGTCTGGCTGAGCACTGCGTCATCCCTTCTCTATGTTGATCTGCCTCTCAGAAAATTGAATTTCAGCCCTCCCGGCTCAGAAACCCCAATCTTCAGTAATTTCTAGATTGTCTTTTAGATGATTTGCGCTAACCCTGCGTGGGCCTGCGTCAGCCCCTCTTGGAACTGCATCACCTCTCCTGGTGGCTGCGCTACTTCCTTTGCGTCTTTGTTGCCCTTGCTCTGCTATGTACTCTTGGTCCTCCAACCAAGAACTGCTTCTGCCCCTCGCTGCAACTGAATCACTCAAATCTTATCTTCGTCCGAGCACTGCTCCTTCAGAAGAATTTGATCTCTAGATTCATTGTGTGTGTGTTCTCTAACTGACCCTCAAGCCTTCCTTCATACTTTTCCTATTAAGAAATCATCAGTCGTGATCTAATCATTAATCAACGACTAAGATTAAATCATACTTGATCCTCGTCACTTAGAAGCTTCTCACCCACATGTTTAAATTAATTCACTTTAATTATATTAATTCCCTAAGTTTTAACTTAGGCTCCATTTAAAATAATTAATTATTTGAATAACTTCCACTCTGGGTGGAATTTCTCCAAACAATTATGGGTCTTGGAGATCTCATGTGTTCTAGCCCCTCCACAAAGTTTCTGAGCTATAGCACATCCGATGCTACCCAAAAATCAACAGTCCCTACATTTTTACATAGGCTTTACATATTTTCATACATGATAACAAGCTATTTGGATTTATAACTCCTTCACGAAACTTCAAAATTGATAAATAATCACATATTCAGTTAGGGTAACTTCAGTGGACCAAAATCTATAGGTTACATGCTATATCTTTCAATTGTTTTTGCTATTAATATCTTATGTTATAATTCTCTTATGTTTTAGCACTATCTTTTTATAGAAGAGAGCAGAGAGAGTCTAGACTAAGAACACCTCCACCCCATTAACTCCATACAAGACACTTGACATAAACTCGATTTGTTGGGGTATATTTAGGGACTCTTCCCTTGGTTGTTTAGGAGGTGTTGGGCCTAAATAGTGGGGCATTAGGCCAAGGTGACATAGGGCCCCTACCTTATGTGTGTCCATCTAGAAGGCCTACAAGGAACTTAGTGACCCTGTTAAATCAATCGGTAACAATTTTTGGCGTTGTTGTTGGGAAGAAGATCTTTCAAGCTAGTTTTATATGACATTGATCCACTTCAGTAATATTTTATTTACTTCTTGTGTATTTTGATGAGATTATTATAAACAACTAACCTTGAGGATCTCATCTGGCGACGCCAACTGAGGATGCTTCAACTGAACCCAAGCATACAAAAAGGTACTCAACAAGGTCATCAAACCAATGTGAGTTGGCTTTCATTCCCAAACCTGAGTTATTTTATCAAAGAAGAAAAACTAAAGCCAAGGATGGGGAACAAATTTTCATAGTATATCATTTTGTTTTACTTGCACTTAAAGAGTTCTTTGAAAGCCAAGAATCTTTAACTTTAAGTACATCTCAGCAGAACACATCTCAAAATAACAAAATGGCTTTACCTTGGTTCACTGATTTATATAAACAACTTAATTTAACTTAAAAGCAAGCCAACCCCATGACCGCCCCAACAATCCTAATAAACTATCAATTTTTAAGCAAAATCATCTGGTTTTCGCACATGACTTTTAGTAGTCTTTCACCAGAATGATGTAAGGACTAAAGGTGAAATATGAAGATGTAGCTATGAAATCTGTTGTTCTTTCTTTGAATGGTGATGTTACTAGATGGTATGAAACTTTACCCGATAATAGAATTAGTGGCTTTGAACAAATTAAAACCAAGTTTTTTAAAAAATGGTCTAAAACAAAGGATCCTAGATTTTTTTTTAATCCATTACATAAAATTAAAAGAAGAGAAAATGAGGATATTGAAGAATTCAACGTTAGGTTTGATAAGGTAGTTCAGGACATACCTCAAGATTGTAGGCCACCTGAAAAGGCTCTCTTACCTTATGACCTCCAAGCTTTTAAAGGAACTTTTGCTTCTAACTTAAATTTCACTAAAACAAACTCTATTAATGCTACTAACGCTAGTGCAAAGAACGTAGATAATAGTTGGTCTCTAGCAAATAAACCAGACATGCTAGCACCTTTGGAGCCTAGAACCAAACCTCAAACCAGAGCATCTGAGAATAAAGACAAGCCTTCAACATCCAACTCAAATGACTTTATGTCCCAATTAACTCACCAAAATAAATAATTGCAGTTATACATGACGGAAATGATGCAAAGTCACCAAGTTGTTCAAAACAAAGTAGTTCAAATGAAGCATTCTTAACAATCCTTTCAACCGAGAAATAATTCCCTCCTAAGAATGTCCTTAAACCCTAATACCAAAGTCATAAACCTCCTAATCCTTTGGAATATAACAATATGCTTGAGCAATTTAATCATATTTTTTGCAGGGCATGTGCGATACCTTCCACTCTAAGTTCACTTGCCAAGCTTTTGCAGAAGCATACAATGCAAGCAGGGTCAAAGAGTCCAGCTTCCCAAACATAAGCACTTTATCCTCTTTCGAGGGTATTAGTAAATTGTTTGATGAACCCAGCCATAGGGAAAACAAGCCTCAAGTGGATTAGTTTGTTCGGTTCTTCGTCGAATTCCTTTTGATGATCAACTTAAACAAATGTATGTCAAACATTCTAAAGGGAAAACTTATCAACACAAATCTAAAGAAACATCGTATCCAAACCCAAACCTAGATCAAACTCCTAGTCAAGCTTTCAATCAAGCATCCTCTTCTTCTAAAAAGGTAGTGGACCCTCCCAAATCTTCTAAGTCCACTAAATTGGATGTAGATCTCTCTAGATGGTAAAATAATGTTAAAGTTCCTATCCCTTTGATTGAAGTTGTCAAAATTCCTACCTTTAGAAGTCAAATATAGAAGGCCTTAGGTTTCAAAGAACCAAGCGTCCAAGAAGTGATTTGGAGTAACCCTGTTTGTATGGATCAGAGTGAGGATCCCCCTATAATTCTCACATTTTCCATATTTAATAAACCTCGCAACAATTTGTTAAACAAGCCATTCTTAGTATCACTAATCGTAATTGAATGGATCCTCCATAATTGAATGATGGATTTAGGGGCTACGGTAAATGCCATGAGCTTTTACTTCACGACCTTGCAAAATTATATATGGCTTTGACTTGTGCGATCCCATCTGTAAAGTTGATTAAGGATTTACAAGTCCACCTCACAACACATCATAATGTTTTCTTGAGGATGGAAATTGTGGTGTTGGATGTGCATTCGGCATAGGGAATGTTGTTGTCACGAAAGTGGACGGAAGATGTAGGTGGTGCAATTCAAATGAATATATCTTACATCATGCTACCAACCCCTAAGGGTGAGTCTATTAGGTTATACAGAAAATCCTTCAGGATGAACAACTCATCTGGTAGATCCTAGATACCCTAAAAATCAAGTTAAGATCGTAGAATAAAGTATGAGATCTTACCCGGTAATGGTTGCTAAGGTTCCTCAAATGAATGAAGTAAAGTGGTTATGGAGGATGAGCTTTGATGGTGCATCCTCGAAATATGGAAATGCAACTGAAATTTTTTTCACATCTCCTAATAAGGAAGTCATTCATTTCTCCAATAGATTGGAACTTGAGGCAACTAATAATGTGGTAAAATATGAATCTTTACCCTGAGGATTATTTGTTGCTAGGGATATGGGCATATCATGTTAGAAGGTCATTGGTGATTCAAATCTAGTGGTTTGTCGAATCAAGGACTTACATGGTTGTAAAAATGATTAAGTATAGAAACATAGTCAAGGGGGTCATAGATGTTTTTGATGCTTTTGGCATAGAAGCGGTGTCAATGCCTATGAATATTGTTGTCAACTCATTAGTTGTGTCTGCGTCAATTATGCAGCCTTCCTTGAAATTAGAGAAGGGTGGTAGAATCGAGATACTTTAGAAACCCTCTCTTCCAAACATTGTTGAGAACTGGCAGGTTTTTAATGATGATGATCAAATTGTCAGAGTTCTCAAGGGCATTGATGAATTTGAGGTAGATGAACCTGTTGAGATTTTGGGTAGCATCGCACGCATTCTAGCTCTGAAACTTTGTGGAGGGGCTCGAACACATGAGATCTCCAAGACCCAGAAATCGTTTGGAGAAATTTCACCCGAAACCTAAGTTATTCAAAATATTAATTATTTTAATGGAGACCCTATGTCTAACTTAGGGAAATTAAATAATTAAAGTGAATTAATTTAGACATGTGGGTGAGAATGTTCCAAGTGACATGGATCAAGTCTATTCTAATATTAGTCGTTGATTAGAGATTAGATCACGATTGTTGTATGTTCAAAGAGAAAAGTATTAAAGGAAGGCTTAGGATCAATTGGAGAACACACATATAGTAGCAACATTTGAGCTAAGTCGAAATTCTGGGACGCAATTTGTTGAGAATTTTGGAGTGAGCTTGCAATGCAATGAGGGGCAGATCGGTAGTGGTATTTCAGGTCTGAGGTCGAGGATGCATTAGCAGAGAGGCAGATCCGTACCACAGCAGCGCAGAGACCCAACAAGGGTGATGCAGGCCCAACCAGAGTAGCACAGACGCAGCATAATCTTAGCCAGAGCTACGCAAAGGCAACGTAGGCTCAGCCAGAGTGACGCAGGGCCAACCTGTGCTGCGCAGAGGCTTACGCAGGGTCGTAGGGTTGACGCAGTGCCGGGAGAGGTAGCGTTGGGGTTCTGGTGCACCAAAAAGGGCTCGTTTTCAGCAGATCCAGAAGATGTGAAGCCTCAACTGAATCAGGTATATTTTATGTCTCCAAGCGATAGGGGTACATCTGCCAATATTTTCTCTGTTTGGGAAAACCATGTCTAGTGCCCTTGAATGTATTGAGAATTCTGCATAATAATAAAACCATCTAAGATTTGTTGCATTGGTTTTCCCGAATTGGGTTTTTCTGGGGACATTTGTCCGAAAAATAGTGTCCTTTGTCATGTGGGCTTTATTCTTCAGTTCTTGATTTGTATGTATGTGTAGGCTGCAGTAGTGTTTACTTTGATGTTTTACTGAATATTTTAGAAAAAATAACTAGTTAATTAAATCAAACAAGTAGGAGAAGTAAATCAGAATACTACAGTAGCGTTTTTGTAATTTGGATTCAGAAATTTTCACACAGTATTAGAGCTATTGCAGATCACGGGAAGTTGAAGCCATCAGCGAAGTGACGAAGATTTTTTCTGCAGGAAAGCAGCTGAGACAGCCTAGATCCAAAAAGAGACAACGCAACACCTGAGGGACAGCACAGACCCAGCAGGGGTGACACAGAGCCTGTCTAGCTCACGCAGAGCTGCCACAGAGGGTGACGCGAGCCCAGAAGGGTGACGCAGAACATGTCTAGCTCACGCAAAGTTGACGCAGAGGCTAACGTTGGCCCAAGAGGGTGACGCAGTTCGAGAGGATCTGACATTGTGCCAGTTGTTGCGGTTGGAGGTGCAATTTTTTATCTTCAAAGTTGTTGTTGGGGCATTGTTTATGTCGGTGCAGAACAGTGTGTGTCTAGCAAGGTTGACAAAATAAGGGGAAGAAGTTACTCAACAAACTTTCTAGCCAAGACGTTTGAGATCTTATCAGCAGAGTGATTGGAAAGGGTTGATTTGGCAGAATTGGTGGAGGATTTCCAAGAAGGAAATAACAGATCAGAGGGAGCATATTCTCTAGAGGGTTTTCTATCGCCAAGAAACCCAGATCCGGTCTCTTGCTGAGAGCTGCAGCAGAAGAAGGAAGAAGAGCATCCTCTTCGACACCGTTGAGCAGAGATGGCCTCTCATGGATTGAGGGATCAAGACAAGTTATAAAGAGCATATAACTTCGTCATCTAGAGGGCCAGGATCCTATATGTCTTGGATGAGTATCGCATTAAAGATTATGCCTAGAAGGTTGTGGTCGCCCAGTTAATGTTGATCCATTAAAGAAGTATGAGGAAGCGCAAGCAAGGGCCAAGCGCTTGATAATGGACGGGGTAAAGGATCATGTGGTCCCACACATTGTCGAGAATAATACAGCAAGTGAGATGTGGACGACCTTGAACACGTTGTATCGAGGTACTTCTGTCCAGAGGAAGATGCTTCTGGAGAATCAGAAGCGACTATTTCAGATGCACAAGGGAGAGGAAATCAATCCCTTCCTCATTCGATTGAAGTCAATTCGAGATCAGCTGGTTTCTATGGGGGCAACTCCTGACGATGGTCTCATGGTGAGGACTACCCTGAATGCAGTCACCGATGATTGGGAGACCTTTGACCAAAATATTTTGGGCAGAGCACAACTTCCAAATTGGGAGGACATGTGGGCAACTCTTCGTTAAGAGGAGATAAGGAGAATTTCCAAGATGGGAAGTAGCAGCGGAGGAGCCAAGATCAAGAAGGAGGATGAGGAAGACGCAGCCCTCGCATCTAAGAGACAAAGACAGCAGCAAGGGAAGAAGAAGAAGGACCTCTCAAAGGTCGGGTGCTTCAGACAACGCGAATTGGGACACTTCGCCAATACTTGTCCTTAAAAAAAGAAGGGTAAGGAAGATTTAGATTCCTAAGGCGGCGACAGCCAAGGGGGATGATGGTAGTGATGATGACGTGGGCCATGAGCGCTCATGTATCTCGATAAAAGAGGTAGGGCGACATTGATCTGTAGTTCTCTTGAACTGCAGAGGGGGTCAGGATCCTTGAGGTGCCCAAACTCTTGGATCACATACGAGCTACGGGAGGCCTTAAAGACAGTAGAAGGATGACTGGAGTTAGTTGGTGCAGAGGATCATGGAGGCACTTTGGCAATGCAGGGACGCTGAAGACTGGAGAAATGCAGAGGAGAGGCAGCAGCAGCGCAGACGCTGATGGGATTTCAACCGCGTAGAGGAAGTGCAAAGCGGCAGCAGAGCTTCAGAGGATCAGCACAGAACAGCAGCAGAGGGTGCTTCAATACAAGATGCAGCCAAACTGAATTGTCTACCAATATTTTGGGTGATGTCCTTCAGTTTCTTACTTCTCAGCAACTGAGTTACAGTGCAACAGTTAGCAGTGGTTGTGCTATGAGCAGCATGATGCAATATTTGAGAGGGAGATGCAGTATAGATGAGGCAATGACTGTGCCAGAGTCATGGGCAGCAGTGCAGTGGATGAGGGCCGCAACCGAGCATCAGCAGCGCAGGGGACCGATGCCATAGATCAGAGTAACACTTCTAGAGTGAAGTGTTGCTAGAGCACATTCCTCAATAAGAGGGACTGTTGAGATTTTGGGTAGCATCGGATGTGCTCTAGCTCCGAAACTTTGTGGAGAGGCTAGACACATGAGATCTCCAAGACCCAAAAATTGTTTGGAGAAATTCCACCTGGAACCTAAGTTATTCAAAATATTAATTATTTTAATGGAGACCCTAAGTCTAACTTAGGGAAATTAAATAATTAAAGTGAATTAATTTAGACATGTAGGTGAGAATGTTCTAAGTGATGTGGATCAATTTTTTTCTAATCTCAGCCGTCAATTAGAGATTAGATCATGGGGGAAATTAAATAACTAAAGTGAATTAATTTATACATGTGGGTGAGAATGTTCTAAGTGACGTGGATAAAGTCTTTTGTAATCTTAGCTGTCGATTAGAGATTAGATCACGATCGTTGAATGTTCAACGAGAAAAGTATTAAAGGAAGGCTTGGGGTCAGTTAGAGAACACACACATAGTAGCAGCACTTAGCTAAGTCAAAATTATGGGGCGCGGTTTGCTGAGAATTTTTAAGTGAGCTTGCAGTGCAGTGAGGGGAAGATCAACAGTGGGATTTCAGATCTGAGGTCGAGGATACATTAGTAGAGAGGTAGACCCGTACCAGAGCAGCGCAGAGACCCAGCAAGGGTGACGCACGCCCAGCCAGAGCAACGAAGAGGCAGTGTACGCTCAGCCAGAGTGACGCAAGCCAAGCCAAAGCTGCGCAGAAGCAACATAGGCTCAACCAGAGTGACGCAGGGCCAGCCTGTGCTACGGAGAGGCTTACACAGGCAATAGGGCTGACCCAGTGCCGAGAGAGGCAGCGCTGGGGTTCCAGTGGGCCAGAAAAGGCTCGTTTTCAACAGATCCAGAAGGTGTGAAGCCTCAACTATCAGCCATATTTTCTGTCTTCGAGTGATAGAGGTACATGTGCCGAGATTTTCCCTGTTTGGGAAAAATATGTCTAGTTCCCTTGAATGTATTCAAAATTCTGCATAATAATAAAACCCTCTAAGAGTTGTTGCACCGATTTTCCCGCATTGGTTTTTTCTGGGGACATTTGTCCGAAACATATTGTGTCATTTGTCATGTGGGCTTTATTCTTCAGCTCTTGATCTATATGTATGTGTAGGTTGCAGTAGTGTTTACTATGATGTTTGACTGAATATTTCAGAAAAAATAACTTGTTAATTAAATCAAACAAGTAGGAGAAGTAAATCAGAATACTGCAGCAGGGTTTCTGTAATTTGGATTTAGAAATTTTCATAGAACCTAATTTGAGGGCGAAACATTTTGTAGAAAATTTACCTTCAAATAAGATTACCTCAAGTTTAATAACTTTATAAACATATTTCCACTGATATGATGCCTTTCAAAGTGAGAACAAACTCAATCAACCAAGAGGAATATGAAGAGATTAATGTAGGGACTAAGGTTGATCCGAAAAATATTAAATTTGGCAGTCACATCACTCCGAAAGAAAAGAGTAAGATTAATAAGAGTTACTGATGGACTTTACGGACATGTTTGCTTGGTCGTATGGTGACCTAAAAGTGTATAAAGATGATGTCATACAACACAAGATTCCTTTAGTTGAGAGAGTTAAGCCTTTCAGGAAAAAATTAGCAAAATAAATCTAAAGCTGATCCCTCTGGTTAAACAAGAGCTTGAGAAGACATTGAGTTAAACAAGAGCTTGAGAAGACATTGAGTGTCGGAATCATTGCTTCGTCTAAACATACCACTTGGATTTCAAACCTTGTGGTGGTGAGAAAGAAATTAGGACAAATTCACTTATTTGTGGACTTTAAAAACCTGAATGTAGCCTCCATCAAAGAAAACTACACATTTCACATGGAAATGTTGTTTCAATGGATTACGAGGTTTGCGATTATGTCTTTCCTCAACGAGTTTTCAAGGTATAACCAGTGGTTAGATAAAGAGGTAAAAAAAAACGACATTCACAACTCCTTTGGGTACCTTTGAATACATTTGAATGTTGTTTGGGCTGCAAAACGTTAGTGCCACTTTTTTAAGGGCAATGGATTACGCATTCCATGACATCATTAGGAAAATCATTGAGATTGATCAAGATGATCTCATGGTGTTCTAAAAGAAAATGCTAGATCATATTAATCATTTGCACCTAGTATTTGAGCAATGTCACAAGTATGAGATTTCCTAAAATCTCGAAAAGACAGTGTTGGGTGTGATGGAAGGAAAGCTTATGTGCCACATAGTTGTGAAAGGAGTAAGGGTGGACCCAAAAAGGGTCAAAGCCATCCAACAACTTCCTCCACCAAGGAACGTAAAGGAGCTCCAATAATTCTTTGGTAAGGTCAACTTTATTAGGCGGTTCATACCAAACATTGCCGAGATTTCCAAACCCCTAAATAAGTTATTAGATAAAGATGTTACCTTCGAGTGGGATGAGGCAAGTATAAATGTTTTTCAGCATATCATGGACACCATCACCCAAGTTGTGGTATTGGTGAGCCCTAATTATACTCAAGAATTTATAATTTTTTTATTTGCATCAAAATGCACCAATGTTGGGGTCCTTCTTTAGAAGGGCAAAGAAGGTTATGAGCAGCCCATCATGTTCATGACCAAGATGCTCAAGGACACAGAGTTGAATTGCGCAATTATGGAAAATCACGTCTATGCCTTAGTCAAATCAATTTAGCCTTTCCATACTTATGTGGGTTACTCTATGATTGTAGCATTTTTCCCCATTTTGCAGGAAAAGAAACCCTATCTCAACAAGATTGTTTGGAAACTGTTAATTTTGGACAACTAGGTCCAAAGTCCATGTTGCATTGTTCATATGATGATGGTCATAATTTTGTTAGATTCCTCTTTCAGAGAGGTGCAAGATTGATCTAAAGATCATCTTGTTTGGATGAGAAAAACGTATATTTTGAATTTATTTTCCACAAATGTGCAAGGTCGGCCAGATTTATAATGTAAGCTCATAAGCCTAATAGATGTGTCACACACCCTCACTCATGGATATAAATTGGAGAGACTTGGAGGTCATTTGCTCATCAACTCATCACACATTCTCTCATGTGATCTGATTGGTTCGATAGCCTTTGGAGGCCTCTTTCCCTCACACTTGCGGAGCTGAAGCTGATGTTATCCTGTGGATCTGTATAGGGTTGTTTTGCTGAGCATTGACCGTGGTCAACCCTTGACTATTTTACCTCAAACTTTTGTTGAAATTATGATTTTTGAGGGTCGTACAACTGGGCACAAAAATCAAAGGAAAAAGAGCAGTTTGATCGAAGCCCTAATCTACAGCGTTGACTTTTGGTTGACCAACGTTGACTTTTGATGAGTTGCCTTTGAGGGTTGTGGGTGTGACACTTCGAGGGTTGGCTGATCTAAAGAAAGGCTTTGCTAGTTGGAGCATCCTATTGACTGTCGTAACACACATTATCTTATATCTTTGTTGGACAAGAAGAATTGTAAAATCTGATCTATATTATTGGCTAGTCTTTTGTTGATCTATTATTGTGTTCTATCAGCATTTTACTTTCATGTTTATGTGATTTCTAATTTGAATCGGGCCTAAGAAAGATTGAAGTAAATTTGCATTAAGCATAGAGCACACCATGGTTATCTAAATTTAACAGAAACTAAATGGAAGTGGGTTAACTAAAATTTAGGAATACGATCTAGAAATTAAGACCGCTAAAGTTATTAAAGGTTAGGCACTGGAAAAACTCATGGTTGAAGGCAATGAGAAAGCCTTGGATTTAGATGATAAATTATGCAGCCATGGTCAATGAAATTTCTCAAAAGTTGGAGAATACGAAGTGGTACCGAGACATAATTTATTATTTCAAACACTTGAGTAGTCACAATAACCTTTCGAAGCATAAAAGAAGATCCTTGAGGCTAAAGGCCTCCAAATACTATTTCATTGATCAAGGTTTGGGATGGAGAAATCCTTATGGATTGATATTATGATGGGTTAGTAAAGAAGAATCCAAATATTTTAACAAAGAGTTTCTCCAAGTCTTATGCTGTGGCCATCACACATCTGATAATACCACACGTAAGAGTCTTAGGGGCGGCTACCATTGGCCATCCAATTTGACAAATGTTCATAGGCTTGTTAGAGTGTCAGCGATGTCCATTCTTTACTAGAAAACAGAAATTGGTTTCTCTCCCTTTACAACCAAAAGTGGTAGAGGCACCATTTCAAAAATGGACTCTTCACTTCATTGCAAAATTGAAAGAAAACTCAAGTAATGGCCACAAATGGATCCTAACTGCCATTGATAATTTCACTGGGTGGATAGAAGCCATTTCAACAAAGAGAGCCATCGATGAGTTTTTCATATATTTCCAAGAAGACAAAATCATAACCTACTTCAATGTCCCCCTCAATATCACTACTGACAAATCCCAATATTTTAATTACTTGAAAATGTCATCACTTTTCTTAGATTATGGCATTGTTTTGTCCCACTCGTCTAATTATCATCCTCAAGGCAATGGCCTTGCCAAATCAAGTAATAAAAATTTAATGAGTAGCATTAAGAAGACGATAGGGGATAATGAAATATGATGGGATATCCAAATCAAATATGCTATGTCCATAGACCGCATAACTAAAAAGTATTCTACTCGTAAAAGTCCATTTCAGCTTGTGTACGGGATAGATACTACATTTCCTATTCATTTAAAAATCTTGATTTATTGTATTTTGTAGCATATTTTTACTAACTTTGATGCCTTGCAAGAAAGAAACTCGCAGTTAATTGAATTGGATGAAAATAGGAAAAAATCCTATGAACACCTTGTCAAGACCAAGGAAACTACAAAGAAAAAAATTGATAAGAAAGTTCGAAGATGAGATTTCCAAATAGGGAATCTAGTATTGCTATGGAACAAGAAGGCCAGAAAACATGGAAAGTTTAATAGTTTGTGGTTGAGCCCCTATATAATTTTTGAGATTGCAGGAGAGAATGCATTTCGCATTGCCCATCAAGATGGTGAAAGGATGTCTTTGCCCATTAATAGGAAACCTTTAAAATTGTTTTACAAAGGTCTAACTTAGCGCTATCAGAGGCGCATTTCTCACTGTAATAGATTAATTTTATTTTTCTTGTGTGATTTCATGCTTGTTGATGTGTTGTTATTTACTTTCATAGTTAGTTATAAATCGCATTGCATATACTTTATTAGTTAGCTACTATTTCATTTCCTAGAATAGTTGTCATTTCATTTCATTCTACTACCACGTTAGGGAGGGATAGAACTTCAGTTTGATTCTCTCATAGGGTATTGATCTCATAATGACGAGTTTTCAAGTGAGATGTGGAAGATTTTTAAGTTTTGACATCCTCTCAAGTTGAGAATGTGAGTCATAGTTGAAGCCAGTTGTTACCCCTTTGTCAATAGGGGTACATACACTTTTTCAGTGCATCATTCACCACCATTGTAAGCAAAAGGTCACAAGTCAAAGCCATGTAAAAACCATGCAAGGCCCTATATTATCTCTCCTAGACATGTGTCTTGTCAGTTTGAGTTTGTATCTATTATGATTGGTCGGACCATGGCCATTATCCCTTAATGATGGGTGGACCTTGCTTCTCATGAGGACTCATAGTTTTATGGGAGCCTGCTTTTTGTAAGGGCATCACCAATGTATAGGCCAATCCATCCTGCGTTAAGTTGCACCTATGTCATTCTATAGAAAATGGTTGTTATTGATGTTAAAAGCTATCCAAATGAAAGATAAAGTTACATAGTTAAATAACATATTTCAAGACCTTTCCAACGATATATGGCACGCCTACTAACTCCTCACTGTTGAGGAGAAACAACTTTGTGAATATTCATTTTTTTGTATGATTTTTTGAATATTATACATCCTACCAGTTGTACAAGTCGACCCCTTGGCCCCCACTTGTTTAGTATAAATACCACACGTGTGGCTCATTTGAAGGTAGGAACTCGATGATTAAGCAAGGAATAAGGTTTGAAATGACCACAGCATCTGAGTTGAGGAAAAATGTCGAGCTAAGGAAGGAAGTGGGCCAAGCTTAGGAGCTGAGGATCTATGGCAAATCCAAGCTAAAGGAGGATCGTTTTTGTTATTGTGGGAGATATAACACTATGACAAAATCGAGTTTCTTGAGCTTGAGCAGACTGAATTTTGGACAGTGTTTACACTCATTTTGAAGCGGAGTGAGCCCCTGCAAAAGTTTGACTAGTTACCTTTGTCAGAATAGACATCAGACCTATTGAGAAGGTTGAGTCCTAAAACACTAATTTTTTTCATATTTGTGACAATTTTGGAGGCCTAGCCACAGTTTGTATAAGCAGCATGGCAAGTTTGTGGGTTTATTCTTGTTGGTGCTAAATGAGGCCAAGTCTTAGGCCATAGGTTGAAGTCTGTGATCAACTCTTGCTATTTTTAATGCAGATTATCTAGTCCATAGGTTCAAATTGTGCTTTTACTCTTGTTGGCTTTAGAGGAGGTCGGACCTTAAACTGTGAGTCTGTAACATATCCTACACAGAAGTGATAGCAATGTCGTGAAGATGGAGTCTGAACAACATTGGGTTCAAGAAATTAGGTGAGCAGATCTACCTTTTCTTAAGTCTAAACATTGACACCCGAACAATGAACAACAAAATTCTAAGGGTGAATTAAAGGAATAGGTTACAACTTTTGTGAAGTTGGAGTCAACGAGGAAGGTGGTGTTGATGTCCATTTTGAGGCCTTTTAATTGAGTGATCAATGTGTCAAGGAAGGGTGGTTCCTTAACACTGATTTAGATCTAAAGACTACAAGGATGAAGAAAGATGTGGTGATCCTCGAGAAGGATACCAAGAGTGATAACAATGATTTCTTTCTAGTGTTATTAACACGTCCCAATGGAAGTTGAGACTTGATTATGCTTACTCTGGAAGTAGTTTACTCTAAGGGAGCATTTTATGTTGAAGAGCCAAAACAAGTTGAAGAGATAAGTCAAAGTTGGAGAGCTAAGCCAAGTTGAAGAATCAAACCAAGTTAAGGGCAGAGAATTAACGAATATTGGAAGGACAGGTGGTTGTAATCAACAATTGTTATGGACAATCCCAAGGCACAACTTGAAGAAGTAGGTTAGTGCCTACTAAGTTATTGACATGATTCTCGACTAGGGGATTGGAGTTTTCTGTAGGTTAGTGCCTACGAAGTTGCTAGGTTGGTACCTATAAAGTTTCTGAGTTGGTGCTCAACTAGGGCACTGGAATATCCTATAGAGGTTGGTGCCTACAAAAGTTGGAAGTTGGTGCTTACTTTGTACAAGGAAATTTACAAAATATTCACAAATAAAATTGTATAGGTGTTTCATGATTTATGTGCATCAAACGTTTTAAGAGCTAAAAATCATTAAAAGTAATGAAACACTAATTCACCCCCACCCCTTCCCCCTCTCAATGTTACAACCACATTCTACATGGTTAGTGTATATAGACTTTGTAGGTGACCTTGGCCTTGGTACAGTATTACAAATGATAACTCTCACAACATAGCAGTATCTTGTGAAAACCTTCATGTTTCCCAAGGTAGTTCACCCTCCCAATGCAAAATGGTACAGGTGGTCAAAAATTCAACCCAGCCTCAGATTGTAGAGCTGGACTAGAGGATGCCATGTCACGTGAAGATTTTCCAATCAAAGCATCTAGAGAAAATTTGTGGCCTGGTCAAACTTGGTAAATAGTACAAGGAATAATCAAGGTGGATTTTCAACCAAAATGTTGGGCAATTTCTTGCATGCATTACGTCAAAAGTGATTAGCATGACGAGACGAAGAAAATCAAGGTGTCATAATTCTAAGATCATGCAAGGTCTTGGATATCAGACACAAGCGAAAACGCAGCAATCAAATCATCCTGTGGCAATGTCATATAGGATGAGGCAAAATAGAGACAGACCCATTACAGGTTAGAACAAAAGCAGTAAAACTCGTGTTCCAAATTTGCCAGGAGGGGAAGGGATTTGGAGATCCATCATCTAGGGCCCGAGTCGAATCACTAAATAAGAAGTCAAAGTAAAACTAAGTCAAAACTAGGCTCAGGTCAATGCTAGCCAATGGAAGGGAGTCTATTAGCCATTATAATCTCCTTGGACTGAAAAAACAAGATGATGGACCAAAAATCTTGTCGTTGGAAACAAATAACCTCTAAAGGACTAAGTCGACCTCTCCAAGTTAATTTTCTCCCCTCTATGTGGACAAATCAAATTGCAAGTGGACCAAGAAAGCTAGACGTTGAGGATATTTTTGTGTTATTTTTCTTCTTTAACATTGAAAACCATTTTCAAAAGGAAGTTGAGGCCTCTCTCGAGATTCTTTGGCCAATTCGACCCCCTTGGGGAGATTCAACTAGTTGTTAGAGATTCCCTATAAAAGGCTAGGCTATCCTCTGTTGTAATTGTTGTTGTTCACTTGACACAAGTGTTATCGAATAAAACAAGCTCATATATATTGTAAACATGTGTACTTGTGTATAATTGTGGTGTGGTTATTGTTAATATTCTTCTTATTGTTATTTCCATTGATTATTATTTTTTTATCTAATTTCATTTTCCGACAATTAAATTTATCCAAAGACTCATGTTCTTCACCATTGAGCTAATACGCTATGTGGAAGCAGGCAACTAGGGTCTCCCCACTTGTTTGTTTTGGTTTTGGAAGTAAGGCAGTCTGAGGGTTATAAACTACTTTGAAAGGGAGATTTACCATCTCAAGGACATCGTATTTTTCTGCACATAGGATAGATTTTAGAGGTGTCACAAGAAGAGGGTTGCTCGTAAGAAAAATTGAAAGTTGTAGAGTGGATAACCTAAATTGGAGGTGATTTCTGAAAGAACCATGCCCACTCCCTAAACAAGAACTGCGCATAGCGATTTAGAGGGGTATCTACTTCACACTCTAGCAAAGGATGAGACTCCAAGACACGAATAAATATTCAACAACCAAAAATATAAAATTCTCCAAATTTATTTTACTTTTTTGCAATTAGTAGGATTTTACGTGTCAATTTCTACTATCATATCAATTTGCAGCAAACTATTTGTTGGTTAAAACTGATTAGAATGTTAGATCTAAGCCCCGCATAGATGCAAGTTATTATTTCTTGCATTTTACACGTGTATCTAGCCTTTTGGTTGCAAATTACCAGGTTAAGAGGCCTTTATGTTTGTTGAACCTACATTTTCAGGCACTAGGACAAATTCTACAAGCCTACATATAAGTATCTAACACTAAAACTTGTGATTTTTTAACTCAATATTAATTTACGAGCAAAATTTTCATGCTAGAGTTCAATTTATTTTATTTTTCAGCCATTTCAAATAGAAAATATTTTTCTACAAATTTTTTGGGTCAAAAAACATAACCCAAAAATCTGAAAATCAATTTCCAACTAGATTGTTCTTTCAGTACAAGTTTACTAGGATAGATGCCCCAAAGCCTTTACAAATACCCTCTACCCATTTCACACTCAAGGCTAATTCCCTAGAGCTGTTTCTCAAATAATGGGTTGGCTAATTAAGAAAATAGGTAGTGCCTCTGCTTTTTTACGCAAGTTTTACAGGTAGTCATATAGGACATCAAGCTATTTTGAATTATAATCTATGTTACTGGTTCCATAGGATATTAATGTTGGATCTATGTTTCGGATATGTATACAGATACGTATCCACAAGATCAGCACAGGAAACACCACATAAACAAATCCTTCAAACCCAAGAACATATCCCTTGCTACTGAAACAAATCTTGTGCCAACTAGCCCTCATGTGCACGATGCCAAGCAAATAGCATTAGAATTTTTGGGTTATCTTTTATTTTTTATTTTTTAACTATATTTGCCACATGTTTGAAACCCTAAAAAGAAAATATTCTATTTAGATTTTTAGTTAGATTACTTGTTAATTTGGGTAACATGTTCTTTGCTTAGATCAAGTATTTCAATAATTCATTAGATCCCAAGTTTAATTCCATCTAATTTCATTAGCAATCACATAAATTATTATCTCATTGACAGCAATTGAAGAAAGAACATAAATAACATTTGCAAAAGACAAGCCAAGACAAGAGAACATTGGGATTGGCTCAAACCAGGGAAAAACCCTAAGATGGGGAAACCCTTGATCAAATCTTCCTATTATTAATATCAAATTTTCAGTAGAGAAAGAGAGGGATAAAATACAATCAATGACAAAGAGGCGGCTCAAGCATGTCTTCCATTCTGCCTTCAAACAATGGCAATCAGATTTTTCTCTAACCAGAGATCAATAGCAGACATAGCAGCTACAAGGAAGTCTCCAAATAAAGTTCGGTTCTAGTCCAATTAGAGCAGCCCTCATCGCTGATTATAATGAACCCAAAACATATAGAGGTATACACACACACTAGGCAGTCAAGCTCAGTCAATGTGATGATGTAACTGCAGAAGATCGCAAACCAAGTTAGGTCTTAATTATAATCGACATTAGCCCATTTGGTTTCCTTCGACAGGGTTTCCAATCACTGCAGCTAGCATCCTTCTTCATGTTGCCTTTCATGGTTGCCAGTAACTTGACTTGTCATGGGAATAAGGCCTAACAGCTCCTCTAACTAGCCCATAATAAGCTTGCGGTCTTCCTGTAATTACTTCGAGGCTTGTGGCCTATCAAACAAGGAGAAAACTACTCAAATCATCCACCATTATGCCTCGGCCTGCCCCTGCTGCATTTCAGATCCATCAAATCCCACAAACAAACCTCCAAACAACCCTTACCTACCTCGCCCATGTCCTCCTTGTGTTGTGGCTGCGACAGAAGATGATACCTTCGAGTTTGATGCCCATACAATGTGTCTAATGAGGATGGAGGACATCTATTTATATAACAATTTGTCCTTATGGAGGTGAAGCCAACCTTGACACTTGGAGGCAAATTTCAATTTCAATTTTCCCGCCTTAATAAGGTCATGACTTGTAGAATTTATTTTAAATAAATAAATATTTTTCTTTATCCAAATTCGGTTATCTTTAGGTCGATTTTGGTCCTCCCGAAAAGAGGAATTCAATGCCACAGTTATCTTCCCCAAAGGAGTTGTCCAAAGTGGAATTTGGCCCTAGTTTCCAATTTTGACACTCCCTCTCAACTAGGAAGAATTCCACCTACCAATCCATCCATCATCATAAATCATCATGTCATCCTGGCATCATGAACCATCTTTGTATCTCATCTCTGCTCTGCTCTGCCCTGTGTTGCTCTACTTTGTTCTGTTGAACATTGATATGAATAATAAAGAAGAATCAATCGAGTGAGTTACAAGACCTTGCCACTCTCCATTGACAAAAAGTCAGTTCACATAACCAAAGAGTAAACTCCAATTGAACTTGGTCCCAATTGATCAAGTTGAAGAACACCATACATCATAGACATAGGGAATATGACAGTACACGATGCGTCCATCGGTAGTGCTAGAGTCCCAAACCACTTTTCCCAACTCATTGGCCAGATGAGAGGTACTTCCCATGTGTCTCGGACTACATGGGTAGGATGATGCAAGAACATCAGCAAGGAAAGAATATATCACATCTTGTTCACAACCACTCGTAGGAAAAGAAGAAACCACATCCTACAAACACATGTCATAATCACACATAGGGAAAGGATGAACCACTTCCTACATGCATGCCAACCAGCAATAGTAGGAAGAATCCTACACGTGGGGAAAGGATGAACCACGTCCCACTAACATGTCCACAAGCATATGCATGAATGCATCTCTCACCGGGGTATCTGCATGAGAAGGTGAACCACTCATCCTGCTCATATGCCATAGGAGAAGGTTAACCACTCATTCTGTGCATATGTCATCAACAGTAGGGGAAGGTGAACCACTCACCCTACACACATGTCAACCACCATGTGGTATCATAGGGGAAGTTGAACCACTCACCCTGTACACAGCGCACCACTAGGGGAAGGTGAACCATTCACCCTATGGTCACTCATAGATAAAAACGTACCGAGGCCCCCAGGAGCTCCCAGAGCTCAATCTTCAATTGGGACCCTCTTAGTAGGGTCTATCCATGACTTGCAGCCTCTCTCTAAAAACTTGATCTTACTAAGAGGCTTTGAGAATATGTCGAAACTTGCACATCAATCTTGAAATGATGGAGCTTGATTTCTTCCTGCTATACCATATCCAAATAAAGTGATACTTAATGCCAATGTGCTTGAAATGGTTGTGGAACACGATGTTTTCTAAATGACAAAATCAAATATATAACGGTGGATTCTAAAATGAGCACTAATGCCTCATTGAAGAGCTTCTTCAACCAAATCGTTTCATAATAGGCCATCCCTGTTGCTTTATATAATCAGCCTCAAAGGTGCTCCCGAAGTAATAGACTTCATAGTTTGATTCATCCATGAAACAAAGGTGGATCCCAAGAGATACAACACATTGATGTGCTCTTTCCATTCTTCACATAGCCAAATCAGACAATAAAAGGCTAATATCATGGCTTAACAATAAATTGTAGCAAGGTACACACATGATCGGGACTTTAACCAGAACACTAGGATCTCGACAAGTGGTCTATATCTGAATTAACAGCTCCTTTTCATCAGGCATGTCTTTTATTTTTATTTTAAAGGTCAACTCCCTCTCATCTTGATGAATGAGAGAATCATCATTTGTTGGATGGATATCATCATAGTTGTATCTTTGACTTTCTAAATATCACGGAAGTTATCTTCCCATAACATAACCATCGAGTTGTCTACAACCTGTTACTTTCCTTGTCATTAATCCTTTGGTCCATGTGCCAAAGTTATTTATTCAAGTACATGAATCATAATCATATGGTTTTCATGTAGCCTTTTAAACATAAGACATTCTGCCAAGAAAACATAAGATTTATCATACAACAATTTCATCAGAAAACTTATTTAATCCAAATCAGAGAGAAATTTATCATCGTGGTCCTTCTTCAACTAAGGTGAAGAAATCCTCCCATGATCCAATTAACCAGTTGTTCCTTCTCAACCAACCATTTATATCCATGCAACCATAAAATCAATACCTTTCAATGATCCAACCACAATCCTTCATGATTATAGAGGTAGTTGCAAGGGATTGGTCCATGTTCTTTAAACGAGGAAACTTCCAAGGTTGCTCATATTGCAACCTACATCAGCATATTCTTTCTTGGCTCCTGAACTTTTGACTGCTCCAAGACTTCCTTCTGATTAATCTTCGAACATGGATATCATAAATCTTTCTGACTTATTGAAAGGACCTTCGAAGTATCTTGCTTCAAATCTGTCATGGTTTCTTATGTGACCGTGATTCTGAGTCCAGACCCTTTTTAGCATTGTTCCTTACAATTTTAGCCACACTCTGGAATCTAGATAGTCTAGAGAGTACTCAGGCAATGCATATCATGAATCAAATGTTGTAGAAAGATCCAACGTTGTTACAAAAGGATATGACAATGTAACTCTTAAACTTGATGAAAACCTTATTTCTGCTCTCAAGGTTCTTATACTTGTTATGTTGGAAAATCCATAGGTTAGGCAGTTTAAACGATTTTCCTCTTAATGACATTAACTTGTGATATTTTCATTATTAGTATTTGATTTCTTAATTATATTTTCTTGTCATCAAGATAAATGTCAAACAACAAAAGAGAGAGCACAAGATATATGCGTGTTGCCAGGGCAAAACCCCCCTCGAGGCGAAAACACAGTGACAAAGTCTTCCTTCAGTAGATTCAAAAGATGAGACGACCAAGACCCTTGCAATCTAAACCAAGACATCCTCCATCCATCAAGTCAATTTTGTTATGCATCAGCAACATGGCTTCTTGTATCTGTCAGTCTTCTTCACACTTGTCCTTGAAGAGATCACTTCTAAAACCAATCTGAGCTCCTTCATTTTGTGATTACGTCATTATAATGACACTGAGATATTGTGCACATGTCACTGTAGTACCATCGAACTGAAGTCACTACAATGCAACACTGAATGGAGGTCACTGTAATTTGAATTGTCTATACTGAGATATCTGAACTTCTTTGTGCAAAGGTACCGAGAACACAAGACCAAGACGAAATTTTGTGTCATCTCCGAAACTTTCTCTGGAATAATGTGATTTTTGTGATAGATATTATGCGAGGATCCCAAGCGGGTATTTATAGTGGTTTTCCCATGTAAATAGGCCGACATAACATTATGAACAGTTGCATCTTAATTATTGAGTCGGCATGCATATTCTTTCATTTGAGTAGGTAGACATGTGATCTCCTTATGAAGTTCGACTTGATTGAGATTCTTTCAACAGCAAGGAAACATTGATGGATGTAGGAGTCTTTTACAAATTTATTTTGATAATAACCTAAAGCCTACACTGGAGGCTTGACCTATACATCTAACCCAAGCATGAAACCCATGCTTTAATTCAAATCAAATTAACAATACAAATTATTTTCACTTTCTTTTGACAAATATGTTACATTTGACTCAAGTACAATAATGAAGACCGAAACTAGTTACATTTTCCAATATGTTATGGATTGATTAACACTTTTAGAAGCCTAAAATTAGGGACACGGAGTAATAAAATGTTTAATTATTTCTGGAGCCAAAGGAGGCTCCAAACTAACCCTCCTATACTTTAAGAGAAGAGATCTCTGACATAGGAATATTGGTGGCATCATAAGCTTATAATCAGTAATGATGTAAAGCTGACTAAATGCTCATCAAGATCTCAAATATGGCGATGAGCTCCTGTAATCGTTAAAGATGACTACTATTGAAGATGCATGTCAGGTATATCAATGGTAGTGCCACAAGACTACTAATCCACACTTCATTGTCAACATGTACATGTCTTTGCCATAGAATATTGATTCTTTTAATGATGTTGATTACAGGGCTTCCAGATAGATTTCAATATAGCATGCTTCCACTGTTTGAAGCTTCTTTCTTTCCAACATGACCAAAATATTCACTTATGTGAATACACTTGGAATTTGGTATAGAATCTTATTAATGATAATATTCTTCATAGGTCGACTCAAGTAGGTCAGACTGATAATGTATATGGATGTGAGGATTGAAGTCAAGGTTCTTATTTCACAAAGGTTCATACTATCTCCATAGGATAGCGAGTATTCTTCTCTCCGTATGATACTCCTTATGTTTAAGATAAAGATCAAGAGCAAAATTATGAGACTAGACTTATTGGATGATAACTTAATGATTCTTCTCCCTAGGTCTCCTTCATACATGGAAGTCTTGGCTACTATTTCTTTATGACAGAGGCTTTGAATTAGATCCCTTTTGAAATGTAGATGAGCTAAGATTCTCCTTTTCTAGCCTTTATTACATTATCCGAATTTTGAGGCGTAGTTCAGACCTCACGCTCAGGGGAATATATATTATATATATTCATGCTCAAAATACCCTTCCAAAAAAATCGATATAGTATTGATTATTAACACAGATGAATATTTCTGAATTTTGATTCCTTTGAGGATTGACCTTTCTGAGTTATCAACGATAGTCATCTATGAAACAATACCATAGAATATGAGCATAAGATTTTCCCTCCTTCTAGGGTTAATATGGTTGCCAAACAAGAAGGCCTTTGAATGCCAAACAACACTAATCATTAAACTTTGATAAATTTACTAATCAATCATGATTGTAATGTACATACTAGTTGTGAGGATTTCCAAAAATTCGGTGAAAGATGTAGATCTAACAGTCTCTCTTTTGCTGCTAGAAAGGCCCCTTCGTTTTTTTCATAACTGAGTGTTGGGTATCTGCTACCTTTGATGCAGATATTAGGGCTAGATAATGATGCTAAAAAAAAATTGATTTGTTTACCATATGTGCGATCTGGAGAGGGCTCTTAAATCAATGCATGTAAATGCATCCTTCTTTTCCTTCCTCCTATGTGGCTTGTAGAAAACCGCAAGTCTGAAACCCCTTCAATGGCTTCTCCAATGTGATCAGCGAACTTGTCCTTGCTTCTTTCGTTGCTCGACTAATTATCCTAAAAGAGGAGCTGCCTACAACCAATCAATATTACCTTCAGGTAAGATAGATATCTCAACCTCTCTGTCTTAGAACAAAGGACGAAGACTTGGCATCTTTATTGCTGAAAACTACAAAATCTAAGAAAATTGTGCCAAATTTAGTAAATCCATCCTTTCTTCTGCTTCTAATCAGATCGGCAATGTGAAGTCTTGCTTGAGGAATATCATAGAGATTTTGACAACAAATTCTCTTGGTGATTGCTTTCTTTTTCGCTCTTGCTTGGGCATGTCCTTACCTGAGCTCTGATACCATGTTAATTTGAGTAACATGTTCTTTTCTTATATCAATTACTTCAACAATTCATTAGAGCCCAAGTTTAATTCCATCTTCTTTCGTTAGCAATCACATAAACTATTATCTCATTGACGGTAGTTGAAGAAAGAACATAAATAACATTTTCAAAAGACAAGCCAAGACAAGAGAACACCAAGATTGGCTCAAGCTAGGGAAAAACCCCAAGATGGGGAAAACCCTTGATCAATTCTTCTTATTATTAATATCAAATGTTCAGCACTGAAAGAGAGGGAGAAAATACAATCAATGACAAAGAAGCAGCCCAGGCATGTCTTCCATTATGCCTTCAAATAAAGCAATCAAATTCTGCCCTAACCAGAGATCAATAGCAGAAATAATAGCTACAAGGAAGTCTCCAAATAGAGTTCGATCCTAGTCCAATTAGAGCAGCCCTCATCACTGATTATAATGAACCCAAAACATATATATATATATATATATATATATATATTGGGCAGTCAAGCCTGGTCAATGTGATGATGTAACTGCAGAAGATCTCGAACCAGGTTAGGTCTTCATTATAGTCCACATTAGCCCATTCAGTTTCCTTCAACAAGGCTTCCAATCAATGCGGCTAGTATCCTTCTTCATGTTGCCTGTCATGGTTGCATGTAACTTGACTTGTGGGAATAAGGCCTAACGGCTCCTCTAACTACCCCAGAATATGTCTGCGGTCCTCCTGTAATTACTTCAAGGCTTGCGACCTATCAAATAGGGATAAAACTACTGAAATCGTCCACCATTATGCCTCGACATGCCCCTGTTGCATTTCGGATCCATCAAAGCCCACAAACAAACCTTCAAACAACGCTTAGCTACCACGACCCTATCCTCTTTATGTTGCGGTCTCCACAGAAGATGATACATTTGAGTTTGATGCCCATACAATGCGTCTAATGAGGATGGAGGACATCTATTCATATAACAATTTGTCCTTGTGGAGGTGAAGTTGACCTTGACACTTGGAGGCAAATTTGAATTTCAATTTTTCAATTTTCTCGCCTTAATAATGTCATGACTTGTAGAATTTTTTTTAAAATAAATGTATATATATATTCCTCTTTTCAAAAGGACCAAAATCGACCTAAAGATAACCGAATTTGGATAAGGAAATATATATATATATATTTCCTTATCCAAATTCGGTTATCTTTAGGTCGATTTTGGTCCTCTTGAAAAGAGGAATTCAAGGCCACAGTTATCTTCCCCAAAGGCGTTGTCCAAAGTGGAATTTGGCCCTTATTCCAATTTTAACATTACTTATTAGTAATTTGCAAGTTGTATAGTTGTATGAGTTATTAATTACCTATAGTCTATATAGCACATGATAATGCTAGTAGGAAAGGTCTGATGCATTAAAATTAAAATTTTCAATTCCTGATAATGCTAACAGGAAAGCATTGAGACAATACATAGACAATAATATATAGTGTACAAAGGATGGACGTGTCATTAATAATTTAATTAGATTAATCCCATCCAACTCTAGGTGAAGAGTCCTCTTAGAACAATATGATACATAGACTATGGCATGTTCTTACGCAGTGTACAATATTCACTTAACACTGTAATTAGATGGGAATTTTCAGATTTTAAGGCAAATTCCAAGGAAGATGACAAGTTGGATGTAGAGTTGAAATATTTAATTGATGAGCATGTAGACCCATTTTTTGACATGTGATTAAACCTACTCTATATCATCGTGTCAATGGAGTGATCATTGATGAGACACTCAATTTTGTATTAGAAGTTATCCTTTTTGTATAAAGCATGATGTATCATGATTCCAATCTTCACATTAAGGAATTATCTAATGATTTTAGTTCTAATGTTGTGATTTATAAATGGTTTGGATTTTTAGCTTTGAATATGTTTTTTAAAATAAAATAAAATTAATATTATTGTATTTTTACATGTGCCATTTCCCCACCTTATCCAGAGCTTGGGTTTTAAAATATCTGGTGGATTTGCACTAAGATTTTGTTTCCTAGTAACTTAGCTTATAACTCATTAAGTAGACTTCAGAATTCATAACTAATCACTTATTTAGTTAATGTAATTTTAATAGACCAAAATCCATATGTTACATGTTATGTCTTTGAATTTATTTGGCTACTAATATCTTATGTTAGAATTTTGCTATGCTTCAACATTTTTTTTTACACAAGGCAGCAGATAAACTAAAAACACCTCCACCCCATTGACTTCATATAAGGCACTAGACATAAACCAGAGTTGCTTGGGGATATTTTTGGAATCCTCACTTAGTTGTTTAAGAGGTGTTGGGCCTAAATAGTGGAGGCTCTCATTGAGGTGACTGTGGGTCCCTGCTTTGTGTGCCCATCTGACAACACTACCAGGTGGGACCTTAGCGGCCTTGCTAAAAAGATTGGTAACAAGTCCCCATATGGCCCACTTTCCACTTAGTCATCCTTTCTTTAATTTAAATTTTCTTTTCTTATTTTTACTTTCTCAGCTAGCCCCCACTCCATCACTTTTCACCTAGACGTTGCACTTTGTTGTTGGACATCACTTGACCTGATTTTTCATGTACGACTTGACATTGTACAGTTTTTTTTATCATCTATTGACACGAACAAAGTTCATTTTCACACAAATACTTAGAACAGGCTTGTAGGGTAGTGGGGTACCCCCCCCCACTCTTAATCCACTCCCAAAGCGAGCGACCCTAGGAGCATGCACCCTAGTTTTTTTCGTGATTTTGTTTTTTTGCAAGTACATTCCAAACACAAATGTTTTTCAAAGAAACAAGAATTTTTGAGTGGGACAGCCTAATGATCAAGCCTTTGGACTTAGTATTGACATGCAATTCATGGTAATGTTAAATTCTTGAAGTAAAAGTGACATTCTCCTTTATCTTTCATTTTCATCATTTTACTTAAATTGTTAACATTACCATGAAATGACTTATAGGATGTTTGAGAGTGGTTCTGACCTCATTGGATTTCACATGGAGAAACTAGAATTTTAGATCTCACTCAAGATCCAACAAACTTATCAGTTTTTCAAGATTTCAGGATTGGGGGGATTGAAATATTTCCATTGGGTTTTGTCATGTACTAGGGTATGGAACTCATATTAAATCAAGAGCACCAATCCCTCTATGTACCTTGATGTTAATGACATTGGTTGTCGAACTCCTCCATCATGAGCCTACTAAACATGTACCCATCACTCAATCAAAATCTTCACTTGACATGCTAAGGTTTTTTCTCTCTTATGTTAATGCTTAGAGGGTGATATTAATGACAAAGATCCCAAGATATGCAATGAATTTGATGATATGTAAGTGTTTGTTGTTGATTTTTTTGGATGTTAGAGGCCATCTAGAGCTTGCTTCTTGATATATTTTCAGTTTAGAGAGATGGATTTCACTCGATGTTATTTTGGTTATGTGCACCCTTACATACTATATAAATCAAAACTTATGACTTGTGGACTTGTGATTGATGAAAATTGTAACTACTAGAAGATTGATGTTATATGGTTTAATCCATGTTTATATGTTTTTTATAACTAATTTATCATTCTACATGCTTCCTTGGAAATTATACATTTCTCGCGGCGGCAAGAGGCCCAAGCATTAGAAATAGATAATAGGTTTACTTGTCCTTTCTAGTTTCTAGTAGTTTTTTATAACTGTTGACTCTTTCATATTTATTATGATATTTTTGTAAACAATATATGACAATTTAAGTTTGAAGTTGGTAATTATAACTCATTGGTAATGAATTATGAATATGATGCTTCGTGAAAGTTTAAAGTTGAAACATTTCTTTCATGTTAGATATTCTTTGTTATCGTTTGGTTACTTGGTAATGGGAATGGTTACAAGCACAAGTTACAACTTTAGTGATCAATGATGATAAATGTTATATATTAAATTTTGAAAGCTTGAAACTTTAAGATTGATGAATCATGAGACTCGATATGTTGCATGTTACCAACTTGTGGGCGTAGTTGATGAAGATTATAACTTCTAGATGATTGATGTTATATGGTTAAATCCATGTTTTTATTATTTTTATAAATAATTCATCATTCTACATGCTTTTGTTGACATATATGCATCAATATATATATATATGCTCCCAAACCGGGAACTTTTGAAAATGTCGCTCTCTGCTCCTGCTCCCAAGCAACCTTGATTTAGAATATATGGAAAATGAGAATATTCATCAAAGGATAAATAATATTTATATATAAATGTTTGAGTAAAAAAGTGATATGATGATTGTACAATGAGGACTTGGTATATATACCTATGCAAGATGTCCTTTCATGAATAATCATGTCCCAACTAATAGACATGTCCTTTCATAATTATTAGTTATTCTTTTTAATTATTATTATTATTGATATATTTATGTTATTTATACTCATAAATTGTCTTCGACTTTAGAAATGTTTTGTCCTCAAAGCATGTTGATGAATGGCTTGATATATTTTCCCATCTCGTAATGTCTTCATGTCTTTCCCAATTCTTGGAACTCTCATCATTGATGGTAAAAGATGATATGAACTTCTAATTGTGGTACAGAATTGTCACATTGTGAAATGATATAACCATCGCAAACCAATCATGTGGAATTATGAGGAATCCTATTATGTGGAACCTTGTCATTATTTAATATCTGAGATGAATTCTTATCATAAGACTTAATTTCACTGACATCAATATTTTTCGAAACATAAGTTGGTTGTTTTTGTCATGTATGATGTTGATACATTGACTGATCACAGTATCCTCTTTTATGATGAGGATGTCGATAAGGTATTTTTGTAACCCATTTTTCCCTTATCATGCTCGTGGTGATTTCTTGATTTCCTTTAGGGATTGATGTTGTTGAGTTGATTATGGAATCTTCACTTGGAATTTCCATCGTTTGTATTACAACATCTGAGTATGTTTTCACTTTAATTAGATTCGTATTTTTTTGAGTCGTAAAGTTAATGGGATTTGTACTTGCTCCCTTCTCAACTAGGACATTTTTACCTGAAAACTTCAATGCTTATGTTTGAATAAGTTTTTATATTTTGTTTTGCAAAGACTTCTTCTTAGCCTTGGATTTTTTAATTTTGTGCAAGTAATTTTTTACCATGATCTTTTATGCAACAAATTTCTTTGCTTTTATCTGAGATAATTTCGTCAAATTCCTTTTGCATCCTTGATATTGACTTTTGATTGTCTTGAAGCATCAGTGTCAAAATATCTTTACAATCTTCTGATGAAGGCATTATCGATTCTGAATTCATTGTCGTGTCCTTGAGTGTCATCATCTTCTTATAGGGAAACATCAAAAAAAATCTCCATGTTTAACATGAATGTACCCAGTTCTTTAAACTAAGCCAAAACAAGAATTGTGTCAAATCTATTCATAAAAAAAAAGTTACAACATTGAATATATATATATATATATATATATATATATATATATATAATCATCAATTATTGCTTGCAAGTTCTTAATTTTGTATTGTGCTTCAAAATAAGAGGTATCTTTATTCTCAATTATATTTGATTCAAGAAGTAATAATTTTTTGCCAAATTAACAATGTAATTTTCCTCGTGATTCTAATTTATAATCATATTAATCTCTTTTTCCTAAATATTCCTCTTCAATGTACATAAACCATAACAAGAGATCATGCAATCTTTATACAAGAATCTTCCATTACTAGTCTCCATTATGCATCCATTAATAATTTACAAATGTACACTTAAACTTGGTACCTTATAATTTAGATACTATCCAATACATAATTTACAAATGTACATTTAAACTTGGTACCTTATAATTTAGATGCTATCCAATACATGTTTTTTTTCTTTTTCTTTTAATATACTTCTTGCTTATAAGATTGTTGGTAACCTTGTACTTTATTCAAAAGTAATGTCTCAAAAATAAGTACCCCTGATGTACTCTTTTAGTATTTAATTCACTTTTTCTCATATATATAAATATATACTTTAGCCCCAAGGGTTAGCTCAATTATTCGAGTCCTTGTCGTTAAAGCATCTTTTCTATTGAGAAGTCATGGGTTCAATTCTCTCGACACTCTCGCAGTCAGGCTATGTGGTTGAGCCTACAGGAAGTGACCCCTTTATGTGTATATGCATGGTACAAATATTTTGTGGTTGTAGCAATCACTAATCTCTGAGGTTTGTGAACCCCACACACACACACACACACACACACACATATATATATATATATACCCTTAAATGTACTCTTTTAGTATTTAATTCACCTTTCTCATATATATAAATATATACTTTAGCCCCAAGGGTTAGCTCAATTAGTCGAGTCCTTGTCGTTAAAACATCTTTGCTATTGAGAGGTCACGAGTTCAATTCTCTCAACACTCTCGCAGTCAGGCTTTGTGGTTGAGCCTGCAAGAAGTGACCCCTTTATGTGTATATGCATGGTACAAATATTTTGTGGATGTAGCAGTCACTAATCTCTGAGGTCTGTGAACCCCACAAACACACACACACACACACACACATATATATATACGTTGAATATATTCCTGCTTTCTTAATATGACCCCCTTTAAAATATATAATGTCCCTGGAGTATAATAATATCCCCTCTTCACTTTTAATGTTATCCATTTTTAACTTGAGTTATTCAACATTTATACTTTTAATGTTATAAAGCCATATGAAGTGGTATAGGAGATTGTTTTGTGAATCCTTCACCCCCATGTGAACACTAATATTCAATTTTCTTTTTATAATTTTTTTTAATGAAATTTTAACTTTAATGGTTTGTTGACGATACTCTTGGAGGGTCATGACTCTTGGTGTGATTCATACGTTGGTGTGATTCATACGTCATTCCCCGATCATCTTCTTTCCACGAAAGCTAAACTATCACTAACTTGTTTTTTCATTTAAATCAATAGTTGTAGATAGTAATAGAACCAAGCTTATGACAAGGATCGTACAAGTATGATATAGCACTGACATTTGTAAAATACGCGCCATATTTTGGTATAGAAACAATTGTACAATGGAAAGGGCAATGAATCATATGATGTACAACGCAATTAGATATATGTTGAACTATAAAGGTGAACACCGTCGATATGAATGGCATTCTGCTACCAAAAAATGGTATAATGGATCTATACAACAGAACAATCATGGAAATTTACTACAAGGTAGTTGCAACTGGGGGCAATGTGGCAGCTTGTTGGGTGTACAACAATTGTACGACAAGTTAAATGCCTGCAAGGCGATTTTTTCCAGTTGGTTGAAGTGTGGTATGATGCAAATAGTATTTTTATTTTGCCAAAGAGTGCTTCATTGCTCCAATATCACAGTACAGTGGCCCAATAATTTCACAGAAGGATATTTAATTGTCATCTGATGTTCAACAAATTATGATAACATTTTTTTCTGGAACGGCGGCCAAATTTCTTATGATATTGATGCTTATGGTTTGTGAAAAAATCTTTTTATCAAACAAACCAAGCAATTTTTCTTGGCTTGGCTCTTGTAGGCTTTTTAATTTTGTAATTTGTGACTGTACAAATATTTTATACTATACAGAGTGCACGGTGCTTGGGGAATACTTTTTTTTCTTCGAATATGTCCCTTTTTTCAATTATTTTAATTCAAATTTGCAACAAACTAATATTTTCACTAAAATTATTGAAATACAAATGGCTAAAGGCTCAATTTTTTTTGTTTGATTAACAGAAACTCCAAAATTTTGAATGTGGCCGAAAGCCTAGATCATAAACGAGGCTTTGTTACAATTTCTCGAACCCAACACTTGGTAATCGATTCCCAACAATTATTAATTGAACAAATACACGGTTAAGTTCTTAACCAAAAATATTTAGCGGAAACAAAACCACTCTATCTAAATCCCATGCATAAACAAATTTTTTCCCAATCAACAGTTCTTCATTAATAAATTAATCACATAACTTACTTGGGTTACCGTCCTGGGATAATGGCCCAACTGAGAAAATACAAATTACAAAACTAATCATCGGCTTATCTACACTCTCTTAGACCCAGCACACACTCACTGAGAAGCTTCTCTCAATCTTGTGTTGTTGTTATGTCATAGCTCCTCACTTTAGGCTCAATTCATAAATTTCCTAAGCTAAGATTGACGGTCAAAATTAGCTCGTCAAGTTAAGCGAAGATAAGTGACTTTACTCTAGTAAAGTATCCTATCTTTAGCTTTCTCTACTTTAACTCGAGTAGAAGACATAAATTTAGCTTGCTTTACATGCACATCTCATGCATGTTACATGTAATACATTCACATGTGTGCACCTCACTTACACACTCTGCATGTCCCATGCAAGCTCCTAAAGAGGCAAATCAAGGTCCTTCTAGTCAAGACACAAGACTAGAAGTAACTTCTGAGCTACAAAACTCAACAATCCCTCTTAGCGAGGTAGGCACTTCTGGAAGAACCTCCTCCACTTGGATCTGTCTCCAACACCACCACATTATTTAGTGTTGTAGTTGCTCCCTCTGAACTAGAAGACTTCCCTACTACCTGCTACGAAATTTGATCTAAAGACCTATTCCTTCCAACCATGCTTCTAGGATCATGATCCTAAGCGTCTAACAATGTCATATCATACCAGTTAAGGCTCGTAGTAGTGCTTAAAGAATAACTCTTCCTTGCCACCTGCACCCTCTCAGCAATTGACATTGTTCCTATATCCAAGGTCCCCTCAGATATACCCACAAGTTGTCCCAACAACCTATATGACTGCCCTTTTCTGATGTCAATCACTACAGCTACATCCAAGGTTGCTCCCTTTGAATATAGAAGCACTTGTCCATCTCCGAACAAAAATCTATATCCGACGTCCTCCAGGCTGATACTGAAAGCATGCATACCATCAACCCTGGAACAAATAACATCCCTATCACCTCCAAAAATCCTCCCGACTCTAGCTAGAATTCGTCACATCCAACCCCCTTCTGTGCTTGCATGGTACTAGTCCCACTAAACACGCTACAGTCTGAGCTTGTTTCAGAAACTCTGCAGAACACTTACCTCATCCTCATCATGTGACTGGACACTCTACTGTCCACTAGCCATAACCCATTTTCCTCATACATAACAATTCTATTGTCAGAAAAATAGGCAACTAAAGAAAATTCCTTGTCATTTATTTTTCGTAAAGTCATCAATCTTAGTTGATGCTGATGCAACCACATGATCCTCCTCCTCCTTGTATGGACATTGGCTCGTATAGTGACCAATCTTGTCACGCGCAAAGCACTTCACTTTGCTCATGTCCTTCACAGTAGTTGACCCCCCACTTCCCTTCCCTTTACTTTTTCCCTTTACAACAAGAGCGAAATTCTCCTCATCATCCTTACCATCATATCAGTCCGCAATTTTGCAATGTCTTATGGTCTCTTCCTGTACGAAATCATCCCACAATTTATCCCAACTGAGCAGATTCTCTCGTGCAACAATCTCGTCAACAAAGGCATCCCATTTCAAAGAAAAGCCACTCAAGGTTGATTTGACCAACTCTTCACTATCAGTAGTTTCCCCCATTGCTGCCAAGTCATCTCTAATCTGAGTGATCCTAGTTAGGTATAATGCAACTGAGTTTCAAACATCTGGTGTTTCTTAGTTTCTCCTTAACACCATCTTTTTGTTTTAGTTTGTACTTTGGTATAACTTGGTTAAGGATGCCCACATCTCAAAAGGCATACTTCTTCCCCATCACAAGAGGTATAATATGGTCTTTAATGGAGTCCAAGATTATTATCTTGGTCTTCATGTTCTTCTTATTAAACTCAACCAACTAAGTAGGATCTTTAGGAATTTGGACGACCTTCTCCACGATGTCCCGCAACTCCTGCTCCTCAAATAATGCAACAATTCGCTCCTTCCATGAGTTGAAATTTCCTGCCCATCCAACCTATCCTCGTAACGTAACCTAGTAGTCATCTCAAACTCCACTGACCAACAGTAATTTTCACCCTTTTTTATTATTATTTTTTAAATGGGCCCTCTTTTCTCCTCTTTTCCCTTTTTTTCCAAATTGTTCCCCTTTTTTTCAACTCAAAAATGACCCATAAAAATAGAAATTCCTCACAGCCCTTAAAAAAATTTGGTTCGTATGATCCTAGCCAACCTTGATCTAGCGATCCAACACGAACGCGTCACCTGTAATTTCGAGATTGATTCAGAGTTGGGGCTTTGATACCATGTTAGGATTTCCCAACCCAACACATGATAAACAATCCTAGCAATTATTAACTGAACAAATACACGGCTAAGTTCAAAACCAAAAATATTTAGTGAAGAAAATTTATTGAATCTGAATCACACACACAAACAGATTCCTACCCAATCAACGGTTCTTCATTAATAAATTAATCACAAAACTTACTTAGGCTCCCGTCCTAGGATAATGGCCCAACTAAGAAAATACAAATTAAAAAATTGATCACCAACCTCTCTGCACTCTCTTGGACCTAACACACTCTCACTTTGAAGCCTTTGTCAATCTTGTGTTGCTATTGTGTCGCTCCTCAATTTAGGCTCAATTTATAACTTTCCTAAGCTAAGATTGACGGCCAAAATTAGCTCGAGTTAACTAAAGATAAGTGACTTCACTTTAGTTAACTATCCTATCTTTAGCTTTCTCTACTTTAACTCAAGTACAAGTCATAAATATAGCTTGCTTTACATGCACATCTCATGCATGTCACATGTAACACATTCAGATGCATGCAGCTCACTTGCACACTCTACATGTCGCATGCAAGCGCCTAAAGAGGCAAATCAAGGTCCTTCTAGTCAAGACACGACACTAGAAGTACCTTCCAAGCTACAAAACTCAACAAACTCTAATACCAAATGATACGAACGAAGTTCGTTATCACACAAATATTTAGAATATCAGGAATATGACAATATCCATCATAGGATAAATAATATTTATATATAAATGTTTGAGTAATAAAGTGAAATGATGAATGTATAATGAGGACACGATATATATACCTAGGCGAGATGCCCTTTCATGAATAGTCATGTCCCAATTAGTAGACATGTCCTTTCATAATTATTAGTTATAACTTGTACTATTTAATTATTATAACATCCTTGTATAGTCGTTGTATGAACTTGGCTCTTACAACTCTTGTACGAATATGGCTTCTGTGCAATTCTTGGATATCAGTCACTCAGAGATGAGCTCTAATACCATGTTAATTTTCCTTGACCCCAACAACCTGGCCAATTACTAACTTGCAATTATATTTAATTATCACTTAGACCTACTGAATAAAAGACACAACATAAGAAAAATTAAACATCAATCTCACACATGCACACAAAGATTTTCTACCCTTCAAATTAGCTCTTCTTTCAAATAATTTCTGAAGTTACAAGGGTTTCCTTCCTGAGATAATGGCCCACTAAGGAAAATACAAATACAACAAGAAACTTGTAGTAATCCTTGTTGGTCAAACCCCTCTACAAAAATGTCTTTCGATCTTGTGGTTAATTTAAATCTATCTCCCCTGTTGCCCATTGCACTCAAACCCTACAGACTTGAATGGAATTCCTTCACCCAATCATTGTGATCTCACTCCCATTGTGTCTTGTGCTCAAGATGTGTCTTCTCCCTTAGCATAGCTTTAGTTTTATAAGTTTGAGTTAGAGTTACTCACTAAATCCACAACCCTAATCTCTAAAGTGATTGATGGTTGAGATTAAATCTCAACATCACTTGAGATCAATGGTTGAGATTCATCTAATTCACTAATGCAAATAACTTTGGCATTTCGTTAGATTAGCTCACATTGTCTTATAAAATTCAATTACATTTGAAGTAATTGCTTAAGGTTAAGAATCAATTAGGCAAACTCCACCCGCCTAAACACTTGGTGGATGCTTTGTTCACAAGGGACAATGAAATAAAAATAACATTAGCATTTTTTAGAATATTTATTAATCGTTATACATAAACATAACCAAAATAAAGAAAGATCACTTATTCAAATCACTATGCATCCATTCAAGTTCTACCAATATTCATCCATGAAAAGAAGACTATCCACATCAACAAGAACTTCCTTATCAAGAGCTACCAACATTCATCCAAGAAAAGAAAATTATCCACATCAACGAAATCCTCCAAGAGATCACTCAACTGATTCCATCTTTGAAGATTGTAGGACGCCTAGGTCAAGCCTCTAGGGGGACATAAGTGGCTCTCCCTCAGTATGAACTTATATCTACTCCATTTCTTCAAAGTGTGTTGCTCCTTGACCCCTTATGGCCCCAAAAAATATATTGGCAAGCCAAGGAATTGATCTTCTATCTTCCATGACCTTTTTTTCTTTTAAAATTCTTTAAACCATTTTGCTAGGGTTTACTCTCCAAAATCACCTTGTAGTTTCTAGATTGTGTGTGTTTAGGGACATTCCCTTTAAACTTGAATTTAGAAATTACCCTAAAAGCCTAGCAACCCTATCTTCAAAATCCTTTGATTAGTGGTAATAAAAGTAGAATCCTTAGGGAGCTCTTAACTTGGTTTAGCTAGGCCATTAGATGCCTAAGATTTACTATGGAATACCCCCCTTGAGCTAGAGGAGAATTGGCCAAAAGTGAGAGGAGAGTTAATGAGGTGAGTGGCCCCTTCTTGTGTACATAGGATCTTGCAGTTGAGCTTAGAACTTTATCTCGAGAAATGCAAGATTTTGTTGTAAAAGGTACCTTGTCCTACCTCTCTCAGTTAGCTCAAGAGAATTCAGTAGTTGGAATTCCTAATATTCAACGAGAGGTTCAAGGTGTGTGTAATGCTTACCATGTAGAGAAGTGGCATAGGGTACCATTTCATGAAGGATGACCTTGCAAAATGACCAGAGTCCTTCCGCTAATTCATGCAAACATTTGTGGATCACTAAACATGTCATATGTTATCATCGCCAAGTATAATTTTGTTGACGACTACTATGGAATGATGTGGGTGTATTTTTTGAAAGTGAAATCTAATGTGTTTAATGAGTTTCAAAAGTTCAAAGCCTTAGTAGAAAAAGAGTCAAATTGCCACAAACCCACTCTTAGCTTTGATAATGGTGGGAAATTATGTTCCAAAGAATTCAACAACTTCTATGCCAAACATGGGATTAAAAAATAGTTCACCAAACCCTACACTCCATAACATAATGTAGCAGTTGGGAGACAAATTGCACAATCAAAGATATGGCCAAGTATATGTTGCAAAGCAAGTGTTTTCCGAATAGGTTTTCAACTGATGCAATGTTCACAACAATATACCTACTAAATAGATATCCAACAAGGGTAGAGAAGTGTAAGATTCCAAATGAAGCAAGGCCTTCGAGGAAGCCTAGAATCAGTCAACTTAAGGTCTTTCGTTCTATTACTTATGCCTAGATTCTTGATGAGAAAAGAACCAAGTTAGACCCAAAAAGGAACAAAATGATGATCATCGAATACATTGACGATCATAAAGCCTACAGATTTGTTGATGTTAACACCAATCAATTAAACTTTAGCAAGGATACCATAGTTGATGAAGAAGTTGGACCTTTCCAAAACTCTTCAGAGATCAAAATTCTAGAACAGCTACTTGTTGCAACTTAATATTTAGGTATCGAGTTTCAAGTAGCTCCACTTGAAATTCAGGAGGATTCTAAGCATGGGAAATTTCCAAGATCTAATACAAGTATACCAGGTCATGGTGACAACTTCAATAGGATATAACCCAACAAAATACCAATGTGGTGGCAAAACAACAATAGATATGTTCGAACAAATGAATTGACTGAAGAACAATCATCAAAAATCAAAAGCAACCAAATACAATCAACTTTGCTCTAATGACCAATGTTCAAGAAGTATATGAGCCATAGCTATTTGATGAGGCAAAAGGAAGACATGAATGGAAGGTCATGGTAGTCGAACATAGGAAATTGATGAAAAACTAGAGTTTAGATTTCATAGCTCTTCCACCAAAGAAGAAACCCAGTGGCTACAAATGGGTGTACAAGGTCAAGGCAGACAGTACACTTGACAAGTACAAGGCACAATTGATTGCAAAAGGGTTCTCTCAACAAGAAGATATTGACTATAAGGAGGCATTTTCTCCTACAACAAATATGAGCACCATTTCATTAGTACTAGCCATGGCAACACAGTTTTCCTAGAAGTTGCACTAAATGGACATGAAGAAAACCTTCCTCAATGGGGATTTGGAGAAACAGGTCTACATGTATCTACCATAACGATTCCAGGTACTAGGGATGGAGCATCTTGCTTGCAAACTTAACAAGGTTTTATATGGCTTAAAGCATGCACCTCGTGCATGGTACATTAAGATTGATAGATAATCAAATGAACAAGGGTTCCAACAGAGTCCTTTGGATTCCAATCTATACATTAAAAGCATAGATAATGATACCATTCTACTGCTCATTTACATAGATGAAATCAGTATTACAAGTGAAGCAAGATCTACTGAACAAACCAAATCTAATACCATGAAGGCTTTTGCCATGACTAACCTAGGCCTCCTATATTATTGTCTACATGTAGAAGTCTGGCAAACAAGTAGCAGCATTTTTACATCATAAACAAAATAGGGCAAGAGTTTGTTTCACACTTTTAGATTAATAGATTGCAAAATCTTGCCTACACCTACAGAGAAAGCACCGAAGCATTCACCCAAGACCAACTCGAAGACAATTAATGAGTCAATCTACAAGCAACTAGTGGGGAGCTTGATATATTTTACAACCAATAGGCCTAATTTGAATTACATTGTGATCTCCCTTTCCAAATTTATGACAACATCGATGGAAAATCATTGAACTACAGCATAAAAAAATTGAGATATGTTAAAGGGACCACTAACTTTGGAATTTTGTATAGCAAAAGAAACGACAATAGTCTATGTGGTTTTAAAGATTTGGACTGGGAAGGTTATGTGGGTGATAGAAAATCAACATTTTGATATGTTTTCAACCTTATCACAAGTGTAGTCACATGGACTAGCAAGAAGCAATGTTTATATCCCTTTCTTCAAAAAAAGCAAAATATCAAGGAGTAGCAAAAGAAGCATGTGAAACAGTGTGGCTCAAAAGGATGCTTTTAGATATGAAGAGGCAATAGATGAAGCCAAGACCCCTACTCTGTGACAATCAAGCAATGCTCAAACTAGCCAAGAATCCAGTCTTCCATGAGCATACCAAGCATATTAAGATACATTGTCACTTCAGCAAACAACATGTAGAAGATGGATCTATTTAAGTTGCAATATTATTCCATAGAGAACCAAACAGATGACTCTTCACCAAGCCTTTGGGTCCTAAAAAATATGTAAAATTTTGGGATCAGTCTGGTGTAGTTAGTAAATTAACCATCAAGGCATTATTTAGGACCCATAGGCATTATTTAATGATTTTATGCTTTATTTCATGTTAGTGTGCTTTTTGGTTCATCCCAGATTCATAAAGTGGATTGAATCAATAAGAAATCTTTTGCTTTCTCATTATTAATGCAATCTTGTTTCTCTTTATGTGCTCATGTTATCAATATAAATAAGAGCGAAGACTTTGCAAACTCCATAATGGAGTCACCAATTAAGGTGTTGTCAACATTTTCTATCTCAAGACCAAAAATGGCAACAAATGCCTCATGTCTCACCAAATGGGAAAACTCACACCTCAAAATGGGGGTTCAAATATGTGAAACAAAGGTTTTGTGGAAAACAAATTATGTTAAAGAGTAAAAAGTTGTAAACAAGATTGCTTAGGTTTTACTTATTCGATTAATGAAACTACATGTTCCTTTTATGTCAGGTATGTTGATTATGTATTGTTCACAATAAGGTCACCAAGGTATAAAGGTCCCTTAGGTGGGGGCACTAAATTTTAAAACCGCAACTCCATCAAATCCTTTACAATTGGAAAAGGACCTAAGACCACATATTGATTATATAAATCTAAAGTAAGTCATTTATTAATATTGGGCATCCTCATCGATAGATTCCATGCTTACTTAGGATTCTATTATACAAAATTGAAAATTTGAGATTGAAACTATTCTAACCATTGAAAGTAAATACAAAGGTTGAAAAGTCAAAAACTAATCTAATTTAGAAAATAGAAATGGAAACTCCACTAGTTGGGAAAGCAACTTATTGAAAATGATTATACAAATGCAAGGTAATTTGGTTTATTGATGTTGGGGTTTCTCATCCATCATTTCCAAGCGTAATTAGGGTTTTGTTATACATTGAAAAGTTGAAATTGAAACTATTATAAGCATTGAAAGTAAATGCAAAAGTTGAATTCGGAGAGTAATCTAATTTAGGAAATAAAAATGGAAACTCCACTAGTTGGGAAAGCAAATTACTAAAGTTGTGAAAGAAACGACGCTACATTGTTGTGTAAAGTACTCTACATTTTTGTGTATTTATTCGTGTTTTAATTTTACACGACATAAAACATAGTGATATCCAACCTACAAGAAAACCTCCAAGTAGAGAAAGAAAAACTTACTCAAACCAAAGGACCAAAGCAAGAAACTAACTTAAAACTATGAACATGTATTTACAACTTTGGGTTAGCAAACATTCATCCTAAAGGTAGGAATCACGTTGAGATCAATTCATGAAAATTGACATAGAAGCCATTTTTTATTTTAATGAAAGGTACCAACAATCGCAACTTGTTTTTGAACCAAGTTCTAAAAGGATCAATGATTGAAAGACAATAAGTATACAAATAGTTCAAGATTGATGGAAAATCTTGGTGGTTCCTTTTATTAACTAATACAAATCTATTATATCATTCCTTTTTAATGAAGGAAACCAACAAAGAATCAATCACTGAAAGACGATAAATATGCAAATAGTTCAAGATTGAAAGTTAATCTTAGTAATTTCTTTTGTTAACTAATACAAAATTGTTCTATCATCCATTTTATTAGTGAATTGATATTGTTATCTAAGTGAACCGATGAAATGAACCCTTGATAGCCCTATTGGGGAGCTACAAGCATCAATTCAAATGGTCGAAATGAGATTAAGACCCCAAAGGAACAATGGTCATGCAGATCCAAATTGTCGTAATGCCTTGAAAACCAAAAAACTCATTTCGTAACCCTGCGAAAACTTATCTAAGAACTTGAAAGTGAATGAAAAGTATAATTGTTGCAATTAATCTATTAATTGAGAAACAATTAACAAAGTAAAATAAATTTGATTTTGGTTGTTGCTTTAAAAGATTCTGGTGAAAGAGGAAAATAAACTTCTTTCAAACCCACAACTTATTGTTAGGTGCAATTTTTTTTGTGAAATTGAAATGAAATTTAAGCCTACCAAAATCAACCAGAAGTTTTTCAACATAATAATAATAAATGAAAACTAAGGTAGTGAATGCAAGCAAGCATCCAATAAATGAAAACTAAGGTAGTGAATGCAAGCAAGCATCCAATGTTGATAGATTTCACAGCTTACTAATATTGCACTCCTCTCAAAGATACACAAACTTCAACTTGTAAACAACCTAAGAATGTAAGGAAAACCTTGCTTCACATATCAACTTTTTTCATTGCCACCACTAAAATATGAGTAAGATAGTGAAATTATGTATTCAATTTTGGAAATCTAGAATAACCTAATAAATTGACCTATTTACAAATCATGCCTTCATACCAATATCTGCACAAACTCAAGCTATGAACAACATGACAGCAAGAGAGAAACATTCACATACCAAAAAGAGAGAGAATCTAACATGTATTCCCGCATTGCTCTAAGTTCATGAAAATGTCCTCCTTACAAGAATTGCCTTCTATTTATAAGCTTTAAAAAAGGTAGTTCAAACCTCTGGTTAAGGTAAAAAAAATATTCTTGGGTTGAATTCATCTCTACCATTTTTTCCGCAAATCAAATCGTTTCAAAAGAATTCATCTTATATCAGCATAGAAAATAAGCTTTCCCTCGTTTTAGATTATAGAACAATAAAATAATCACCCACCAAATAGGCTTTGGAAATTCTCCACTTACATATTTTCCCATCAACTGAACTCCCCCAAACACATAAATCCATAAACAAAATCATCTCCTTATTACAAAACCATATAAGAAGGCGCACAACCTTATTATAAAATAAATAGTTAATTGTTTACAAAGGTTATAGGATAAAGGCCTCTTTGCAGCAATTGAATTCATGCATGGTCATGAACTCTAATAAAATATAGAATCACCCTTATGTTTGCGAAAATATAACCCCATACCATGAAATAAGGGTCTTGTTACCCCTCATGTCAACAGGGGTACATACAAAATTTAGAAATATATATCATCACCATGGTAAGCCCAAGGTCACAAGTCAAAAGCATTGTCACAGCTAGTGTATTAGGCATCCTAGCCCTAGTGTCTTGTTCTTATTGTATGTATCTTGTTGTTTTGGATGGACCATGGTCAATCCCTTGTGGTTCGTCTTGAGTTATTTTTTTCGTGTATAAGATTGGAGGGCCTTAGGTGGGTTTACTAAAGGACTCGTGGTTTTATGGGAGCCCACTTTTGTAGGGGTGATCGCTGATGTATGGGTCGCGCCAACCCATGTCAAGGTACACCTATGCCTTACCGCATGGTTAGAGTCTATAGAGTCTGTAGGTGGCCTTGGCTTTGGTTCAATATCTCTTCGACAACTCCCATGCAAAATAGTCTCATATTAACAACTTTCACAGTTCATGAGGCATGGTTCCCAATGCAAGGTGGTCCCGGTGGTCAAAAAGTCAACTTCGTCTCAATATGTTCAACTTAATGAGAGGAGTCCATGCCACGTAGAAATTCTCCAAATAGTAAAGGTAGTGTCCAGTTACAATGTGGTCAATATTCTTCAAATAGATTTCCATGTGGCAAAATAGGGTCAGCGTTGGGCAGTATGGTACATTCATTATGTCGGAAGTTCTCTACAGAGCAAGAGTTACAAAAACCAAGTGTCAAAATGTTCAAATCCCTCAAGGCGTTAGAGAACTAGCACAATGGGTAGATCACATGGAAGGAGCAATGCTGATATAGTAACTCTAGTCCATAAATGAAGATTTGGAGGCATACCCAGTTCAAATCATGGCCAGTTTCAGCATACTCAGGTGCTAGACTGCTTAAATTCCTTAAGGCATTAGAGATCCTAAGGTCCATAGGCTAAGTTGAGTTTACTAAAGGGAAAAGTTAAAGAAAACTAGTCGTTATGAAGTCAGTTGGTCATTGGGAAGCCTATCTAGTCATTGGGGATGCCTTCGACCAATAACTCGAGAGATCGACCTATAAAATAGTCATTAAGAAGTCAAATAACCATCTCAAAGACCATGTCAGGCTCTCCCAACCATGTCGAATTCCTCTTTGACAAACTTGAGTTTCATAAAGGACCAAAGAGTGGAACATTGGGCAACTAAAGGCTACTATTCTTCATCTTTGACCATTCTAGGACATTAGCAAAAGGAATCTTCAACCTACTTGTGCATTGTGAACCAAATCATCCCCTTAGTGGGGCAAAGTATTCTTTGTATTGTAATATGTTATGAAAAATACTAAGTCTCCAACATGTGGATGACTAGTAAAAAACTATTATTAAAGGAGTTCAACCAGCCATTAGCTAGTCGTTATCTAGCCATTAGAAATATTTTATAAAATGATATCTTCCCCCCTTGTAATAGTTGTTGTTGTCTTATGAAATAAGTTTCATCAATAAAGAATTCATTTTGCAAACCATTGTCCAATTTATTTTTATTTTGTTCATTGTGTGGAGTGCATTTGTTTCTACGTTTTTTCTCAATTTATTGTCGTGTCCAGGCTACAATTTAATAAGTTTTCTAATAGATGAGATCACACAAAAGGTAATAGTTTGAGCCAATGAGGGGCTATGCAGTCACATGGAGAAAACAAACTAGGGGCCAACCCCACTTGAATTTATTGCTTGTAGGTAAATCAATTCAACATAGGTGGGACTATTCTATGAGAAAGCTTCAACCATAACGAAGTTCAAAGTTCACCCCTCACTCAAGTTGATCCTAGTGATTGTTCCTAGCTGGATCCAAAAGGTAGAAAGATTCTCAAGTCACAAGTGTGGTTGAATTCTCTAAGAGACCAAGCCCACATCCCTGACCAATTGCAAGATCGACTTAACAAGACACTAGTTTCACATCCCAGCAATTGAGGTAAGCATTGCTTGGTACAATGTATAATCAACGATGACCATTTACCTCTAAAAAACTCCAAATTTTTTTATTTTCCGCATTAGATTAGGAATTATACTTGCTGATTTTTACATTGTTTTATCTAAATCGTAAGTTTTGCATTGGAGAAATTGATAAATAACATTAGATTTGAAGCCAAGGTTAGATACATTGTTCTGAATATTATTGGGCATATCTTACACTTTGTATGTAGTAAATTGAATGCATATATGAACAGTTTATTGTCTGTACCATACAAAATCTGCACCAAACTCCAAGAGTTCAAACTCTCAACAAGTAAATAACCTTCAGAAATCTTGTTTAGTGACTTTATACTCTTCATACTTGCTGATTTTACTATTTTAGAATCGAAATATTTAATTTACAGCAATAATTAAAGTATATCTTAGATCTAGAAAATTCCTAGGAAATTTTCCTAGATATATTTGATCACACTAACCAGAAATAAATAAATAAATTTAAAATAAAAAACCTGCTGGAAATTCCCTCTTTTGGTTGTTAAAAGTTGGCAAGTTGGTTTAAAGGACTCATTTAACATCCATGTAGGAATTTACAGGGTAAGTTCCGTAGATCAAAAACCAAAGGTCACCGCTCACAAACAGATCACAAATCAATACACCAGTATAATCATGTGGTTAAAACCCTCAAAGAGGGAAACAATCCACGCCATGAGCCAACGCGGCCACTTCAGGGAATTTATTAATATAAAAGAAAAGTTACATATGTTTCTCTCATAAACGGTTACCGGACAAATGACCCTCCATGCTCTTTAAATAGAGATCATGGACCAATCGGGTGTTAAGCCACAAATCAAGTGTCATTAATACCGAGGTGAGAGATAACCGTCATATCACTACAAATCGTGACCGTTGGATTATAAGTTACAAATGTACATGGTAAAGAAACACACTTTACCTAACTCTACACTAAACTAAGTTATTCTTAACTATTTCCTATGTGTCAGAATATCCTAACATCCCCCCTTAAGAACAACTTGGGATAGGATTGAAGGATTTACAAAGGTGACACAAAAGGAGCCTATTTCCTATGTGTCGAAATATCCTAACATCCCCCCTCAAGAACAAATTGGGATAGGATTGAAGGATTTACAAAAGTGACACAATAGGAGAAGGAAGGAGGCATTAGAGCCTATCCCCCCTTAATGACAACTTTCCTGAACTCCAAGCATGGATCGAAGTTTGGTAAACTTCGCTTCTATGAGAGCCTTCGTAAAGATATCGGCTACTTGATCATTGGTCGGACAATACTGCACTTCAAGAACACGATCATGAATGAGCTTTCTAATGAAGTGTATGTGGAGTTCAATGTGTTTCATACGTTGATGCTGAACTGGATCTTTACATAACTGAATGGAACTCTGATTATCACACCAAAGTGTAGTTGGATGCTGCTAATGAAGACCAAATTCAGATAGGATCTAACGAAGCCACATGGCTTCCTTGCTGGCTTCAACTGCACCATGATACTCTACTTCTACTGAAGAAAGGGAGATGGCACTTTGTTTCTTACAAGACCAAGTAATAGGTCTTGAACCAAGAGTGAATACATATCCTGCAGTGGACTTCCGATCATCAAGGTCACCAGCCCAATCAGAATCAGTGAAACCAATCAACAAGGGAGATGCTCCTGCACTGTAATGAATCCCGAACTGAATTGTACCTCGAATACATCGAAGTATTCTTTTAGCTGCTTTCCAGTGACTTTCATGAGGTTGGTGCATAAACCGAGCGACAAGACCAACGGCAAAGGAAAGGTCAGGACGGGTATGGGTTAGATACAAAAGTTTACCAACAAGTTGACGGTATAAGGTAGCATCAACTTCAGGGGTAGTACAATTGACTGAAAGCTTGACTCCAGATTAAAAGGGAGAAGGGGCAGGTTTACAGTCTTCCATGTGATAGTGGTGAAGAAGATCACAGGCATACTTGGACTGAGAGAGGGTAATGCCTTCCTTGGATTGCAAGACTTGAAGACCAAGGAAATAATGCAAGTGTCCTAACTTTGTCATTTCAAACTTCTTTCTGAGGCTAGACTTCACATGGTTTATATGGTTTGGATCACTACCAGTAAGGATAAGATCATCAACATCAAGAACAAGGATGGTGAAGGAATTACCCACCTTCTTGGTGTAGACAGTGTTGTCAAAATGACACCTAGAAAAGCCATTATCTAAGAGAAATCTATCCATTTTGGCATACCAAGCCCGAGGAGCTTGTTTGAGACCATAGAGAGACTTCCTAAGGCGACAAACAAGGCTAGAGTCTTTTTGGATAAAGCCAGGGGGTCGTTCCATGTAGATCTCTTCATGCAAATCTCCATGTAAGAAGGCGGATTTAACATCCATCTGATGGACTTCCCATTTAAAGGAGGCAGCAAGGGAAAGAACAAGGCGGATACAATTCATTTTGGCAACAAGGGAGAAGGTTTCAGCATAGTCAATGCCTTCAACTTGTGAAAAACCTTTAGCGACAAGACGAGCTTTATGTCTATCCACTTTTCCATCTGGTCCAAACTTTGTTTTGTAAACCCATCTGCATCTGACAAGTTTTCTTCCTTTTGGAAGAGGAACAAGATCCCAAGTATTGTTTTCCAATAAGGAACGATACTCTTCATTCATAGCTTCATCCCAATCTGGATGACCAGAGGCTTCTTCAAAGGTTTCTGGATCAAGTTTTTCTGGAACTTGAGCCAATAAAGAAGAGGCTCTTTCGAACTGAGAACGTGTACGTCATCGATCGGCAGGGTCACCTGCTACATCCCGAGTAGAGCGGACCCATCTTGGAAGCGGTGGAGTATAAGGAACAATTTCACGGGCTAGAGGAGGATTGTCATCCTCGTTGTCATCATCTGAACTAGAAGGAATGATATTAAAAATAGAAGAGAGAGAGAGAGGTGGCACATATGTCGAATCAGGCTCGCAGACCAAAGGTGGCACACCCGCCGAAATAGGCTCGCAGGCCAATATATTTTCATCAAACTTTACATCCCTTCTAATGATTATATTTTTGTATTTGGGTTGAAGAAGTCTATATCCTTTGACATCTTCAGAATATCCAACAAAAATACATTTTTCACTCTTAGGTTCTAAGGCTTTATGTTTCGCATCTGGAATATGGGCCCAAGCATCACTTCCAAAAACACGAAAGTGACTTACATCTGGTTTGATTGAGCTCCAAGCTTCTTCTAGAGTTATATTCTTTAAACCTTAGTAGGAGTGCGATTTACTATGTAATTTGCACAGTTAATGGCTTCTGCCCAAAAATTGAGACCAAGTCCTTTAGATTGAAGCATACAATTAGCCATTTCTTTTAAGGTGTGATTCTTCCTTTCCGCTACACCATTTTGTTGTGGAGTATATGGAACAGTATGTTGCAATTGAATGCCATGCTCAGTGCAGAAGTTATTAAATTTGTTGTTAACATATTCTCTGCCATTGTCTGATCTTAACTTAAGAATTTGATGTCCAGATTGTTTCTCAACAAAGGCCTTAAAGGCCAAGAACATGTTAAAAACTTCACTCTTGAGTTTTAAGAAATATACCCAAGTGCGTCTGCAAAAATCATCAATGAAGGTTAAGAAGTACTTGCAACCAGAGAAAGAAACAACAGGAAGTGGACCACACAAATCATTGTGCACAAGCTGCAAAGGGGCTGAAGCGTGCCAAGAGGCACGTTTGTCAAAACTATCCCGATGATGTTTTTCGAGTACACATCTGGAGCAAACACCATCCCGGCAAGATACCATAGGAAGGCCCATCACCATATTTTCCTTACACAGAGTTTGAAGAGAGCGATAGTTTAAGTGACCAAATCGCTCATGCCAAAGTTTGCTCACATCATCATTATGAGCAACAAAAACAGAGGGAAGAGATGATGACCCAAAGTTGTCAAACTTATACAACCTTGTGGAATCATCAGCAATGCCAGTAGCTAAAATATGTTTAGGATTTTTGAGGTCCTTGATTACAACATCATGAGGTGAGAATTCTACTATTTTCCCTTCACCTGAATGAGTTATCTGATAAACAGATAGAAGGTTGCATGACAAGGTAGGAACACATAGTACATCATTAAACTGACCATTATCTAAATGAATGGTTCCATATCCTACAACACTAAGAGATCTATCATCACCAACATAAATATGTTTGGTGTTACAATCATTTAAAGAAGAAAACATGGATTTATTTTTAGCCATGTGGTAAGAAGCTCCAGAATCAATGAGCCACTCATGAGAAGGAGAAGAAGAAGATACATTGCATAACCTGATCTTGATGCTTGACAACCACAAACAAAAAGTGCCATGCCTGAAGATGAAGGTGAAGAGTGCTCCAAATTGATGTTGTGCTTCTTCATTGCTGCTTCTAAGTCTTCCATCTTCTTCAAACATTTGGACTCTAAATGGCCATCACGATTGCAAAAGTTGCAATGCTTATCTGTCTTATGTCCTTTGTTTTTATATGCCTTATCATATTGGTGAGTTGCTTTTTCAGTTTGTGGCTGAAATTGCTTAGGACCCTTGTTTGGTTTCGGACCATACTTTTTAGGATACTGCTTCTTGGGATTCTTTTGATATGATTGATGTTGGGCTGCTAAGGCTTTCTTAGAAGCGTTTCCAGCAGTGATAAGACCAAGGTGTAAAAGTTTTTCTTGTTCTCTTATGAAAGAATCACAAAAGGCATCAAAAGAGGGATTCTTGTAGGTGGTTCCTAAAGAAATGATGGCTTCTCTAGTGGAATGGAAAGCGGAAATAAATATAGAGTATGCAGGGCCAAGCTTAGTAAGAATGCAATAGATGAGGCTACCATCTTCCTTTTTGACCTTACAACCTTCTAAAAGAACTCTGAGGGTCTTGAATTTGAACAAAAAATCTTCAATAGAGGAGAAATTATGGGGTCCAAAGTAAGCAACTCATTTTCAAGCTAATAGGCCCTGATTTGATTTTGAATGCCAAAGACAGTATTTAGCTTGTCCAGGGCTTTATGAGGGGTGTCAATGTCAAGGATATGAAATCAAAGATCTTGAGCAATGGACATTCCTATCAAACCTCGTGCTTGATCTCATTTATTTTCCCATTTAGTAGCTTTATCATCATCAAAAGATTTAGTTTCTAGCCCTGTGGCTATTCTATAAAACCCTTTACTTCTAAGTATATCTACCATGTGAGGTAGCCATTGGAAATAATTGGTGTTGTTAAGAATAACCGGGCATGCACTTTCCATTTTTTATTTTTTTTAAACTGAAGCTGAGAAAAGCTGAAACTAACTGCTCCAATGGAAAGATCTCGAAAAATTAGGCCGTTTCAAAAAAAACAGCTCGAAAAACGGCTTCCGGATAAAGAAGTTATGCCTTTTCAAAAAACTGAGTTGTCGATGCCGAATAGTTATGGGAACGGGATAAAGTGCGGCTCTTTTAAAAAAATTCCGCCCCTTTGAACAAAATTTTTGACAAAAGAAGCTTTGAGAAGGAAACTTGAACCCAAGACCTCTATTCTCATAACTAACCCCTCACCAAGTGAGATAGTAAAAGGATTATGTTATTTTAGAAAGGAGGAAGGGGGGATTATTATTATTATTATTATTATTATTATTATTATTATTATTATTATTATGGGGGTGGTGTGCGTGCCTTTTCTTGCACAAAAAACGAGAAAAAAAAGAAATGCAAAGCCTTGCAGCAGAATGTTAGATTCTCGGTTAGCCTTACCAGCAACTATCACTTTTTTTACTATTTCTGATTTCCCGAGATTGCACAAAGACGCAAGGAAAGAGCATACGTAGCAAAAAAAGTCTCTTTTTCCTGTTTCAGATTTGCCGAGATCGCACGGAGCGCACAGCAAAGAGCATACACAGAGAAGAGGGTATAGATTTGGCAAATAAATAAAACCTTAATACAGGAAAAAAACCAAAATAAGCAGAACTATTAACAAATATAACTGCAAAATAGATCCTTTATACCTCCAAATCTAAACTGACATAACTTGGGCAGTCGGAAACCTTTTCGCATGAAATGAAAGGCGTTCCTCACTGTAACAGACACTCTGGACACAACTGATCAGTTCTCTAAGCCCAAAAATGTTCAAAAATAGTAGATATACAAAACGGCATTCGCGTGCAGTCAAACTGGCTTCGGATTTTGATCAACAACGGACGCGGCCCTCAAAATAGCTCTGATACCATGTAGGAATTTACAAGGTAAGTTTCGTAGATTAAGAACCAAAGGTCACCGCTCACAAACAGATCACAAATCAGTACACCAGTATAATCACGTGGACTGTTTCCCTCTTTGAGGGTTTTAACCACGTGATTATACTGGTGTACTGATTTGATCACACTAACCAGAAATAAATAAAAAAATTAATAAAAAAAATAAAAAAATTCCTAGGCAATTTTCCTAGATATATTTGATCACACTAACCAAAAATAAAAAAATAAAATTAATAAAAAAATAAAATTAAAAACCTACTAGAAATTCCCTCTTTTGGTTGTTAAAAGTTGGCAAGTTGGTTTAAAGGACTCATTTAACATCCACCAACCTCCCCACCTCTATATCTGTAATCTAGGAGTGATTTGGCACTTGTTGGGTGGTCAAATTAGCCAAAATAGGTTATTGTTCCTGTCATTTACTTCAAATTTTGCAATCTCAACCAACAATCTAAACTGAAAAATAATACCATATTTTGTTAGGATTTTTCTTGTACAAACAATTTGAGTGGTTAGACTCTATATTTGAAATCATTTGGTGTTATCTTATTTGTTGTTTTAGACTTTTGCTACATAATCATAACAGAAATAACATGACAGACCCAAGAATTAACCCCTTCACCTCTCCTTGACCCCATTTAAAACACTATTCTTATTTGGAGTTGGTTGGAGTATCAATTCGGAATCCTCCCTTGACCTTTTAAAAGGTAGTTGGGTCTAACTAGCGGGGGCTTGAGATGAGATAACCGTGGGTCCCTACCACATGTGTGTCAATCCCAGCAGGATGCCAAGACATAGCAACTCTATTATTCAGATCGGTAACAAGTCCCTCTCCATTTTACATCAACCATAAGCCCCTTCAAATTTGTTTCACTCAATTTATCCATATAGATAAATATACAACATTAAACCTACCCCAAAGGGTTAGCTCAATTTGTAGATGCTCTTCTGCTAAGTCTATAGAGGTCACAGGGTCAAATCTCATTCAATCCTATTTGGGGTTACCAGTGGCCTATGCAACTAGCAATCAATCTACCTTTCACCCAAAAATTCCAAGAAAGAACATAGAGATGTCCACAAGCTCTAGCATGATATTGTTACCCCTCATTTCAAAAGGGGCACATACAAAGACTTTTTCAGTTTGTATAACACCATTGTAAAGCCACGGATGTAAGTTAAATCCTTACAAGCCATGTAAGTCTTTGTATTGAAATGTCCTAGGACTATTAAGGTCAACGATCACCAATCCCTTTGGTTCTCATTCTTAGCTTCTTTCGTCCTGGGTAGGATTAGAGGATTTGGAGTGGATCATATTGGGACTTATGGTTTACAAGAGCATCTGGTTATGTAGGGGTAATTGCAGTTGTAGGGCACAGTCTAGCCCATGTCGTGCACACACCTATATCTTAACACATGGTCATGTGTCATAGAGTCTATATGCATCCTTGGCCATTATGCAGTATTTTTCGGCCAGTTCTCAACACGACAATCTCACAGTTTAGTGGATCAAGTTTCCCGAGGCAGTGCATGTTTCCCAATAACTTTCATCCTAGAAGTCAAAAAGTCAACTTGGTCTCAAAAAGCTCAAAATAAAACGTACACGACGATGCCACCTAGAATTTTTTGCAAAAGGTGAAGGCATCAATAAAAATGACAGTCAAAGGTGGTCTGGTAAAACAAGGGAACTAAGTGGCAAAACTAGATGAAGACTTGGCATGAAGGGACAAACTTAATGTCCAAAGTAGGTAAAAAACTAGCGAGGAAAATTTCTCAAATTCTCAAGGGCATTTGAAATCTAGCATCCATGGAAGGTGATGTTCTCTTTTTGTTCCACGTGGGGTCAAACTAGCCATTTAATGTCAAAAGGTGGAACAATGGACAATTTGTTAACAAAAAGTAGGCGTTGCAAAGTGAAGTAACTCCTTCCCTTAACAAATCGAGTTTCTCTTAAACCAAGTCAAGCTAAGAAAAACAACATGACTTCCTCAAACTAGTCGTCGAGTCGAGTCAAGCTAAACATTGAGCACCTTTTGGCTTCATTATTTTATGCCCTTCTGAGGTCAAATGCAAGGGAACATTGCCTCCTTAAGTGAATTTCGTGGTCAAATCAAGTCATGTGGACAAATTATCTAATAAAATTATTTCTCTTGAATTTACTTAGTCTCCAGGTTGTAGATGACAAGTAAAAAATTATTATTTTGGAAGAGAGTCAAACTAGAAATTATCTAGCCATTACAAAAAGATCATAAAAACTAGATCATCCTCCCATTTCGTTGTCATTGAACTATGAGATCATTCTATGCCATAATAGAACTCTTATTTGCAAACATCTTGTGTACAATTTGTGGGTTGGTTTTTTATATCTTGCTTTTTCTCAGTGCTTGTTATAATAGCTGTAAATAAGATAATCACATATACATCCAAATTACACAAAGGTTGGAGGGATGAACCATTGTGGGGTTACATAGCCACATAAAGAGATTAACCAATGCACTAGTCTTTGTTATTTCTCTTGTTGGAGGCTAAAGATACCTTATACCCCACAGTTGACCCGAAAATTGGAGACACTTTGCTAAAAGTTGCTCCTAATTGGATCTAAAAACTTATGAAGTATCTAAAACAATGATGAGGGCGACACAATCTTCTCGACTCTAAACCCATCTACTGTCCAAATCGCAAGATCCACTTCAGTGTGAATGTACTTCACAACCCAAAACTTGAGAGATGAACTTGTAGCCAAGGTAAGCATATCCCAACAACCATCTTGTTGAATTTTGTAGCTATGGTCGGTCCTCATAATTAATATTTTCGCCCTTCAAATGTGTAATGATAAATACAAGACATGTTCTTCATGTTGGGGTCAAGAAAGAGAATTTCAATTTTTTTAATTTAATTTTTATGTCCCTCCAAATGTCAAGTGGGTCTGACCCTATGGACACACCACTTTGAGTTCATCCAATCAATATATATACCCTTTAGACTCATCTCTTGGCAAGCAATTCAAATTGGTTATAAACCTTTTGTTCACACGTGAGAAGCAGCAAAACGAGATTTTTTTAGGGAAGACCAAGTTATTCAAGGAAAATCACTCATTTCTAGGCAAACCGAATATGGGGAGGCCGAATCTCTGAGGCACGTAAAAGGCTAAGTTTATAACCAGACATATCTCCAAATAGAAGGCCGAGTTTATGGACAAATCTATTTCTGGGCAGAAGGCCAAATTCTGGACAGATCAAAACTATGGGAAGAAGGAGGAAGTCCTAATCAGATTGATTACTGTTGACTAAGCATATTTGTAAGTTGTTTGACCAAGTTTTACCTGGGTTTTGCTATTGGTCAATTTGAAATTCAATTTGACTAGAAGAATTAGACGTATCTTTTGTTGAACTGAATAATTTCTCTAAGGAAAAGGTTGTTGGGTTTTTCCCCTTAGTAGGTTTTCCCAGGGTAAATATTTGTGTCTATTGTTTGGTTGTCTCTTTATGATCCTATAGTCATAAATGTTTCTATTCTTGATATCTTTATTTGTGTCTCTTGTTTGGTTGTCTCTTTATGATCCTACAGTCATAAATGTTTCTATTCTTGATGTCTTTTGTGTAATTGCTTAATGATGAATATGAATGTGAAAATGATTAAATCAATAAAAGTAATTATCAGTTTAGAAGACTTCCAAAAATCAACACATCTTTCTTTAAAAAACCCCAAAGATTTTAATTTTATATTTATTAAACAAAATAAAAGATATTTATTAGATTGCAAGTACAGATCATCATCTTAAGATTAGTTATTCAACCCTTAGGGTTTTAATCCATAAAATTAGATTTTATCCAAGGGAAAAATATACCTCATTTTGGGCTTTTAAACACACATATTTCGCAAGATATTTTTAGTTATTTTTGTTGATTTGTATAGCTTGGGAGGTACTCCAAGCCCGAGTGTTCAGGGTTTGGAGGGCAAAGCACCACAAGGGCAGCGTCTGGGCTTGGAACCCCAAGTGAGGGGTTTTGCACCCATCATGATTTGGGCCAAAACCGAAATGAAGACACGACATGTGATCGATGAGGATGATAGTGATCGGTGATACGATTCCAATACATCAAGAATCATTCGAATCTGAGTTATCGTTAAAGAAAAATGAATTTTTGAAGTTGGCTATGTAATTATTGGTTGCCAAGTTAGGTCGGCTTGGTGTAAAATGGTGCCAATAGAAGGGTCTCTTCAAATCAATTCTATTGGAATAATGCTATTTTAGAGTTTACTACTCATCTATGATTGTAATTAGCAGTTTCTTGTTAGAAACTTGTTGTTTCTATATTCTTAGTAGAAACTCGTTGTTTCTACTTTCTTAGTTTGTAATTAGCAATTTCTTGTTAGAAACTTGTTGTTTCTACTTTCTTAGTAGAAACTTGTTGTTGTTGTTTCTACAGTTGTATTATTTATTGAGCTTCACTACTCATTGTAAATCAATTCATTCATTGATTATGGTATCAGAGCTCAGGTATTTTTTTCGAAATAATTCTTCAATATTTGAAAAATTATGTGCTTCATTTCGAAACAGCTCTCTAAAAGTCTGAAATTTTTTTTTGGCATCACAATTTCTGAGCCGCCGTTTTTTTTTCTCTGCGATTCTTTCTTTGGTGGGTCGTTTTCTGCTGACTATTTCGTGGGATAAAGACTCCTATCAGTCATATCTATCCTGTACGTGCTGTTGAGTTTGGTTGTTGGTCCAATGTGTTGAATTTCTGTCCAATATCAGTCCATCTTACTAGTTGAACGTGGAAGCTGCTGGTGCAATTTGCATATGACTGGGACAAGTTATTAAAGGTTTAGCTGGGTATTGTTTTTCTACAGTAGATTAAATTCCAGACTGCTATTTTGGCAGAATCGAGGTATGCACCCATTTTTTTGTGGTTGGATGAGCATTTAAATTTCCAGTGGTTTTTTGTCCAGATCAGTCGCCATCTGCATTAAAATTTGTGCCAGACTCCTTGGTCATTTTGCGTGTCTTGGGAAACGTGCAGATGGCCTCACTAACCAATCTAATGTTGCAAGGCAATCAGCGCTTTAATGGCAACAACTATAACATCTGGAAACAGAGAATGTTGACCATTTTTTAATATAGGCGTCTTGACCAGCTCATTTTGGGCACAGAGCTTCGTCCTGGTACACCTGGTGCAGATCAAGATAAGTTTGATGATCGAAACCGAGAGGCTGTTATGCTTCTCAAACTCTCTGTAACTGATGATCAGTTACCACAGATCCCTTCCGGCAAGATAGCTGCCGAAATCTAGAAACATTTGAAGGAATTGCACGAGACATCCAACAAGAGCAGAGCTTTCTTTCTAAAGAATCAGTTGTTCTCCATCATGATGGACGAACATATATCTTTATACGAACATCTTAACAAGATTAAAGCCATTCGAGATCAGCTCGAAGCCATTGGCCGAACCATGGAAGAAGAAGATATGGTAGTCATCACCCTGAAAAGTCTACCAAAATCTTATGAACACTTTATAGAAACTCTCAACATTACCTTCACTAATGTTGATCTGAAGTTTCCAGAGCTATGCACCAAACTCCTACAGCATGATCGTTGGAAACAGCAGTTTGGTAGTGATGCTTCATCAGCCTCCTCAGAAAATGCTTTTGCTGCCAAATATCAGTCCTCTCAATGATTTCAGAAGACATGTTCTTCTTAGTCTTATGATCCTACTAAGAAGAAAAATGTGCAGTGTAATTACTGTCACAAGTTTGGTCATTTGAAGAAAGATTGCCATCAGAGGATTGCTTCTGAACAGAAGAAGCAGGGAGGGTCTCATCAGCAAGCGAATGTCGCAGAACATTCCGAGCAAAAGGAATCTGCCTTTTATGCCTTTATGGCTAAAAGGTACTCAGATCACGCCTCGTCATCTGCCTGGTACATTGACTCTGGTGCATCACATCATTTCTCTCACAGGCGTGACTGGTTTATTGACTTCTCATCTTTCAGTGATTTCGTGGTCTTCGGCGGAGGTGAGGAGTACATGGTGGTTGGCAAAGGTACAATTCAGATCCAGTCTGGTGGGCGCACACTCATCTTCCTGAATGTGTACTATGTTCCTGGTATGGAAATTAATCTGTTATCTGTCAGCTAAATTATGAGAAACTCTCCTCAGCTCGATGTGGTGTTCAATGCGCACAAGTTGTTGGCAAAGAAACAAGTCTCGCAGGCAAGACCCAGGTTCAGAGATTGGGGCCAACAAGGGAATCCGTTGTAGTCTAGAACCACGCCGGCATTGTCACCCTACTCTGGAGAGCAGAGAGTCTCACCCGAAGCGTGCCGCGACCACATGCAAAAGGGGAATAGATCAATAGTGGTGGAAGGATCCGCAATTCATGATTAATATGGAATTGATTGCATAAACATCATCATATACGCAAGAACATTCAGAAGATTGAACAGATACTAAGCAAATAAAATTTTAAGACATCACAGACATCATGCATGCATGTAACTCGTATAATAAGACAGCAACCTGCAAGTATATTGATAACTTTCAGCCAGATCCATAGTTACATCGCTTCCACAGGAAGAGCTTACAATTCTGTTACAGACGTCTCATAGGACAGAAAGATAGATAAGAGAAGCCTAGGAACTACAGAGATATCGTGCTCAGAATAGATCTGTCCTGCAACATCCGCTCGATCCTCTTCAATCGCTCTGCATTCGTCTCCCTTCTTTCGGCCGGGTGACGGCTATTTATTCACCCGCCATCGCAACTGCTAGTTCCTCTTGCGTTCTTCTTTGGCTGCTTTCGGCTTCTCTCTTGTTGTCTATGAGTTATGCTCTTTGTCTTTTGCTGTTTCTTTTCTTCGTTTGCACTTATGCATCTGCTTCCTTCAGCGATCTCCTGTTCCCCCGCAACCTCGGTAGCTCCGCTACTCACCGTAGTTGCGGCTTGGTTGCGGCTGCCATGTGTCGTTCTGCAACCCAAAAATCTGTTCTTCTTTCAAAATTCAAAACAAGGGTCCCAACAGGCCCCGACCACAGTTTCTTGACTCGTCCCGAGTCAATCACAAATCACTGTCTCTATTTCCATCGCCCCACTGGACCTCGTACCCTGTTCTTGTTGTGCGCCTTCAGTCTGCTGCCCAAACAAGGGCCCCAACTCCGAGGCCTTGCTGAACGTTGTAGCCTTAAGCTCATTGAAGGTCTTCACAGCTTGCTGCCACCCCTATAACAATGCATCTATCTCTGCGGCGATCTTGGTGACAGTTGCCTCCCCGACATGCGTCGGTGCAGTCCCGAACACCGTGCCGATTTGGGTTTCGGCCTCGGCGGCTAGCTGCTGCATTGTCTTGGCGCTGAGTTGGAGGGGCTGGCGGAGCTCTCGAATTGCTTGTTTGGCCATCGCCGCGCTGGCCTCGGTTTGTTGGATCTGGACCTCCAGAGCATCCGCCTGAGCGTAGAGCTGGTCTAACTGCGAGGGGTCCGTGGCATCTTGAATTTCCTTCGAAAGGTGTTGCAGCTGCGCTGAAATGGGCTGCGTCTTGACCGTAAGGGCCGTTGAGCACTCCCGGAGACCTTTCAAGAGGTCATAAGCATCGCGCGCTGCAGAGTTGAGAGTTTCCTGCATCTGGGTGACCTAGCCCTGTTTCTCTGCAATTTGTGTTGTATAAACTGCCTCTGGATCGGGCAGCGCTGGCCGTGCTACTAACGCTGCTTGGAGCTCTGCATTTTCCTTGTGGAGGCCATTGAATGTGATCCTGAGGTGGAGGGTCTGCTCTACGATATTTGTCTCTGGTACATCTGCAGGCATCTGAGTTTAGTGAGCCTCGACGGCTGGCCATAGCCTTGAAAACACCCTAGCCACTTCGTTTATCTGACCCTGTAGCTGCCTGTGTGCGGCTGTGAGCTGTTCGCGCTATTCAGTAAGCGTGGTGATCTGTTGTTGTTGCTCTTCGCACCTCTGCTGCAATTCGGAATGAAGTCGTTCCAAATGCCTCAAAAATAGTGCCAATAAATGCAGCCTTCAAAAATCGAATTTTCTGCCCAAAAACCAAATTCAACAGCGGTGGTTTGACCCCTAGTCAACGCTACTTTGTTTCCAGAAATTCCAACCCTGCAATTTTGTCCCCCTGTTTTCACACGTGTGAGGTAGAGAGCTACTCCAAGCTGTACGAACCAATAAGGAGAGGGGAGAGAGAGATGTTTGATTTGTTGAGTGATGATCAAATGAGGAGAAGGTCACTCTTATTTATACAATTCGTTGAGGGGGTGGCGACACATCTGTTGGGCTTCATGAGATTACATTTGATTCTAGCCAACCTTGACAACTTACACGTATGAATAATAAATTCAAAATCACACTAATGCTTGTTCGAACAAGATGATCTTTAGATCAATCTTGCACTTCTCGAAAAGAGGAAGCCAATAAAAATATAATCTCCATTATATGAGTTGTCCAAGGTGGAGTTTGGCCCTAGTTTCAAAATTTTAACACTCCCTCTCGACTAGAGAGAAATCCACCTGCCAATCCATCTGCCAACCTATACCATCTCTTTCATCCCTGCACTGCTATGTTTTGTTCTGCTCTGCTGAACCATGAAGAAATAATGAAGAAGAATTGATCGAGAATGAGTCACAAGACCTTGCCACTCTCCACAGACCCAAAGTCAGTCTAGAGGTAAAACCTCAATTGATCTCAGATCAAGATGTTTGAACACCATGCATCCTAGCATAGAGAGTACGGCAGTACGCGATGCATCCATCGGTAGTGTTTGGTCTTTATCCTAATTTCCCAACTCATTGGCCAGATAAGAGGTACTTTCCATGAGTCTTGGACTACATGGGTAGGATGTATACTGGGGCACCAACAGGAGAAGGTGAACCACTTATCCTACTAATATGTCATAGGAGAAGGTGAACCAATCATCCTATGTGTATATCAATTGTAGGGGAATGTGAACCACTCACCCTAAACACGTGCCAACCATAATGGGGTATCACACGAGAAGGTGAACCACTCACCCTTTACACAGTGCACCATTAGGGCAAGGTGAACCACTCACCCTATGGTCGCTCATAGTTCCAAGAAGTACCCCAAGCCCCCGAGAGCTCCCAGAGCTCAGTGTCCAACTCATGCGGGACCACCATAGGAGGGTCTTTCCACAACTCCAAGTCTCTCACGGAAGGTTAAGAATTTTACCTTTCCTAGAGACTTCGTGAGAATATATGCGAGCTGCTCATAAATCCCAATGTGATGGAGCTTTATTACACCCCGTTGTACCATATCTCGAATAAAGTGGCACCTGATATCAATATGCTTGGTGCGGTCGTGGAACACGGGTTTCTCTGAAAGGCGAATCCCACTTTGGTTGTCGGAGTAGATCACGGTGGTATCCAACGCATGCTCAAACAACTCACTAAAGAGCTTCCTCAATCAAACAGCTTCATAACAGGCCATACTAGTTGCAATGTATTCAGCCTCGGTGGTGCTTAAAGCAACTGAAATCTGCTTCCTGCTCATCCAAGATATCGAAGCAGAACCTATTGAGAAGCAACATCAAGATGTTCTCTTATGATGCACAAATCAAGGAACCCTTTTCTCGCTAATATTTTCAACACTCTTAGCGAGGAAGGTGTTCATGGAAGAGCCTCGTCCACCTGGATATAGCTCTCCATCTTGAGAGCTATATCCCACTCTACCAAGTTCTTCGTTGTTGTAGTTGCTCCCTCTGCACTAGAAAACTTCCTTGCCTTCAACTGCGGAACTGCTTTGAAGACCTATTCTTTCCCACCATGTTCTGCGAGTCCATCACTTCAGTCATAAGTGCCATGTACCCTATGTACCTTTGTGGTTGCTTCCTCTGCCTGGAAGTGATACTATAAGATTAAACTCTCTTCTGACCTCCCTTAACCAAATCCTCTACCCACTTGGCCCAAACTCTCTGTATACTAGGATTCTCTGACTAAGTGGCTTCCTCCACTCGTCGTGGGCAATGGTTATCATCATCCTGCTGGTCAACCCAACTGCCAACTAGCTTAAGACTCAAATTGAGATATTGGTTGAGGCTCCATCTTGAGAGCTATATCATGCTCTCGCTCAACCATCACTTCTATATTCTGAGAATTTCCTGCCTTGCTGCTGAAGGTTGCTCCCTCTGAAGGCATGCATCTCCAGCTCCGCAATCTACCACCATCAATGACCACATCTCCTTTTCTGTCACTGAACTTTGGCTCACTGATTTGAAGCCACTAGCTCCACTAAGAAGTCTGCTCATTGGGTCTTCTAGATCTACCCTCTTCAGTGGTTTGGCCATCTGCAACCCACTGAACTAGGGCTCCACAACTCTGCCTCCTAGCACCTCATTAGTCCTTCAATGATCATTGTACATGAGGACTTCAAGGACTGCCCGCTTGTCAAGATTTTGGCTGCACTAGAATGTTGCTCCTACGGCACACAAACTTGCCCTATCACTGTGACACATCAGTCAAATCTGAAATCTGTGTGTTGGTCCTTAATTTGTTGCTCTTATACCATGTAGAAAATCCATGAAATTCTGATCTGCTGATGAGAACAATCTGAAAAACAATTTATTTTCTTACAAACATAGAATTTCTCTACTCGATTTACAGCGGAATTAGGAACAGAGATAAAAGCACATTCACACAATTGAACAGCACAATTTTTACAGGGAACCCAACTAGGAAAACCCTCTGCTTGATGAGAATTTATTGAAGAAAATTGAGCATTAGATCTCTAACAATACAACTGTTTCAATCTGAAAACAACCTTGTTTTCTCTGCTAAATCTATGTAAGAACTTTGATCTCTGCTTCCTTACCCAAGGAATTTGTCCTTCTCCAATTCCAACAAGCCATTCCTAGGCTTCTTCACCTTCTCTCTCACAAGCTCCAAGTACAAACTTGTGCTTCCTATTGCTTGGTCTCACCACCTCGTGCTCACCAAAACAATGAATAACTTGTGCCTTCATTCCTCCTTATAAAGGCAAATTGAATGGTTAAAATTAGTGAGTTTTCTAATTAAGGAATGATTTTGTGATTGATTGAGTTTAGCATGAGTTAATTGCTCATGCAACTCGTCCTATTTCAAGTCAACCACTTCAAACTCAATGACCTATGTTATTCCTCAATCAAATCACACTAGAAAATCAAGAACTCGACTTTCAATTTCAACACATCAGTTAACTACATCCTAACTCGTCCTAACTTTTAGGGACTGATTCATAAATTATAGGAACTCATCCTAATTTTTGGGGATTATCCTAATTTTTAGGAATTCGAGTCATGCACAAGAAGGAACATGTTCTAGCTCCTATGATTAAGTCACAAATCAAGGAACCCTTTTCTTGCTAATATTTTCAATAGTCTAAACATATAATATCAAATCAAAACACAAACAGAAAACTCAAACTTCATAAAGAAAACAAGCTAACCAAAAGATTGAGAAGTTACAGCAAGAAGAGAAATTGAAGAGAATTAAAAGTTGACACAAAAGAAGAAGCATGGCCATAAGAGGAATCATGCCAAAGCTAAAACCACCATGCCTATGCAAACAAGTTTCCCTGAGTCAAGTCATCGGTATGAGAGTATAGACTGAGAGGGCATCATTGCTAGATAAGAAAAACAAGAAAGTTCAAGTGGAATGAAACACCTAGCAAAGAGATAAAGTGTTGTCCTATCCAAGAAACACTGAAAACATGCAGATCAGGTGTCGCTCTGTTGCTGCAAATTTGAAAAAAAAAAAAAAATTAAAGATGTCATTGCCCTCAACTCCTTTTCATGTCATTCCTGTTCCTTCAAACACCGTTTCCTTAGCTTTGCTAATTTAACGCTTCACATTTGTTGAAAACTCTAATACCTCCTATTGTTGAAAACCCTAATACCTCCTATTTGCCCAATACTTATTTCAGATTGGATGGCAACTATACAAGAGCATTTCCGTAAGTGCATGCCATATCTTATAGTCAGTCACAATCCAGTTACACCTATCATACTAGTCGACCATTTAATGGGACTTTTCTAGCTCATTCATTATGTTTTAGCCTTGAAGTAAATATCTTCAAAACAAAAGACTCAAGAGGTGTATGTATGTGCATATGTCTCTATCTAATTTAACACCGTTTCCTTAGCTTTGCTAATTTAACGCTTCACATTTGTTGAAAACTCTAATACCTCCTATTTGTTGAAAACCCTAATACCTCCTATTTGCCCAATACTTATTTCAGATTGGATGGCAACTATACGAGAGCATTTCCGTAAGTGCAGGCCATATCTTATAGTCAGTCACAATCCAGTTACACCTATCATACTAGTCGACCATTTAATGGGACTTTTCTAGCTCATTCATTATGTTTTAGCCTTGAAGTAAATATCTTCAAAACAAAAGACTCAAGAGGTGTATGTATGTGCATATGTCTCTATCTATGCATATGAAATGGTATCCAAACAAATACATTTCACTTAAAAACAGCATCCCAAAGAATGAATAATTCATAAATAATACCTGCAAACAAGGTCCTGCCACACATTCATTTTCCTCGAGACGATATTCATGCATTACCCAATCAGTTCGTTCACCTTGTGGAGCCCGGCCTCTATAGAAAACTAGAGTCTTTTTTATTCCTACTGTGCTTGCTCGAGAGTAAACTTTACGATCCCTTCCTGTGGCTTTCCAATACCCAGCTTCAGTAGCCCTATTAGTGCGTGAACCATTTGGATATTTCCTATCACGAGGACTAAAGAAATACCACTCCATATCACTGCTGGGCAGGAAGGATTTCTCTGCAAAATTGCAAAAGATTAAAGCGTGAGCCATTGTACTCACTGCTGAATTTTACTTATCATATAATCAGGTCCAGGAACATGTGCAACATCATGTTTCTTAACACCAAAACTTAATTTACAGGAAAGATTCGTATGCAAAACACAGAAGTTCATTTCAAATATGAAACATTATGCATATTGAGTTTAGTTCAAAGAAAAGAGGTGTCAACGGTCAACCTATGCAAAGACAATTTTTTTAACATCAAAATTTACTTTACAGGAATAATCCGTGCAGAATTGCACAAGGTTCATTTCGATCATGAGTCCTTGTCCACCAATTACTGAATTGCAGTTAACATGAAAATCGTGTAGTTAACGTGAAAATCTTTGGGAAACCATGCAACAGTAAATCATCATGTGTCTTCTTACCAGAATTTTTACACTTCTGCAGACCCAACTGAGAAAATCCAGGTTATCCCATTAACTACTGTTACTGAAAAACTGAACATAACTGTTCCGGGAAACTTGAAAAGCTGCATCAGTCCACCGTCATTATTATCGATATACATATTCTAAGCTAAGAAGCTGTGGCAATAATACTTATTCAATGATATGCCATAATATTTCAACTGCCAGTGCGAATAAACGAATATTTCTTTGGAGTAATACTACCGACATCTATTTTAATGTACCTAACTGTAAATACTAAAAATTCAAGAGCCATTGTGGTGGAATGTTGTAAGTTTAATTACTTAAACACAACCTACGATAATCAAAAAGTTACTGTGTCTATATTTACCAGAATTTACTATTGGAAGCACTAGGAACCTGTAAGCCCTTGCATTTACTATTTACCAAAATTGACTTTAAAATTTCAGTTGTATTCTTTAATTGAAATTTTCATTAAAATAACCAGGTTTGGCAATCTGCAAGCCATTGAATCCTTGAATGTCCCCTTCTTGGAACCTACTTAGGAGAGCCACCTATTCCGATTCAAAGTCATCCTCTTGAATATGTTTCACCCTATTGGCATTCTATGTAAACAGTTAAAGAAATTGGGGCGGTCATTCAATGTACTCACATTGAAATTACTTCTAACATAACCACCCAAGGAATTTGATGGACTAATTCTGTGAGCTACTATCCAAAGATAGATAGGTTAGAAGACTTGCGAATAACGGATGCCTGCCACAATCCAATACAGTACTTCAGTAACATCGACTCTGTTCACACGACCTGCTGTTATATCCTATGTTACTCTAACCTGCAATTACATTATCTGTTCCTAAAACCTCGAGTTACCAGGGTTTAAGTTAGTGAAATTCATTAACAGGTAGGTTACTACTGAAATCTACTTTAACATGACCTGCGAACAGGAACCAGAAATGCAACCCATGGACCATCATTTTACAAAAGACCGCAGTTACCGCCATCATCTCAGCTCGCAATTCCACTTAAAAGTCTACCATATGCTAACCCCCAATTGATGGGTCAAAATGTAAGTCTAAAATTTCTTTACAGCCGCCATGAGAACTAATCCCTAAGAGAGATTACTTCAAAAGCATAATCAAATTACTACTACTTAGCGAGATCCCATAAAACTGTCGATCGAGAAAATAAAATTGAAGTTACCAGGCAAATCCCAGGGCTCGTTCCTGTAAAGGTCGACCTCGGTAATAACCTCCAGCTCTGCTTCTTTGAGGCCATGATTGAGTTTACCCTTGAGATAGCAGGAGATAAGTTCTTCGTCCGTGGGATGGAACCTGAAACCTGGAGGTAAAGCTAATGTTCCCATGGACAAAGAAAGGGGTATCGAATCCCCTCTACCAACTCTTAAGCCTTGCAGGTGAAACCAAATTCCACTCACTCATATTGACAAAACAATACTCTCCGCTCGTCTCTCTTCTCCCTTTTCTTTTGCTGTTAATAATTTATCTGCCGTCTTTCTATTCTGTCCTGGTGGCTGATAATGCCTCCGCCCACCGTATGTCTCTCAGCCAACTCCAACCGACATACGACCTAGGGCACCCATATTTGCAGAATAAAACGCATATGAAAATTGAGCAAGATATTTTGCGAACACGTGTCGCTCTTCAGATATTACCGGGGAACAGTAACAAGGTCCTTATTTGGGATGGATAGCTTGATCGATGTCGTCGCACTCCCGTCAAACCAAGCTTTTTACCCTAACGGATACCATTTGCAGAGTAAAGTCCACTGAAAGTTGGGCCAGATATTTGTGTGCACACGTCTCGCTCTTCACTGATTACCAGGAACAGTCTGGGCTTGACAGCTTGATCGTTACGGGGAAGTCATGTCGCCCGGTTTTTTCACTGCTTTTCTATCCCTTATCTTAACTAAAATCCTGACAGAAATTTTTTTGTCAGCAATTTCATTATGTAAAATTGGGAATTTTCAATCTCCAAAATGTACATTTTGATGGGCATTTCTATTTTGGGATAGGTTTTTAAATTATTTTTATATTTAAGTATTTTTATATTGTTAAATGAGATATTTATTAATTAAAACAAGAGCTATGCAGTGGTATGGTATTATTTATTTGTATATATATATATGATTGGTAGGTTTTAGTTTATTTAGTTAAAATGTCATTTGTGAAAAAAAAGTTGGACTTAGAGTTCAACTTCATATATTTTGAAACAAAGATAAAATAACGCCAAATATTTTTAGCCTCGTGGATATTAAAAGTTCTTTCTTTATATAATGAAAGTTTAGGACTAACTAATTGCTCAAAAGAAAGATAAAATAACGCCAAATATTTTGAAACTAATTCCAAATTATTTTATTTTAATTTGTAATTTCAAAATATTGAATCTTAATATATAAATGCAAGTTAATAGATTGTTCTTAATTAAATAAAAACATGAGGTTTTGATAATATAATTTTTTTTTGTCAATCTCAAGTTATTTTTATTGGTATTTATTTATATGGAATGGGAAAATAAGTTCTTTTTTGCAAAAATTACTTTTAGCTAGGTTTTAAAAAATAGCCTTCGTGTCTTTGTTTTTTTTTTATTTAAACACTCAAGAACACACAGCTATTATTTTGATAGAAATTTTATTTCTTAAAACAAATGAGTAAACAGTTAGAGCAATTTGACTTTTGTTTTTGCTTTGCATGCGATCAGTGAACAAGAATAGACAATAGAAAAGGGTTTTTGTTGGTCATTAGTGTTCATGAGTTTTATTGTCTTTGTGACAGTCTCACCCAAGGTTCTGGTATGAGCTCAGTTGTAAAAAGAATGTACGTATGTTGTAATATTTGGAATAACACAAAAAAAAGGCACTAAGTCTGAGGACATGGATTGTAGAGCTAGGAATGCAGAATTCTTGGTAGGCATGATACAATTTATTCTGCAAATAAGAGACCTAACCTTCAAGATAGGCATCAAAGGTTGAGTGGTCCATGAGGTAAAGGAGATGGTTCCTGAAATTTAATGGTATGAGGAAGATATTCAGACCCATGCTTGTTTGAGATAATACAAAGATCAAAAGGGAACATAATTTATGGAGTGATTGCAAGAGCAAGGATGCAGTAGTAATTGAGGGACAGGAAAGTATGATCACTATTTCCAATTAATGGGTTATGTTGCATTGTCGTTGTAATCGATATGGATAAATAACAACTGCAATATGCGTTCTTTTGAATATATCTGTGATGCAACTGTGAACTGATATTTTCTTGGTTTGTATGAAAAAAATAAGTTGATATACTAAACAATAGTAATTACAGAATGTTTGAAGTTCAAATTAAAGAAGACTCGCATAATAGTTTTTCCTAAATGCTTAATGATATCATAAATAATTCAATAAATGAATTTAAGGACCTCAACGATCTATTCGTATTGCAAACCAAGATCAGTTAGAAGAATTGGGTTTTGAGACCCTTTGTATTAATGTACAAATTTATAACAAAGATGCTCTGTTTGACAGAATTAGTCAATGTGTACATCAAGATATTTGTTTACAAAATATTGTCCTCATAAGGGAACAATATGTGAAAGATGAAGCGAATATTCTAGGATCGGTCATGCCTTGTTGTCTTACTTCCATAAGCTTTAGCCTTTATTGTGCACGAGCCTCCATTCCTGCCATGGGGTGCTTGGCAATGAGGGCCCTATCAATAGCCAAATGCCCCGACTACCCATGAGAAGTCTCGAGGAGCTACTGAGAGAGTTCATGAGCATCCTAGAATAGTTAGTGTGTGGCAGTTGAGATGCGAGCCTGTTGTAAGGTGGCGCCAGGCTTCTGTCAGATAAGAGCTGCAGGAGTGTTTATGCCACCATGCGAGCAATTCCCTACCCGAAGAAGAGAAGCGCCACGGGATAGTAATTCCTCAATGTAGCTATCACCCAAGCTCAAAATGGGTAACGTCGTGGAATGTCTTAATATGACTTTGATAGAGTGGCGAGGCGTTGCTTTAGTTCTACAAGCGAAATGAATATGTGAGAGCAGGACGCAATCAAGAGGATTAATTCAAGGTAGTTCATGCAACAATACACCTGGTCTTTGGGGAGAGTGAAGAAATGTCGACTAAAGGCTTTGCGTCATGCAGAGCCAAAGAGCCATGATGCAACCATTCTTAAATAATAATAAAGGATGTTCAGTGCGGAGCAAAGGGGCAAAATTATGAATTTATAAAAATAATTGGTTAAGGTTTATTTTGTTGTAGTTAGGATCGTGGGCGGGAAAACTTCTGATTGAGGCAATAGGATTCTCCTATTGTGCGATTGGACATTGGAGATGGATTATCTACAGGGTTCAAGCAACGAGGTGGGTAACAAAGAGTTGGGGGAGGGAGTAATAGTTGCATAATAGCATAACAAAAGTGATAGTGAAAGCCACTTAGTCCAATGTCAAGATATCAGACACTATGCATTCGTAGTCACCCTGTATTGGTAGTCGCGTGGTTAGAAGGTCGGGCAGTCGGGAGGTTAGAATTTTTTTTTTACAAAAATTTTCTTGAATCCTATCTCCGACTTAATTCTTGAAAAAAGAAAAAGAGTGTTTATGGCTCTTGTTTTTATACATTTTGTGATTCACAAAAGAAAGAAAGCCTTCTTGTAGACCTGATAACAAGAATGCAAATTATTCCGTGAATTTTAAAATTATATGTTTCATACCAAAAAATTACATAACAAATAAATAAAGAAGACTAGATTTTCAGTAATTGGTTCTCAAAGCGCGAAAACTAATTTTTTATTGTCCAGGTTGTGAGCGATCTATTTATTTATTTATTTATTTATTGGGTCGATAGTGCAGTCGGGAGTTTAGATAGTTGCATGTTTTTCTAATTTTTTTTTATGACTCATTTATTCTATCGCAACCCTGACAATACCATAGTCGGGTGCTTTCATTAGATCGGGTAGTTTGACAGTCGGACAATGCTCAGGTCGGGAGGTTGGGTAGTTTGACAGTCAGACAATGTTGAGGTCGGGAGGTAGGGTAATTTGATAGTCGGACAATGTTGAGGTTGGGAGGTCAGGTCGATTATTTATTAAAAAAAAAAAAAATCCTACTCACTCCATGTTGCAATTCAGGTGGTTAGAAGGTCAGGTAGTCGTAAATTACAAGAGGGGATTTTTTATTTTTATTTTTATTGGGTTGATAGAACAGTCGGGAGGTCGGACATTCAAGTGTTTTTTATTTTGTTTTATGATTCATTTATTGTATTGTGACCCCGACTATTCCATAGTCGAGTGATTTCATTAGGTCAATTAGTTTGACAATTAAGAATGCTGAGGTCGGGAGGTCGAGTAGTTTGGCAGTCTAACAATATTGAGGTCAGGAGGTCGAGTTGATTATTTATAAAAAAATATGTAGTCAACTCGAGTTGCTAGTTGTGTGATCAGATGGTCGCATAGTCGGGAGGGTGCATTTTTTTACAAAAAAAATCTGGATCCGACGTGCGACTTAAGTCCTCAAAAAAGAAAAAATAAATGTTTAGGACTTTTTTTTAATTCATTTTGTGATGCACTATATATATACCTTGTTGTAAAATTGATTACAAGAATGAAAATTATTCGGTGAATATTTAGATTATAAGTTTCATAGCGAAAAATTACAAAACAAAGAAATATAGAAGACTATATTTGCCTTTGTCCAATAGGCTATGAAAAATAGTTTATGATGTACACACTAGCAATTATTTTCATGACTCTCAAGTCAGTTATTGATATCATAAGTCTATATGTTATGTGACGCTATAAAGTCTCTCTATAATTTAAGTGATTGATTCTCAAAGGCCACATTTCTTGTCTATTTGTCTCTACATTTATATCTAGTAATACATTTGTACATTTTTTTTCCTTTCGTATTGATCCAGATTTATGCAAGAACGCAATAAAATACAGGAATAGACATAAACACAGAGATGCAACGAAAACAGTACTTCATTTTATTTAAATCAAATGACTGAAATATGCTTACAGACACAATGGAAATAAAAATAGTTAGGGTGCTGGTAGCGTATCTCTGAGAAGAGATGTGGCGGCTACAGACCTCTGAATTGTGTCACAATGAGGCTCAAGGGCCTATTTATTATTTAGAAACAATGGAGAACTCTAAACGTCCAAAAACCTAACCCTAGGAGATGAAGCACCAAAATTATGGGCCTCGTTTGGGTAAATTGGTGTTTCAACTTCCCAAGGATGTAACTTCGGCATACGATCTTTGTTTGACGCGTATCATACCTCGTTAGAAATATCTATCCGAGGAGTACAACTTTCGATGTGAGCAACATCGGTCCATCAACCCATGTTGCTCTCGGTTTTCCCAAAAAACGTCATTTAGGGCCTCAAAACGGCTCTGGAAGTTTAGGACCTGAAAAACTGCTAAAAATAGTAAGTTGTGCTGCAACTTAGAAACTGAAAGAACTGATGGTGGGGGTTCAAATGGAATAGGTGGGTGGCCACCAATATCCACTTTGATCATTAAGGCCCCAAAACGGTTACGGGAGTACTGGACCCGAAAACCTGCTTAAAATAGTAAGTTGTGATGAATGTGAATTGATGGTGCGAGTCCAAACCGATTTTCCCAAAAAACGTTGTTTAGGGCCTCAAAACGGCTCCGGAAGTTCAAGGCCCGAAAAATTGCTAAAAATAGTAAATTGTGCTACAACTTAAAAACTGAAAGAACTGATGGTGGGGGTTCAAATAGAATAGGTGGGTGGCCACCAATATCCACCTGGATCATTAAGGCCCCAAAACGGCTCACTAGTAGAAAATTATGAAATTAGTGACTAGGTGACTGAAAAAGTTAGTCACCACAATTATTTCAAGTGAATTACTACTAAATTTGAGAAATTTTATGTGGCTGAACTATAAATGACTAATTTAGTTTAGGGATAAAATATATGACTACATAATAAGTGACCAAACTAAAAGCGACTAACTAAAATGACTAATTTAGTCCAGGACTAAAATATATGACTAGATAATAAGTGACCAAACTAAAAGAGACTAACTAAAATGACTAATTTAGTCTAGGACTAAAATATATGAACAATTATTAAGTACAACAAGTATATGAATTTGTCATTTATGTCTGTGATTTTTATTTGTGTCACTCTAGAATGAAAATTTGCAATTTTGATACTAAAGTGTGAGTTGGCCGAATTTTATTGGTTGCAGTGTATTTTGGTGGCCCAATGGGAAGCTGCCACGTGGCCCAACTAGAGGCCACCACATGGCGCCTCCACATTGGCTAAAAATTTGTTAAAGGTTGAAAGGCCTTGGTGGGAATCAAACCGATGACCTCCCATAACAAACGTCAAAGCCTTACCATCTCACATACGGGTGGTTCTCAACCATAATGATGCCACTTATATTTGAACGACATGTATGGGTGTGTTGGGAGGAGGGTTCGAGCGGTGAGCCCTGACCCCTAGTCATATCGCACCCACAGGACCTATCGCGGAGGTGGACGGAGCAAAGGAGCGTGGACCAACCCCAAATCCTAGTCATGTTCATAGCCCGTGTTCACTTAGTCATGTTCATAATCCCACATATTTTAACTATAAGAAACTTTTTATTATTAATACTCTCTCTCTCTCTCTCTCTCTCTCTCTCTCTCTCTCTCTCTATATATATATATATATATATATATATATATATAATTCGTGGACATGATTGCACTATTCATGCATGAGTTCAAAATATATTTTCACTAATATTTTATTCTTAAGCTTTGTAGGAAAATTATCCAAAAATAAAATCCTTGAAGATAGCTCATACTCTAGTTAATACCATATTTACCATAATTTAATTTCCACTGTAATTTGAATAAATCTTTGTGTAAAAAATGGATATGAATACCTAACTAGAGTTACTTCCATCACTATTTATGTGTTCATTACTAAAACTATAAATGTGTAGTTTTATTAACGATTACTACCCACCAAACAAGTAATTTGTCAAGTTTACTTCTCAAATTGTTTTTAATTGCCAAAACAAATTTATATAATATTGTAAGCATATTTATATAAAATTATATTTTACTGTTGAGTGTTATTAGTTTAAAATATATATAAATAATCATAAATATTCAATTTCTTAACTATCCAATTTTGTAACTATATGAAAAATAAAATTAAGACAACAATCTATATAGGATTCAATTTTCCAATTAAGTATTATTAATTTAAAATAAAATATATGTAAATAATCATAAATATTCAATTTTGTAATTATGAAAATAAAATTAGCACTCCAATATATATAGGATTCTATTTTCCTGATTTATTAATTTAAAATGTATTTTAACTAATAATAAATATTCAATTGTATAACTATCTGAAAAAGGGCGCCATAGTTTAAAATACATTTAACTATCTGAAAATAAAAAGGGCGCCATAGTGAATGGCCTTTTAGAAAAATCATTGTTGTCCGCCATTCGACCTCTTCATTCATCTAGGGCCAAGAGTAATGAAAACCCCAAAAATAACAAAAAAAGGACCAAGAGACTGGATCGCGCAGAGGAAAATTTATAGCAAAAGGAGGCAGAGTACTCATCCAAAGAACTAGGCACCACTACAAATACATGGGTGCAACCTAACGTAAGTGGCAAAGGACCAGCAGCTCGTGAGGGGGACAATGCTGCATTCATTGATCACCGTCTATTTATATTTGGAGGTTGTGGAAAAGCTTAAGATGAATCTGAAGAGATATATTACAACGACCTTTACATACTAGACAGGTAATCCACTATGTTGTTAGTCTCCTCTATTGTTTATGTAGGGTTATGAAATTTAGTCGGTTTTTGAAAATTTCATTTTATAAATTAATTTTTGGATGCATGTTGATGTTCCCTTTGATGGTTTATTGTTGGATTATTTTACATTTATGCGGGTTGGTTACCATAGAAATAACGTAGCACATACTGAAATTTAATTACATTGTTGGCAAATCTATCTTTATATTGGTAGGACGTATGCCTTTTTATATATTTTCCTCTTTATTATGTTCTTTTCTTCTTTTAAGATTGTGCAGTTTAATTGTTTTTAAATTTTAACCATCTCTTTCCCAGTTTCTGGATGTTTTGGTTCTACTTTATGGTTACTTGTGGCATTAAGGCTTATTTATCATTTTTTGTGTAGAAATAGGGCCAATTTAATAACATTTAACTGATTAATAAATGACTTTGGTTGTTGAGATCTCAAAGAGTTTTTAGATCTATGGTGAACACTTCAGCAAACCCTAATCCAACCAAACAAAAAACTTAACAAAAATTTAATAATGATCACACTGGAGATGAACCTATCCCATGAGCTTGGAAAACTTGAAAAGAAATTCAACACAAGATTGAAAAGTTCAATGTCCAAACACAACTGCTAAGAAGATCATAAGGATTTTTAAGATTTACAGTAAGCACTTCAACAAAGCCTAATGCAGCCAAAAAATAAAATAAAAAAATTAACACTTTAATAATGATCACACTACAGATGAACCCATAGCACGAGATTGAGAAAGAAATCCAACATGAGAGAAAAGATCACCATCCAAGCACAAGGACTCAAGAAGAGAGTGTTATATGTAAGTTGCTTCGAGTATTTTTTCAAGTAAACAACTTGAATAAATGATTTACTGTCGAAAATGTAGCGAGCATGGTATTTTGGCTTGTGCCTTAGCCAGTGAAAACCTCAAATTGTCCTCATGAGTTAGACTCTAGTTAAGATGAGTTATTTCCATTTTACTAGAATAATCATCAAGTTAGCATGTGTAGAGTTGGAGCTTCATTTATAAGAGGAGTTTTCATTAGTTTAACTACAGGATTGGGTGACAGTTATTAGTTCGCTTAGAATGTGTTTGGGCTTTAGTCTTGATTGAAGGACAAACAAGTTAAGAACTCCAGTGTTGATTAGAGGGAGAAAGAATGTGACTCTCAGTTAACTCGTCAATCAACAACTCGAGCTCTAAATATGAACTAGCCTAATTTACTATTTAGCATGGATCGAATATATAAAGGGGGGACAAAGACATGAGGAAAGGAAAATTGTTTTATGCACAAAGGTTTGTGTGAAAAGACAACTCACAAGTTTGTGAGAGGAGCCTTGATTTTGGAGAGTGCAGGAATTGTCCTACGAGATAGGAGGAACAAGAGCACTAGGGAATAGGATATTGATTGCATGTAGAGCTTGTGTTATAAGCGGTAGTAAGTCACAAGTGTGCAATATTAAGAATAAGAGAGCAAGGTTTGCAGAGAAAGTCAAGGTGGAAACAGAGGATCAATTGTGTGCAGGAATCAAGATCAAGTTGTGATCAAGGAAGGCCAAGATCAATTGTACTAGCTGAGACTTTTGTGAGAAGAAGAAAACTTTCTCAAGAGAGATATATTGCTTTGTAATAGATGCAAGTGCTCAATAATAATAAATAAAATATCCACATCAAGCAGGCAGGTTTTCCCTGTTGGATTTCATAAAAAAAGATAAGTGTCTTTTGTGTGACTGTTATTTATCTCGGTGACTATCTTTGTTGAGAAATTCTAAGTTTAATCTTGGCCAAAAGCTACATAGAGTGTTTTAGTTTCCTTTCCTAATCACACACATTCCAATATACCAGGAAAAAGTAAATAAATCAACTTACTTCACCAAGTATCATCCAATATCTACCATAAGGATCCATGAAAAGAGATCACATACATTCCAATTAGACCCAATAAAAGTCACTCAACTCTTTTATCCATAGCCAAATTGTAAGAGAGAAAAATCACAACAATTTTAGACCTACTAAGATATTTCTCCCCTAAATCCAACCATGAGAAAATGAAATGAAAGCACCTATATTTATAGAAGAGGTGCTCAATTTCCCCTACAGTGAAACATTAGTTTTCTAAGCTAAAATCCCCAATTCTAGATTAAGGAGGTGCAAAGGCCCTCTTGTACAATTAATTAACGAAAATTACTTGAATTTATGGGAATTCATGCCACATGTACAATGATCAGGGGGAATGGTCCCTCATAAATTTCCTATCTCCACAAATGAATGGGATGAAGGGCTTGTTCGCATGGCATCGAGCCTCCCAAGACCCATCAATAGCATAGCTTATCTAAGGCCCACCAAAAGCCTCTAAAGTGGGCAGACAACCCAAATATTCTCCTCCAAGGTGGGTACATGGGCTCCCAATGCCATTGACCAAGTGCGTGAGGGGTACCATCAATTTCCTCCACAGTTGTAACAAATCCTCCACTAAAGAAGGGAGTTTCACCTCAAAATATATTTCAAAGTGGGAACTAAACCATTTTTCTCTGATATAGGCTCATGTACCTCCAATAAATGAACCTTCAAATGGTGTATATACCTTCAACTATTTATTATTAGGGTCACAAAACTATTATGAAGTGGGCCCATGGCTCATAAATCAAGGAAAAGGAATGACGAAAGGCAAAACTATGCCTTGAATATTCCTCCAAGTGTAGAGTGCTTCAAGGTGAACTCATCTGGCTCCTTTAAAGGTGGGAAAAATCATCCTTTGGGTCCTCATAAGCTAGATTGAGCACCCCAATTCTGCCATGTGTTTTTTGTGCAAAGAAATGGATTCTTCAATAGGCAATTGCACATAGGATGAGAACATTTCTCCTAGCAATGGTCACAATACTTTACACACACAGGTCAGCACATCATAAATGTCATTTCACGTGTAGAAATCACCTTAAATAAAGGTTGGATCCAACAAAAAAAGTTGATTTTGGCCCACGTTTAGGTTTCTCCCTACGCCCCCTCCCCCCCTCCCCTTATTTAATTTTCCTTTTAATTCTAGTGCGCATACCTATATATATTATACACAGGAGAGAGAACTTACACCAATTAATTCTCTTGGGCAACTTCTTCTATGAAATTAGGCACTATTCTCTGTATCCTTTTCCTCCCTTCAAGTTCCAAGTTAGTTTAGGACTTGGTTTATGATTTCAAACATAATTTTTGTGGTGTCCTATTTACATTTTCATGCCCAACTCAAGGTCTCTTCTGAGCCTCTACTTCTTTAGCTGAGAGGGTTCCAAAAGATGCACCTATAGCCATCATGTTAGCTTTTTTCCCAAATTCTTTGAACTCCAATGATCATGTGTTTGGGATCTTGAGTTTCTTGATACTGAGTGTCATTGAAATAGGGTGGGACTGTAATGACTGCATTCGAGACAAACATCCCTAGATAGGCTTAAAAAATTACACTCCTCTTGTCTTTGTCAAGATGAATCCTTAATTATGATATTGTAAATACTGGTTTCCATAACAATAAAAACATCAAAAATGTATGTTATCCTTGTTTCACTTCTCTCTACAGGAGTAATACTGACATGTGAATAGTTATTCCATCAGACATGTTTGACCCATCCACTATCCCTCCTCTAGTCCTTGTATTATTGTGCTATCACCCTCCTTGCATGTGCACTCCATGGATTCTGCAGAGGACTCTTCCAGGAGATCAAAAACTATGATATCATCTGTTGTTAACTTTCTCATGCATTGAAATTCACCTATCAAACTATATCCATTCTAATAATACATTTCCTTATACTTCAGGAAGTATGGTCCCATGCCAGTATAGTTGGTATGTTTCATAATGTATTACCAACGTATATTGAATTGGGATCGCTCCCTTGGTTATCCAATTTTTGTCTTAAACAAAAATGTGGGTAATAATAACTCTATGCATACTAGATTCTAATATTTAACTTTAGATATGTAAGATGCATGATTATCTCACTGGTCTGCATTAAGATTATTGTTGTGGAAAAATTCGGTGCCTTCACCTCATTTGTGAGTTGAAGCCTGGCCAGATGTTGCATAGAGTGTTTTAGTTGCCTTTCCTAATCACACACATTCCAATATACCAGGAAAAAGTAAATAAACCAAATTACTTCACCAAGCATCGTCCAAGATCTCTACCATAAGCATCCATGAAAAGAGATCACACACATTCCAATTGCACTGAAGAAAAATCACTCAACTCTTCCATCCATAGCCAAATTGTAAGAGAGAAAATTCACAGAAATTTTAGACCTTCTAATATATTTCTCCCCCAAAATCCAACCATGAGAAAATTAAAGGAAAGTACCTATATTTATAGAGGTTCTCAATTTCCCTCACAACGAAATATTATTTTTCTAAACTAAAATCCCTAATTCAAGCTTAAGGAGGTGCAAAGGCCCTCTTGTACAATTAATTAACAAAAATTACATGAATTTAGGGGAATTCATGCCACATTTACAATGATCAGGGGGAATGAGCCCTCACAAAGTTCCCATCTCCATAAATGAAGGGGATGAAGGGCTTGTTGGCATGGCATCTAGCCTCCCAAGGCCCATCAACATCATAGCTGATCTAAGAAGTCTTTAAATATGCCCACCAAAAGGCTCTAAAGTGGGCAGACAACCCAAAAATTCTACTCCAAGGTGGGTACAAGGGCTCCCAATTCCATTGACCAAGTAGGATAGGGGGACCTTCAAGTTCCCCCACAACTGTAAAAAATCCTCCACTAAACAAGGGAGTTCCTCCTCCAAATGTCTTTCAAAGTGGGCACTCAACCCTTTTTCTCTGATATAGGCTCGTGTACCTCTAATAAATGACCCTTCAAAGGGTGTATAGACCTTCAAGCTATTTATTATAAGGGTCACAAAACCATTATGAAGTGGGAAAATGGCTCACAAAGTAAGGCAAAGGAATGACCAAAGGGAAAACTACACCTTCAAGATTCCTCCAAGTGTAGAGTGCTTCAAAGTGAACTCATATGGCTCCTTTAAAGATGGGAAAACTCATCCTCTGTGTCCTCATAAGCTGGATTGAGCACCCCATTTCCTCCATGTGTCTATTGTGCAAATAAATGGGCTCTTCAGTAGGCAATCCCCCACAGGATGAGAACATTTCTCTTAGCAATGGTTACAAGACTTTACACGCACTGGTCAACCCATCATAAATTTCATTTCACATGTGTACAAATCACCTTAAATAAAGGTTGGTTCCAACAACAAAAGCTGATTTTGGCCCAAATTTAGGTTCCTCGCCTTTAATTTTATTTTTAATTCCAGTGTGCATATTTATATATATTATACATAGGAGAGATACCTTACACCAATTAATTATCTTAGGAAACTTCTGCTGTGAAATTAGTCTCTGTTCTCTACATTCTTTTCCTCCCTTCAGGTTAAATTTAGTTCAAGACTTGTTTTACATCATGTGCATAATTTTTGTGGTGTCCTCATATGCTACTTCATGCCCACCAAGGTCTTCCGAGTCTCTACTTCGTAGCCGATGTGGTTCCAAAATATGCACCTATAGCCATCATGTTAGCTATCTACCCAAATTCTTTGAACTCCAGTGATCTTGTGTTTGGGAGCTTAAGTTGCTTGATGTTGAGTGTCATTGAAATAGGATGGGACTGCAATGATTGCATTCAATACAAACCTCCCTGGATAGGCTTACAAATTTACACTCCTCTTGTCTTTGTCAAGATGAATCCTTAATTTTGACATTGTGAATACTAGTTTCCATCAAAATACAAACTCCTAGTTAAGTCTCAAAGGCATCCTTGTTTACCTGCTTCTACGTGGGAGTACTACTAACATGTGATCAGCTCTTCTGGCCTCCACAGTTTGACCCTTCCACTATCCCTCTTTGTCCTGTATTATACCTGCTATCACCTCCTCTGTCTTCATTGTGCACTATATGATTTCAGAGAGGACCTCGATTGTGAGATCAATGAGCCTACAGAGCCTACGATATCATATGTTATACCTTTTCTCATGTCTCTGTAAATTCACCTATCAATATAGAGCTGTATTCGCACAACGTTATCTCCCTACCTTCAGAGGTATGGTCCTGAGTGTTTAAGATAGTTGATATGTTTCAGAATGTATTACCAACATATATTGAATTGGGATAGCTCCCCTGGTTATCCCGTTTTTGTCTTAAACAAAAATATGGGTAACATTACCTCTAGGATCTATTGATACCACGTATACTAGATTCTAATATTTACATTTAGATATGTAATATTCTCACTGGTCTGCATTAAGATGATTGTTGTGGAAAAAGTGGGTGCCTTCACCTCATTCGTGAGTTTAAGCCTGGCAAAATGCTGCATAGAGTGTTTTAGTTTCCTTTCCTTTTGCAAAGTTGCTAATTGACATGTCTGAGAAAATAAATTTGTATTAAAATAAATATAATTCCCAAGATCTTGCATGAAATATGATGCCACAATTTTCTTGGGTCCATTTCAACCACCATCAGGACATAATTAAATTGGCTTTTAGCATACATTCTTTTATTGCATATTTAAAACAAAATTTTTCTTTCCATATGAGCTTTCATAAAATTTGGTTCTACCTACTATATTTTGCTTCATCAAGTTTTACAACAATTAATTTTATAGTGGCTGCATTCCAACAAGAAACACGTTCAAAATATTTAATTTGTTGAAGCTACAGGTCCTACTAATTTCTTTAGATAGGTTTCACTTTATTTGACTCATTACTGTATCTTAAGTCAGTGGGGTTGGCTTAGAAACATAGAGCTTTTATTCCTTCTGGTGCCCTAATCCTTTAAATGGTTAAAACGAGTCCATGGCTTCTAGGAAGGCTGCCAAAAATAGAAATGGATAGCCACCTTTAACTCTGCCCTGTTTGATTGCAGTGGCTATTTCTTTCTCCATTTGTGTCCAGACCTGCAGTTACTAGACATCCTGAGTGATGTGTCTATCCTCTCTTCCATTCCATTCTATTTTCTTCATGGAATTGAATGTGTCAATTTTGAATCTTTCTCCCTTTGAGTCAATATGAGCCTGATTCCTCCACCTACCATCTCCACTTGATTATGTTGGTTGGTTTCCTGGTATGCAGTGAACAATTTTGGAGAATCAATCAGTTTCTTGTTGGGACTTCCAGCTAGCACAACTGTGAGAATTGACCCTTGCATTGGTACATCAACAACATTTAAGTAGAAGAAATGCTGCATCATCTAGGATAACATGCACTGGGAGGATGAGTTATCTGTGTTCTTTCTTATACAATAGAATATTCAAAATCATATATGATCTAAACTAAGTTCCAACTAGAAGTGTATTTTATGTATGCATTTGTAGTTTTAAATTTGAAAATGCTTTCGAAACTAAATGAACTACACTTTACCTCTTAAAATCGGTAATTTTAAGGCATGGTTCTCCCCATCTTAATTTTATTGTTGCTAACAAGTGGTGACTTTTAGAAAATTTTATGAATGGACAAGTTATATAGTCAGTTATAAAGGGAGATCTAGTGAGTGAAGTGCATCAACAATTTTCCCAATGGGCGTCACAGGTTTGTTTCGAAACTGCAATCATTTAGAATCTTAAATATATAAATTGCGTCATTATGGATCCATTGCATTGTGATGTTGGTACATAGTAGGACATTATAATATTGGAGAAATTATTTAAATGGTTTTGCAACTTTTAGCTAGATCTACATTCAAAGAGAGCAATAATTGAAAGTGTACTGTCTCAATGGAAATATATTAGCAATTTATAGCTATAAAATATCAAAACTAGGATTTTACTTAATGTAAATGTCAATACTTAGAAAAATACATTTTCTAAGTTGTGGGCTTCATTATATTCAATGGGCATTCTTCTTTGTTTATTTATAGAATCCATGGTCTCTCAAAGTGAAGTTTTATCTGCTCCTAATCCAAAATCAGATAGGCAGTGTTGGCAATCAATTTTTCCCCTTGAATAAATCCCAAGGAGTTTGATTGGGTAGTTTAGGAATGTTGCAACAGTCGCCGGCAATAATCCTCATTTCAAATCATGCTAGTTATAGAGCATGTCTATAGGATAATTGGTTGATCCAAACTCCAAAATTTGTCACTTAACATTTCAAATTAGTCAATCAGAAGCATGGATCTAGTCTTAAATCCTTCAAAATATGCAATAAATATACCAACATGCTCATTAAATTTTTACGGATCTGCGAGAATAAAAATTAAATGTGGGTGATAAATAAATTAAAATCAATTAATGCAGCAAGTAAATTTTCTCTATATTTGAACTTTTTTTGCAAGGGTATGTGTTGGGGGAGAGTGATGGGGAACAAGAATGATAGTAGGAGACACAGGGTGATGGGTAGGGAGGTTTTATTGATGCGAATGGTAGAAATGGAGCTGAATATTGATATTTTTCAGATGCAAATGCGTAGGAGAAAGGGAGCGGGTAGAGTTTCACTAAAATGAGGAAAGTTGTTGCCTCGATGATAGTGATGACATTTCCATGTTCCACTGGCCTTATCACCTTGTGAAGGATTTTTGACAACAGTCCCATTGACCTATTTTGTTCATTTTTAGACATTGAAAAAATTGTTTTCTTTATTTCCACATGTGCAGTAGAAAACACTAGTTTGGGATTAAATTCAAAAGAAAAGGTTAGGGTTGATAATTGGTGTGGGATGAGGAAATCATGAAAGTGAAGAAGAACATAACTCAATGCTCCATAGTTTCCAACTTAAAAATAAGGTATTCAAAATACATTCTAGAACTATTGGGATCAACCTCTTTCATTGTTAGTTGTTGGTTGGTTTTCCATGTTTTGATCTTGCAATTTTTTTGGACATAAATGCATTTTGTACTCAATAAAATACTAGAAATATTCTACTTCCACCACCTACGTGTGAATGTGGTTGCATTCAATAACGGGTTCAAAGTACATTCAGAGAGTCATTTTCCAAAATTCATTTTTCATATCCATTATTCCAAAATATGATGGTTCACAAGTTGTGTTCACTTGCTACTGCTTCGTGTATAATATTCTACCATCCCAAAAACTAGAATATGCACTTCCTATGCATCCATTTGTAGAGTTTACTCATTACTAAACAATGGATTCTTCCTCAACATTAACTTATGATGGATATCATGTTAACATGTGACAAGGGTAAATTGGGATTATGTACAAGTAGTAACTATCATTTTTATGTGAATGCATGTTTTTTTTTTGCACTAGTATTTCACTATTTTTACGTCAATTGTGCCCATGTACAAGTATATATGTATGTATCTAGAAACATTATATAGCAAGAACATACTAACATAGGAAAATCCAGCTTATAGATACTGAACAGATAGTCAATGATGGAAGTGTTCCTCTTAAGGAACAGGTAGATATTGATGTTTGTTTGAAGTGATGCCATTATCAACCGTTGAGTGTTGGCATTTAAGATTTAAGAAGTTATACATTAGTTCCTGAAGCCAAAAGGGAAGGAGAAACTGTGTGCAGCATGTGGTGCATGATCATAGTCACTCTTGCTGATTGCTGTAGAGTCCAGACCACCTATTGTCCCTTACTAGTTTTGCAATGCAAATTCTAACTATATATCAAGTATTGTATACCCTTGTAAAAAATTTCTTAACAGTGGGAGGGAATAACCAATAATTTTGTCATCCTTTTTGTAGCTTGATAATTATAGCTTCACAGTAGAAAGAACAATAACCATCATGTATCATATGAAAACTTAAAATTTACCTACACCAGACGTACCATTAATCATAAAATAAGACACAAGCATCTACATTGAAATGTTCTGATGTAACCATTGAATACCTCTAGTAAAATAAAAGGCTTCTTCAACTCCATCACCATGGTGGACATCAATATTAACATAGAGAACTCTGGCATGATGTTTAAGCAACTCCAAAATTCCCAGCACGAAGTCATTAATATAACAAAAACCTGATGCCTGACACTTTTTAGCATGGTGAAGACCACTAGACCAATTGATTACAATATCAAAAATATTGTTGTTTCGTCGATGAGCAACATCTTCTTATGAATCAAAGGATATCATCCTTATTAGGCCTCATAACATATATTGATAATAGATAAAGCATATCTGCCAAGAAACGTTCCAGCTACCTATAGTGCCACTAGCATAAATTTGACAAAACTCAAAGAGGTTGTCGAATACAGGACAATCTTCTCCCATATTATCTACCAAAACAAACAACACAATGGTAGGAATATTAATTTCTTGCAGTAAAACCAGAAAATGAGAGATATATTGACGGAATTGAAAAAATGAGATACACACAAAAAAAATACAAAACATTACAATCACTTCATAGAGACTAGACAATGCAATGGTTACAACTACATTAAACTTCTTGGAATTCCAAACAATAACAATATCAATACATTGAGAAATCTTGGTCTAGATTTTATCATCCCTATAGTCATATAAAGGGCACAGGCCTTACATTTTACTAGCTCCTTAATGAACAAGTGTTGTGTATCAGGCGTTATTTCATGCAAGAATTCCACATAGTCTGCTGAATGAAACTGAGCAAGTTCCACTGGATATGCCTTGTGTGGTCGCTACAAAAAAACCCAGAAAATACTAACATGAATATGGGCTAAGATTAAGTATAGAAAACAAAATTCTGGACAAAGATAAATGACATATTTGAAGGTCTATGACACACATAGATCTCCATATTCTTGTGAAGTTCATAAGAAAGGACCAGATGGTGTGTCATGCATAATCGATGTGACTTCATAGGATGATTTGGGCCAAAGTAGACGCTTCCCACATCCCATGCATGATTTATTAAAGCACATTGGCATTTTCTATGAAGCTTCTATAAGCATGAGCAGAAAACTGACAAAAACCATTTCAAGTCCAACCAGCATAAATAGACCTAGATATCTTCCCCTGTTCATTGCAGATTTAAATTTTGGTCATGCATACAAATGAAAATGATCCCTGTTTCTCTTACAAAGCAAGAAAAAATCAATATTAATATGAGTTATATTAATATAACCATCTGGTGAAGCTTAGTAAATCTTGACTTGTCTATATTAGTTATTCTTGTTTTTTCTGTCAAGTCACTTAACTTGACAAACTCTAGGATTTGATGGGGGGAATTTTGTCTAGATGTCCCTAAGAAATCAAAACAATAATAACTTATAGCATTAGCAAAGCATGTAATGGAATTGTGTTTACTTTGTATGACAGGCTTAAAAGGGAAGCTTCTAGCAGTATCCCCATCACAGAACTTTGAAATATTAATCAAAAGAAAATTTTGTTGTGAAATGAGCTAAATAGAAAACTTATTTCTGTAAATAGAAAAGCTATACAGGTTCATATGAGATTTGTAAATCTTATGCACAATCTTGTAGCAATGGCCCAGGATAATACAAAAAGTTTCTGTCTATAAAAAAAATCATTTGTGGTGCTTAGTTTAATTAATGAGCACTTGAATCCAACTAAAAGAGGTCATTTCAATTAAAATATTCCCTTCCCTTAACATTGTCAAAAGTTAGAATTTATGTTGGCACTAGGTAGGAAAGAGTTTCCTTCTGTGAGGGGGCATTGTGTTGTAATCGTTTACTCTCATTGCTTGGCATGCATGAGCTACGGATGTACCATTGTTTGGCTTTACATATGACTAAAGACAAAAATCCCCTTATCTACTAAGTGGACTATGTTGAAGTAAACATCATTTGTGGCTGGATTTTTGTAAGATTTCATGTATTTTGCCAGGACATTGGGAAATTTCAGCCTTACAATGTCATGGACTCCAATTGTAAAGGAGCTATTTGGACCAGAGAACTACTCACTTGATTTTTACTACATACAGTACAACTACATAAGAGATCCAGGATGTAGAGCATGTTGTCGAAGAACTCATGTGGAAAATGGTCTGGTTTTGAACAAAGTGGTCAAGCATCCTTTGCAAACTCAACTGTCAAAACACTATAAAATGATGATGTTGTGTTACCTAGGAAGCATTCTCTTGTGGATAGGATAATACTTTAGAGTCATTAAATAATTCTAGTTCCATTCATGAAGATGTAATGGGTTCATGGTTGCACTACCCTATTGATGATTCATTAGATAGAGGAATATTGCTATGAATTCTTTGTAGGGTTTTTCTTGTTGTATTTCTAAATCTATGTCACTAGATCCAAGGTTATTTCATTTGCTATATTTTTATTTCACCCATTTTGGATCTAATAGAAGCACTTAATTGAGTTTTCATGCTTCGAAAAATTGAATATGTATTTCTCATTTGAGGTCAATTTACAATGACTTGTGCCAACATTGAGACATCTTTATGATCTACAGTCACTCAAAGAAGACTAGTTAATGTCAAAATAGGGTGAACAACCTACTTAATAACAAGGGGAACAATTCATGCCATTTGAGATTGATTTCTAGGGTTAAATTCAAGCCTTCATATCTAATTTTGTTTTTGGTGGATATTGCATGATCCATGGTATGACCAACTTCCTGGTTATTTCTTGTATGTCATTTTACTCACTCTGCAACAAGGTCTGAAATGTGCCATGTTACACCTTGATTATTTCAATGTTTTTTTTTTTTTTTTTTTTTCACAATGAAGTCTTAAACACCTTCTAATGCAATAAAATGCAACAATGAGCTCAACAACCGACTTTATAATTCAACAACATACTCAGATTTTTCACTGACATAAAAACTTGGCTCTGGTTCTCACTGTTTCTCTATGTATTTTATGTGGTCAAGTACTGAAGTTTATTGCACCATTGTTTGATGATCTATATGCTCTGAAACTGAGTCATATAACACTTAATGTATCATCTCTTAACATTGGTGATGAGGATTACATATTGTGACATTGTTTAAAGTGTCCTTAAAGCAAATCAATACACAAGTTTCATAGAGTTTGAAGCAATTTAGGGTTTCAAGTCCCTCTTAAGGTAAACCAACAACATAATAAATCCAACAACCTAGCCTATAAGGCTGTTGCCACACCTAATCTCAGACTAAACCACCCTTAATCTACACCTAGCCCATATAACAAAAAAATGTGTTCAAACTTTGTTTCTTAAATGTTGAGCATGATAATGACTTCTTCTAGGCTAGAAACAATGCATACTGCAAATTATAAGTTGCCATAAGAGATTTATCTTATTTGAAGCTTTAACAGAAAGGATCGAGAACTTTGTCTCATATGGGTTTCAAAACTGTAAAGGATATGGTCAATCGTGCAGATATGCTAGAGATGGATAAAGAGGTTATAGACAGTAACGAGAAGCTTGAAAATATTGATCTTTCTTTGCTACTTTGGCTTGCAATAGATATTCGCCCAGAAGCTACTCAATGTTGCGTTCAGGCACAAGATCATGGTCTGGATATGGTACATTTGTGTGGGGCTCCTCCTTGATCCTAAATCTAGCATTAGATCATCCATGCGCCCCATTGTTGTGGCTCTTCCTACAATTTCTCTTCTAGCAACCACCCTTTACATAATTACTGTGTTTAGTATCCTCCTTTCATGTAGCTGCCCTTCCACATCATTTTGAACTACCATTGCTGTTAGACACAACTTTTTGATAATGAGGGGGGTTTGTTGCCTTGGAGGTTTTGAGGGATCTCAAGTAGGGGTTAAAATCTCCATCCCCATCTCCATGGCCTCTTTTCTTTCTATCTAGCATTTTCTTCACCATGATGTCTTGGTGCTCATAGTCTTCAATAACAAGGTACTTGTCAGCTATTGAACCAAACTGTTGAGAGAAACAAAGGATGGCTGAGGTGAAAAATAAGCCCCTTGACTACTCCTCCAGGCTCTAACAATTATGGAAAATTCCTCTTCCAATTCATATGAGCAAATCCTATTTGAAAATCCAGTTTTAATCCCTTGATCATGCCTCTATCTTGGCTAGATTGTTATAGTTTCCCATAGTTCTTTTGTGTCTTAATTGTCCTCCTTGTCTCTTAGTTTGACTGTGTATGACGGGTCCCACTTCCTTTGCCAGGGATGGAGGATTCAAGTTGCCTTGGTTTTTAAAGTCAACAATCATCTGCTGGGGGATTTGCTCTCTCTAGACAGGGCGGCTTTTACTATTTCAATTATAAATGTCCCCATGCATGCTACTAGTCTTTCTCAAAGGCTGCCTGATAGACTGATATCTGAAAACACTTCTGTTTCTTTCTAACCAAACTTCCATAGCTGGCAACATGTTTACAAATTGCTTTAAGCTTTGGGGATTATGATATCATATGCCAGTTTTGAAAGAGATCTGGTAACAAGGTAGGAAAGCTCCAGCCAAGGTCATGTTTCTCTATAAAATTACTTGAAATACGACATGGGTACTCACACATAAGGAGCTGAGGGAAAGGGGGCATTAAGAAGGGCCAAGGAAGCATTTTCCTCAGGATATAATTCTGTGTTAGGTTGTTTTTCGGTGGATAGCTGTAAGAAAGTCTTTGCTTTAGTCAAGTCCTCTTTCACCCATACCTTATTCCAGGTTTTGTTGAAGTTGCTCCTTCTTTTGTGACCTCTCTTTACTGTGTACAATCCAGTCTTGGAAGCTATCCATTTTCAGTCATTTTTCCCCCCTCATTAGAATTCTAAAATTTTCTAGGATCTTTCTTGAGTGTTTTGTTGAATCTCTATTGATCTGGGTTCTAAATTCCTCCAATATTTTCCTGTGTCTCTCCTTAAAGGTGTCCATCTTCAGCTTCATACCTAAATTTCCAAATAATATAGCCCAAGAGCTGTTGTAAGGGCCCCTTTGGACTTGCTAAATCTTCCATGCTAGAGAGCGTTACCTTCAAATTCCACGAGTTCTCACAAACTTAGCCTTGGATCCATCCTTGCTATCCCAAAAAATATAATCCTTATTTATGTCCAGGTTGTATCAAATGAAGTGCAGATGATCAAGTAGACATTTTGGGGATATGGTGCCTATGTAGTTTTCCTTAAAGCTTGTTTTCTTCCTTGCAAATATGTTGTACCATCCTTTCCATTAAAGCCTTATTAATGCAATCCCCCATAACATAGACCCAAGGTTCTGCAAGCCTTATACACATTCTTCCAGGCCACCAAGATAATATTTTTTGGTCTGTTGTGTTGCTTAATGGACTACACATTTGCTGATGTTTTCAGAATTGGCCAATTGTAGAATAGACTTTGATAGATGTAGTTTGCCAGCGAGAGAGTCGTTTCCATTTCCAAATTGTTCATTTACTAGAAAATCCTTTGATAATATTTTTCCAAAAAGGCCCTTCTTAGCGTGATCATGAAGGAGAAGGATTCCAAGAGATTACCTGGTAGTTTGTTTTGTGCTCTTCCTGTTGTGTTTGTATATGTTAATTTTAGATAACAATGGTATGTTTTATGATTTAGAGCAATTTACTTCAATCTTTTCTTATTAGCCCAATATTAATTTCTAGTTTAGCAATCACATCAACATTGATAGTAAATGTTGATAGAACATAAACAATAAGTAGAAGACAAGCCAAGACAAGAGGATACAATATTTGGCGGAGCACAGGGAAAAACCCAAATGCAGGGAAAACCCTTTGATCAAATATTCTTATTATTCTTCAAAAGTTCAGCAGAGAGACTACAACATACAAAATACACTTGCCCAATCAATGTCAAACTAGTACAGTCAAATTGCAGTCAATAGGATGCCCTAACTAGAAATTCAACGCTGGTCAAACCAGCAAGAAAACTCCTTCAAATCAGCTTGGTCAAACTCAATGAATGCATCCTCCAAAGGTAGTCTAAATCAACCCAAAACTTATCCAAAAATCTCAGTCAAACTCGGTCAACAGAAAGTCAACAATGTGGTCAAAGTTGTTGCAGTCAAATTTGGTCAACGTGCCCAGAATTTCCTGATTTCTGTGCCAGAGGATGCGGCCTAGAGAGATTGAACTATCCCCCTGAAAAACACAGCAAAATGAGCTATATAATTCAGCCCAAAAACAGATCTGAAAATTTCAGAATTTCCTAGTCACTTTGCCACATGTGTGAAGAGAGGAGAGAGAAATGTGTTGAGTGATGATTTCCAAAATGAGGAAGAGGTATCTCATATTTATACACTTCTTTGAGAGTGGAGACATGTCCATTGGGGCTTATGAGCCTACATTAGACCTCTAACTGACTTTGACAATTTACATATGTGTGAGAGATTAAATTCAGTATCTCACTGATTTTAATCCAAACAAGATGATCTTTAGATCAATCTTGCACCTCTTGGAAAGAGGAATCCAAAAAAATATCATCTCCATCATATGAGCTGACCAAGGTGGATTTTGGCCCTAGTTGACAATTTTAACACTCCCTCTCAACTAGGGAGAAATCCACCTGCAAATCCGTCTGTCAACTTGTACCATCCTGTCATCCCTGCTCTGCTTTGCTTTGCTGAACTATGAAGAAATAATGAAGAATGATTTGATCGAGAGTGAGTCACAAGACCTTGCTACTCTCCATTGACCCAAAGTCAGTCTAAAGGTAAAAACCTCAACCAAAATTGATCCTAGATCAAGTTGTTGGACACCATGCATCCTAACATAGAGAGTGCAATAGTACACAGTGTGTCCATCGGTAGTGCTATGGTCTCTATCCTCATTTCCAAACTCATTTTCCAGATGATAGGTACTTCCCATCAGTCTCAAACTACATGGGTAGGATATATGTTGGGGCATCAACAAGATAGGGTGAACTTGCTCATATATCAACCAACAATGGGGGTATCATAGGGGAAGGCGAACCATTCACCCTGTACACAACGCACCACTAGGGGAAGGCGAACCTCACCCTATGGTCGCTCATAGCTCCAAGAAGTACCCCCAAGCACCCTAGAGCTCCCATAACTCAATGTCCAACTCAAGCGGAACCCTCATAGGACGGTTTGTCCATGACTCCAAATCTCTCACAAAAGGTTAAAAATTTGACCTTCCCCAGGGGCTTAGTGATAATATCTGTGACTTGCTCATCAATCCCAATGTGATGGAGCCTTACGATGCCCCATTTTACCATACCTTGGATAAAGTGGTACCTGATATCAATATGCTTGGAGCAGTAGTGGAACAAGAGATTCTCTAAAATTCGAATCCCACTTTGGTTGTCACAATAGATCATGGTGGTATCCAACACATGCCCAAAAACTCACTAAAGAGCTTCCTCAACCATATAGATTCACAAAAATCCATACTTTAGACAACATTCCTTTTGCGACAAAGGGCTCAAAAAACATTCATGGTGAGATAATAGATATCAATGTGGGCCAGGGTCCAGAAACCAATGTGAAGGATCCTGAGCTACAGGCACACGATAGACTTACTAGGTTTACATTTCAAAGGAAGCATAGTAGTGAAGGTCCATTTCAATAAAATGGTAACTTGGTTTAGGAAGAAAAGGACACCAAAAAGGGGGAAACTAAGCAACATGAACATTTTCTTGGTAGTCTGTCTAGTAAATCACCATAGAAGCACAAAATGATTTTGTTTGCATTGCAAAAGTCTAGCTTGAAATAGATTAGATACAAAAATTTTGCAAACTCGACGAGCACCTTGCATCAATCGCATGTTGTTTCGAGAAGACTCATCATACATCTCAAGCTCAAACACAGAGGAAGGGTATAAGGTGTCGGTCACCTGATCTAAATTGACGTTTTATAAATGTTGTTCAACAACTTGGTGGCTCACAAGGTGAGGCTTTTCTTTTAATGGTATTTTGTTTACAACAAGTGAAGATAATTATGAAGTGCAAAGAACGAAATATACTTGCAAATGGAGATAACCAGGGAAGATATAGAGAAACTGCTAATGAATCAACTGCATATGTGTTGCCTTTATCATAAGGAAATGAGAACAAAGAATGCATTTCTACAGAGAATGATTCAAGGTCACGGTCAGTTGAGGAAAGACAAATGGCAAGCATCGTCTGTTTTAAAGGCCAAATAGATATACCTGTAACTATTGTTGCAATTTTAACGCAAGATTATTGTACACATGCAAGGGGACACCATGTTTCTATTGCAATGGCATATCCTTGTGGCAAGTTTGAAAATACCAATGTAAATGTTGATTTCGAAGACATGAGTTCTGTGCAAAAATAAAATGTTGTGTGTTTTCTTTCTCAAAGAACAATATTTGTAACCTATATAGGGAAAAGTTGTACACTTGATGGAGGTTCAGTCCATTTGGATAGAAAATCTTCTCCAACTTCAGAGTTTGATGCATCCTTAGGTGTTGAGAGAAAATTAGCTACGAATGATACACGTGCTATTGCAGTTAGAAATGTAGGATAGAAAAAATATTGTGTGTCTTGTCCATATGTATATAGTGCATCATTTCTTCCACAATATAGAGAAGCAAGTGCACGAGAAGATGAATCTTCTCAGACTTCTGGTGGAGATGAGAAAGCTGCATCTTCTACTAGGGGGAGTCTAGGCATGAAAGTTGAAAACAAATATGCAAATAGTTGTGTACTGGATACCAATAAGAATGTTGAAGGGAAGGGAAATCCAAAAGTTGATTTCAGTACCTATAGCAAGCTTCTTGTTAATGATGGAGTAAGTGTACAGTCTACACTATATAGCTCAACCACAAATTCATCTCAAGAAAATATGGGCATAACCTTGGAGAATACATATAATAGGAATGATGGTGGAGGTGCAACTTTGACGGGGATAGTTCAAAGTTCTGCTATTTTTGACTGTAGAGTAGGCGGTCTCAACAAAGTTATAACAGAGTAAAAAATAATTATAAGCTTGATAACTATACAAATAGGAATTTCCCTAAACTTTACATATTTACTCTTTGTTGATTATGTTTTACTTTTGGGTGATAGGATCAAGGCAGATGCAATTAAGTTGAAGGACCCTACCCTTGAAGAACCAAATTTCCTACCTTAAAAACTACCAGCAACTGAGGAGCTACAAGAATCAACACCATCTTTGATTTGAAGCTAAAGTCTTATTTTCTCTGAGTATTTCCCTAATCACAATGACCAGTAGATTCTCCTCATGGATTATTTATCTCATTATATCTATTAGTAAAACCCAAAAAATGTATCCCTCCATTTCAATCTTGGGAAACAAATATATAATTGTTATCATTTAAATTATCCATATATTTTGGAGCCCAAAAATCCATTTGCTTTGGATACCCTTTATTTATAACCTCAAAAGAAACCTTGTTATAAGCTGAAGGAACATTATGTCCTCTTGAGTCTCGAAAATTATGATGGAATGAAATTGGGTGAAGACTATATCCAGGTTTACCATGTCAGAACCTGGGTTCATTGAGATGATGAACTTTGCTTGAAGATATCCGCCATACACACTAGGACCACCCATACTTATCGTTTCCGTCTCTCTTTTATCATAAAGACTAACATACTAAGGACCTATAACCTGTGGAGGCCCATGATAATCATCGCATTGTAATTTATTAGAATGCATGCTATGTTCACAATTTTTTATATTTAATATTTGCATCAAATGTGGCCATTTCTTATTATGAGATTTACCACATCTGAAAATGACATCATTCACATAATTTTGAAGAAGTCTACAAATTAGGTCAACATAATTATTTTCATATTTTCAACTTCCCTCTCATTTGTTGGTTCCCGGAACTTTCATAACAAAAATAGGCAAAGTCAAACAACAAAAATGGTCCACTCCCTTTTCATTTGCTAATATTATAATGAAGTTTTATTAGAGACACTATTTGTTTGTTTGTTTTGGTTAGAAAATGTTTGCTCTTGGTTTTATGTGACTTTCAATTTATCATATGTAGCATGTTGATAAATGAGAAAGAATAATGTGTGACATTTATCTTGTAGAAATTGATGTTGAATGAAAAGATACATAGTTTAACCAAGCTACAGTTCATTTTGGTAAAGGCAGAGGAACATCTGAAAAAGATGCTTAAGAATACACCATATATAAAGTTCGAACATAAGTAATATATGCATTTTTCTTTTGCAGATATGTTCTTTTTTCTACCCAAGATATCACAAGAAGAAAAATATTGGTATTGTAGAAATTATTTGAGGACCTCATTGAGGTCGATTTTTTTGATGTCCTACTTGATTGAAACTTTCTCATATGTCAGGAAGGCTTTAAATATGAGTTAATATGTTCATGAAACAAATCATATTCAAATTTTATAGATATAAAAGATAAAAAAAATGTCAATGTCTTCGTTCAATTGTTACTTGACTCTGTCGTGGGCACGTTATAGGAAATGTGATTGAAAAAAATATGGGGAGACAATACATAACACGTCTTGGATATGATTCATTTGTTGTTAGTGATCCTTTAGGCACCTGAGCCATCGAATTTGGAAATGTTTCTAGTATGAATTCCTGTGGTTTTTAATGTTGTGATTATTTCACCTCATGGTTATTTTTGGCAAGAAAATGTTTTAGGGATGCCAGACACGACATCGGTGGATAGGTAAACAAATTTTTTATAATTGCAATTTCCATTCCATGATATTCTCTCTTTATTGTTTGATTGTATTTTGGATGTTTCTTTTCATTTTGTTGTCTTTGAACTATGAAATTGAAAATACTTGGTATCATGTCCATTTAAGCAACAACCAAATCTTGAAGATGAAATTAGTATTACACGATATTGATTGGAATTGTTATAGCTATTTTGTGTTGAAATATTTTCATGACTATCATAAATGTTTACTTTCATGTTGTTATTTGAGCAGATGTTGTTTATATACTTGACCAAGTTCATGCGTTAGAAAATGAAATGTTGTTGTGAACATCACACCTCAGATTATTTGTTTTCACAAGTTATCATCCTGATATTTTTAGCATATAACTTAGTTGACATGATTGTTCCTAAGCTTTCCATGAAAGTTGAATACTAAGTTACTAAGGTGTTCTTTTCTGTATATGGTGACATTTTATTTGCTTTGTTTATACAGGTCATCGGGCTACATTATAGTGGCCACTATCGCCCCATTGAAGAAAATTTGTTCGAGTTTCTTACTTGTATGGGGAAAAATGGCTTTGACATTACTCATGTTCAGGTATATGTCGTATAAACTATTTATAGTATAATTTAGTTTATATTCTAGTGTTGATTGTCTTTCATGTCTTACACTCTGCATTGTATCTTCTTTTGTCTTTAGAAAAGGAACTAAATATTGTTGGTAAGAAGTAGGAATTGAAGAAAGAGGAGAGCAATAGCATTGGAGCGACAAATGCAAAAAGAGAGAGAAGAGAGTTGGTCTAGTGATACCCTTAGAGCCAATATCTCACATAAGACACACATATAGAGACTGATGGTCAAGTCTTTAGAGTTGGTGAATTCACTTGCAATGCCTTGGTACCACAATGATAATGTTTTGAAGTGATGAAACATCATTTCATGTGTAAATTGTAGTCCAACCAATATTAAGTTGGAAACTCATATTGTAATACTTTAACATTTCATATAATATAATTTATGTGGTTGAAATTATTTATAGTTTCACTTGATATTGTTTAGTATTGTAATTAACATATGCAACTTTGTGTTTTCATATTATATGAACATGTACATTGTATGACATTTTTTAAATCATTCAAATTGATTTATGTTGATTAATACTGAACACAAAATCAATTTAATACTACTAAATTAGAAATTTATATTGGTTAATGATGAACACAAATAAAATTAATATACGATTAAATTAGTCATTTATAATGATTATTAATTAAAGTAAATGAAATGAATATAAACTACTAAATTAGTTGTTTATATAATGAATATGAAACTACCAAAAAAAGATAAATGATTACTGCAAATGATAAATTTGTGATTACAAATGACAACTAAATTTTGCATATATACGACTATTAGTAGTTAATTTACAATATCTTATAACACGACCAAAATTTAATCATATTTCTTTGGTCATTAACTGGTTTCAAACGATGACTAAAATTTGCACATATATGACTATTAGTAGCTAATTTACAGTATCTTATAACACAACCAACATTTTGGTCATATTTCTTTGGTCATTAATTGGTTTTTTTGGGTGATCATATGGTAATATATTTTGTTGTATATTTGGTCATTAATTGTGACAATTAATTACCAAATCAATGACCAAATCAATGACTAAATTAATGACCCAATAAGTGACTAAATTAATGACCAAATATACTACTAGACAACAAATTTGAGATAACCAATTAATGACTAAGCTAAAAACGACTAAAAGTTGGTCATGTTATAAGATACTGTAAATTAGCTACTATTGGTCACCGGCTGAAAAATAGTTGTTTATATGCAAATTTTAGTCATTTTTTAAGTAATTAATTAGCCATTTTGTATTAGTGGCTCCGGGAGTGCTCGCCCCGAAAACCTGCTAAAAATAGTAAGCTGTGCTGAATGTGAATTGATGGTGCGGGTCCAAATGGAATGGGTCGGTGACTACTGATATCCACCTGGATCAGGTATCAATAGGATTAAATAGCAAGAGTTCTCTAGTTACAATTGTATTCACAGAGTTAAACACTTGAGACAGATGAATATAAGAACATAGAGTGGCAAGGAAACACAGATGCTCATTCTATTTTAGATGCCTATGCTGAAGCAACATATTGTAGTGATTATATGAAAAAAATGGATTGCTTTATGGCAATTGCATTTATAAACAAATTCGAGAAAAAATTGTATATCTTGTGGAGACAACAAAATTGAAGCTTTTCGGAAACTCGGAAACACATCGCTAAATATGCAACAAATGTCAAGTGAACTAGCAATGCACATTGTTTTGTGTTTGTCTTTGTATTTAGCTTCTAGAAAAACAATTCCATGAACACTGCTCGAGCTGGAAAAGAAACATATGTTCTAAAAATACCTATTTCGTTAGAACATCAACGTCATAAATCTAAGTTCTCTAGTAGCAGTTGTATTCAGAGCTAAAATCTTGACACAAATGAATACATTAATAGAGTAATTGTGAGAGTAGTTTTTGACGAAATGTGCAAGTATTTGGTCAAGTCCTTGTGCTAGCTTTGTGTATAAAAACTCTTCTGTTGGAACTGTAGGCACAGTCAGTGTGCAACCGAGGTTCAACATGGAATTTTTTGTCATGTTGTGCTTCATCTTATAGGCATAACTGTTTTCATGGACATAATGACACACATACATTACAAGAAACAATAGTGCAAGAAAAACTAGTGGAATGTATTTTCTTGAGGAAACTTGTATAGCAATGCTTAAAATAATATTGATTTTATTGTGTTATAAAAAATCATAAACATTTTAACAAAAAATATATGAGTCGGTTATATTATAAGCATTACCAATGTAAACATGGATCAACACACAATTATGATTGCAAGAATTGATATGTTTGCATCCAATTTACGTAAGGAATTGTTGACAGGTGGAAAAAATCCTCTTGCAAAAAGTTAGTATGTGGTCAATCAAAGTTCCAATTATATATATATATATATATATATATATATATATATTCTTTGTTTGGTATGGTTGTATATCACCTGTAACAAAGGTCCCGTTGTCTATCTAAAACTAAGATTAAACTAATATCTACAGTTCAATGCAAACATTGATGGCCATGAATATAATATTTTTCAACATAATCAAAATTTTGTATGTGGAAATTTTGGGTCACTCCTGTTACATAGCACAATAGATATTCTAGCTTCAATAGCTTAAGCAATTGGCCCATGCATTTGTCCATAGTAATTCTCACTTGGACACTTCGACATATTGTCAATTGAGCAAATCTTACTTGAACAAGCCTTGTAAATCTATGGACAAAATATCAATGATTGTGATGATTGTTTGTTTGAGCCTATTTGTGCACTTGCACCATGTTTTGGTATGTCTAATATGAGAAAAACAATTGTAAAAGTTTTTTTGTAATTGTATCATTTGCAATGACAATACAACTTCCAATTGCTTAAAACAATACTTGAATGCTAGAAACATTCAACAAGAGAAATGTATCAATGATTCACAAGCTTATACTATAAAATTATTACTGCCATATACACATCGACATATAGAGGAAAAAGGTTCTGCAATACAATGGATTTGTGAACTATTTGGTATTAACATATATATATATATATATATATATATATATATATATATATATATATATATGGACTATAGAAACAAAATATTTTTTTTTAGATTTTATTCATCAAAACTTGCTCCAAAGTGTTGTACATTATGCATGTACCAACATCCACATTAGATGCACATTTAACCAATGATTTAATCAATCTAAATACCATCAATTAAAGGATTTAATGAGCATAACACCACACATAATATCATGAAATTTAAATTCCTAATTGCAATTGACTTAACAAAATTGAACAAATAAGATTTCGCTGAAGATTTAAATATAAAGTTCAAAAATATTTTTGGTTTTTGATACTATTTAGACATATTTTTTAGTATTTTGTGGAATATCTATAGATGCATAATTTAAAGTAAATAAATAACAATTTCTATCTCACAGAGCAAAGCAAGTGGGCCTACATTTGAGCGTTGTATTGCAATGATCAACTAGAAATAAGTAAATCTACAATTTTAAAATTTCTAATTATAAAAAGTTGTAAATTGAAAATTTGTCATAAGTAATATTAAACGAAATTATCAAATATTCATTCAGAATCAAACAACATAAGTCAAAGAGTAAAATCAGAGGCATTTATTAAGTAATCAAAATCATGTAGTGACATAACTTCCATAAGACATCACACATGAGAACTAAAAGTGGTATTAAAAAAAAAAGGCATTTCAAAATTGATTAAAAACACCCAAGTCTATAGTCTTCATTGATTCTGGACCCTTTGCACAACCGCATAAAGGTCTAACAATACTAAAATAAAATAAAATAAAATAGGTATAGGAACATGAAAATCAACATAATTTCTAAAAGTAAATATTGAATTCTAAAAATGTGTATGTTCAGTTGATATTTGGCAGGTAAGCAAGCATCTTCTCCTCATCTTTAAGGTCCTCGTAATTGATACTAAGTTGCAGGTGAGATGCATGTACTTGGATATAAGTTGGCCATTGTGAATATATGTCGTGCAATGCAGAGAAATAAATGGAAGGAAACTGCTTGATGTTGAACTCGCAGTTGGAAAATAATCCTTGTACCTATTTCTTCTTCTTCTGATATTTGACCTCAAACATGGCAATAAGCTTGATTTGTTCAAACGGTAGTTGCAAAATTTTTTGGAAACTTTGTTGTCTCCAAACTGTAATGTTTTTTTTTTTTTTTAAATTTCCACCTGGTCCTTGCCAACAAGATCTTTTGTGGGTTGTTTTAATTCTCCTGGAATTGCTTCATTTAATGACTTGCCACTTGATAGGTCAAATTATTCTATAAAATATGTTCCTTTTTCCCAAATTGATAAACATTTCTCATATTTCGCTTGTATGCATGCTATGATTTCTTTTTCCTCTTTTTCCCTGCAACTTAAGGAAGCAAGCATCAATATTTTATTTCACTTAGAAACTTTTAGAATTCCACTAGATTGAAATTCGTTTTCCGAGTTAAGAATAGAAAAAAACTTGTTTTTAATTTATTTATCTTCTTCTACCAGTGAGTCAAATATTTCATTTAAATTTTTAATCTCTTGATAAAATATTGAGATTTTATCCATTTTTTTTTATAGAAGTTTGATAGATTCCTCCTTAAAATCAGACACATTTGTAAAGCTTGATCTTTGAAAATGTTGAGACTTTGTGTTGTCTGTTGATTCTCATTCAATTGATATTTGAGAAATTCAATTTCCCGTTCCAAAGATGTGACAATAATGAAAGAATTGTTTCATGCTTCTTCTTTCCATATACAGGTTTGACCTTCATGTAATTTTTTCAATTCCTCAATCTCGTGTTCATGTTTTGAATTTACTTGTTCCAATTGTTTATGAAAAATCTTATGTTGGTTTTTTCTTTCTATAACGAATCGGTGAATTAAAGTAGCAAAATTCCACTGCCAATTTTCTTCACCGAACAATTCATTTTTCATCAAATTTTCCTCTAAAAATTTCAATTTTCTAAACCGTCCTCAATAAAGTTGCGAACTCATTCAAATGATATTGATTGTAATTGACAAAAGCTCCTAAAGCTTGGGAAGATTCCTGAGCTTTTTCTTTTACGTCTCCTTGAGCCTGCCAACTGAATTCAGCTATAGTTTCCAGAGAATCATGTTTTCTTTTTTCTTGTTCTCCAGACAACTTATTTTGTTTGAGTATTAAAATAATAGTATGTCGAAGAAGGAATAGTATTTGTAATTGGCTCTAACTCAGAAACCGGTTTAAACAAGAATGATTCTCAAGGAATATTATCAGAAATTGGTGTTACTGATGCCTGAGGATATACAGTAGATATACAATGCAATCTGTTATATGATTCCAGTTTTTTCTCATTTTCCTTGGTGTTGATTTGAGTAGATACACATTTTTCTTTCTCCTTAGCTACAATTTTATTGACTTCTGTAGTTTCTGGTTTCGCTTGCTCTCTTTTCTCTGGAGAATCAATGACACTAGTCTCTTGTTCAGTTGTTTCTTCTTTCTCTAGACTCTTTGCTCTTCCTGTACCTTCTTGCTCCTCTTGTAGATTTTGTATTGTTGTGCATTCAACTTCTTTACCTGTGTCAAAAAACCTTATATTTTTTAAATTTCTATCGCTTTTCCATTTTGAGAAATAATAGAACTCTTTGAAGGGAGTTAGTTGAAATTAAACTGCAAAAATTCAGTAGAATTTAACTCTTTGAGTGAAATTTTGAGGTGCAGAATCTTTTCCTTTAGGAAAATTTCGAACAGTTTCTCCCTAAATTCTTGCAATTGTCCTCTTGTTTGAGTATGCAAGAGTTTGTCTCTTTGGGCAGCTTGCTGAAAATAATTAATGTCTATAAATATCTCATCAAAAGGTGCTTCCTGATGAATAATATTTTTAATATAGGTGACTGTTATATAATGAATGTCAATGAGACCTTGAGGATCATAGTCATAATGGGGCAAAGTAAATAACCAAATTTCCTCAAGCTCTTTGATTTCTTTAAATTTGTGCCCTTTGTCTCGAATATTAATGTCACCAAACTTTCTTGGAAAATTAGACCAAAAATTATTTTGCAGCTTACTCAACGTTTTGGCTTGCCCATTCAAAACAACTTGATTAGCCACTTCTCTCAAAGCAATTCTTTCTGGGATATATCAGGGCAAAAGATGGGGACCAACTTCACTTCCAAAAAATCTGACATAGGAAAATAATTCTTCAACAAGCCAGTAACATATTGATTCTAGGCCTTGTTTCAGATTATTCCTTATTCTGGGAGGGATTGTTCCAAACAATATTTCATGCAAGGAAATCAAAATATAGTGGAAAATATCATAAAAAGTGTATTTAAAATTAGACTCCCAGAGAATAGGAGCATAATTTTGAATTGGCATTTGTTGGTCATATGGGTAGTTCCATTTCATGATGGGAAATGGGACCAAGGCAACAACAACATCTATCAAATAGGGAGACATACAAAAAATACATTTGAATATGGGGGGAGATGACACTGACATTTTTATTGAATCTGTGATATTTTGTGACAACCCAGTTTAGGTGTTTCTTCTCATTTAAAATGCTATGGTTTATTGGGATCCATTTAATTTTGCAATGCTCAAAATCTTGTTCCCAATACAATCTACTTAGAATTTTAATAATAAATCTAGCAAGCTTCTTAAAAATTGTTATTGGATACTCCTTCTTTGCTTTGAGCTTGAAACCTTCCTCTTCTTCTCTCAACTAGTCTTCAATTTCTATATCATAATTCTCTTAACATTTATTCAAGACAATACTTCAAAACGTATAAGTAGCTCAACATTAACTTGGATTTCTAGGGGGCTGAGCTTATATATGGCCGATAAGACTTCAAATTTCCAGGAGGCTACGAAAATTTGTTGATGGTCAGAGATTGTTTCGGTTTTAATATCAACGCGAGAGAGAATCCACGAAATCATGTCATAAAAGGGAAAAATTATGGCCCTAGTTGCTACTTTATGTAACTCTATTACTCTGATTGCTTCAAACTGATTGTTCTTTTTTTGAGTAGCTCTTGTGTATTTTAACCATTCTCTTTGCTCATAGAATTTGAATATCTCCTCCCAACTCATCGTAACTATTTTTTTGTTTTGTAGGTTGAATTTGACATGAGTAATGAGTTTAAGTTGACTTTTTGTGTTGGTGCATCATCCATCCCCTTAATATTTTCTCTAATATGTTCTATTTGTTGCTTTGTTGTTGCATATTTTCCTTCTTCTTATTTTTTCGCATTTTATAACCTGTAAACAATAACAAAGGATATGTAACTTTTGCTTACTTAAAATTTTGAATTGAATTCAATTCTAAAAGAAATAACACTATGCTTACACAATTTTTTTTTGAAACCAGTACTGTGTTTCTTTAATCCAGTGCTTCTTGCAATAGGATTTAAGAAAAGAGCATGCAACCAGAATATCCTAAAATTTTAAATTTGTCATTGCAGATTTTGTCTTTTTTGGCATTTCATATGTTGTAAACATCAACAAAGAATATAAAAGTTAAATTTGCAATTGAATTCAACAATTTGTAAAAAAAATAGCTATTTTGAAATAGCTATTAGGCTTACACTTTTTTGAAATAGCTATTTTTTTTCCTTAATTCAAAATTTCTTCCAACAACACTTAATAAAAGAGCATGCAAGCAAAGTAGCCTAAAATGTTAAATTCTTGTTTAGAAAAAACATGAAAAACACAAATGAATGTGTGCATTAATTCCTTGTAAACATGCCAACTATTTTTTTTTAGGAATCGAGAAAGCATTAGGAAATTTATTATTGATTTAAAAAATAATCAACTAAACATCAAACTAGAGAATTTTGAAAATCTTTATTAAAAAGCGCACTGTACGCAAATCAACAAAAATAATATTCTATTCAGATGATCATACGGTTGGGAGGTCGGGCGGTCGAGCGTTTGCTATTTTATGATTAATTTGTTATATATCGATTTCACCTATACCACATTCGGGTTTTGTCTTTAGGTCAAGTAGTCAGGCAGTCGACTGGTTGGGTAGTGAGGCAGTCGAGTGGTTTTTCCACATTTTATGTTCTCCTTATTTAAAATTTTAGATTGAATGGATGAATTCGTAAAATAATATTCTAGTTATACAATTTATTTTGAAATTTGTACTATATCTTCTTAATTCAACTTTTCTTCGAACCAGGTTTAAGAAAAGAACATCCAGGAAAAGCACTTTGAAATCTTAAAATTTTGTTTAAGGTAAGAAAAATGGCAACTAAACCTGTTCATTGATATCTCCTCACCAGTTTGATTGTTTTTCTTTTGTTGAATCGAGAAAGCATGAGGAAATTTGTTATTGTTTTAACAAAGAATCAATTAAACCTGAAACGTGAAATTTTTTATTTCTATGTAAAAATGCACATTGCACACAAATCAAGGTTTTTGTTGTTGTTGTTGTTATGGTAGGACAATCGGTCCTTTTTTTGTTTTGTGATTCATTTATTCTATTGCGACCCCAACTCTACCATAGTCAAGCGGTTTCATTAGGTCAGGTAGTTTCAAGGTCGAGAGGTTGCTCAGATTATTTAAAAAAAAAAAATGTAGTCATGTCGACTTGCTAGTCGAGTAGTCGAGAGGTTAATTTTTTTTACAAAATGTTTCTCGATCTGACCTGTGACTTAAGTCTTCAAAAACCAAAAAAAAATGTTTAATGCTTCCTCTCTTCTTCTTTTTTTTTGGTGATGCACAAAAGAAATAAGGCTTCTTGCAAACCTGATAACATGAATGCAAATTATTCCATGAATTTTTAAATTATATATTTCATATAAAAAAATAACAGAACATGGGTCATGGAATGTGTGACTATGGTTTTTTGATTTCGAATCACAAAGAACATCAACAGTAAGACAAATGCTCTCTATTCCTGTTGTGTTCAATTAATTTATGTGCATGTCTTAACTACATATTAGAATGAAAAATGATCGACATCTGCAATTCTAGCTTTAGTTCTTGTGTGCTACTTATTTAATATTAGCAATAAAGACTCGATTTGTTAATTTCTAAATAATTTTTTGGATTCTAGTTACTTGAAACTAGTAATGAAGGCTAGGTTCGGCAATTACGGCAATTACTAAACAGTTGTCTACATGCGTCATGGTTAAAGTTATCAATGTAGATTGTCTTTGATAATCACCAAGCAAATTGTTTAGGCAATTGGAACCATATTATATACATGCTATACATAGAACTATTCCTCCAAGTAAAATACAAGGTTGTTCTGATTTTTTTTCCAAAGTAATCAAAGATATTTTTGGGATAAAAAGCTTTGAAGACAATTGTATCATGTGTACCGATATTGTAGTGAAATCAATGAATAAGAACCATACCAAAATAGCAGAGGCAAATGAGTAACAAACTTTTTTGATTTTGAATCTCTGAACAAAGAAGAGTATGCCTAAGATCACCACATATATCATAGTTATCATGTTTTTCATTGGTTTTCTCTTCGCTGACACAGATTTGGGATTGTTCTACACAATGCAAAACTCTAAAGTCACCAAGAGGAAATCTATGAACATTGATAAGGCACATGAAAGGAAATAACACTGATAACATTTGTCTTTATTTCAATCAGAACTCTGAAAAAGGAGTAGGAAAATGGAATGTTGCTTAATGATTGGAAGATATACACTGTGTCCTTTGTTAACAAAAATCTATTAATAAGTACTTTGATTACGGTTTCATAGGGATGCTTTATATTTCCAAGGATCCCTAGATTGACTTTATGTTAATTGATGTGCTTCTTATTCATAGCTCATTCAGGAAATACCATCTCTATAGCTCTAGTTAAATTGGATGATAAAATACAAACATAGTTATGAAAAATAAGGCAAACCTGTAAATTTTGTTATGCTAACAACAAGGCCAATAGAAGAGTAGCGAGAACACATGGTGGTTCTAGTGTTCAAGAACCATGAAATTCCCTGCAATGTTGGCCGCTGAGGCAATATAAGCTTTAACACATCAAACATAACCATGTATACATTGCTTAATATGTGACAAAGAGCATTTTTTCTGTTGTTCATGAAAGAAGCTTTTCCTTTTTATTGTTGTATTACAAAAATAATAGTTAGATTTCACAAGATATCAATATCGAGCCGAAGAACATAGGGAGACCTTGTAGGAAACTCGTACAAAAATCAAGATATCATAATTTGTCTTGTGAAAATAAAAAATCTTAGTATGAATGTAGAGCAAAGAAGTTCAAAAAACACAAGAGTAAAACATGTTATTTACTTGTTGGTTTGCCTACAAGTGAGCTTCACATCATTCCTGGTTTTGTAGTTTCTGAATTCAGTGAGCCAATGTGGCAACATATAGCATTCTGCAAGCATAAGAACAATATAATACGAAATCCATAAGAAAGACATTAGAATGGATTATTTGCAAAAGCACATGATAAAAGAAAATACTAAGATTGAACATCACAAAACTATGGGGAAAATTATCCATTATGAGATTAATTATTATATTAACATTAAAATATTAAAATTTGCAATGCAAGAAGACTAGCTTCAACCTCATAAATGAGTGCATTATTAATTGTATCATGATTATTTCGACGCATAATGCTGCTATATTGAGTACATAAAATGGCAGATGAGTGTACTCAAAGTCTATTTCATAAAACTTCCCAACAATATTAAATAATAGGTAATAAGTGCTTAAAAAACGCATACCTCTTTATGCATAAATTTATGTTTTTTTGTTTCTTCAATCACTCCACTATTTGGAGTGTTTGGCACGTGTTTTGGATCGTCATTGAAATTATCTCATTGGTTCATTCATGATATTGTAACAATAATAACAGGTGGCTGAAGAGAAATTGTAGACACATTTTCTACTACACTCTGTAACTCTGTTTTAAAATGCTCATCTGACATGTGTTTTTGATTGGTTTATTCATGGAAATAATAATTTTTGCCTTGAATTCATGGCTAAATGAAACTGAATTAACATTTAACATAGTTCTACTATGGTCAATGATTAAAGGGATAAAAGCACTTCATTCAACGATTCAAGAGCTTTCAACATTCTGGAAGTAGGTACGTTCAAACTTACAAGTTTAGTGATATTTTTATCAATCATATTAATTCCCATATTTTTACAATGAAAGCACAGAGTCTAGAGTGACATGAGATATCAAAAATAATAAATAAAGTCACCAATGATTCAGAGATTATTTTACAAATATATCAATATCTTGTTTACAATATATTTAGAGTACTAAATTGCATATGTTAAATAATATGTACACAAAATACCTAACATAATATTGTTACAAAAACACTATGGTAGTGAGAGACTAAAATCTTTCTTAATGTCCAAGTAAAATTGATTACATAGGTCAATGAAAAATTTACCATAAGACCTCACAGTTCAAAATAACTAATATATTTATTATTCATAGCGATTACATTATGCTTCAAAAAATGGATCACTAATTTCAAATAGTACATATATCATTCACCATTCATCAAAGAATCATTATCACAAGTCAAACATTGGAAACTATTAACATGTGTTATCGTAAATAATAAGTCATTCTCTTGAAATGTAAAAAAAAGTGGCTACAGAAAAGATGCATGCTCGTTGTCATTTATTGCTGATGAAAAAGCTAAAAAATTATTTGACACCATTGTTATATGATGCAGAAGCATCAACCCGCCCAAGTCAAATTTATTTTTTCAAACTTTCCAGAAGTCAACGTGGCCTAAAAATCAATATTTTCGTTTAATTTGCATTATTGATAGAGTTTGTTGTAATTTGGTTGAGTGATTTTAGTGATTTTATGAGGAAAGATCAGATCTAGAATGATCCGTTCTTCTTTTCTCCATTGTTATAAACTATAGCCTTCATGCATTTGGAGGAGAGGCCATACAGAATGTAATATCTAGCGTTGCCAAGGCGACCTGGCTCATATAAACGTATTGTAATTAGATAATTTAAATTTTGTGCTTTGTATTATGAAATTTCTGTCGAGTATATTAGTTTTGGAATTCCCGTGAGACTGTGTTCTTAGAGAGATCAAACACTCATTTTATGTTGTGTACAAGTTTGAACCGTGTGGAATTTCCTACGCCGCGTACAGTAGTTAAAATGGCATCCGTGTTGTTTGTATGTTCTCGCTAACTTATTATTTGGGTTTTTGTCTAAGAATTAACATAGTTTATGAGCTAACAAGAACGCAACACAATTGTGCATACACGACGTAGAGGAGATGAACTGGTTTTACGATATTGTTTGAGTTCTGCGTAAGGAATATACGTCATTGGATGTTGACCAACGAAATTGAAAACCGCTGAGTGCCGAGTGTGTGGTGCATATCCGCCTACATTCTCACTGGAGTTCACATTTCCTCATTTATTCAAGATCGATTGATTAGTTTTTGAATTTACGACTGTGATGATATCTGGAGGCATTCAAGGCTTTTCAGGAATTTTGTTAGCTGCTGGTTGGATTATTGTGTCTAGATCATGGGCCCATAACCCACAGATCCATGAATTGTGAAAATATGCAGTTTTGCTGCATCAAAGTGGTATCAGAGGGGGAAAAGATTTCCTGTGAGAAAGAGTTTGCCTGTGAAGAAAGAAGAGGTATAGTTCTGTTGAAGATTTGTAAAGCTTGTGGTTTTTATATTTTGTGAAGGTAGCAGCCTAGGAAGGGGAGAAGATTGCAGCAGCCTAGAGCAGGAGTGCTCAAATGGTTCCAAGGAGAGAACCAGAGAGATGCCGAAAGACTGGGCTCAGAGGAGAGAAGCTTGGTGAGCTATCTGGTAGCAGGGAGGACTTGCTATTGCAGAGGTTTTGTTGTAGCTCACAAAGGGAAATTCCACAGAGGATGTGGGTAGAATTTCTCAAGAATGCTGTTACGGGAAGATCACAAAGGGCAATTCCACAAAGGATGTGGGTAGAATTGCTAATATATGAAGAAGACATATGATCAGGAGGTCATAAGAAATTTTGTACCTCGGGAGTCTGATGCAGGAGCATCAACCCACCTAAGTCAAATTTAATTTTTCAAACCTTCCAGAAGTCAACGTGGCCTAAAAATCAATATTTTCGTTTAATTTGCATTATTGATAGAGTTTTTTGTAATTTGGTTGAGTGATTTTAGTGATTTTATGAGGAAAGATCGGGTCTGGAATGATCAGTTCTTATTTTCTCCATTGTTATAAACTATAGCCTTCGTGCATTTGGAGGAGAGGCTAGACATAATGTAATATCCAGTGCTGCCAAGGCGACCTGGCTCATATAAAGGTATTGTAACTAGATAATTTAAATTTTTTGCTTTGTATTATGAATTTTCTGTCGAGTATATTAGTTTTGGAATTCCCGTGAGACAGTGTTCTTAGAGAGATCGAGCACTCATTTTATGTTGTGTACAAGTTTGAACCTTGTGGAATTTCCTGCGCCGCGTACAGTAGTTAAAATGGGATCCGTATTGTTTGTATGTTCTCGCTCACTTATTATTTGGGTGTTTGTCTCAGAATTAACATAGTTTATGAGCTAACGAGAATGCAGCACAATTGTGCGTACACGGTGTAGGGGAGATGAACTGGTTTTACGATATTGTTTGAGTTTTGCGTAAGGAATACATTGTTGGACGTTGACCAACGAAATTGTAAACCACTGGGTGCCGAGTGTGTGGTGCAGATCCGCCTACATTCTCATTGGAGTTCACATTTCCTCATTTATTCAAGATCGATTGATTGGTTTTTGAATTTACGACTGTAATGATATCATGAGGCATTCAAGGCTTTTCGGGAATTTTGTTAGCTGCTAGTTGGATTATTGCGCCTAGATCGTGGGCCCATAACCCATAGATCCACGAATTGTGAAAATATGCAGTTTTGTTTCATCACTATAGCACTTAGGATTAGAAGAACCATAATTTCTCCTATACTGTAGTTAAATTTGCAAGTTTTTGCAAGTTGACATGCATTACAAGAGGAAACAAAGAAAACTAGAAAACATAAATAAGATGCACATTTTGTTATTTCATTAGATCATAAATTCACAATTATATATAACTGCAATCCAACACTACATCGATTACGAAATAAAAAGCTTTGTGCAAGAAAGTCGATCAACAGAAGCACACAACCTAGAATTTTTTTTTGTACAAATAGAAAAATAAAATTTCTAGAAGATTTGATATATGCAAAAAAAAAGAGAACACAGATGTTTGAATGCCCCTGCAGAGGTTTTTTTTTTCATTTTTTTATTTTTTATTTTTTGACACACAACATTTCATTGAACATATACATAAATCAAGCAATTGAGATACTTGCAACTTTTCTTTCATTGTTTTTTCTTTCCTTAAGACAAAGCAATTTGACAATTTAAAGAAATGGGAATTCAAGTTAATATTGTAACACTAGAAAGTAAAATGTGAGTATGTATATAATATGGTATAATGAATTTTTTGTAACTATACAATGTTGTTGTGCAACTGAGATATTATGGTCCTATTAACAAAATGATGCACTCGGTTGGCATAAATTTTCTAAAGAACAAGTTGTTCTAGTAACTATGCAGACATGTTTCCATGTATGTGTCAGGAAAAACAAGTACAAAATGACTGAGTATCATAGTTCAATTAGCTAGTATCGACGAAACCACAACCTTCCTAGATTATAGTTAAATTTGCAATTTTTTTTTTTTGTGAGTTGAAATGCATTTTAAGAATAGAGAAAAAAAGCTAGAAAACATAAATGAGATACAAAATCTCTTAATTCATTGCATAATAAATTTGCAATTGTATATAACCGCAACGCAACACTATATAACTCAGAAAACAGGAACAAAAAAAGAAGCTAATTATCAAATGAACACCACATGAAAAAATAATTATGCAAATAGGAAAATAAGAACGATTTGATTTATGGGAAAAGAAAACAAGAACATAACTATCTCAATTACCATGTAGTGCCTTATTTTAACACATGGAATTTAATTGATCATATACAGAAACAAACACATTGATACATATGCAACTAGTTTCTTTCCTCTTTTTTTTCCTAACATAACATAGTTCCAGAATTTACAGCAAATGAGAATTCAAGTTAGTATTATAATAGTGGATAGAAAAATATCAGCATATATATAATATGGCATAATAAGTATTCTCGAGTCACATAATGTTTTTTTTTTCCAAAAAAAAATCAAAATTTTTTGTATATATATAGCAAAAAGTTACATCATATAGGTTGCAACATTCCTTTTGTTTTCATCACCCAAGAAAGTGCAAGTAGAAAAGTTTGTCCAATACAAGACAAAAACTAGTGTACCATAAGCTATGTGACACCAAAATTAAATCAGGTGGACTAATTAGCCATGGTGAAGAAAAAATACAATTAGAAACCAGGGCCTCCATTTTGGAGAAACACACTACAGTCAACCAAAAACGAGCCTCCCTTATGGGTAAAACAACCCAAAACGAGTTCCAAAAAAACATTTTTTTAAGACAGTAAGAAAAAACAATAAAAAATATAATAGTTGTCCTTATAACTATATATACATGAACTAAACTCCAAGATATATAACATTGCTAGAGTGAAATAAAAAATAGACATTTGGTTTATAATGAAGAGCATTCAGTCAATATGTTTTGGTGTCCGACACACAGACAACCATCCCGTCCTTTTCCACAAGTCTAGAACTTGTTGTACACCATCCTTAGAAAGACGGTCAACGATCCCATTTCGTTCCCTATAAATATGGAATATAGAAATCATTATAAAATTCATTTTTAATTCCTGTATCTCTTCAAGAATTGGAAGTAACAAGCATTTTTGACATCTTTGTGTGTTGTTAAACCAATTTATGACATTCATGGAGCCACCGAAAATTTGAACTGATTCAATGCTAATGTGGATGAGCCAACGGATGAGAAGTTTTAGTGTTTGTAATTCAACAATGTTTTTTATGCCTTCTCCAAGTCCCACATAGGCAACTAATGAGACATTTTGATTTTTGTGAATTATCATACCAGCATCGCATTTCCTTTGGTTACCGACAGCTCCATCAAAGTAAGCCCAAGGGGTATCAAAATCTATCTGTTTGATCCTTACATTCCTTGGTGATTTGGAAGAGACAGTTAGGGATAAAAAGGAGAAAACGGTCGCACATTCCACAACCACAATGGAGGGGGATGAAATGGTGTCCTTGAATGTTCCTTTGTTACTAGTCAACTAGATACCCCAAGCAATTAGGAGGGGGATACATCAGAAGTTTTGATCCTTGTTTGTTTCCCACCATGATATCCAGGCATCACCACAATTTTCACCTCGCCACATAGCCCTGATTTCAAGTGACAGAGTATGCTCCCAAACGTTTTTGGAGAACCTGCAGAAAAGAAAGAGGTGATCAATAGATTCCTTTGCATCTTTGCATAGACAACACCAACCCGAGCCATTTAAAAACCTTCTTTGGAGTATATCCCATGCAGGGACCCTCTGCTTCATTGAGTCACATTATGTTACTGTGGAACTAAGATCTAATGTTCTTATTGATAAAAAATGAGACCATAATCTCATAGAACTTTTGATATAACTGAAATACTATATTGCAAAATGTGCATCTTGCTCTCTGTTTTCATTTGCAGCAGGAAAAGTTGTTTGATTAAAAAAAAAAAAAAAAGAAGAAGAAGAAGAAGAAAAAGAAAAACAAAACAAAACAAAACAAAAACCCAAGAACTAGTTATAAAAAAAAGGGAAAAAAAATATTCTTGATGGGGGTATTGTAGCAAATATCCAGAAAGAGTTAGACTAAATGTTTTTTATGTTTTGTAATTTTGGAACTTGCAATAAAACCAAAACTATATATTAGTGTTACTGAAAGTATTTTTGAATTATGAGTTGGTGGAATATAGAAAATAAAAATTGAAATAGGAAGAATATGTTAACTATATGAACTTGACGAATGAAAGAAGATTTTTGTTTGTTGGTCACAACTCTTTTATCTCAACAATAATGTTGTTAAATGTTAAAGTAAAAGTCCTTGAATACGAAGTTTTATTTAATTGAAAACTGTAGATGATATGTTTTTCATGTATTTCTGAAAGCTTGTCTTAGCAATAACTGGGAAATGTTATTTTAGTTGTGGCATCTGCAACATACAATCGATTTTGCAACTCTCTATTTCGAGTGTGCATTCAACATTATGCTCATGCTTAAATTTTGTGTCATCTTTACATATTGTGAATTTAGCTGTGTTTGGACGAACAAGTTGTTTGCATTTACTGCAAATTCACTGAAAAGGAGGAGATAAAACATTTTTGGCCTTCAGTACTCCTTCGATCTGTGTTTTTTTTTCCATGAAAATTGAATTGTTAGGTTCAAATATGTATCATCAAAATGCAAGATTTTGTACATCAAACTAAAATAATTGTTACTTGAACAAAGAAGTTATTAGTAAACATACTTGTGTTCTTGACATGACAAAAGATAATAAATGCGCTCTTGCAAATTCATCATTCAATGGCTCAAAAAAAGTTGTTGATACAGAGTGTAATTGTTGACTACCTTTCACACCATTCCTGACAATATTTTGAACAAATAGAGTGGATTCGTCTGTGATGAAAATTAATACTTTATTTTGAGAAATTCTTCTCTATGACTATCATTCAATAACATCTGTAGTGAATCAAGTAACATATTTTTGGTTAAGCAATTTGTGCAAGAAATAATGAGACAATTTCTACCTTGATAACAATGGAAAACAAACATAGCCCGTCGGGTTTTGGTCTAGTTTTAAAGAAACTATTAGCTTTTGTCGAAAATGCAAGTATAGTTATTCTAGTAATAGAATTGCAATTGCATTTTCATCTGCAACTTTGACATCTTTTATATTGAGTTCAAGTTGCTTGTTATTTTGTTGACAACCTATTACTATTGCTCCTACTGAACCAACCACATATGTATTAGTTGAAACTTGAGATGATAAGACTTTTTATTGTTGTATCTAGAGCCAGTCTACGTTTTTTGAAAACCTATGCAATTGTATCAATCGTGGTTTTGTCCTGCAACACTGTGCAACATTTTGCGTCTCCTCGTTCCTAAATACCCATGTTTCTTTTCGCAAAATCTGTAATTCGAACACTATTTCCAATAGTTAACATGTTTTGGAAATGTTCTATAAGATTGTTACTAATGTTCACTGTGACAACCACTTGACCATGGCTATCAACCAAATCAACATAGACCAGTCGCGCCTTTACAAGAGAGTTAGGACTTTGAGTTTGTGATGGCCCATAAATAACCAATATATCACCTTCAAAAGTATTTGAATATGCTCGTGAGTGTATTTCAATGATAAACGAAGATGTTTTTTCCATTGTTTTTGGCATGTTTATATGCAAAATTAGAAAAATATGGTTCAAAAAACATTGACATTGATTTAATGCAAACGTGTCATTTGAATATACAAACATTCGGTGCAACACAAACCTAAACTTTTTTTATTCTCATTTTCAACCACTTCTTCTTCGAATATTTGTTTGCTAGAGCTAGGCGTTTCCATGATATTGTTCCAAATGATTGGATCAATCGTTGCCAAAAAACGAAAATACAAGTCATCAAGTCCGAGACAAGTGTATAAAGAACATTTAAAACAATGTATGTTCTAGAGTGATACATTATATATACATATATTTCGTTTTTATAGTATTATTATCCATTGTTGGTGGTTATGTAATAAATGTGCATTACAATAAAGAAAATGTTTTATAGATTTCATTGATGAATACACATATAATTCATTTATGGAAATGTGCTATTAAGAATCAATATGGTCACATTTTTTTTTCGAAAGTACTTGCACAAGAAATAATGAAATATGAACTAGAAGCTAAAGCAAATGATATTATTCAGTATATAGAAAAAAAAGCCACAAAGTGAAAACAAAAATGCGTAAATTGCATGTTAATAATGACATAAAAACTTATAGTTATATAAGACAAACTGAACAAATCAATGTTGATGGTTCAAAGACTTACCAGAATTTGATATTTGCATGTTTTTGTTGCTTTTCTTGGTTCTTGTTATGCATAATTTCTTTGTTTTTCAATGTTTGCAAATCAAAACATAAGTCAAAATTGCACATTTGCAAATGTGACAAATATTGTGACAAGCCAACAATGAAATTGGAGAATATGAGCATTGGAAAAATGACTCAAAACAACAAGAAAGATATGGTTAGACAAATTGTATGATGATATGTCCAATAAAGATTGAAGACATTGAAAGAAACAATACTAGTTGAAAGGTTTGTCCAAAAGTGATATAGCATTAAGCTATAGTCAGTTGTTGGTTTTTTTGTATGAAAATTGAAGCCATTATTTTGCATAAATGAAAGTAGTTTTTTTCATTGATGGCTTGTTTGCAACATGTCCAAATTGAAATCACCAACAAGTACAATTGGGTAGTTGTTGCATGTGTGCTCTAAAATGAATTTGGTGAAATTAATTATTTCTTCAATGTTTGTATTTGGTGCAATATATACATTTGCAACTATAATGTTTTTTTCTTCAACATGGAATGTTCCAATTGTTGATTCAATTTGGATTTTTGTATAAGTGAAATGATTCTCAACCACAATATTTTTTCCATAGTATGTGTAAATTCCATGTAAATGGTATAAATGTATGTAGTGATATTTGCTTCACAATAATGGATTCGATGGAGGTGATTTTGATTTTGTTTCTTGGAAACAAATAATTTCAACACTCATTAGATCATAGTCAACAATTATATCTTCAAAATGCAAGGACAAACTATGAGTGTTCAATGAACATATTGTCAAATCGTCAGTTGTTTTAGTTTGATATATGCTATATTCAAGTTCATAAGAGGCATTTTGGCTAAGTCTATTTAACTCAATATAAACTTTTTCATTGAGGGAAATGTTACTATGTCCCAATTTGTTTAATAAATACAAGGATTTAATATATTTGGCATGAGAAAGTGCAGTATAAACAAGTCCATGTTGCCTAACTCCTTTTGGATCAAAAGCCAGCTTGTCCATTGTTAACCCTTGTGATTGATGTATAGTTTGTGCACATGCCATTTGAACAGGAAATTGTTCTCTTATAAAACTACTTTTGTTGTTCGATTCATTATTCCTACAAACTCTAGTAATAGGTGTCCACGTAGACATTATTCCATCTTTGTACGAATGTACCATTTTTCTCATTGAATAGTGCCAACAGCTGGATCAGAAAATTAAATTCAAATTGTACCATTTGAAAATGTCGTTGATGCTCTAAAAATTCCTTTAGCACCATTGACCAAGCCATCCTGAATATTGTAATTTCAGCCAACTAGTTCAACAAGCATATTTTATTTGAGCACAACAGAAGATGGAAACTACATTTCGATATGTTTATTGTGATTTATATTTGTTGATTCAATTTTTCTATCATATGCATTTAATATAATTGTTTTTGTGTTGATAAGAAACAAAATTCTTTCATTGTGTTCATGTACACTCTTGTTCAAATAAAAGAGTTATGGAAAAGTTGGATCATTTGGTGTTGATCTATAACAATGTTTGTTCAAAAGTGAAATATCATCGTCAGTATGTGAACCTGTCTTGATTCTGTTTAAGATCGAAGCAAATTGTTTATTATCTTGTCGCATTACTTGTTTTAGTTCATAAGTTTTCACATTTTCTTTCCAAAATTTGTAAGGAGAACTACTTCCTTTAAGATGTGGTTATTCAAATATCTAGCAATCACGTATAGGTTGTGCTTGACATAGGTCACCACAGAATATTATGTCAAGGTTCCCAAACGGGGATCTGGAGTATGCATAATTTCTCAGAGTCGCTTGTCAATGTTATATAGCAATCAAGATCCAATTAATGAAACCTCATCTATCAATAGAAATTTATTTTGTTTGTATTCTTTGCTCAATATATCGAGTGCGTTAGAAGCCATTGGAACCATGTGACATGGTGAAAGTGGAAAATGCAATGATGAATGGACTGTAACACCATGTGCAATATATGCATCTTTTCCATTAAATGAAAGTAGTAGACCTTTTTTTTTCAAAGGGTCACTTTGTAAGTCTTTGTTATAAAGATGTACTAATGCATGGTAAAGTTCTTTTGCAATGAATGTATTTCTTGAACCTGCACCTCCTATGATGAACAAGTAGAAGTCCTTACCAAGATTATTCTTTTTCCATAGAACTATTTGTTTGATTATTGATTGTTGCTCTTGATTTAATTGTCTCATAATCTCATGGTATGCCAATGTGTCCAAAACAAAGGGATTCTTAATGAATTCATTGTTTTTTGTATATTTAGTTTGAGTTTTTTTTTAATTTCATTTTCTCTTGCAAATCTTGTTGAATGTCATATTTGTGATTAGAACAAGCCCTATTGTAAGTTTATAAGGTAAAGTGAAGCATAAATATCTTGTACTTTGGGATGAAACTGTAGTAGAAGCAGTTTCAATATTACGCCATGGTGTCACTAAATGACAAAATTGTTTTTTTTTGTGACATCAATAATGTGTTTATGTGAAAAATATGCTTCAACCCATGTTTCTTCATTGTTCTTTAATGTGTATTCATACTCTCTGTATGGAATATAAAGCATCATTTTTTCTCTACAATGATTTTATGGTTCCATGTGTTCATTGTATCGAATGATTCTTATGACACATGGACGTTTTCTTTTTTGGGCTGTTGTTTAGTTATTGAATAAGAGGAAACATATTATGTCAAGCAAACTTTCTCAAGGGCAACAGGACGTGCAACATATCTATCAAAAATTTTCATTCAAAGAATATATTCAGAATTATCGGGTTCTTGTTCTAACAATATAGGTCATTTTAGAACATATGTTTGTTTTTCACCTGCAGAAGTGTTAATGTAAATTGTTTTTCTAGAAGCTGAATACAAAGGCAATGACAAAGAAATGTGGACTACTTGTCGACTTGACATTTGTTGCATATTTAGAAATGCATGTCCAAACTTATGAGTAGTTTCAATTTTGTTGTCTCTACAAGATATGCAATTTTCTCGAATTTGTTTGAATGCAGTTGTCATGGACCAATCCATTTTTTTCATATAAGAACTGCACTATGCTTCTGCAGCATATGCATCTAAAATAAATTGTGCATCCGTGTTTGCTTGCCACAACAAAGTGATTTTTTTCAAATGCATTTATCCACACATCGCAAGGATTTCTTTTGAGTATTACAATTGGCCGAGTAATACAAAATTGTAACAACATGATGTATTATTGTTTTGTAATTCCAATATTTACTAAAAACATGGCAAATGTTATGTTTTTTGAATAGGATTTGTCCTGCAGAAGAACTGAAAGTTTGATTTGTATCGTTTGCATCTCATCGTTTTCATTACACAAAGGATGTAGGATACAAGTTTCATCAATTGGTGGGATAGGGAAACCAAATCTACAAGCAAAAATGTTATGTTTTTTTCAAGTTTTTGTGTGGTGATGAGTTTGAATTTGAATCATTTGATTCGACAAAATTGTTGAATCACAAGTAAAATATTGATCGATGAAACCTATGACATCTACATCAAGGTATTATTGATACATTGGCGCATTTTGAATCCAAAGTAAGCCATGGTCATGCTCTCTTCCTCTACTTTGGACTTCTGTAATAAAAAAATAATTTTGAACTTGACCAATTAATTCATTGTTTTTTGTTATCAGGTAACGTAGTGATGAGATTCTATGCATATAATATCAACTACATATGACAGGTTGACGTTTCATCAATGTGTCAATGCATTCATCATCAGATTTATTTGCTTCATTTGTTATCGAGTCACTACTTTGTATTTTAGTGCATTTATCAATGGTTCCCAAAGATGCTCAGTACTAGTGAATGTCACAAAGAAAGTCGATGGGCCAAGCCATCATATCATTGTAAATATATATGTTTTTAAGTGTTCAAATTAGTCAAGCGATGTACAAATGATTCTTAAACATTGATATGCAATTGGTGTTTTTAATAATTTCTGAATATTTATTTTATTTGTAACGTCTTTAGAAACTAGCTTTTGTCCTTTCAGCTCTCCTTTGCGAATATAAATCCAAGTTGAGTTAGAAACATGGTTTACAAAATACGATTTGCTTACAAAATTATGTTTGTAATATGTGTTGAGAAATCACCAAACATGTGCAACAGTTCCCAGTGCTCAATTTTTTTATACGAAAAGTGACTCATAACATCAATAGGGTGACTTGATCCAAAGAACAGTGTCGAGAAGTTCAGTTCTTTACAGAATTTGTCTTGAAAAAGCCATAGGGGATAATAGATAATATGTCTTTGTTAATAGGTTGCATGTCCTTTCCAAAGGACAATCGATCACAAATGCAACATGCATATGCAGGCTTGTCTTGGATTGATTACAAATATGCTTCGATTGCTTTATTTGACTTTACATGTTGCTTTTGTGCTTCTTGTATTATAGCACCTTGTGATCGTATTACAGATTTCAACTGATGTAAATGGGTGTACCGCTTACTAAGACCATTTTGTTTTTATAAATTTTAGTCAAAATAATTGAAACACTCATTGAAACTTTAATTCATTTTGCAATCATCCATAATGTTAATCAAAACCAATAAAACTTAACAACTTAGTCGCTTGGCACAATTTAAAATAATTATGACCCAAAAAAACACCAAAAAAATGAAAAAAAGAAGGGAAGACATGGCGAGCAAATAAAGTAAAAAAGACCTTGATATAAAATGTGTTTTAAACCAAAAGTTAAATATATTGTAACGTTGTATTTTAAATATAAATTGATAAAACAGCTAAAAAAATATAAAATAGTTTAATTATTTTATATACATTTTAAACTAATTTGGTTGTATATATATATATATATATATATATATATATATATATATATATATATATATATATATATATATATATATATTAGAATCCATTTGCTAAAATTGTGCTTTAAATAAATAATTTTCAAATTTAAAACAAAATTGATGTAGGGAAGAAAAAAAACTCAAACATAAAAAACTATTTCCTTGCCCATTTATGATTCATAAAAACAATTAAATAAAAATTAACCATTGTTTTCACTAAATGTCATGCGGTGAATGTATAATAAGAACTAATTTTACCAGATATCTAACTTTAAATACATAACAAATCAACTAATGATAGACCTGATCATAGAAATCATTTTATTCGTTTATAAAAAATAATAATAATAATAGCACTGAACTTGGATTCTAGAAAACAAAACCCAAAAAATATGGTTTCAATCCATATTGAATAAAAAAGTACATTACAAGCCAAATATGTACCAGAATAGAAATAAAACATGGAAAATAGAATAATATACAATATGCAAGTAACAAATGACATCATTACTCTGAAATATCAACACAAACGATAAACACCATGAAGCAAGATAATTTGACCATTGTTGTTCATTTCCTCATAAAACAACATAGCACCTTAATCTCCCCTAATATCAACATTAATGTATATGTGAATATTTTTTTTATTAAAATAATATTTAAATATAATGCATATGGAAACCTCTGTTCAATTTGTCAGCGCTCGTGCCAGTGTGCATGTAGTATTGTAGCTGGAGGCGATTTAGACGAGTATTGTCAATAGTTGTGAGTGTCCATAGACACCATTCAAACGACAAGGCCGACTTCTGACCTCATAGCCAGGCTCAACTTCCAACTTGCTTTTAGTAGGGGCGACAAAAGAAATATGTGCATATAGTTGGGCATGTTTACAAAGAACCGAATAGGTTGCGAAATGTCATAACACCGTTCATAAACAATGCGAACCTCTGACGTCATAGCCAAGCCGACCTCTAACTTGCTTCTGGTAGGGCCCATAAAAGAAACATATATGTATAGTTGACCTCTTTGCAATTTATTATTTTGTTTTTTCATATAACATATTATTTAATAAAATTAATTTAAATATTTTATTTTATTTTATCAATAAAAAAATAAATTGAATAAATTATTCGTATAAGATAAAATGTTTAAAACACGTGAACCCGTTATCCCTTCTTTAAAGGACAAAATAATGTGAATGTGATTATTTTTATCTTCTTTTTTCTAATGATACAAATCAATCAGCAATAAACAATATAAATTATTATGAATGTATAATAACAACTAATTTCATTAAATATTTAAGATTTAATTTATAACATATCAACTCATGATAAGCGTGATCATAGACCTCATTTAAAGCGTTTATAAGAAATAATAATAATAATAACGTTGAACCTGGATTCTAGGAAACAAAACACAACAAATTATATTTTCAATTTATATTAAATGAAAAAACTAAATCACCAACATAGTATTTTAATCTCACCTAATATCAAAATTAATGTATACCACAATAATTTTGATTAAAATAATATCTAAATCAAACAGATATTGCAACCTTCGCTGAATTTTTCTGACCTCGCACCAACTCGCGTGAAGTATTGAAACCGAAGTCGAATTGGTCGGGAGTGTCAGTAGTCGCGAGTGTCTTAGAGACCATTCAAACGACAATACCGACTTTTGACCTCATAGTGGGGGCTGACCTCCGACTTGCTTTCAGTAGGGGCCACAAAAGAAATATGTGTGTATAGTCATGCGTGCTTACAACAACCACCTCCGACCTCATAATCAGACTGACATTCGACTTGCTTGTAGGAAGGCCCACAAAATAAATATATGTGTCTATTATATTATTTTGTTTTTCCATATAACATATTATTTAATAAATGTAATTTAAAATACTTTTTTTTTTTTAATCAATAAAAAAATAAATTCAACAAATTATTTTTATAAGACAAATTTATTTAAAGCAACTCTACATAAAATAATATTATTATTTCTATGTAAAATTTTAATATAATAAATAAAAAAACTACTACAAATTAAAACAAATTAGTATTAAAATGTTTAAAATATATGAACTCGTTATCCCTCGTCTAAAGAAAAAAATTAATGTGAACATGGTTCATAAATTACAAAATTCGAAAACAATCAACTTAAACGTTAACTGAAACTTCAAGATCGCTTGAAGCTCATCCTTTGCCAAGATGGGTCAGAGGTCGACCTTTTCCTTATGATTCTTCTCCATAGACGCGTTGACTTCCCAACCACGAAGTCGAGGCCGACCTTGACTACCGCTTTCCTTCGACTCCAAAGAAACCCAAAAAAATGAAATTGAGAGGAATGCCCTTATTCTAAATTTGATTTTTTTTTTAAACGTACTCTTACCATTTTGACCCAAGAATGTTAGTCTATGCATAAAATTTAGGAATAACATACATTAGAAAATCCCATCGTTGGAAACTCAGAATGCAGGTAGCATTGGTCCCAAAAGTTCTCCAATATCATTGAAAATTGAATTTTGACGTCAATTTTTTTATGCCCTTGTTTTTCTAGTTGGGAATTATCTCATACTGTAACTTCCTTTCAATTAAACTATAACTTTTATTCCAATAAATTTAGTGTTTCGAAAAACAAATTAATAGCATCAATGTGTCATATGACAATGGGCTAAATGTAAAATCCATGAGAAAACTCACATACGCATGATGAAGCTCTTAATTGCAAATTAAACGATCTAAGAAAGCTTACTTATTTATTATTTCATATATTTATTGCTCAAGAGAATTGTTGAAATGGAAATATTGGTCCTCTTCTGACACCACAAATTTTAGAAACTTAAAACGCCACGTTTATGCGTCGAGCTCGACTTAGGTTAGCATTGTTTTCTTTGCCACCTAGATATTCATACCAATAGGACTCTGACTTCTCGACTATTCAAAAGAACACAATACCGAGTCTGCATCGAGAGTTTTTCCACAAGTCTGCTAAAATGAAAACATTCGTCAACTTCCAACATCACAAATTTTAAAAACCTAATAATTAACACATCCTTGTGTCTATGTGTCGCCCCTGACTGAACTCAAAGTTATTTTGTTCTAGAGCTACATGTTTATTTCAATAGAACTCTGACCCCCTGACTATCTAAAATAACACGATATGGAGTCAGAGCTGCCACCTTGCTCGCGAACCTTTTGAAAATGCAAAGATCCCTATACTCCCGAATTCGCAACTTTTAGAGTAATTTTTGGGAAAAATTCACCGCAACCACTACAGAAAAAACACGAAATCGAGGTCGAGAGACAATTTAAAATCATACCACATGGAATCGGGGTCGACACCTTGCTCATAGGACTTCCGCAAATGCAAACATGAGCTGACCTTCGACCTAGTCATGCTCAATCACTACTGGTTTATTCCTACAACATTGCGTCCAAACGATCTAAACTTGACCCCGCAATGTATTTAACACTTCTGTTAAGAAATAAAATCACCCATTAAACCAGAGTTTGCTCGCAGAGAGAACTCAAAAACTCACCAAGTTTTCGTCGATAGAATCCAACAATCTTATTATTATATAGCAAAGTCTATTTACAGATTACGAATCTCCATGATAAAGTGGGAGTGAATCTATATGGTTAAGAAACTTGTTACACATGTTTTTAAATTGTATATATGTTTAACTTATAGATGAGTTTAGATCCATCTTAACTCTAGATCTACCAAGCACCTAAAGGGATCAAATCTCTTTTCACTTTAAAAGAGGTTTGCATCTCAAAGGATTTGATCCCTATGTGCTTGGGAGATACATAGTTAAGATGGATCTAGGTTGGTTTACGGTGACCGCTGCGTCCAAGAAAATTGATCCACCCGAAGGGATCACTTCCTATCAACTCATTAGCAGAGCCTAACCCCAAGAGCGACAAGGAGATTGACCCTGTGACCTCCCATTAGCGAGGTGCTCTAATGACAGGAACTCGACCAATTGAGCTAACCCTTGCGGATTGTTATTGTTATTGTTATTTTTATTTTATTTTGACCAAGTTAAAAGGTTTGCATTACATTATGTTACAACATTTCTACCATACTAGGCTAGAGAGTAATAATAATTATTTTAAATAAAGTAATAATTTAGTTAATTCATATGATTTATTAAATTTTAGAAACTTAGAGATATATGACGAAGTAAGTGTTTTGAAGCTTATTATGGATTGATTTCTATTGACATTTTCTAGCCATTTAATTTATATGGCGACGCTAGTTTTAATAATATGTAAATTTTTTAGTAAATTTAAACTTACAATGATAAACAAATGGCATTTTTGAAGCTTTGAATTTATTTAAAATTTTAAATAATGTAAATTGAAATTTCAATAATTTTTTATTAAAAAGATTTTGCAAAATATAAAATAATTTAAATATTTTTTTAAACTATTTTTCATGAGAGTACAAATTTGATTAACATAATATCAAATAATTTTGAAATTTTGATAAAGTTTAATAAATTATTTTAACATAGTAATTAGCACACTATTTGAATGGTTAAAAATACTAAATAAAGAGATATATACACACATACAAATATATAAATAAATTTATATTTTTAAAATTTTAAATTACTTATCAATTTAATAGTTATAAAAATTAAATTAAATGCATATAAATAATAATGTATGTTATTTAAAATTATTACTATGAAAGAGATGTTGTAATGTCATGTCTTGTTATATATGTAAACAAAAATAATAAAAATAAAAGTATCATATAAGTAAAAAAAATTAATAAAAATAATAGTAAAAATAATCATACGTTAAAATAAAAATAAGTTATTTACCACTTTCAAAATCTACTAAACATCGAGAAAGATCAAATCTCTTGAAGCGCAAACCTCTTTTAAAGTGAATTTAGGATAGATCTATGTTAGTATATAATAAAAAGAGAAAAAATAAACGACAAATACCAATCAATTTAACTATTACCTTTCACAATAATAATAATAATAATAATGTTATAATGTTTGATCTTAAACTGTTGTGATCCATATTGATTATAAGAATGTCTTTCGGATTAATCACATCACGAATCGCATTAGATGGTTCCAAACGTCAATCATAACTTAACGATATGATTAATCTAAAAAACAATCTCAATAATATTATACATTTTAATATATTACAAAATAACTTACATAATATCATAAACACTTACATATCTAATGTTTTCAAAAATATTTTAATTACATTTCACAATAACAATGATAAAATACAACTAAACAACATTTTATTTCAAATTTCACTTAATCATAATTTTATTTTATTTTTATTTTTATTTTTAATTTTTTAATTTTTTTTAAGGTAGGAACAAACACCTCAAACAAGCTCACCCTCCCCATCTTCTTCAGGTGAGCCCTCCTACCTGGATGGCCCCTTGAAGTCTTCTTTCTTTAAGAAGGTACCAAAGAGAGCAGCCCTTCATTCTCATCTAGGAGTTGGTCAATATTAGGGGTGGGTCCCTTACCCACTTGTTTTTCTCTCATTCCCCATAAATCTCAGGCTCATTTAATGGAAGTGGAATGATAGTTGAAAAAATCTCAGTGTTTCCTTTGAGTGTTTAGTCTTATTAGTCCCTGCCACTTGTGGCTAGGCAAGGACTATAGAAATCGAATTGGAGACCTGACATTAATCCTTCTTCATTGTAACCTATAGTTTTCTATTACTCATTCATGGAGAATGTTGTCACAACCAATCAAATAAAAGTATGAGTGCTTACATCCAATGAAAATTTTTATCATCTTATTGGCCTCTTCCCGAGGCGGAGAAGCCTTACAAGTATATTTTTCATGGTTAAAAAAATTGTTTTCATTGATATTTTTAAAACTCAAACTAATGCTAGCATTAGTTCCGTGGCATGAAATGTTTGATTCACATGTTTTTTTTCTTCGCATAGCTGCCAAAATCTATCTAAATTTTAGCACCGCCCACTGTTTCTGCACACCACCTGCATTCCCACTGCCACCTGCACACCCATGCAGTTCGTATGTAGCCATCTGCACACCCATGCAAACACCGCCATGAAAATATGCACATAACACATTCACATCTATGTTAGGAGGCATTCTCTTTTCCTTTTCAATATGTTGCAGGGTATCTAATGGCTAACAGGGATGGAACAAGATCAACTGCTTCAAGAGAGGCAGACTTGTATGCTTGTGTTGTTGGATTAACTACTTCAATGGAGGCAGACTTGTATGCTTGTGTTGCTGGATCAACTAGGTTAGCTCGGTCAACTCAATCAATTATATCTGTATGTGCTTAGTGAGACGAATTTCACAATCTGGCAGGTTAAGTTTTGTTGTTGTTGTTCTTTCCTGTCTAATTTGAGGGATATTTTCTGTAAAGGTTAAACCTCTGGACTGCATGATTAACATGGGAAGATGCTTACCGTGAATCTACAAAACCCCCAGGCATTTCAAATATTTCTACACTAACAGCACCCGACCAACTCACTTCTCAAAGGTATTTAGCTATAACAGTATTCATTGTATGGGACGGAAACAGACAATGAAGCACTCGGAACTTACCCGGAGGAAAAGAGCTATGAATAGTTCAATGGATAACCCAATGTTTTCATCCCAGTTGCATCTGACCTCATTGAGAGGATCTCGGGCTAGTTAGAGGCATGCTTCTTGCTCACTCATCCGCTTTCACTTCCACGATCCCAAGTTTGCTCCGAGGATTGCCCTTTTTAGTGGCAAGGAGAAAATCCAAGATATAAAATGCAGGGAGGCTTTGTGGGCTTGGCTTCAGTTGAAAGGCGGTGAATCCTGCAAACTTGGTAGCCCAGGTAGATCCTTACCCGGACGGAAGGAATTCCTTTTGTGGGAATAGGTAATTGTAACTATGGGGCATATAGGTTGTTGCAACAATGAATAAAAATCCCCTTTCTGTCTCTATGCATTCAGAGATAGACAAGAATGCTACTCCTTGTAGATTTTGCGCGTAGTGGGTTTAAATGCTGCAAGTGAAATAAAAAGTATGCCTAACCTATGCCTATGCAGGATTAACACTGGCCACTGGAAATGGATATGGATCCGCAGGTCAGCTGCTGCAACCCTGAGCAATATATAATTTTAAAGGAAGCATTGGATAAAAATCGATCTTTGCAAGCATACTATGAGAAAGGGCAATTGTAGGCTTAGAACGAGACAGGATAAGACCTGTGCAGGAAAGTGAGGGTGCCGTTGGAGTCTATGCGTGCCCTTGGGGGTTTTACAATAGTAATAAGGTCTTCAAGGGAGGGGTGATTCAATCCAAGATTTTCAAAGTGATTTCAACCTTACTATGTAAAGCATAGTGACATGTCCAAGTATCACGTATCAATTTCATAATCTTGTTGCAACGTGGGTGCATGCAATCATGGCGTGATTACCCACAAGTTTGTCATGTTGTGTTTCAATTTTTATATTTGTTAATTATATAATAAAGAAATATTTGGCAACCTCATAGTATAAGTTATCATTTCTTTCGCAATCCCATGAAACCTCAATTAAGTGTTGAGTTTGTAAAATTATTACCTGCTTTAGAGTACCGCAACCTGTGGATTCTCCTTAGAGCTGTGATCCCCTGGCTAGAAATTTTTTTCATCTCATTGGGTGGAAAATCAAGAGTTTACGTTGAACAAAATCGTTGGACTAGTAAGTTCAAATGCTCCTCTATTTATTGAATTCATTTGAAATTGTGGCTTAAGTTATTTTTCACACTATATTTGCTGGATCAAACTCAAAAACTGTCGTTGGTGCTAGTTCTTCAACAGATGCTTCCACCTTGACTATTGCCTCTGATGCTACTAATGGTTGTGTTTGAACTGGTCGGTTTTGTTGGAACGTATTCTTTGAGGCATAGTAGTATAGCTGGAAGGCGTAGTATATCTTGGCTGATCTTCATTGCTCAATCTGTGTGCTAATTGTTTATCTATGTACACAAAACATTTCAATTAAATATATTTCTATCGTATATCTAGAAACTATACAAGTGGATTGATGCTATGCAAGTGGAATAAAAAAACTTTTCTATATTTGCATGGACAAGCAACCACCGACTCTACACAGCTTAGGTTACTTAGGCTTTAATTAGAGCTCCTTGGCTTAACCTCGCTCAGCTTCTTCAAGTCCTCTTATGCAATATGACAAGTTATTTTCAATGGGACAACAAAAAAAGGGGCTTTAGCTAATATAACGCCATCACTACAACACTCATGCCATAAAAAACAATAAGTGCAAACAACAGAGCCCACAACAGCAGAGCAGTAGAAGAATCAAATAAAAGACAGTTCAGACTCATCAGACAGAAGAGAGCGGATTGATTGTTGTTGGTCGACTAGCTGAGCATAGAGCCCTTTGACATGTACGTCGTGGCTTGGTTATCAATGCCTGATTTGACGAGGTTTCAATAGCTGTGAGGCGGTACATTCGTTGGCAGGTCCAATGATAGCCATGCAGCATTGCTTTTTCGTCGAAATGTCCTTCATCAGATTGCTAGTCATCTTGCCTGATAGGGCACTCATTAGTGGATCTCCACACTAGGGTCAAATACTGCGACTGTGCAGCTGGGAGGGACTATAAATAATCTTTTGAAAACATATATTTGGAAGCAGTATGGCGAGGCATAACCTCTTGTTCAACTTACTAAGCTTCAAACTTGGTAAACAAAATCGATTTGCGTATTTTTCAGTTATACGACTATCATTTTAATGTTTTCATATTAGCACATACATAAAATTATAAAGCCCATGATTTTTTTTAATCCTTTTGACACTTAATAGTTCTTTTGACACTTCATAGATCCGTGATCAAGATGAATGCTTGATAGATGAAACATTAAATACTTGAAGCAAGATTCAAGTTTCAAAGAGTTTGTCACATTGTGGTCTATTGGCATGTTGGAGTGCTTACAACAATTATGACCCAGCTTTGAAACTTGTTGGGCTTTCTCTCCATGAAAATGCAGTTGACCATGAAACTTGTTGGGCTTTCTCTCCATGAAAATGCAGTTGACCGAATTATAAAGAAGATCTGGTAAGGAGTTAATTGGCCCAGAAAAATAACATTCAAGCTCCAAAGAGGATCCAAGATGGTCAATTCAATAGACTAGTTATCCTTATCAATCACTGCATCTAATATTTAAACTTTGATGCAAGCCACACAATTATTAGATATTTAAGGTATTTTATACCTTCATCTTTTGGATCTTTGTATTGCAGAAATATCCCTAATGCTATTTTCTACGTTGACCTATATGAATATTATGCTTCTTTTAGACCGTGAATTTTAGTCGATGATTTCTCTTATATGTAGATTGTCCTTGGTGGACTTTTTAAATTTGTGCTTTTGCATTCGCTATTGAAGGTTCTTGTAACCAATGGAGTCCAGTATCGTATGTCATATTGTTGTTTGGAGGAAAGAAGATTGTACAAATCAGATTCATGTTCCTTAGTTTGTTCGGGACACATATGTCCTGGAAGCTCCTACTCTTCCAACTTTGTTCCAACTCTGGTGATTTCTATCCAAAACAACTTATCTATTCATTGCTCCAACTCCGGCTCAAGGCAGGGACTAGCTGCCTTGCAACCATCATTGTTTTATCATATTTTTGTGTAATTTGAGTGATACGTATTGAATTTTAAGTAAATGTTTAATTTTAATAAATATTTTGATGGGCTAGTTAGAGTAGTTAGGTGGTTAGTTGTTTTGACATTTATGTATTAGGCTATTGGTCCTTTCCATGTTAATTACCTCACTCAATGTTTTTATTAATGCAAAAATATATTTATTTTTTAAAAAATAATAGTTATTTTTTGACAATAACTGTTTGTTTGTTTGTTTTTTTTTTTTTAATAGAGATCGGCAAAACAGCTGCCGAGGGATTTAACAGGGCATTTCTCCACTTCCTTGCTACAGCTATTGCTTTCCTTTTCCCAAACGCCGAGAAGGTTCCAGTCAACTTCAGATGATTGCGTTAATGAGTTTTCGTTTTGATTGTAGGAATTGGCCAACGCTGGGAGATATGCTTGTTCTGATTTAATTCTGGAATCCACCTCATTGGTCTTCACTGTGATTTCCTGCTGCGTTCTAGCTTTGTTTCCCAGATTTCCAAGAGGGATCCCATCAGTACCTAAACCGATTTCCTCTGCAATGAGATTCACTGCAGAGTCCTCCATGATATCGACTCTTGACTTCTTATGGTTTGTCTGCCTGATCCTAATTTCATGCTCCAGATTGCCAATAAGAATCCCACCTCTGCCGGATGTGATTTACGCTTCAAAGATTACAGCAGAGTCCTCCAGGAGGCCAAGTCTAGCTGTATTAAAGAAAGCGATATCCTCCCAATGCCTACCCAGAGTTTTGTAGGGTAAAGAAACTTTGGGATCCCACTGAAAGCAGAGATCGAGGTTAGAGGAGTTGCGCTCTGCATTTATTCCCGATGATGAAGCCGAGTCTCCTAACCTTTTCCCGTCCCTTAGAACTGGCCAATGGAGAAGGTCTTGAAACACAGTATTGCTCGGAGAGACATAGGGCCAACCTACTCTAGATTTATGGGATGATGCAGATCAACTCAAGACCATTTACTGATAGAGATCTCATGCTCTGGAGAGTGCCTAGATTGGCTTCCAGATCAGCCTTAGAATTTAACTTCCTCAGAATATGAAAGAAGTTGATTTTGTGGAATTTGGGTAATACTAGCCTGATTTTTTTGAGAATGGTGGTTAGTTGCACCTGAGAGGGGTTCTTATGTGAGTTCAGAGATTGAATGATTAACCTAGAATCTCCAAAGACTGAGATGGAAAGGAAATTCCTATTAATAGCCAACTTAAGACCCTACCACAGAGCTAGTGCCTCCGCTTTGTTGTTTGATTCATAGCCCAGACCCCAAGCGAAGCACAGCTCAATAGAGCCACCCAGACTCAGGATCACTCCTCCACCACCAGCCGCTCCTGGGTTTCCTTTAGAGGCCCCGTCAAAGAATAGGCAGTGATCTTCTAGAGTCGATCTCCATTTAATGAATTCCTGCTCTTCCAATCGAATTTCCTAGTTAGAAAGAGATTTTGCTGGAGGGGTGGGTCTATCCTTATGATTTGGAACTAGCTCTTTTAGCCATCGATCTTCCTCGCTGTCCAGAGTCATACCATTTATTATGACGGGCTTGGCTTCTAAGGCCTCTCCCAAAAGAGATTTGATTTTAGAGACTATTATGAACCGATTACAGCTCTCCTCCCTGAAAATTCTGTTATTTCTTTCAAGCCACAGTTTCCAGCATGTGAATTTGGGAATCCACATCCAGCAAGTCTTGAGGAGGTCTTTTTTGGAGAGACAAAACATAGATAAATTGGCCCAATTTCTTAGCAGGTCTGGAATATTTCCAGGGAGTTCGATTCTGTCAGGTTCTATCATCAGGACCCCCCTCCAAACTTCTCGAGCAAATGTACAATTTAACAACAAATGGTCTGCTGTTTCTTCATCCGAAACACAAAGAGGATACCTGGAGAGTCCCTCCATTCCACGCCTTCTCAGATTGTCTCTAGTGAGGACACTTTTATGATTTAAAAATAATATTAATATGTATATGTTTTTGTAAATAAAAATCTACAAAATTTATATTGTTTTAGTGAAAATTGTACAATTATCTAAGTTACATTTATTGTATTTTAATTTTGTGAAACAACATCGAAAAAATATAGAAGTATTTGTATCTATATTGTTACTGGATACTTATAATATTAACATTTAAAAAATGAAGAAGAAGAAGAAGAAGAAGTTATTTTACTGTTCACGAGGCTAAAGATAGCCTATGGGAGAAATTTTTTCTCTATCTAGCTCTTTTATTCAGCCCTTTTCCCATGAAGTTTCTCAATAAACGCTCCTAGCTTCTTGACAAACCCCTCGCTAAATAAATTATCCCAAGAGATAGCTTCCAAAATATCTGCATAACTTTCCCCGTTGTCTTTGAAGGGCTTACATTCTAAAATGAAATGCTTTTCTGTTTCCACTTTTATGGAAGAGAAAAAAATACATACTCTTTCCTCCCACATTTCTTTTGGCCTTTTCCAGTGCCTTGTTTCACAACGGAGTTGATGAGAATTAGTCATTAATTGAGCAATAAGAATTTTGGCTCTCCAAGAAATATTGGCCCCTATGTATGCTTTTTGTTGATGATTATGAGTGGGATTAAACTCTTCAATATAATACTTTTCCTTTCTCCCTATCTCCTTCTCCCAAGTACGTTTGTGGAACTTATCCATAACAAAAGCTTTTATCTCTTTACTGTTTGTGGTACACATGCTCAAGCAAATGCCCCATTTTCTAAACCATTTGTTATTTTTCCACATCCAAGTCTTCTTTCTTTTGCACAATATGTCATTAAACACAACCTTAGGCCATCTACCCTCTTCCATTTGCTCAATTTTTTTTTTAAATACCTTATGACCCGCACCGTAGCAATTGCTTCAATAGGAGTAACCCCTATTTCACTTGACAATATAGCATAAGGAACTGCACTTTTAATTTTGAATTTGTTTGTAATCAAACACTTCTGAATTTTCTCAATTTGTTTCCACTGCATGTCAGATGTACAGTTGGCCCATAGTTCACAATTGTAAAGAATCACCAGAATCACTAAAATCTTCAAATGAGTTAGATGGTTTTCTAGTCCCATAACTTTGCCTCTCTACGCCTATTTTGAAAAGCATAAAATGCTTTACAACCCCCCAAAGTTATTTTATTTCTACATCCATCCCAACTTAGATTTCTGTTGAAGTCAATTCCGAGGTCTTTGTAATCTGCAACTTCTTCCAGAATGTTGCCTTCAAAGTAGAACTTATGATGGTTATGTTTTCTTTTGTTAGAGAAAACCACTACTTTCGTTTTGCTAATATTGACTTGCATACCCACACTTTTACAAAAATTCTCAAGGGAAATTAAGTGCTCTTGCAAACCAATAGCAGATTTACCAATCATAATAAGGTCATCTATGTACAAAATAAGTCTTATAACAAACTTTCCCAAATGGGTATCGTCGCCCCCTTGCGAATTTAGCCACTCTTCAAGCTTGTCGATATATAAAACAAAGTGGGTAAGAGACAATGGGCAACCTTGTTTGACCCCGATATCGCTTCTAAAACTTTCATAAATGTATGTTGAAGTTCTAATTTTGACTTTCACCTCTTCATACAGCCTATGCACAATTGCTCTCAAATGCCTTGAACCCCAAGTTCCTCCATTTCGTGCCAAAGCTTATCCCTAGGAATTGTGTCAAAGGATTTTTCTGAAATAAAAAAAAAACAACAAAGGCTTCTTCCTTTTTCTCCCAAACCTTTTCAATGATGTGCCTTAAAGTTATACCACGATCAACTCTGGAATGTTTAGGTCTAAAACTTGCTTGCCCTTTAGCACGTTTATCTCTTTCTTCTTCCCACTTGCTGATTTTATTTTCTAACATTCTTCCAAATAACTTTGCAAACAAGGGGTTTATCATCATGGTCTTGTAATTGGAGGGATTATTGACGTCGCCACTCTTGAAAAGAGGTATTTCCAGACTAGTTGTCCAATCTTTGGGGAACCCCTATTGTATGATGTTGTTGAATTTTTTTGTAATGTGAGGTGCAAGAATTTTTAAGCCCCACGTTAGATACTCTGCTTGGAATTCAACTAATTCTTTTGCTTTTCCAACACCCAACTTCTTGATACCCATCTCTACCTCTTGCACCATGAAGAGTTTTGTATAAGTGTTGACCAAGGGAGGAGGGTCAACCTTGAGATCGTGCTCATAAAGTTTTCTTTCATAGTCAAACCATTTAGAAGCTGAAATATTGTTTTCAGTTTGCATATTTCTTGGTTGGAGCTCCTTCCAAAATAATTTGGGGTTATTTTTCCCAAGGAAGGTTAGTTCTTCTCTCCTCGAAACCATGAAATCAACCTTTTTCTTTCCTAATATCTACTTGTAAGCTTTGAGCTTTATGTTATCCTTGTTTGAATCTTTCCACATTATCCTTGCCTTTTTTCATTCCTCGTCAAACCAAGAATTAACTGGAATGCAATTTGTGTCAAACTTCTTAATTTTTTCTCTTTTGCACTCTGCAAGTGTGCTTTGAAATAAATTTGTTAATTCGTGACTATGTTGGTCGTGAAATGGGATTTTCTCCTTCTCGAAGAGCCTTTCTAGCACTATTTTTAAGGTATTACAATTTTCTAGAGTTAAAAGAATTCTACCCTTTGGAAGATTTTGTTGAACACAATGGATTTTTGATCCTAACCACTTCTTTCTGGTCCAAGAGAAACTTAAATAAATTGGCTTGTGATTTGATTTTTAGTCCCGAAGCTAATCTCCAATCAAAACTTCCTCCATTTTCTCACACAAAGTATGTGTGAAAATTACATAGTCTACGACACTTGCTCCATTGTAAGTATTGCAAGTGAAATTACCAGACTTTACCCATCTAATCAAACCATTACAAATGACTAAATCGGAAGCCCCACATAGAGTAAGCAATTGTTTACCAAAAAGATTGCACACCTTGTCCTCTGAAATTCTTTCCCACTGATGATAAGATAAAAAACAATTTTGAATGAGATTTAAATAAAAAAGAGTTGTTTTCAATTACTTTCTTTAAATTATTTAGATAAAGTTGATTTTAGAATATTTTATTTAGGATAGATATGAAAATAATTTATTTTTAATAAACACTGAAATATTCTTTTATTATTAATTTATTTTAATATTATATGTAACTCTATGTGAACATAAAAGTTACACATCTCTTTTATATTTTTCATATTGACTTGTAAAAATACATTTTGACAAAAAAAATAAACTAGAAATTGCATCGAAGGTGCAGAGGAACGCCGGTAAGAAGAGTAGAGAAATGTGGAAAGCAATAATCAAGCCAAATATATGGACAATGAAATACAATCAAAATTTTATTTTTATATATCTTCTAAAAAATGTAAGAGGGAGTTAAATTTAAGAAGAAAGTTACATTAGCATAAATGTCCCATAACAATGACAATCCTTGCAGGCACAAGGTACATAGAAAAATTTCTTTGGGCTTTTTAAAAATGGTATGAAATAAATTATTGGAAGAAGGGGAAGAAGAAATTAATTTGAAAAATTAATGAGTGGGGAGGGATTGTTGTTAAAGATGAAAGGTTACGCATTTGAATGAGAGACTTCGAGGAATGGCTTACTTGTATCTATCTTTATGATTAAAGTTATCCACATGTTGTGGGCTTAGAGGGGAAGGGTTTTAGTTTGGCCAAAGAATATGAGGTGGTTGAATTTATACACATGTTCAACAAAGTTTGTTTTGAAAATGACAGGTATGATAATTGGGAAATGCATTTTTCCAGATTAACATATATACCAATTTGGCCAATATAAAAATATCCACAAGAACATGGAATTTTATAGACAATTTTTCAATTGGGAAATTTGAATAATTGCTTTAAGGTATCATAGAGTTTAAAAACAAACTTGTAATTTTTTATGTTTTTCTTTGCTTAATTTAAAAACATGATCCATGTTCCCTTAAATTAGTATGTTATAATATACATTATAATTAAGACAAATATTATATTTTAAGTTGAATATAATATTTTATTTAATCTATTTAAATAAATCTTAAACAATATGATATAAAATGTTTGAATAATTTTAAATTTTAAATAAATATTTAAAATATACATCTATATATAGATGGTAAATATCATATTTCATATGTTACAGTTTTTTTCAATACCATTTAAACATTAAATTATTATTTCTTTATATATGGTTTGAATTAAAATTTGAAATTTTTTTGAGTACAATTTAAATATTGAATTATTATTTGTTTATATATGGTTTGAATAAAAGTTTGAAAATGTTTGTATTTATTAAATGTGTAAAAAAATATATTTATAAATATTAAAAGATAACTACTTTTTTTTGCTTGAAAAAAATAAAACCGAATAAAAGTTTGAATTTTTTTAATATAATTTAAATATTAAATTATTATTTGTTTATATATGGTTTGAATAAAAGTTTGAAAATGTTTGTATTTTTTTTCCAAGGAAAAAATAGAAACTTTCCATTAAACATAATAAAAATTTTACAGAGTACATGCTAAATGCATTCTGTTTGTTAGTGTGTCTCGCAGTGCACACCAAAACAAATCTATACAGTCGTTTTTTATCACATTCAAGGTCTCAAAATCACAAAAATACGGGATCTCTACCTATGCATTTCTCGAAAGAGCAATCTGTCTCTCATAGCCACACCAGTTCACCTTACCAGGGCTCCTCTTAAGAGGAAAACACCCTGAAGTGTGAGCCAATGCACAAAACACCTTCAAATGGATCTTGAGCTCCCTCTTATGAGGAAATGAGCTCAAACAGGTCCTGCGGCCGATCATCATCATATAATATAGTTTCCAAAAGGTACATAATGTCTCGAGAAATATATAAAGCTGAAATTTGCCTCGCACATGAGGCTAAAAATACTAAGAAGATGACAAATATACAATGATATGTAGTAACAATGAAACTATCATAACCCATAGAACAAAAAGATCAGAGATAAGGGGCTCGGTCTGTCTTAACCAGACCCTCTAATCCTGTTTCTTTTATTTTCCAACTGCCCATAACTTGTTGTAGGCCCTCTTTAGAAAGGAGGTCTGCTGCTTTGTTCCACTCCCTGTAAATGTGACAGACAGAAATGTAAGTAAAATAATTTTTTAAGAACCATATTTATTCAAGGATTGGAATTAAGTGATAGCTTTGGCACATAAATTCTTTATTGAACCACTTGACAATATTCAAGGAATCCCCAAAGATCTGAATTGAACATATGCCTAATTGCATCAGCCAACACAGAAGTAGGTGCAATGCTTTAAGTTCGGCGAAATTGTTTGTCCCATTCCCAGACCCACCGAGGCTTCCTTACAATTCTTCGGACTGAGATGAATCACTATGCTAGCCCCACATTTGTCCTCATCACTTTACGCACCATCAAAGAAAGTCCATGGCATATCTCCTCTAATTTCTTCCTGGACAACCACCCTCGAAGTATGAGCGGATTTTGATTCTGGCATTTGTGCATAAATGGCCATGCTTTCCGCAGCAATACTCTGAATCTGAGTCTCTTTCTCCTTAAAGATTACCCAGTTCCTTGCAAGCCAGATCCCCCATGATATTATTAGAGGTAGGGCCCTCCAATTTTCCTAAGAGCACTCCTGCCACAAAGACCTCCAAGCTTCCACAACCAATCTCCCTTCCCATCTTTGGGACTTTCCTGTAGTGGATAGAGCTTCAACCTAGACAACTCTACTGAAAGGACAGTCGATGAACATGTGTAGAACTGATTTTGACTCTTGTTTGCAGAGGGGGCACCGCCCCAGCCTGATATTCTTCCTTTGAACCATATTATCCCACGTTGGAACTTTATTGTTGAGAATGCACCAGAATAAAATCTGAATTTTTGCCAGAAATTTCAGTTCCCAGAGCTGTTTTTCCCACCAAGCAGGAACTTCTCATCCACTTTTGGCCGTAAGAAAGGCATAACCAAACTTAGGAGTGTACTTACTAGTAGGAATATGAGCCCACCTTAAATCATCCTCTCTATCCCTAATGTGCACATGGGTTCGTTCCAGCTCACCAGTGAACTTCTGCCAGACTTCATGCCATTCGGGCTCAAGTCGCAAATCCTCCCCACTCATCCAACCCTGAGCCCAGTGCGAGGAGGATGCCTTGTTAAAAATTTGATTTAAGAACTGGATCCCTTTATCCTTAAGGATGTTCCTCAATTCCACCGACAGAGCAAAGGCCTCCTTGCACCCAACCCATGGGTCTAAACCAATCCTCACCTGCTCCCCATTTCCAACCCGCCAAACTAGACCTTCATCTATTATGTTAATCGATCCAAGCTGGATCACTTTCCAAACCACATATGCCTTAGATGGTTTTTTTTTCGGGGTCTTTGAGCCAATCAGTTATCTCCAATGGATCTATGTACTTCCTCTTCATAACCTGTGATCATAAAGAGTCCTTGAATAATATCCTTCAACCCATTTTGGCAGCCAAGGATGTCACAAATGACAGGAGGTCTTTTATCCCCCATCCTCCCCATTCTTCTGGCCTAGCGATCCTGTCCCATGCCACCCAGGGCATAAACTTCTCTTCCTTCGATCCTGCCCACAATAATTTTCTACATATCTTCTTCACCTTCAAGAGAATGTTCTTGGGGCTCATGAAAGAAAATCCCAGTACACTGTGATTGCCAATAGAACCGATTTAATCAGGACCAATCTCCCTGCCCTTGACAGCCAGTGGAAGCTCCAGTGGTTTATTCTCTTCTCAATTTTAGCTACTAGCCAGAGCCAGTCCACTATTTTATATGAGTTAGGCTTGAGAGTAAAGCCTAGATATTTCAAGCTGTCTTCCAAACCTTTGACCTCAAAGGGGAGATCCTCCACAGTTCTTCTAATATCTTCTCCCAAGAATCCTTCTGCTATGATGATAGATCTTCCAATATTAATACTCATCCCTGTTTCCGAAAGAAAGAGATCGATAATCTGTTTTACTGTCCCAATATCGCTTCTACTACCATTGCTAAAAACGAGTATATCATCGACGAAAAGTAGGTGAGTAATCTGGATACTAATGGTGATCTCTATTCCTTTGATATCCCCCCTCCTTTTAGCAGTTTCTATCAGCTAACTAAGACCTTACGCTGCCAAGAGAAAGAGAAGAGGTGACAAAGGGAATCCCTGTCTCAACCCTCTCTGGATTTTGAAGAAAGGATAAGTCGCCCCATTTATGAGGACAACAAAGCTAATATTGGTTATACATCTCATCACCTAGTTTATGAAGCAGATGTCAAACCCCAGATGAGTTAAGAGAAATCTGAGATACATCCAACTGATATTGTCGTAAGCTTTGGAAAGGCCGATCTTTATAATCAACCTCTTTCTTCTGTCCATTTTGATACTATGGAGAGTCTCCTGGGCCACTCCAATGGCTTCGTGGTTCTGCTTACCTTCTAAGAAACCAAACTGTTCCTTCGATACATTCTTAGAGAGGATTGGCTTCAATCTGACTGCAATCACTTTCGAGATAATCTTATAAATACTATTGCAAAGAGAGATGGGCTTGAAATCATCAAACGAGCCAGGCTCGTCCCGTTTCGGAATAAGATAAATAAAACTGGAATTAAGAGGTTCGAAAATAGCCCCTTTAAGCCTAGATTCCTCCACCACAGCCGTGAAAATCCTACTAAAATTCTCCTTACCCATGCTAGCAAGTTCTGGGAAGGACTTAGCCACCTCGTTGTCCTCCTTCCTCATCCCCCCAGATGGTATTAGCATTTCTCCTTCCTTTCGCAAAGTTGTGAAACTTTTTTGTATTTTCATCCCCTTTCGCAAGCCATAAGGCTTGAATTTTTAACCTCCATTGCTCCTCCCTTTCCAAGAGGATATTTCTTCTTTCCCCTTCTGTTAAACACACCCATGGCAAGCACGGTAAATACACAAGACACATGAGAAAGATAAACCTTTGATCCACTATTACACACAATGATACATATTTATCATACATGGAGTGACCCTTGGATTCCATATTCCAGGGTCTCTTGGACTTCCTATGTCCGTTCGTCCTTTACACCTACCCATAGAGGATTAGGTGTCCAACATTCCCCCCCTTAATCCAAAGGGGTATGTGTGAGTCCAAGAAGAGAGTTGTAATACAAATCTACAAAGTATGCATGGCAACACTTAGGCTGAATCAGCTCTCTGAAATGTTGGCATAAAGAGGTGGTTTAAGGATGACCACCAACACTGGAACGCAACGCTTATTGCAGTTCCTGGAACTCTTCCAAATCTGGCAAGAAGTTGAGGTCTTCTGCTAGAGGAAGTGTCCCTCATATTTGAAGAGGGAGACCTTCAACCTAGAAGAAGGGAGATCTACAACCTGTGATGGTTTAAGGATGACCACCAACGCTGGAATGCTTAATGCATTTCCTGGAACTCTACCAAATCTGGCAAGAAGCTAAAGTCTTCTACTAGAGGAAATGTCCCGAATTCTTTGAAGAGGAAGAATATCAACCTTGCATGGATGGTTTAAGGTTGTCCACCAACCAAAGGAATGCTCATGGGCATCCGTGTCTCTGGCTACAACTCTGAATCTGGAATGATAGATTATGGCTCAGGCTTGCTTGATGTGGTGTGTCTCTGGCTACAACTCTGAATATGGAATGACAGGTTGTGGCTCAGGCTCGCTTGATGTGGCTTCGAAGCTTGTAGATGACCACCATTTTCCCCCTTGTCAGGTAAAAGGTGAGATGATGGCGAAAACTCAACTGCAAGTTTGCTCAATTTATTTTAGAACAAGTTCTAACATGTGACTTAAACATATTCTTGGCTGTTGATGCCCATTTCCAAGAAGTGATCCATCCAAGATGAATCTTTATTCTTGCAGGAGGCTTGTTTCTGAATCATCTGTGTGAAGAATGGGTGTGTCTACCACAGTGCTTGCATGGGTGAAGATCGAAACATTGATCTTTCATATGGCCAAATCGATCACAGTGTTGGCATTTTTCAATCTCTTGTTTCTGATTTGGGAGAGTAGCAGGATCTGGAACAACTGAAAGTGAACTGTCATGAAGAAATCTGGCACTCTGAAATTTAATAGGCTTGGATTAGTCTGGAATATGAAAGAACAACTCCTTTTCATATCCAAGACCGGTTCTTTGCTTCTTGTGGACAAGCTCTTCCCAAGGTCTGATGATGGGCTTGGGAGGTGCAGGTTGGATGTCTGCATCTTTCTACACATCTACTCCTGAAATGGGTACTAAATGTGGACCAACCTCAACTTTATATTCTTGATGCTGATGGGAGTCTGTTTCAATTTTCTGAACAGAAACAAGTTCAGAATGATGACTCCACTATTGTAATTCTTCTTGCTGTAGCTGAGATTCAAGCTGCAAACATTCAATCTTCTCATGTGCATTTTGTAGACAGGTCTTAATGTCAAAAAGGGTGGTTTTTCTGATTTTGATTGTGTCATCAACTGTCGAAAATATAATGTTGTTTAGTAATTCTAATACGCCGTCTGCCATTTTCTAATTGAAGACTATTGGTTAACCCAAATGAAGTACCTTCATTCCTAACAAAACTTATGGAATAGCTACTGCCAGCAAAAAATATAAGCGCAAAGTTAAATCTCGATATGAAGAACAAAAATAAGTTATTGTCCAAACCACTTCTATATCACAAGAGATGAATGCTAATTTTCTGAGACCACTCAAGATAGTTCTCCTTGCTAGAGAAAACTACTCCCATAATAGATATGAGAGAGAATGCATCATCAAATAAAATTATCTGCTTTCGAAAACAAAAATTTCACCCTTTATTGTGCATATAAAATCTCTCCACCATATAAGATTACCACTCACACAATATACCACAATATAATATCACTCTTCAAACCGTATATTAAACATCACCATGTATATGTGAGGCCACACCATATTACTACATGTGATATTCGTTTCTCCACTCATTCACTTTATGGTCTTCAAAAAGGTATATAAAATATATAAAACTTCATTATGAGTCATGAAATATGCCACTATACGTCCTCTTTAAAAAAATCAAGGTTTATATACGCACCATTTAAGAACTTCATGAAATATGGCTCCACTACTCACTGCTTAATACGCTCTTCATTTTTAAATATGTCTCCCATTTAGTCTATGAGATATCGTGCAGTCCCCTTAATGAAGCTACAACAACAAAAAAGGTAAAATGATGACCTTCAACCAACTTAGTTTGAACTCCAGAATTCGTGGTCATGCTCATAAATTGAATGAGGCCTCTTCAGAGTTGTTTTCATGCCCATACAAAAAATTAAAAAAAAAATTATAAACTTTCATGAGCGATGTTTCACCTCCTATAGTCCAATATGCAACCCAGGAAGTAGGAAAACTCAACCAAGCAATAAGATATGCTTGCAAGGTGGCCCGATGGCAGCGAGGGGTTGCATGGAGGTGGTAGAGTCGGGGAGACGAAGGGACGGTAGTAGCAGAAGGGACGGGAGAGCGTAGGGAGGAGAGGGAGAGGTGAGTGTGGAGAGGAAAGGCTGAGGCGCAGGAGAGATGGGGCTGCGGGAGAAGAGGTAGAAGTAGAGGGAGGAGAGGTGAGGGGGAGCGAGGGAGGGGAGGGAGTGGAGGTGAGCGGGAGCAGAGGAGTGGAGGGAGTTCGACGGATCGCAGAGAGGAGGAAGGGGGCCGACATGAGCAGAGATGGGAGGCTGACATAGGGTTGAGTGGTGATGAGCGTAGAGATGAGGCCGATAGGTTTGAAGGAGTGCCGAGACTTGCGGAATGTGGAGGAGGTAGGTGTGACTGGGAGGAGCAGTGTATGAGGAGCACAGAGCGTATGGAAACACAATGTTGGAAGGAGTGGGGTTTCCATTGTTATGGGAGTGCGGAGGAGGTGTTTGGAAACAGTGGTAGCAGTGTAAGCCTTATTGGCGTCCAAAAATACAATGGCCGATACAATTTGATAACCATTGATGTTTGTCGAGCCACTTCCGGACAACCATATTCGCAATAGAAAACAACATTTCCAATGCTGACGCTGAACACCCAGCAAAAATATGAAATATATATATATATATTCAGGGGAAAGTCATGGATAAATTCATTCGAACTGAGATTTTGTCAGGTATGTCTATCAAGGTCGAGCCTCTGTGATAGGGAAGGGGCCGACTTCCAAATTATCTATGCATATAATAGAGCCAACACTTTCGAGCATGATAATGGAGTTGTTGGAGCACGATGCACGTAGAGGACAGAGGATGTTGTGAGGGTCGAGGATGCTGTGAGGGAGATGAAGCGGTATGCCAAACCCATAAATTTCTTTTAAAAACTGAATGATATTACCTCTTTTTGAGCCTTCGACTGCCAATATCGCACTGAGGTCAAGACGAGTCTTCCTTCCCACGCTTTGCAAAATCTACACAACTGGATCAGTCATTTGCAATCCTCAATGATTTACACATAGTCGTATCAAGTCTTCTACCTCACAAGTATCGATCCAATCAACCTCTCTCTATGTCGATTTGTTTTTTGTTCTTCTAAATTTTCTTCAGCGCATAAATTCCATGTTTGCATAAACTCCAAGGATGTAGAGAATCAACTACAAGATGATAATAAATAAAACTTGTAATGTTGCAAATATCAAACCCATACCTGTTCAAGATTTACCTACTCTTCTGGAAGAATGAATGGACGGACAGATTGGACAGGTTTGAGCGGCAGAGGGGTGGCAGATTCAGTGTTTTGGAAGATATCTTTGCAAGAGGCCAACAAAAGCGTAGGAAAAACGCATACGATGGGAGCAACCCAGCACAACACGGAGGCAGCTGTAATGTGAAAGGGAGAGAGAGAAACCGTGTTTTTTAGAGAGCGCATGTGGCAAAGGTAGTATGTAAAACGCTCAGAAACCAATGCTTTCAATGGAGTAATGCAGGGTGCAGATAATGCAACTAAAATTTAGTTGATTGAACAAATAGTTCAAATTAGAGCAGGCCAAGATAGTCCTGCTCTGATACCATGTTAAACACACCCATGGTGAGCACGGTAAATACACAAGACACATGAGAAAGATAAACCTTTGATGCATTATTACTCACAATGCTACATATTTATCATACATGGAGTGACCCTTGGATTCCATATTCCAGGGTCTCTTGGACTTCCTATGTCCGTTCGTCCTCTACATCTACCCATAGAGGATTAGGTTTCCAACACCTTCCAATGAAAGAATTTGATCCCTCTTCTGAATCGATTCATAGCCATCATACTCAGGGCTTTCCAATCTTTCCAACTCCGCTCCTAACCACTTTAGTGTTTCCTCTTGTTGATCTCTTCTCTGTTTTTCCCTTTTGATGGTCACTTTCTTCATGCTTTTAAGATTTCCCAGAAGTGTGCCACTTTGTTTGAAGGCGCAGATGCCCCCCAAGACCTCCAAGTACCCTTGAAGAGAGCATTAAAATAATCCTCTTTAATCCAGCACAGATTAAATTTGAACAACACCCCAGGTTTGTCAAGATTTCCTTTTATTTCGAGAAGGATAGGGTGATGGTCAGAGTCCCCTCCCTCCCCCACCCATTTGCAAAAGGCTTGAAACCTATCCACCAAGCCTTCCTTGATCAGAAATCTATCTAATCTCTTAGTCACCCTGGCCTCTCCAATTGTTCTGTTCCTCTAGGTAGGCCGAAGATTGACAAGATTGATGTCAATAAGGTGTCCCTCCAATAATTTGATAGAGAAAAAATTAGATAGGGGATCCACCCTAGCAGTCGGTCCCCAAGATTTAGCTTGACCCATAGAAAAATTTAGGTCCCCTCCAATGATGATTGGGATTGTGCATGAAATGTCTCGTCCAGAGATTGTTCCAGAACCTTTCCCTCTCCAGACAGGGGTCGTATATATTTAGAATCAAAAAAGAAGAGCACAACTCCAGTGAGTAGACCTCCACATCCAGGACATGGTCCCTGCCCCAGGAGTTCAACAATTTAATTTTCTTGTATTTAAAACCCACAGCCAGCCCCCCAGATCTTCTACACGCATCCAACCCCGTAAAAGACAATCCCGAACACAGGTCTTGAAGCATCGCAGAAACCTATTCCCCTGATCCCAAAGTTTTCTAAAGGAATATAATTTCTGGTCCATAACCAGAGAACAGGGCTCAGATAGCTAGTTTTTTGGGCTTACTAGCTAAACCCCTACAATTGAGGGATAACACAATCATTTGATCACCTGGCCTAGGGCATTCATTGCTCTAAGTGCCCTCGTAATGGACCTTTTCTTCCCATCAACAATGTCTAGTTTGGCTTTCAATTGAGCTTTAGACAGATTAGATTTGTGCCCTCTCATCTTAGGGCCAGGATTCAAGACAGATAGGTTCCCCAAACCTCCCACAATCTCCAAAAAAATTTCAAGTCCCCCCCCCCTTGCGGCCTAAGATTATAGGGCCGACGCACTTCATCAGCAAAAGTGATCGCAACAGATTCAAAGGGAGGTATAGGACTGATATCAGATGAAAGGGATGGGATCGAAGTGATAATTCTGTCTAGGGTGGATTCAACTTGAACATGAATACCATTTCTCATTTGAAAAGAGTCAGGCTTGGAGGGACCAAGCTCAGAGCAAGCAGCAGACATATGCGAAAAGGAAATATAAATAGAAGAGGGGTAAGAGGAGCAATACCCGCCCAAAGAGGCTCCTATGTAACATCTGCGGCAGGCAAGGGCTCCGCAACCAGGGTGGCGACAACTTCCTCATTTCCTGCAGCACTCGCTTCCCCCATAGCTACATCGTCACCCACCTTGACACCTTGGCCTTCCAAGTCTTTCTAGGGAGGCTGAATCCCTTGCTTTATATCCGAGCCTGGGCCCCGATTCCCCTTCCCTTCATTTCCTCTAGAATTTCGCTGAGGTTTCCCTTTGGAAGGTTTCCTCTTTCATCTGATGCCCAAAGGGCACTCTTTATCCAAGTGCCCATATTGGTGACAACTATGGCACCTGAATGACATCTGTTCATAGAACAGTGTCTGGATGAAAGACTAATTTCGATAGTGTAGCTAAATTTCCTCCGCTAAACCTTCTCTGGGATTAAGATAGACCAAAATTCTAGCAGTCCCCTGCTCATAAGTTTGAATGAAAGACATTTCCTCCTCAAGGAACTGGACTAAGACATTCCCTATGTCCCTGAAAACATTTAAAGTCCATAGTGGTTGTGGGAGCCCTAGAAGCTTGACCCAAATAGGGAGATCTGCTAGCTTCTCCCTTTGCGCATCGAAAAGAGGGTTCCATCTCTTGAAAAGGATCAGAGCCTGTCCGAAACCCCAGTTCTTTTCCAAGACCCATGAGGCCATCTCCTTACTCTTAAACCAAATCATAAACCAACCATTTGCCAAGATGTGCACTTCAAACCTCAAATCAGGCCCTTCCTTCCATGTTTCCTCCGCCCATTCCTTCAAGAAAGGAGCTGAGACTTTCTTTCCTTTTGCTTTCCCAACCAAAGTTAAATCCACCATATCCATTGCCTAGTCAATGGAAAAATTTATGCCCAGAACCAGGTTCGGAACCTAGTATTTCCTTCTCACCACCCTAGCTTTCTTCTACAAGAGGTCCGGGAGTTCCTGCTTGTTGTCAGTAAGACTGTCAATTATACCTTGTGCTAGATCCGCTTTCCCCCCTTCGAATTCTGATGCTGCTCATTTCTCCTTAGACTTGCTTGCTACAGTACCGATCTGTGCTACCTCCTTTCCTCGACCAACCGACCTAGATCCGCCTGCACCCTTTCTTCTAGGGTTCCCACCTTGCGAGGCTGAAAATTCACATGGAGTTCCTCTCGAAAGAGGTTAACTCCCCTTCTTAATACCTTCGGCTGCTTCCTTACCACCGCTACAATATCTTATGCTATACGCATCGGCCCCTCTTATGCTACAAAAAATGATCGAGTCCTTGGCTATCCTTCGAGAGACCCTGAAACCTCGGCGCCTCTCCTCCTCCAAGCGTGAAACCGAAACCTGCTCTCTTAAGATCCTGCTTTGAAACTTCCTTTTTCAGCAGCCCGCAACTGGCCACGATGTCCTCCAAACCTCCAGATTGTAAAAACGGCTTAAAACCCTCATTAAACCTCTCCTCTGTCCGCTGAAATCTATTATATGCACCGATTATCCCGAAAACCTCGTTGCTTGGTAGAGTAACCACCTGCATGCGGTTAGAGGCTAAATCCATGGCCGTTACGGGACTCACGGGCTGCCTTGAAACGTCTTTTGATCTGTTTCCCAAGCCCAAGCCTCTAGGCTTCCCACCCTTTCCTGCCTCAATGCCAATGATACCCTTCAAATTCAGCTCTGTGATCTCCATTCCCCACATTGTAAGCAGATCCTCCGACTCGGGATCTACCGCTACTCACTCTGATCTATTGACCATCCTAGATTAACCCAGTAAAATGGTAAAAACAGTGACAGGATCTGATCTACTACCTCCCCTCCAGTCACAACCTGCTACCTCCACCGATGATCCCTTCGAAAAACAGAGTTAAAAAAAACAAGGGAAAGTGAAAAAGCGACCAGTAAACCTGAGAAAGTACTTTACCCTGAGAACAAAAATGCCCCTACGTCTATAACCGCGACGACACACATCCCTAAGCATTCCGTTCTCACCACCCGTCTCCCGTCCGTGATGCTATCCGCCTTCCTGTAAGGTCCCCCCTTGTCGGGAACTGTCTGCAGACTGCATTAGCCCCTTGGCACCTGCGAACCAAGGCTCAACCCATCCTAACAATAAGGGTCTCAGCCCGTTGTCCTTCACCCGTTTTTTCTAGTTGAATTCTATTCAAGTTAAGGAATTGAAAATGTTTGTATTTATTAGATGTGTAAAAAAATATAATTTTTTTAAATATATTTATAAATATTAAAAGATAGCTATTTTTTTTGCTTGAAAAAAAAAACCTAGAGAGCACTGACAAGATATCCTAGCTAATATGCACACATGCTTTTGTTTTCTCCAATCATATAAAATAAAACATCAATTTTAATTCATATTTAATATTTAATAATTTGTCCTTTTTTGGAATTAAATTTTAAAATTAATTATATATCCAACCATATTTTTTCCACAAGGAAAAATTTGTAATTTTATTAATGAAAACAAAATTACATGTTACATGTGTTGTTAATTGTCAAAGACAGGCAAATAAGTTGCATCCTAGAGCCTATAATACATGGGGAGAATCAAACTTTTCTCCCTTTCTTCTTTTCGACCTTGCGCCATGGACCTTGTGTGGGCATGGTCGAAATAAGGATGAGCTGATTCTCTACTATGATTGCTCCATTGTCCTTATCCGAATATGAAGTATCTAAGTTGTGTTGTATTTTGTTTCCTCCACTTTCTGGTGCCTGATGGTCCAATGTCTCTTGAGCCGTGGCGGTTTGTTCAATAGGCTCTTGCATCTCATGTTCTTGTGTCTCAACTTCGGTTGTTGTTTGTTTGTTTGCATTTGGGTTGGGTGCATCCTCTTCTTCTTCCATCTCCTGTTCTGGTTCTTCTGATGGAAATTGCTAGCCTTTGGTTGCTTTCCCTGTCTTTTTATTTTTTCTGTTGTCTCTTTTAGCTTCTGGGCATGTGTTTCGCAGATGCCCGGTATTCCTGCATATTCTGCATCTGAATGCAATATTTTCATCATCGAGATGCTGCGTCCATTTTTGTTGTTTGTGAACCAGTTGGATGCTTGCTAGAATCCCCTTGCTGAGGTCCACCTCCACACAAATGCATGCAAAGGTGAAGATCCTCTCCTCCAAGCGTTGGGTATCTGTTTTTATGTAACTCCCAATGATGTTTCCAATGCCTTCAAGAACAACTTCATTCCAGAAATGAAGTGGCAGGTTGTGTAGCCGAACCCAGACCGGCATTTTGCTGACCTCCATAGTATTTGAATCAAAATCTGGAAACCATGGTGTGGTGAATAGTCCTGTGGATCCCTAGAACCACGACCCAGCCCTAAGAATGTTGTCTCTGGCCTCGGAGGATAAGAACTTGACAATGAAAAATCCCTTTGAACAAAGATGAATTTCACAGTCCATTGTCCAGTTAGTGAACATCCAATGAAAAAACTCCATTGGTTTTGGCCATAAACAATTAAATCTACAGATAAGTGCTTGAGATTCAAAGACGGATCGATGATCATCGATCTCAGGAATATCTATATGCAGTTCTGGTACCTGATTGAGTTGTTCCACAATGTACGGTTTAGGGGCATTCGCTGTTGGTACTATTGGAGCTGCAGATATGTTTTTCCCCTTTAGTATATTCTTGTAGGATGGTCCTTTTGGGTAGTCATTGTTGGAAGTGCTGGGTCCCCGGGGCCCCTGAGTTCTGTTCTTCCCAGCAGCTCCACCTCTAAGTCTTAGATTAAGATAAATGGTGGATGCAGGGCATATGTAATAATCATTGAGTGTGCTAGAATCTTGTAGAGATCGCCCACAATGGAGAAGGCACTGTTTGTGGCTTGGATAACCAGTGGTTTCCCAAATAATTTGCTTCATGTCTGTAACCCGATCAAATTCTTGTATCCAAATTAATAAACTATTCCCCATAGGGGGTTTAATAAAAATCTAAAATCTATTTGTGCTTACTCGTTCCTCCATTGCGGTGATGCAACTATCGACCTCTGGCAGTTTATGTTCTGTCAGCTGAGGTAGGTGCCTAACGGGTTCTGGTTCCAAATCACCCTTGCAATCGAGGCTTGATATTCTTCCAAAGCCCACCGGCCAAAATCATGGAGCATTGTGTACGTAGCCCCCAAACAATCGCGCAGTGGGCATAGAGATCCGAGGGGCACATCATTTCTTGTCCCATCTGGTTTCCGCCAATAGCAGGTCTCCACCCCCGTCCACAGGCCCCAGAATCCGATCAATGGTTCGGGAACCACGCGCATCATTCAGATGCTTGTGAGGAGTCCATGGCTGACGGTCAATGCGGATGCAGGGGATTCGAGGGTCAGCCGCTGTGGGTAGTGAGCTACTCCAATCCCATGGTGTCTTCCCCACCATCACAAGGCCGCAGCAGGGGAGTGTGCAGAGTCGTCGCCCATCAGAAGTGCCGCCATGGGAGGCAGCAGAAGAATGAAATCTGTAAACACGCCGATTAACCCTAAGCCCACCATTTGCCGCCATCGCTCCTTCCAGTGTATACCGCCAATATCCCTATCCAATCATATAAGATAAAACATCAATTTTAATTAATATTTAATATTTAATAATTTGTCTTTTTTTGGAATTCAATTTTAAAATTAATTATATATCTTAATTAATATAATAGTTTCAATTTCTATAGATACTCAATCCTTCATCTTATTTAATATAATTTATAATTAATAAATATAATAAATGATGAAACTTATTTAATAATTAATACTTTTAGACCATTGTTATTTTGTGGTACAAGAAAATTATATTTACATTACATATTTATAAAATTATAAGCAATGCCTACCAAATTTTAACATAAATTTGAAAAAAAAAACATATATATTTTCACCACTAAGAGTAGAAAGTTCCCTTATCTAAAAATAAGTTAAAAAAAAAAAAAAAAAAATTTTAAAGAAAGCTATAAATATTACCTATGGAATTAAATTGTGATATGCATTTTCAAAAAAATAAAGACAGAGAATACCAATTAAGGAAATGAAATAGAATACCATTACAATTTTTTTTAATATATTAAAATTCCACCATAACAAATAATATAAAATTAAGTTTAAAAACCATTAATTTTTAAATATTAAAAGAAGATTTATTGTAACATTGAAATGATAAAAGCACATGGCGATATGTCAATGTCAAAGTGGAAGAAAATTTTAGTTTATTATTTTATGGGAACCATTGATTCTTAGATATACATATGATTGTGGAGGACCAAATTTATATAAATTACAATAAATAATAATCAATTAAAAAATAACTAAAATTAAAATCCAACTTTTTATATTTTTTGGCTTTTCAAATTAAAATGTAACCAAACTAATCTATTGTGTCAAATTAAGTATTACAACTAATGAATTTTAGCTAATATTTCCATCCATTCCACTTCAGTCACCTTCGGACTATCTTTTTCATTCTACAAGGGGAACGGTTCATATTTCATTATGCAAAAGAAAATTGGAGAGAAAATTCCTGAAATGTTACAAAAAATGAGTATTAGGGAAAATCAACATACCATAATCATGTGTCCATTACACATAGCGGGCCAAGAGTCTGTCCATAGTATCATGACTGATAGGGTGCATGTATTTAGCAGTAGTCATGTCACTCATATTTCTAGCGATAAAGCAAGGAGTTGACCCCTAATACATTGCCTTTCCATAATTTTCCTGATGCTTCTCGACTTCCACCAGTATGAGTATAGAAAATTGCAGAGCCTATCATGTCTTTAGCAGCAGTCATCTCACACAAACTTCCAGTGATAAAGCGAGGAGTTGGCCTCTAACACCTTGCTTTTCATAGTTTTCCTGATGCTTCTAGGCTTCCAATATAAAATTGCAAAGATGCTTCGAGACAATCGTAGCTAACCTTAACATTGGTAGTATAAATACTATCATAAATGTTGCGCATGAGCAACAACTCCTTCCTCCAACTCTAGAAGAGATTGAGAAAGTTATGTGTGTTTGTGTGTCTTTTCTGCTAGAGGATTTGTAATAATTTATAGTACATAATTGGAGGATGCTATGACAACTAATGGGCCACCCAATAAGGTTATTAACTTCAAATTTATACATTTCAAAGCTTCAATATTTAATACTTCAATGTTTAAATATGTAATATCAAACTCATATTTAGATAAATATAAATTTACTTAACTTATACTTTTTTTTCAATGATATAATGCTGGTAAATATGAAATCTCACAAACAACACAGGTCCATTAAAACCCAGTTTGACAAATTTCTATATTTCAAAGTTTCATACACAATGTTTAAATATGTATCTCAAACTCATTAGATTAAGATGGATATAAATTTAGCTCTTTTTTTTTCTTTTTTCTTTTTTTTTTTAAATATAAAACAAGAGATATGAAATCTCACAAATAACTTAGGTCCATTTAAACCCAATTTGATATGCATATCTATAGATTTCCAAGTTCATAGTAATAAATCTGCAATTTCGATATTAATATTTGAAATATGTTGTGTATCTATCCATATCAAATCCGATTTGACAAGGGTATAAGTCCTACTGAACAATTTTTTCATATAGATACAAGAGACAAAGGTTCACTGTAGCACAAACTCCTTTAAACTTCAATATTTCATATTTGAAATATGTAGTGTAACACTTTCGATGTCAAATCCGGATTCACATGGGTATGGACCTTGCACAAAATATTTCTCATATAAATACAAGACTTATAAAGTCTTGCAGTAGTACGAACCCATTTAGATTCGCTGAAATCAGGGGATGTTTCTTCAAGCAGGGTATCCTTTATTTAAAACTGGCCAGATTTGTCTTCTTTCATTGAAATTTCAGTGGTAAATTTGGCAGAAAATTAGATGTTAATAACGGTTTCACAGATAAATTGCCAAGCACATAGTTTTTCTATGCTTCACGGGTTTTCGGGGTTTTTAATAATTTTTTCTAGGAGTCAAGGGTTTTGAGGATTTTTAATAAGTTTTTGTATGCTTAAGGGGTTTTGAGGGTTTTTCATAATTTTTACTATGCTTCAGGGATTTTGAATAAATCTAGAATCTCCAAAAATCAATTTGAATTTTTTACTCTACTTTTTTTTCAAGAAGAAAAACCCTGGATTATATCATGTTCCAGTTCAATCAATTGTTTGTAAAACTTACAAAAGAGTAGCTAAAAACCTTACCATCATAGCATTTCAATCTGACCAAAATGTCATTACATCTGAATAAATCATCAACATTTGAATGCGCCGTTTGTTCACTTCTAAACGATTTAAAACTTCTTCAGTTCACCAGCATAAACAAAAACACAATAACCATACATACGCCCTCAAGTAATGTAGTATTGTTCTATGTTGCAGTAGAAATAGCTCCCTTATTATCTGTCAGAAGATGATGATTCATAACATTCTATTCGGTCCCTCAGAAATAAACAGAGCAGTATTACTAATATGGCATCCATAGACAACTTATCTGAGACTTCGGAAAAACCGTCCTATCCGACTAGAAAATACAGGCAGTGAGAAGACAATGACTATGAAGATTGGACCCAACCTCTTGCTATTTCCCCGTCTGTAGAGGTTAATTCATAGAACACACAGCGAAAAACTCCAGTCAGACCCTGTTTGGAGAGCTTGTGAGCCTGGGAGTTATTTTCCCGGAAAATATGGGTAAAATGTATCGAAATGAAGGATTTCCTTATGCTTTCAATGCGATCCAACCAGTTAATTAGATGATATGGAGATAACTTTTTTACTCCATTTAGATGGTCAATGAGCACCTTTGAGTCTTCGTAAACCCTTAAATCTTCAATGCAAAGCTGTGATGCAAACTAGAGTAAGCCCCACATTTCTAAGACTTCTGCTCTCATGTTTGTCCCAACACCTCCATGCCAATATATCTTGTAGTGACAATATGGCGAGAGCATCAGCCAAGCCCCACAACCACATTTGGACTGCTGTGAAGCCCTGTCGAAAAACCCCGCTGGATAGATAATCTCAACTAGTCTCAACCTCTTGGAAAGGTCCTTTGGATGAGTATTAGAAACTCTTAGACTCTCCCAATATTGTAGGATAGTTGTCGTTGTCCCCATTGAACTACCTCTCACCTCGTTGAAAATCCTTTTATTTCTTTCGCCCCAAACTACCCAATGGAATAACGCTGGGATATCATTGTGCTTTACACTTTTCACTTTCCACCAAGGAATGAACTCTTTAGTGTTCTATGGATAATGTACCTACAGCTTAAATAAAACACAGATCAAATTCAAACATGACAAGAATATTTACACTGATAGAACAGGTGAATATTATCTTCGTCTTCCTCCGAACATAGGCTACAAATTCCCGGACCAGCAAAACCTCTCCTTTTCAGGTTCTCCCAAGTTAAGTTCTTGTTCCTCAATACTAGCCATAAGAAAAGACGCATTTTGAGTGCATTTTGAGTGGGGAGGAGTTTTCCCAAATACTCTTGTAATCTGCCTGCTCATGATCCAGGAAATATCGCGTGGTTAATTTCTTATAAATATCCTCCACCAACAACATGCCGTCCTTTTTAGGCCCATACCAATCCACTTTATCTCCTGCACTTTTCACAGTTAAGCCATGACTTCTTAGATCCTCGATATAACTCTCCCATTCGCCTCTGAGCAGGTATGGTAGTCGAAGATCGTCACCCGTCTTCCAGATAGGGATATCATTTTCAACCCTCTTGATAATCTGTATTAAATAAAAATAGCCTTTTCCATTAATGTAACTCCCAAGTCTATGACTGTACCTCCCCAATTCAGCTGCACCACTAAGTCCTGTATTTCTAATCACAATTCTTCCTGCATTTCCAAATTTCCATCCAAGAAAAGAATGAAATGTGGTCCAGCAATTCTTAAAACCATTTATAATAGCTGAGCCCCCATTTTTATAATTCCACCCCATCAGATATAATCTTTCTAGGTCTGCCAGCTCCGAGTATTTGTACACTAGAATTTCATTCCAAATTCCATTAGATCTCATCCCTCTCCACATTGATTTCATAATGAGGGCCCTTCCAAAGAGGTTCAAGTCTTTGAGTCCCTATCCTACGCATGATCTTGGCTTCATAATAAGGTCCCATCTTGCCAAGTGAATTTTAACTCTATCCTCTTTTCCATTCCAAATGAAATTCATGATAATCTTTCTGATGTTTTGCAAGACCTTTTTCGGAATGGTAAAGATGTGCGCCCAGTATACCATAATATTCTGAAGAACTGCTTGCACCAGAATGAACTTACCTCCACTACTCAGCCACTTAGAATTCCATCCCCAAATTTTCCTTTCTACCTTCTCAAGCATCTAGTCCCAGTCCTTAATAAAATAATTGTTGGGCTTTAAATGAAAGCCCAAATATTTGAAGCCCTTATTTAATTGTGCAGTACTGAATTTAAACATGTTTTCAATTTCTTTGGTAATTAAACTCTCCTCCTCATTGTGGTAAATGCACGATTTCCCATAGTTGGCCTCCATACCCGAGCCCTGTCCAAATCTGATGAGGATCCCATGAGCGACTTTCCAGGCCGCTTTTGACAGCATCCCAAAAAACATAATATCATCCACAAAAAATTTGTGGCTGATCTCCCGACTGTGTGAGAACTTAATCCCCTTAAATCGATCCATATTCACTGCCTTACTAATTCTTAAGCTCAGTGAATCGAAAACCAGAATGAAAAGTAGAGGGGAAAGAGCACACCCCTGTCTCAAACCCCACCCAGGCTTAAAAAAATTCGTAGCCATGCCATTAATAATGAAAACTAAAGAAGTGTTAGTTACACAACCCATTATCCAATTAATAGAGGCCTGATCTAGTCCTATCTTATATAGGATCAGCCTCAGAAAACTCCAATCAACTCTGTCGTAGGCCTTACTGAGATCAATTTTCATTACCATAGCCTGCATCTTTCGAGTGTGTATAGAATGTATGATTTCCCGAGTGGTGGCCACAACATCATGGATTCTTCTTTGCTTTAAAAACCCCACTTTCTCTGGAGAGATGTGTCTTAATAATATGCCTTTTAATCGATCTACTATCGTCTTCGAGACTATCTTATACAATATGTTATAGAGTGATATTGGTATGTAATCATTAAAAGTCCTAGCATTATCCTTCTTCGAGATAAATACCAAGAAGGTGGAGTTAAGGGCCCCTCCAACCTTCCCAACATTTCTCACTTCTTCATCCATCTCTGTAATATTATCAATAAACAAATCAGAGAAGTGTAAGAAGAAGTCCGGGGTCCAGCCATTTGGCCTTGGACTCTTGTCCACTGAGAAAGATTTCAGAACCTCCAGAATCTCTGATTTGTTGATCGGTCTGTAAAATTCTGTCCAGTCCCTGTCGTCAAACATCATAGGGTAGTCCGCTAAAGCCCATAAATGCTCTCTGTAGTCTCCTGGTTCTCCTTCATCCAAAAGTTTCTTGAAATGTCTGACAACCCCTTGCCTTATGTCTTCCGAGGAAGATAAAGAAGTACCTTCCTCCTCAATCTGCCATATTGAATCAATATCCCTTATCCCTTTTTCAAACGCATGGAAGAACTTTGTATTCCTATCACCCTCGGATAACCACACTGCCCTACTTTTCATCCTCCACATATGTTCTTCTAATAAGATAATTTTCCTTTTTTTTTCGAGTTCCACTTCCTTCAATCTTTTCCAGATACCCTCCCTCGGATGAGGTGATTTAAGCTCCTTTATCAGCCTTGCTGTCTCCCTTGCGTATATCAGAAGATGTGCCTTCATGAGTAACTTCTTCTTCTTCTCCCACCTCCTAACTTCCTGTTTCAGCCCCCTTAAAACATCCATCAAAAATTCAGAAATTGTAGATTCCTCCCTCCTTCGAAATTTCCTCAAGTAAGCCACCACTAGATCATTAAACCTCGGGTCCTTCAGCCAAGCGCGGTTAAATTTGAATGGATATCCATCCCTTCTACCTTCAAAATCCCACTCCAACATGATCGGTCTATGATCAAATATTAAAATATCCCCAATTGATGCCTGTTTACCTACCATCTTGGCAAGTAAAGAAGAATTCACCAAAAATCTATCAATTTGTTTGCCAATCAAAGCACTACTCTGTCTCCCATTGAACCAGGTCGGTCCAGGCTGTTTCATCTTCATATCGCCAAATTAACCGACTTAAAAATCTTTAAAAAAGTCTGAGCCATCGGGTCCTTTCTTCCCTGCTCTCCCCACGATTTCGAGTCCTGGAGGGTTAGATTAAAGTCTCCCCCAATTATCAGATTACCCAGTTGGAGAACGCCACTGGTTACCATTTTTCTCTAAAAAGTAGCTATGTTGTGATCGGGCGCATAGATATTAACTATGTGAATCCTCTGGTTATAACCCCGAAAGTGACCAGAGAGGATAATCCCTCCGAAGAAGCCAAAGGCTTTAAATGAAGCTACTGCCGGGTCCCACATCACTAGTTCACCACCAGATAGACTAGCTGCATCCCGGGCTGCCAAATTCCATCCTGGACACAATTCACGGAACACCGAAATAGCTTTTTCAGCTCGGTTCATCGTCTCTTTTACAATAATCAAGACAGGAAAATTTTTACAGACAAAATCATGCAGTGAAAATAATTTCTCCTTCCCCCCAAGTCCCCTCAAATTCACCGAAATCAGCTTAATCATGTCAAGGCCTTTGAAGGGTCGGTTGCTCTAAGGACCCGATCTATAGTCAGGGTTACAGGGATGTCTCTAAAGTCCTCGTCAACTAGCTTCTCTCCCCGAAAAGTCGATGAAATCGTCTTCAATTTGATCTAATTAGGCCATCCCTTTAAGCGCCTGATAGTCACATTTGAGATAGAGGCTGGGCTTATGTTCACCGTTAGGGAAGACACCCGACCCCGGTCGATGTGCAATGGTGCCAGCTCTACCTTTGGGTCCAAAAGAAGCAGGTCCAGGTCGCTACCTACAGAGTTTGTAGGAGATGGAAGCCTTCTTCTTGCAGCAGGAGTAGCCAACTCCTCCATAGAGGTCAGCGGCAAAGAAATCAGAGGGACATGTGGCGGCGAAGAAGATAATGATTGCAGGAACTATTGTGTATCAATCCTGGACCGGCGAGGAATCAACATCTCAACCGTCCGAGAAACAGTGTGGGCTGGAGAGGGCGAAGATTTTTCCTTGGGTTTCTCCCTTCTCAATATTTCACCCGATCCGAATAACGAGCATTCCTCAAATAGAGGACCAAAAAAAACAATCCCCCAAGCCCGACCGGCATTTAGAAAAACCCCATTCCCATTCCCCTGCCCTGCACTGGTTGAAGGTGGTGGAAATCCTTCCGGTGTTATAATAACGCCCAAAATCGGCCAATGGATGTAGGGCCTCTGCCCTCCTCAGAGGATCACCCACCTCACGACATCCCTTAGCAGAACCTTCAATACCCCCCTCTCCCAAAGTCGAAACCCCATCACAATAATCATCCAAAGGATCAAGATTGGACAAGTATGACTTACCTGTGACAGTCAGTCCAAAAGATGGCTGCACAGGGTGTCTGGGCTTCCATCGATCCGTTTTCGGATGAATCGCTTCCCACTCCCTTCTGAGGTGTTCTTATTTCTAGCGTGAACAGTTCCTCATTAAATTACCTGTATTGTGACATAGGTGACACTTAAAAGGTGTGTTCTAGTAATCCAATACCTATCACGTGATCTTCCCCTCCCACTCCAAATCAATTGTGGCCTGTAACCCGCCAGCAAAGGAAACCTCCACCAGAATCCATGCTGTGCATTTTTACTCTACTTTTCCAAAGGTTTTAATGGTTTTTAATAGTTTTTACTATGCTTCATGAATTTTGAATAAATTTGAAATCTCCAAAAATCAATTTGAATTTTTTACTTTACCTGTCTAAAATAAGCAGGGGCTGTAAAAATAACAGAAAATAGTAAATACATAGACTCTTACCTGGTTGGGCATACAAACAAGAACATCACCACTCTTTCTCACAGTAAGGTCGAGAGGAGCGCTTTTAATCATCGTCTGACCTTTGACTTTTCAGGTCTGACCATCGACTTTTCGAGCTTATGACCACTGTGTCGAGGTCTGAATCCATGGGACGACGATGGAACGTACGACATGATGATGTAATGTATGACGATGGCTTCATAATATTCTGGTGGTCATGGATGAATTACGGACTGGACTGAAAACTCTGAAAATTTCCCTGAATACGTGTCAAAGTATAATTTGTTTGAAGGGTGATAAGAAAGCTCTGTGATTGGGTGGGCTGAACAATATTTGCCCACCCAACTTCATAAAGAAAACGCCTCTGATGTAACTAATTCATTTTAACTATAAAATAGTTTAATGATAGCATGTCAAATCAATAAAATTTGTTAATGACATTTTAATTATAAAATATTTTAATGATAACATGTCCAATCAAATATTCACAACTCATGATATTTGATTGAAATTTGGTCATAAATATTCACATTGATATATGTGCTATGATGACACTTTGTGGTATATAATTTTTTTTAATATTTTTTGTTGACAAATACTATTTATAATCCCATAAAATTAGTCACTTCATTTATATGAACTATTGAAAAAATTTTAATTTTAATTTTGAATTTTAAAAATTTATTTTTTATTTTCAAAATGATGATGATGATCCCCTGATTGGGGTGTGAAAAGGACAGATGGTTCAGCCAAACACCACATGGACGAAGGGACCAACAAGAGGCTATGGAGAAGGGTGTGTAAATCGACGCCGTCAAAAGAGAATGACAATGAATGCTAGGGCAGGTGCAAAGTGGGCCAGCTGGCTCACCATAGAGAAGATATCTGGCAGGTGGTATGTAAGGGCCTACATGTGGACCATGCAGCCCAAAGCTCGTCGACGACAAAACGGGAAGCAAATGAAGGGGAGCACGAGCAGGCGGCGGCATCCAAGGGCTCATCTGCGTTACAGGGCATCTACGCCACTCAGACACTAGTGTGTAACCCATACCCTCCTTGTGCATGAAAAAAGAAAGAGGAAGATGAATTCATGTTGGAATTTGATGGACAGGGGTGGCAGGGCGGGTTTAGTTCTTATTATACTTAGTATTCTTCTGCATGGGCTTCTCCACATCTTGTTTTTTGTGAGCGATCCTTTCAGTTGCATCTCATTGCCTTCTCTTGTTCTCCTGCATGTTGTCTTTTGGGACCTTAAGGGGCCTTGGGTAGGAAGGTATGGTGAGGTGGAATGGGATGGTCTGGGGGGGCGAATGTCTACGTCTTTGCTGCTGGGGGAAGGCGGGATAGGGCATTATCTTTGCAGGCCGACGAGTTGGATTTGCAAGGCTGGGGAGAAAAGGGAGATGGTGGTGTCCATTGGGTCGGGTCAGGTCAGGAGGGCGTCAGGGGGCAGAGTAACACCTTTGGGACTCAAAAATAAAGGGGTAGAACCCGAATTCTGAACCATGCCTTTACTCAGGAAATGAGGAGAAATGTTGCCCAATTTGCGAGCCAGTTAAGGCCCTGGGGTCAATTTAGAGAGGTTAGTCGAGGGGAAATGGAGAAATTATGGTAGAGAATAGCTATGGGGGGAAACCTAGAGTTGAGACTATGGAACCTTCTCTGCCAACACTGTCGGTAAGGCATAAAGGCACCACCCCATGCGCCAGTATTTCTCTATGCGTCGGGGACAAAAATGATGGACTCGGGAAATAGGGATTGGAGAATTGAAACAGGAAAGGATACCACCCTTAATTTGTTCATGGGTTTTTCTTGTTCCACAGGTCCAAGTAATAGCCACGAGGCTGCGACCACTACCCCGTTCAAGAGTCTAGTTATGTGGGCGATCACGACCGAGCAGCTAGTCGCAAGGGCAGAGGGAAAGAAAATGAAGAAAGAGGAGGTGGCGGGGAAGAAGGGTCGAGAGGGCCGCAAGGAAGCTGACAAAGGAAAAATACCGACAACAGCCACCATGAGCCAGGCGCCCTGGAAAAGAGGAAGGAGGTCTGGTGCGGAGACAATGTAGAACTTACTACATGCATACAACGAAAGCTCACCAGCTCTGGTGAAAGCAAATATATCTAGATGGGAGACAAAATTGAGAGGGAGAGTTGCAAGGGAACAAGTGCAAGAAGAGTAATGGGATCCAGTGGTTGTGGACCCAGGTAACACTAGAGGCAGGATGACCTTGTTTCACCAAGTCATCCAAACTTACTGGATTATGAAGAAATTATTGGCGAAAACCATATTTGAAAACCACCAGCAAAGAGAGGAGCAATCTAGCAGGGACAAATTCACAATCGGGAAGATGAAACTAGTTTGATGGTACTCCAAAGGGAAATTCAGTTAGTACAGGTTCAGTTGTTCCACCAGAACGTCAAGGTAGGACAAATGGAGAAGCTGTTGTAGAGCATGCAACAGCAAGAAATTCCAGGCTCAAGTGCAAAGGATCCGACACCAGTGGATTCTTCAGATGACTAATTGTCAGCAACTTTCTATGTTTCTTTTGTCATTTTTGTTATAATGATGTCGGATAGATTTTACATTTCCAATTGTTTATGTTTATGCAGCATGATATTAGATAGTATACAATCAAAAACTCAGATGAAAATCCTCAAAACATTTAAGTTCTAGATGGCGTATAATGCACAACGGTGGCCAACAGACTGGGTTTCCTACATGCAGGTTGAGGTCACCGGGAACACATCTTTTGTAACCTGCTTTATTGTAAATGAATAGAGAAGCACTGCCAAGTTAACAGAAAAAATAAAATAAAAAATGATGATGATGATTAATGTCCGCTAAGACCAATGCGGCGTATCAAACCCCAAAAAGAATCTAAGTTTGAGCCTTCAAAATCTTGCTTGTATGATCAAAGAGAAGGGAAAGAAGCATTCCAAGATCGTTATAGGTGGGATAGCTTAATAGGTCAAGAATATTGGAAGTGTGACATATGTTAGGGAATTAAGAGCGGATGTGAGTGAGAGTTCGACATTCTAAAAGGAAGTGCTTTTCATCTCCCACCTGCTTAGTATCGCAAATTTGACAAATTCTATCATTCCAGGGAGTCTTGGGAATATACCACCGCCCGGTCTCACTCCAAGCTCATGAGAATTAGTTCTAATCCTAGTGATGTTCATTTTTTTCTTAGTGCTGGTCAACACAGAGAAATAGTTCTGATTATCAAGGATGGGGTTGATCACCTCCTTATAGTATCAAAGCTTCCTTTTTCCCTTCAGTTCCTGATCGTCCCACAGTTTGTCCTTAAACTTGGAGGTAATAATATTTTTGACACTGTCTTTACTTCCCATACCGAGCTCTTCCTTAATTCCCCAATGGTTGAGCCAAGACTGAGCATCCCATAAAATTAGTCACTTCATCTATATAAACTATTGAAAAAATAAAAATAAAAATTTTAAAATTTTAAAATTTATTTTTAATTTGATATTTTTATTTTTAATTTTCAAAATATCAAGTTTAATATTTAATTTTTTTCAAAACTTTAATATGCTTTATAAAATATATTTAAATTTTTTAAAACTAATTAAAAGTTGTTTTTTACTAAAAATAAAAATACAAGACAAATATATTTAAACACAAGTATATTTAAGATTTTATAAATAACACTCTTTAAAAATGAATAACCTTGTTTTTCCCAAAAGTTTCAACAAAACAATAAAAAGGAAACCATTAAATATACATGAAATATAAAAATGGATAACCTTGATTTCCCCAAATGTTTTAACAAAACAATAAAAAAGAAAAGTTGTAGTATAAAAAACCCCGGTAAGATTATGAAAAGTTCAAGCAAAGATTTTTAAAAATCTGAGTTACAATTGTTAAACTTCAGTATTTTGAGTGCCCTAAAGGTTTTTGATGGTGTTGAATCCATTTCCACTATCAAAAATGCAATTCAAACACTCCAACTATATGTTTTTTTGATTTTTTTTACCAAATTCCTGCATGTTGTGTCTGTAAACATCTTCAAAGGAAAACCATTAAATATACATAAAATACAAAAATGGATAACCTTGATTTTCCCAAAAGTTTCAACAAAACAATAAAAAGGGAAACCATTAAATATACATAAAATATAAAAATAGAAATTAAATATACATAAAATATAAAAATAGATAACTTTGATTTTCCCAAAAATTTCAAAAAAACAATAAAAAGAAAACCATTAAATATACATAAAATATAAAAATAGATAACCTTGATTTTACCAAAAATTTCAACAAAACAATAAAAAATGAAACCATCAAATATACATAAAATAAAAAAATGGACAACCTTGATTTTCCCAAAAGTTTCAACAAAACAATAAAAAGAGAAACCATTAAATATAAAAATGGATAACCTTACTTTTCCCAAAAATTTCAACAAAACAATAAAAAAAAAACCATTAAATATACATAAAATATAAAAATAAATAACCTTGATTTTCTCAAAATTTTTAGCAAAACAATAAAATAAAATAGAAAACCATTGAATATACCTAAAATATAAAAATAGATAAAAATATTGTATTCCAAAAAAGGGGAGTCACGTGACAAATCTTTGAAGGACAAGAAGGTGGAATGTCAGTGATGGTGGCATTAAAATAGACATATTGAGGAAGAGGGCAGGGATTAAAAATATCTCTAAAAAGGGGAAATTTACGAAGATGGCCTCTGCCATAAATCTTTATAAACTATGGCAGATCAAGAATTAGTCATGTCGGTGTAGTAAACGTTAAAATACCATATCATATCATTTCAAATCTGTTTTGAGGTTAAATATATTTTTAATTTGAAAACTCCGTTAAAAGGAATTATTTTTAGCATATTTTTTTGGAGTTTCTGGTGTAAGAATTTAGCTAAAAAATTTGAGGTGAAATTTTTAATTTTTGTTATTTGATTAGAAAATTTTATTTTTCAAAAAGTTGCATTAAAAACAACACCTTAGTCTAAAAAAGTAACAGAATGACCCAAATCCTGCAAAGATTTATCAGAATCTTGTTTATAGTTATTAAACCTTAGTATTTTGGGTGCCCTAAGAGTTTTTGATAGCGCTGAATCCATTTCCACTATCAAAAATACAATTGAAACACTCCAACAAACGAATTTTTTGAATTTTATTTTACCAAATTCCAAAAAAAAAACTACGTCCAAGCATTTTAGATAAACAACTTCAAAAACAACTGGAAATCAAAATTCTCTGCAATCCTCGATTCCGAGAGCACCCCCCTAAAACTCAGGTGGCGGCGAGGGTTTGGTTACTTGAGTTGAATATAAACCCAAGAGGAATCAGGGAGTCAGAAAAATCAAAGTTGTCCAGTCACGGTCACTGTCACCTGCATCTAGGAATCAGGGACTCAGAAAAATCAAAGTTGTCTAGTCACTGTCACCTGCATTTTAGTTCAATCCTCGATTCTGGGAGCACCCCCACCAAAACTAAGGTGGCAGGTGGCGGCGAGGGTTTGGTTACTTGTGTTGAATATAAAGCAGAGCTGATAAAATCATGTGGCCTCAAATTAAAGTATGGGCTTACATGATTGATGGCTGTAGAAAGAGAGTTTTTTCATTAATTCGACGACTTCTTTTATTTTTAATTCCACGTGGAGAGATATACGCCTCATAAGCTAACTCCACGAACATATATATACCTCTCATGCACTTGTTTATCTGAACTCCACGTGGACAAATATACCTCATTTCCACGACTTCTTTTATTTTAACTCCACGTGGAGAGATATATGCCTCATATGCTAACTCCACGGACATATATACCTCTTATGCACTTGTTTATCTGAACTCCACGTGGAGAGATATATGCCTCATATGCTAACTCCACGGACATATATACCTCTTATGCACTTGTTTATATGAACTCCACATGGACAAATATATACTTCATTTTCGCGACTTCTTTTATTTTTATTCGACGTGGAGAGATATACGCCTCATCTAATATTTCTTGGAGATCTAAAATTCTTATTGCTCAATTAATGACTAATTCTCATCAACTCCGTTGTGAAACAGGGCGCTGGAAAAGGCCAAAAGAAATGTGGAAGGAAGGAGTGTATTTTTTGCTCCTCTGGAAAAGTGGAAACAGAAAAACATTTCATTATAGAATGTGAGGCCTTCAAAGACAGCAGGGAAAACTATACTGGTATTTTGGCAGCTAGTTCTTGGGATAATCTATACTGGTATTTTGGCAGCTAGTTCTTGGGATAATCTATTCAGCGAAGAGTTTGTCGATAAGTTAGGAGCAATTATTGTAAAACTTCACAGGAAAATATCTGAATACAAGAGCCAGATAGAGAAGCAATCTGTCCCATAGGCTATTTTTAGCCTGGTGGACATTACAAATTCTTTCTTTCTTTCTATATATATATATATATATATATATATATACCTCTTATGCACTTGTTTCTCTGAACTCCACATGGACAAATCTATACCTCATTTGCATGTGGAAATTCTGAAGTTAAAAAAGTTGTTTTTTTATGTTTGGGTAAATTTGGAAATTACTTTAAATCTTGAAATATATTTAAACAATTTGTCCCTACAAAGTATATTTTATTATTATTATTTAGCAAATTAAAATAAAGCAAAATCTTATAATAACTTCAAACTTGAAGATTAATTATCTAAGTGTTGGGAAACCCTATATGAGTTATCAAATATATGGTCTCGTTGTCATCTCCCTTAGACCTCTGTTTCTTGGCCATCATCACAAGGATTTGATACCCATATTGGAAGCATGAAGTAATTGAGTAGCTCCATATTGTCCATGAACTCAATAAAATAACAAATGAAAATGCTAACAAACCCTCTAAGAACCACACACAAAATCTTTGTATAAACTCTAATCAATACATTCATGACATCCATTGATCATATAGTTGCTAATTTATCTGTTTTTCTAAGGATTATGGAAAACATACAGTCTTTTCTTGTACCTTTCAAGGTTATATATATGACCCAGTATGTCAACCATCCTCTATCTTTTAAGTGCACATCATTACAAGCAATGGAGCCATGCAACATGATCTCCACACTCATTGCAAGGAAAATGTAGAAATTATACAAGAAGCATGTATATCATGGATTCAATCCGATCTAACAATGTACTAAAGTTAAATATATAATCACTTCTAAAAATCAATTGCGGTATTAAAAACACAATCGCCAATCACATGAAGCAAAGAAGAATCAATCAAACCACAACACAAGTAATTTCCCAGGGAAAGCTTGCTGCTCAAAACCTCTCTATCATATATTGTATATTCCACAAGGAAGCATGAAACAATTACATACAACTCTTCTCAAAAGATTCCTCCTATATTCAGTTAATTGTCTCACACTGATCCAGACAAAAAATAGGCCAATTCTCAGCCTGTCTTCAGCTTGCCTTGCTCACGCAGTTCATGATGAATGCAATCCTTATTCACAAGGAATTCTAACCTTCTTACACTGCACTAAGTATCATGGGCATCCTGTGGTGTTTTAACTACACCTGGGTAGCCTGCTAATATCACAACTAATAGTTACACTACCCTTTCACCTAGATCTCAACTGGGTCTCCATTGGAACTAACATGCATGTAGCTAATAATAGTAAATCCTCAGTTGCATGTGAGATCACTGATTGTGAATTAATTAATATTTAATTCACTTGATCTCTCACTAGTGCATTTAACAGTCGCAACTAGCACAACTGACTTTAACTCACTTCACCGAGTTAAACTGATTACAACCTGCATTAACTAATGCACCACTGCACTTCGAACTTTGTTACAACTAGAATTACTCTGCATGCCTCACCAACTACTCTCGACTCAAAATTCATGAGCAAACTAAGTTTATCACACTCAGTTAACTATTACAAGTTATTTTGAGATTAGATTACATTTTATTGTCCATCTTAATTAAGGGATAACTAAAATAGACACTGCACCAATTTTAGCCCACACCAGTGTAGGTGTTCCTAACACTTGTGGTCCCACACAAGTGTGGGTTTTGCTTGAACCTCTTGGTCCCACACTTATTGTAGGTGTTGCTTGTTGTTTTCGGATGCCAATTTCACTGTTTCTTGTTGCAAAATTCAACACTTCCTCTCAACAAGAAATGAATGTCCTTGCATGCGACATGCAACTCTTGCATGCGACATGCAACTCTTGCATGCAACACTTCTCTAGTGTTTCTCGCACATGCAACCTTTGCATGCAACACTTCTCTACTGTTTCTTACACATGTAGCATTTGCATGCAACACTTTCGAAACTGAATAGCCTTCAAACAACTAAATCAGTATAATGCATCCGTTATCATAGTCTTCTGACTGCTGCTAGCTACTGCACATGTCTACTGGATTCTCTACGCTGTTGACATCTGCATCCATACACTGCACTACTGCCAACTCTAATCCGCGCTCCAATATCCAACACCTATCACTTTGATTTCATGTCCTCCTGACATCTGACTTCATCAATCTAACTGATCCTGCTACTGCTTCTCTATGGGCTCCTCGTAGCTAGGTTCGATCCATGAGATGCACCATCTCTAGGACCCTGCCCAAATTTCTTCTTGGGATTAATTTTACACATCGCCCTACCTCACACCTGGAGGTATGGCTGCATGTACTCCCTCTGCCCATCTGGCTCGAACTTTCTTTGCATGAGTGTTTTCTGCCACTCCATGATCCTCTGGATGTGGCTGCTCCACATCTTGAGGTCCATTCTCACCTGCATACAAATCCATCTCCCTCTCAAGGGTCAATTGCATCGCTTTCTCACACTTCCCAATGGTTGGAAGCTCTGTAGAAATCACATCTACATCAAGTATATAGAGATTTTGCACACGAATCCCAATCTTCTTGGCTTTTCCTGTTGCTTTGTGTTGCATGAAAACTTTTCCTTCACTAAAAACAACATCATAGCCTCTATCTTCTAACATTGCAACTGAAACAAAAATTTTCTTTCAGCCTGGTACATGCATTACATCTTTTAATTGAAAGGGTTTACCTCACTGTCTCTGGAAGATAATGGTACCGATCCCGGTAGCATTGTACCTCCTGTCATCACCCATTTTGATTTTCATCTGGAGGTCCTTCTCCTCCAAGCTACTAAAAAGTTCCTTGTTTCCCGTCATGTTGAAAGATGCACCACTATCCAAGTACCACCCCAATCCCAATGCACTTGACACCATGAATGCGATCAATGAGAAGTCAAGCTCAAATTGTGAGGCCAAAGCCTCACCAGCTGCAGATTCTCCAACCTTCTTGTTCTTCTTATTTTGTGGACAAATTGTGGCATAAAATCCATGCTCGTGACAGTGAAAACACTTCACTCTGGACATGTCGCGCTCCTTTCCTTCTTCACCGGCCTCATATTTGGAATGGAATTTATTCCTCTTCCCTTTCTTCGCCTTGGCAGCCAAAGCACAATATTCTTCATCTTCATTCTTAGATGAAGATCCATCTCTGGTATTCCGTCTATAGGCCTTCTGCACCAAATCCAACTACAGCCGTTCCCAATCTGGCAATTTTTCCCTTCCATTGACAAAGTCTTGATAACTATTCCAACTCTTGGGAAGTTCTAGGAGAGATAGGCTCACCAAATTATCATCAACGACAATTATTCCTACACTCCCAAGCTTGTCCCGACATTGGGAAAACTTTGTTAAGTATATTGGAATATAATGTCATTAGTCTCCATCTTGATCTTCCTGAGTTTATGTTTGAGCGCCAATTTCCTATGGTCACTGTTGCTCTGAAATAGATCCGTCAAAGCCTTCCACATTGCACATGGTGTGGCTTTACCATGGAGGCTTGAGACAATGTGGTCTTGCACTCCCTCCAATAAGATTCTCCTCACCCTTGCCACTTTCTTTTGCCATGCATCAAGATTTGAAGCATCTGTCACAGCGGGTTTAGGAACATCATTGTCAATGAATTCCTTCAAGCCATTGTCTTCGAGTACTGCCTCCATCCTGTCTCTCCAAGCAATATAATTAAAGCTACCCTCGAGTGCATAATCCAATTTCAAGCCATTGAAAGCCATTTCGATCCTGAATCAGCTGTAGCACCAAGAAAGTCTTTCTGCAAATTCGAATTCTATTCAGTCTCAAACTCAGCTCCTCCTTCACAATTGTGATTTCTTGTGCTCTGATACCATGTAGAAAATTTATAACACAACTCTGATACCATGTAGAAATTATACAACAAGCATGTATATCATGGATTCAGTCTAATCTAACAATGTACTAAAGTTAAACACTGAATCACTTCTACAAATCAATTGCGAAATTAAAAACACAATCGCCAATCAAATGAAGCAAAGAAGAATCAATCAAACCACAACACAGATAATTTCCCGAGGAAATCTTGCTGCTCAAAACCCCTCTATCATATATTGTATATTCCACAAGGAATCATGAAACAATTACATACAACCTTCTCACAAGAGTCCTTTTGTATTCAACTAATTGTCTCACACTGATCCAAACAAAAATGGGCCAATACTCAGCCAATTCTCAGCCTGTCTTCAGCTTGCCTTGCTCGCGCAGTTCATGAGGAATGCAATTCTTATTCACAAGGAATTCCAGCCTTCCTACAATGCGCTAAGTATCATGGGCATCCTGTGGTGTTTTAACTACACCTGGGTAGCCTGCTAATATCACAACTGATAGTTACACTTCCCTTTCACCTAGATCTCAACTGGGTCTCCACTGGAACTGACATGCATGCAACTAATAATAGTAAATCCTCAGTTGCATGTGAGATCACTAATTGTGAATTAATTAATTTTAATTCACTTGATCTCTCACTAGTGTATCTAACAGTTACAACTAACACAGCGGACTTTAACTCACTTAACCAAGTTAAATTGATTACAACCTGCATTAAATAATGCACCACTACACTTCAAACTCTGTTACAACTAGAATTACTTTGCATGCCTTACCAACTACCCTCAACTCGAAATTCATGAGCTAACTGAGTTTATCACACTCAGTTAACTATTACAAGTTATTTTGAAATTAGATTACATTTTATTGTCCATCTTAATTAAGGGATAACTAAAATAGACACTGCACCAAATTTAGCCCACACCAATGTAGGTGTTGCTAAAACCTGTGGTCCCACACTAGTGTAGGTGTTGCTTGAACCTCCTGGTTCCACACTTAGTGTAGGTGCTGCTTGTTGTGTCCGGATGCCAATTTCACTGTTTCTTGTTGCAAACTTCAACATAAAACACGTATTCAATAAGTGGTAAATCATCGCACAACACATCTTCTTCACAAGAAAGTTAATGAATGTCTCTCAATTCATATGCGAGGGAGTGGTGGTATATTACATATTTTTCTCTTGTTAATGGAATATATCAATCTTGATTATATTCTCAACTCTTTGATTCAACAATCTATTTGTCCAATGAAGATAGCTTTCATATGGGATTTTCTTTGCATTCAATAATTTTGACGTCTCTAGTCTTGTTTTCTCTAGTGTTAGTCATGGTGCAATTGATTTGGGCACCCCCTACTTCACTAGTAGTTGTAGTCCGAAGCTCCTATCTATGTAATCTATCTACACCTCTCCACTCTCTTATTGGTTAGCATTTCCATTGCCAAGTCAATATATATGGATCCTCGAGAAATTATGGAAAATCATCTCATAATTAAGAATTTAAGTTACCTACAACCATGTCCACTTCCTTTCTCAACATAAAGATGAAGCATGTAAACAAGAAGTTAACCATTAATTCAAACACATGACATCTTTTAAGGAATCCTTCACTAGTACAAACAACAATTGAACATATTGGAAACTACCCACGAAACCATGTCTCAAAAATTTAAAGCATCACCTATCACTAATCCCACAACGTCTTTTCCTTTTCAACCATTTAGCCCTACATGGCTTCAACTTCAACTTACCCACCCGTCTAAATGCTTGGAAAACTTATGGAGGTATATGAGGAAAGCTCTTCAACAACAATACCAACTACTTCAAAAATTTCTTAGTCCTATATGTTTTCTTACATACTTCCACGGCATATTTTATATTAACTCCACGTGGAGAGACATAGGCGTCATATGCACCGTTTAACCTAACTCGAGGTGGGCAGATATATACCTCATCCACACGTTTAGCTATGACCCCACACGATTCATGGAAGAGAGTTTTTAAATATTTCCACGACATCTTTTATATTATCTCCACGTGGAGAGATATACGCCTCATATGTACGCGTTTAACTTAACTCTAGGTGGGCAGATATATACCTCTTGCACACGCTTATCTGAACTCCACTTCAACAAATATATACCTAATTTGCATCTGAAGTTTCTGAAATTAAAAGTTGAAAGGCTTATTATAACAATGGAATGTATTTAAAATATGACAAATTTTGTTTTTTCAGAAAAATCTACGAATTTGATATAAAATCATGAATCGTGCAAGGTAACATTGGGGTGTTTTTTAATTTACTTAACATTTTGAAATATACTTAAATAATTGTTTTTTATTTATTTATTTTACCATGTTAAAATAAATAATATATAATTGTTATTGTGCGGAGAGGCGCATTTTATAGCCTGTTGGCTTTAAAAATAATTTACATAACCATATAAATAAATAATTAAAAATAAATTTAAAATATGAAGAGTTTTATGAACACTCAAAAAAGAAAAAGACATGGTAAATAAATAAACATATAAATAAAGCAGAGGTATGGTAAATACAAGTATGGTAAATAAATATAAATATAAATAAATTAGAGGTATGGCAAATAAATAATCTCTCTTTTTCTATTTACTACATAATCTTCTTTATATTTACAAAAATTCAAAAATAAGTTTTAATTAGGTGAAACCGATGGGCCAAACACGGTGGGACAAATTATTATTAATACCATGCGCAGAATATCATGGGCCAAATTCCATATTTATAAAAAAGGTATAAAAATGTAAGGTAAATAAATAAAAGTATATCAAATAGGAGTAGAAATCAACATCTAATTATATTTGAAGCCAATGGACCAAATACCATGGACCAAATTAATAATAATACCATGAAAAAAAAAAACATTATCAACCCTAACATTAATATTAAAATATTAATACTAATATTATTATTGTTATTATTATTACTAAATCTAATATTGATATTAATATATTATAATATTAAAATTATTGAATTTAATAACTTTATATATATATGGGATGGAATAACAAAGACATATGATAGAGGTAGAGAAATAGAGTGAGTGACAAGAGAGAGATTGAAATAAACTGAAGGAGGGGGGAGAGGAGGAACACGAGGGAGATTGAGATAAATTGAAGGAGGGGGGAGAGGAGGAATGAAGAGAGAGAGAAAGAGAGGATTTGAGGGCAGAGAGAGAGAGAGAGAGAGTGGGAGGGGAAGGGGTGAATATAGAGGGAGGGAGGCGATAAAGGGAAAGAGAGGAAGGACAAGAGAGAGTACTTGAGAGAGAGGAAGAGAGTGATGGGGGAATATAGAGGATTGTAGGGGAAAGAGAGAGGGAGAGAGTGAGTGATGGGGGATGAGAGAGGGAGGTAGGAGAGAAAGGGAGAGAGAGGAAGGAAAAGAGAGGGGACTTGAGAGAGAGGAGGAGAGAGGGAGGGATAGAGAGATGGAGTTGTAGGGGGAGAGAGGGAAGGATAGAGAGATGGAGCTGAATGGGAGAGACTAAGGGATAGAGAAATGGAGTTGGAGGGGGGGATAGGGATGGATATAGAGATGGAGTTGGATGGGGAGAGAGGGAGGGAAGAAGAAAGACATAGATAGTAACAAGTGGAGAGAGTGAGGGAGTGATAAGGGAGATATGGAGAGAGAGTGTGTATGTTTGGGGGTGAGATAAAGAGAAAAGGAATAAGAGATTGGGAGAGTGGGGGAGATAATGAGAGAGAGAGAGGCATATAGTTACAGAGTTAGACCGAGAGAGAGAAGTGGGAGAGAAAGGAAGAGAAAGAGTGGAGAGAGGTAGGGAAAGAGATATGGAGATGGAGGGGGAGAGAGAGGGAGGTAAGAAGAAAGACACATAGAGTAAAGGTTAGAGAGAGAGAGAGAGAGAGAGAGAGAGAGAGAGAGAAATAAGGAATATGGAGGGACAGCGAGAGAGAATAACAGGAGGGAAGAGAGATAGAAGCAGGGGAGAGGAAGGAAAGGGGAAGAGAGAGAGAGGGATGGAGAGGAGGAGGGAGTGATATATAGACATATTGGAGAAAGAGAGTGTATTTTTTTGGGGTGAGATAAAGAGACAAAGAAGGAGAGATGGAGGGACATATAGATATATATGGAGGGGGAGAGAGGGAAGAAAATTTCTTACAATAGATGCATTGATTTCAGTGTAGATGGTGATTTTTAATCTTATATGATTGCTTGCACTAGATGCATTTATTTTAGTGTAGGTTTTGATTTATAACGATATTTGATTATTGCACTAGATGCATTGATTTTAATGTAGATGATTTCTAATTCTATTTGATTGCTTGCACTAAATGCATTGATTTTAGATGGTGATTTCTAATCCTATTTGATTGCTTGCACTAGATGCATTAATTTCAATGTAGATGTTGATTTATAATTATATTTTATTTCTTACACTATATGCATTTATTTCAATATAAATGATTTATAATCCTATTTGATTGATTGTACTAAGTGCATTGATTTCAGTGTAGATGGTGATTTATAATCCTATTTGATTGCTTGCACTAGATGCATTGATTTTAGTGTATATGTTGGTTTCTAATCATATTTTCTTACTTGCACTAGATGCATTGATTTGAGTGTAGATGTTGATTTCTAATCCTATTTGATTACTTGCATTAGATGCATTGATTTCTGTGTAGATTTTGTTTTCTAATCTTATTTGATTCCTTGCATTAGATGCATTGATTTCAGTGTATATGTTCATTTATGATTTGATGTAATTGGATGTATGATGGTACATTAGTTTTAAAGTCATTGAATTAATAGTGTGCATTGATTTCAGTGTAAGCACAAAAAATTATTGACAATGTAGAATGATTTTTGTGTTATAGTAATTAAACCTAATAATATTGGAGAGCAAGAGAGACAAGGTATGGTGTTTACTACAAGAGCTCGAGCTAAATATTTGAATGGTTTATGATTTATGATTTCTACTGTAATTTTATATTATAATATTAAAATTATTAAATTTAATAGCTATATATATATATATATATGAGATGGAAGAACAAAGACATATGGTAGAGGTAGAGAAATAGAGGGAGTGACAAGGGAGAGATTGAGATAAACTGAAGGAGAGGGGAGAGGAGGAATGAAGAGAGAGAGAGAGAGAGAGGTAGAGAAGGGTAAGAGAGGGAGAGTCAAAGAGAGAAATAGAGTGATGGGGGAAGAGAGAGGATTTGAGGGCGCAGAGAGAGAGAGAGAGAGAGAGAGAGAGAGAGCGGGGTGGGGGGGGGTGAATATAGAGGGAGGGAGGCGATAAAGGGAGAGATAGGAAGGACAAGAGAGAGTACTTGAGAGAGAGGAAGAGAGTGATGGGGGAATATAGAGGATTGTAGGGGAAAGAGAGAGGGAGAGAGTGAGTGACGGGGGATGAGAGAGGGAGGTAGGAGAGAAAGGGAGAGAGAGGAAGGAAAAGAGAGGGGACCTGAGAGAGAGGAGGAGAGAGTGAGGGATAGAGAGATGGAGTTGTAGGGGAGAGAGGGAAGGATAGAGAGATGGAGCTGAATGGGGATAGACTTAGGATAGAGAAATGGAGTTGGAGGGGGGGATAGGGACGGATATAGAGATGGAGTTGGATGGGGAGAGAGGGAGGGAAGAAGAAAGACATAGATAGTAACAAGTGGAGAGAGTGAGGGAGTGTCAAGGGAGATATGGAGAGACAATGTGTATGTTTGGGGGTGAGATAAAGAGACAAGACATAAGATATTGAGAGAGTGGGGGAGATAATGAGAGAGAGAGAGGCATATAGTTACAAAGTTAGAAGGTGAAGAGAGAGAGACCGAGAGAGAGAGGTGGGACAGAAAGGAAGAGAAAGAGTGGAGAGAGGTAGGGAAAGAGAGATGGATATGGAGGGGGAGAGAGAGGGAGATAAGAAGAAATACATAGAGAGTAAAGGTTGGAGAAATACAAAGAGAGAGAGAAGGACTGATAAGGAATATGGAGGGAGAGTGAGAGAGGATAGCAGGAGGGAAGAGAGATAGAAGCGGGGGAGAGGAAGGGAAGGGGAAGAGAGAGAGAGGGATGGAGAGGAGGAGGGAGTGATATATAGATATATTGGAGAAAGAGAGTGTATGTTCTTGGGGTGAGATAAAGAGACAAAGAAGGAGAGATGGAGGGACATATAGATATATATGGAGGGGGAGAGAGGGAAAAATATTTCTTACAATAGATGCATTGATTTTAGTGTAGATGGTGATTTCTAATCCTATATGATTGCTTGCACTAGATGCATTTATTTTAGTGCAGGTTTTGATTTATAATGATATTTGATTACTTGCACTAGATGCATTGATTTTAGTGTAGATTATTTCTAATTCTATTTGATTGCTTACACTAAATGCATTGATTTCTGTGTAGATGGTGATTTCTAATCCTATTTGATTGCTTGCACTAGATGGATTAATTTCAATGTAGATGTTGATTTATAATTATATTTTATTTCTTACACTATATGCATTTATAGTGTGGAGATTCTGAGTTTTGTATCTAAAAATCTACACCACAGAAATCTACAATCTATCATATGCATTTATTTCAATATAAGTGATTTATAATCCTATTTGATTGATTGCACTAAGTGCATTGATTTCAGTGTAGATGGTGATTTATAATCCTATTTGATTTCTTGCACTAGATGCATTGATTTTAGTGTATATGTTGGTTTCTAATCATATTTTCTTACTTGCACTAGATGCATTGATTTGAGTGTAGATGTTGATTTCTAATCCTATTTGATTACTTGCATTAGATGCATTAATTTATGTGTAGATTTTGTTTTCTAATCTTATTTGATTCCTTGCATTAGATGCATTGATTTCAACATATATGTTCATTTCTGATTTTATGTAATTGGATGTATGATGGTACATTAGTTTTAAAGTCATTGGATTAATAGTGTGCATTGATTTCATTGTAAGCACAAAAAATTATTGACAATGTAGACTGATTTTTGTGTTATAGTAATTAACCTAATAATATTGGAGAGCAAGAGAGACAAGGTATGGTGTTTACTACAAGAGCTTGAGCTAATTATTTAAATGGTTTATGATTCATGATTTCTATTGTATTTTTCATATAATTGATATGGAAAGATGACAAAAATAACAAGGGTGACAATAAGAATAATAGAAGAAAATAGTTTGATATTGATCACAATGAAGGCTATTTGTAATTAACTACATTCTAATTATTCACATTTCTATCATTCAATATTATTACATTGTCACTTTGCATTCAAAAAATTTATTTCATCATTTTTTATCATTAAATTTATTTTACAATATTTATCATCTCAACAAATTGAGGTAACTAAGAAAATTTAAAATTAAAATGAATAAATCTCAAACATATTTAGCATATTTAAAATGGTTATATTAAATTAGATGTATTTACATATTATTGATAAAATTAATCATATGTTTCTCATATTATCGATATATTTTCCTTGGTCGCGCACGATTGAAACCAGCCTAGAGCCATCTTAAGTACGGATCTATCAAGCACCGAGAGGGATCAAATCCCTAGAGGTGCAAACCTCTTTTGAGTGAAAAACTTGAGGAAATGTTTGCACCTCGAGAGATTTGATCCTCTTGGCGCTTGATAGATCCGTACTTAAAATGGATCTAGGCTGGTATAATAAATTTAAATATCGTATAAATGCATAAAATTAGTAACAAAAAATAATCCTTCTGAAATACACCTGAAACTATATATATAACCAATAATCTTTACAAACTATACTTTCACACACACACACATATATAACTGTAACACCCAGATTTAATTTCTTTAAATGACATTTCAAATTAGACATTGGAGTTTCTTTTAAAATTAAATAGGATTAACAAACATGTTAATCAATTTATGAACAAGAGTTATTTTATTTGAATAAAAGATTTAATTATGGCATGTTTCCATAAACTGATGGTAAAAGTTTTCCAAGATTCCAGAGTAGTTAGATTAAGTAGTTATTTTCCAAGATTCCAGAGTAGCTGGATTAATGAGTTATTGGCAGTTACCTTTCCTCTGGGGATAAAAGGAAAATCCTAGAGAAGGAAAGGGGTTTTGTTGAAGAAAAGAGAAACAACTAGAGAGTTGAAAGGAGAGAGTGTCCACAGCTGGTAGAACCAGTGGAACTCTACTACTTGACGTTGGAGGAGAAATTGGACAGGGGTCTTGAGGTCTACCTCCTAGAGAATTGCTATGCAATCCTACTCTGGTGAGGAGCACGGGGGGAGTTGAGGACGTCATTGCCTCTCTCACGGTTGGGTGGATGCCATCAACCTTACTTATACGAGATAAGTATTACAAGACTGGAATGAAATGGAATAATGAGTTCTCATAAAATATTTATATTTTAATTATAAATCTTCCGGGAAATCACATAAGAAATTTTGGAACCGACGCGTTTCGAACTACCAACTGTCGTTCATCCAAAATTTCTTATGTGATTTCCTGGAATATGGATCATAGAAGCTTGCACTCTCAAAATATTTATAATTATATTAATCCCTATAAATATTTTTTCTGTGCAATTGTGAAATCTTGGTTACAAGAAATAGACAAGGATAAATGCCTAGATTTCTGAATATTGTATAAACAAATTTTCCTAGAATAGTTTTTCTATTTAATGATATCTAGCAACACACCAATGGAAATCATGTAGAAAACAAACGACAAGATGGACAGTTAGTCCATTCAGGGAGGAACTTCCCCAAACGGGACAATCTGTCATGTAAAGAAGAATAAAAGAAAATACACAGATTGGGGGTTGGGTATTAACCCTCTTGAGGTGGTCTGGTCACCTATCTGCTTTCTCCTACTATGAAAAATTATAACTGAAGAGAAAAATCCAGGAAAAGAAATTGAACAGGAATAGAAAAATGTAGACCTATTTGCCAGATTTAGTTAATTGCAAATACAGTAAACACCTATTATTTAAATAATATAACATAGAAAATTTAATATTGAAAACAAGAGATGTATAAATATTTACAGTTACAACAACATCCCTCGTGGGAAGAAGCAAATCACCACGATAAAATATACACATAAAACAATGTGCAATAACTTCAAAACAGAGGCAAGATGAGCGAGAAGTGCTCAAGCATAGAACAATAATGAAGTTTAAGAAAATACTTAAGAAAATAAGAGTCTTTCATGTACATTATCGGTGTTACGAATTAAGTTTCAGATAAGCCGAATTTGCATGACTATTATAACCAATATTCCAAAGAAATTACTAGAATAATAAACGCACAGAGTTCATAACTCAAACCGCCTCAAAATGTCTATATTTAGAAAATATTTGCAATTTTAATAGTGAATATACATTTTTGTGGAAAAATCAGAAAAAGAGAAGGAACAGAGGGGTTGTTCCAAAAAAACCTCATAACCGAAATACCATTACGAGAAACAAATTTTAACGGTGTTACTGATAAGTTACCAACGCACAACTCCAAACAAATGAGAAAGGATAAATAAACTGTTCAGCTTATATATTAAGCCCTTGAAGGGTTTGTCCAAATAGAAACGAATCCGAACTTAGAGCTTCAAGCTCATTTAAACAAATCATAAACCATTTTTCCAAAACGTTAAGAGCAGTCCTGTAAAGAAACGAGGAATCTAGTTACCCTGAAGAACTTCGAAATACCTGTAGAAGAGAAATGAACGACGTTAGACCGGGAGTGAAAACATAGGGACATAACGCTTTGGGAATTGCGGGGTTTCAGAGATACCTGTAGGGCGAGAGAAAAAAAAATATTAGTTCTTGGAAGATTTAATGTTATACCCAGATTAGAGAACGAAAATGTAAGAACTGGGTTGTGATAGATTGCTTACCTTTTGTGGTCCAAGAAGGCAAGCTCTACAAATCTAGTGATAGAAGCTTAATCAAAAGAGAAACAATGGTAAATTATACTCATTTAATCACATAAAAAGTAATAGAAGACACTTGAACCGAGAAGAATTTGTTCACCTGTTTCAGCCGCATAGGTTGTAACTCTATTGACGAAGTCCAAACCATGTGGTATGGTCCCTTGTGGATTAAGTGCAGTTTGAAGAACGTAAATCCCTTGCAGTATAGTATATTCATTACAGTTAAGCAGGCAACGATGAGGAGCATAAACGTACCCTTAAAACCCCAACAACCCATTATAAGCAGACCAGTAAGTGAAATGCAACTCTAGAATAGAGCCATGATAAGATTGGAGGCGTCGTCGCTTACCGGGTTAGGCAGAACACCAAAGGAGAAGGCTGCACTGTGTAGGAGTTGTAGAGAGGCGGCTGCCCAGGCGCGACGCCAAATGAAAGATTAGTTAGGGTTCGGGGGGGGGGGAGGGGGTGTAGTGGAATACCCTAACCACCCCAAAACTCATTACGTCTGTTGATCAAAATGGAGAGCCATTGACGATGGACAAGCTTCCAAATGTCCCTCTATTAAATGAAAATTATATCTGAGACTATGGAGGATCTAGAATATATATCAAAAAAATCTGCAGATAATAAGTAGCAATGGTACTTGGTGCTACATATTAATTACATTGGTTTTTATTTTTTGGAAAAATCATTTCCATAGTTCCATTGACATAAACCTATATATGTGATGTATTAGATCAAATCCAAACCTAGGGCTAAGAGCATGCCTTAACCAACATCACTTTTCACCTAGGTGTAAAAACAATACATTTTCCCAACTCATTTTTCGAGTTTAAATTAAGAATGAAGTTTAGAGAGTTAGTTGATAAAATTATGTGGAAAATGGTTAATTAGAATAATGATTAAGATAACATTATCTTAATGAATGTTACAACATATAGTTAAAACCTAATGAATATGTATAAATATTTATGAATGTGTTAAGATGTAATTATATGTTCTTTTCATTATTAGTATTAACTTAGGGATTATTGTTAGAAGTAATTTAAAAAAAAAAAAATGAAAGGTAAAGAGTTTATGGTTAGATGTTACAATAACCATAATTTAATTATTTATTTATTTATTTTTAAGTTAAAGATAGCCCATAAGAAAAATTGCTTTTTAGTTTGGTTCTTGTATTCTGTCTTTTTCCTATGAAATTTTACAATAAATATTTCTAATTAGTTTCTGACAATCCTTGATAAATAAATTATTCCAAAACTAACTACCAAAATATGTTGTTGACAATCCTTGATGAATAAATTATTCCAAAAACTAACTACCAAAATATTTGGTTGCCACTATTCCAAAAACTAACTAACAAAACATATGGTTCCACTATTCCAAAAACTAACTACCAAAATATGTGGTTTCCACTGCTAAAACGACAGTGAATTGCATAAAATATTATACAAGTTGGTTAAATTATACAAGTTATTTCCAGAAAATATTTAGGAAATACTGAAGTAAACACAACTAACAACCTACACACATACAAATAATTTATTGAATATTACGCTCATTCAACAAAGTGGCACACATATTTTTCGGACAATTTTCCCCAGAAAACCCCAATGTGGGAAAACCGGTGCAACAGATATGAGGGTTTATTATTATTATGTAGAATTCGAGTACAACAAATTTGGGCACACAATTGGTTAACCTGACAGAGAAAATAATAGATCTGCAGCAATGACTATTGTTCTGAGACCAAAACCTTGGCTGATCCACACCCTCAAACGATATTTACAAGACTTAGCCAATTTCTGGCCCTAGAAATCCCAACGCTGCCCCTAAAGCCCCAATGTCAGCCCTGCTAGGTTCTACGTGCCCCTGCGTTGCTCAAAAGGGGTTTGTGTAACCCCAGAATGGGTGACGCAATCCTTACGCTGCCCTAGAAGGCCTCTGCGTAACCCTGGTGGCCTCCTGAAGCTGCAACACTGCCCCTCCCGGGCCTGCGTAGTGGTTGAAGCTTTTTCACATTGCAGCTGCTACTGTTGTCCTTGCTTCTCTCTGCTGCTCCTGAATGCTGCTCCTCTACCTCTTGCCGAATCTTGGCTCCAGGATCAGATCACCCCCTCAACCAATAATACCGCTCTCTACAGAAAACTATTCTGGAAATTCTTAGCAAACTCTCCCTAGAATTCCAGCTCAGTCTCTCAGCTCTGCCTCCGTGTGTGTGTCTCCAACTGACCCTCGAGCCTTTCTTTTATACTTTTTCTTGAACACATCAACGGTCGTGATTACATCTCTTATCAACTGCTGAGATTTAAAGACTGCTTGATCCGTGTCACTTAGAACATTTCAGCACATGTGTTTAATTAATTCACTTTAATTTTTCTAATTTCCTAAGTTTAGACTTAGGGTCCTCATTTAAAAAATTAATTATTTGAATAACTTCAACACCAGATGAAATTTATCGAAACGCTTTCTGGGTTTTGGAGGTGATGTGTTTCTTAGCCCCCCCAAAAAGTTTCAAGGTTAGCACACACTCGATTATACCCCGATACACAAAATATCAACACTCCCTCTTAGCACAGAGTGTGCTCTAGCAATGCATCCACACCATGTATCGCAAGATCTTGGAATTGGTCTCTGCACTGCTGATGCTTGGTCTGCATCCCTCCATCCACTATGCTACTTCTCTCTATACCACTTCCCATGTTATTTCCACTGACACTACCACATCTATACTGCAACTCCCTCTCAAATTTTTGCATCATGCTGCCCATATCACTGCCACTGCTAACTGTTGCACTGCAACTTAGTTGCCGAGAAGTAAGCAAATGAAAGACTCCTGCCCAATCGTTGACAAATAGGTCAATCTACATCCCATCATTGAAACTCCCTTAGCTATTGCTTTATGCTGTCCCCCTGAAGCCACTGCACTGCTACAACTTTGCACTACGTGAGCATTGCCTCTCTGTGTTGCTGAAGTCCCATAAGCCTCTATGCCACTGCCTCTACATTGTTGCTGCCTCTGCACTATGCTTCTCCCTCTACATCATCTCAGCACTGCCTTCTGCTTCACTGCGAACTTTTGCATTCATCTCCTACTTGTCCCGCTACCATCTTAAGGCTCTCGTAGCTCGTATGTGATCCAAGAGTTGGGCTTACTCAAGGATCTTGCCATCACCATCTATAGCTGCTCTACAGATCAATGTCACCCCACTTATGTGGCTCATGAGCACTCATGGCTACATCATCATCACTCTCATCATGCTTTGCCATTGCAGCCTTGGAATTAGAAGCTCCTTTTTCCTTCTTCTTAGGAAAAGTGTTGGCGAAGTGTCCAAGTTCGCCAAAATTAAAGCACCATACCTTAGATAGGTGCCTCTTCTTCTTCCCTTGCTGCCTTTGTTCCTTCGATGCAAGGGGTTCATCATCTTGCTCTTCTTTCTTCACTCCGACAGTTCCGCTGCTACTATTCTACCTCTTGGTGATCCTCCTGATCTCTTCTTGGCGGAGGATTGCCCACATGTCTTCCTAGGATGGTAACGCTACCCTGCCCAATATGCTTTGGACAAATGTTTCTTATTCCTCGGTGACTGCATTCAGGGAAGTCCTTACCAAGAGCCCTTCGTCTGGAGGTGCACCCATGGCTATCAATTGATCCCTAATAGTCTGAAGACGGAAAAGAAAGGGATCTACCTCCTCACCATTTTCCATTTGGAATAGCCTCATCTGATTCTCTAGAAGTATATTTCGTTGAACGAAGCTTCCTTGATACATTGCCTCTAAAGTGATCCACATCTCATTTTCCATCTGCTTTCCAGTAATGTGTGGCACGACATGATCCTTTACTCCGTCCATAATCAAACGCTTAGCCCGTGCTTGATTTTCAATAAATTTATTCAGAGGATCAGGATCTGCAGGCTCAACTAAGAAATTCTCTGCATGGTTCTTGATGTCATACTCATCCAGGACTGATAATATCCTAGCCCTCCAAATGAAAAATTTGGAAACACTGTCCAACCTCTCCTAATCTCTCAGCGCATGAGAAGCCATCTAGCTCAAATCTGACGGAAACAATACTCTTCTCCCTCTTTCTGTGGAAACACAGAAATGCTGGATATGGGTATATTGGTGACTAGAAACCCTCTAGAAACTGCTCCTTCTGAAAAATGATTTCCCTCTTGGAAATCTTCAGCTAAAAAATCGGGCAGTTCTCTCTGATCCTCCTGATCGAATCTCAGATCTGTTTGGCTCAGATCTATTGAGTGATTGTCTTCCGCCCGCTTTTGTTGACTTAGTTAGGCACAATTCTACACTGGCAGAATCTCTACCACACCAGCATTGCTGAAGAACTGAAGCACTGCTTCCGGATCTCGACAAACATACAAGAATATTGGACTTCTTCCCTCTGGATGGCCTCTACGTGAGCAGACTGGCCTAGCACAACTTCTACACTGCTCAGAAGTGGATTGCGTAACCCCTGACTGGGTGACGCATTCCTTATGCTGGCCTGGAAAGCCTCTATGTAAGCTTAACAATCTTCTGAAGCTGCAGTTCTGCCCCTCGCTGGGTCTGCGTCCTCCTGCTGATGAGCTGCCCTCTTCGGATTTCTGCTGCTTTTGCTGCTACCTTGCAAAAAAATATTCTTCAGCTGATTTTCTGGAGATTCAGCTTGATCCGCGATCGCTAGGATACCATGTGAAAATTTCTAAATACAATAATGTAGAAACCCTACTGTAGTATCTTGGTTTACTTCTCCTACTTGTGCTTAAATTATAGAATTCTTTTCCAAAAAATATTCATAAAATACTGAAGTAAATGCAACTAACAACCTACACACATATAGATCATTTAAATAATATTACGCTCATTCAACAAAGTGACACACATATTTTTAGGACAATTTTCCCCAGAAAAACCCAATGCGGGAAAACCGGTGCAACAGATATGAGGGTTTATTATTATTATGTAGAATATGAGTACAATGTAGAAATTTAAATAACTGATATATTATTCACCGAGATTCTCCTGATCACACACTATTTTAGCTTCATGCATAATACAGAATCTCTTCTACCATTCATCATCACATGCGGAAATAAAATCAATTGCATGCATACATTAAAACCGCAAACAATCACACATATGAACACAATATTTAATGGGAAAGCTTAAAGCTGAAAACCCCCACTATCTGTATATTATATGTCATGGAGATCATGTAACAATCATAGTACAAAAGCTTCTCACGAGCTCTCATGCACACCCTCAATTGCTACACACTATCAAGCTAGATCTAGCAAAACACATGCTCCAATCTTTTGCCACTTGATAGCCAGCCTCTATTGCGTAATTAATGCTATGGGATGGCTTCATTAAAAAGATAAACCACCTGGCTTGAACTGCGCAATCCTCATGGGCTACTCCACCTATCTGTGTGTTGCAAATAGCAACAGTATAGTCACAACTGATAGTTAACCTGCTCTTTCGCCTATCTCTGCACTGGTCTCCACTCAAACTGTCCATGCACTGCAGTTAACTGATGCATTCTTTAGTTGATTAATGAGTTTATAATTAGTGAATTAATTAATAATTAATTCACACCACTCTCACTAATTGTATCAATTAGTTAAACTGAATACAAATAGCTCAACTATGTTTAGATTAGTTAAACCGAATACAACTCCACTAACTTCCTCAATCAACTCCACCAAACTCTGTCACATGAGTTCTAACTGAAGTATCCATGCAATAGCTCCACTTAACCCTCAGGAATAGCGTAATTCCTTCTGTCAGCTCCTGTGCCACATCTGTGCACTTAACTGAAGTGCTCCAAGGGAATAAGATAATGTTTAGAGTCTAAATATTATTAAGAGCTAATAATATTCGACATATCTATTTTTAGACTGGCAATCTAAAAATAGATTTCGCCCAGTATGTCTAAAAATAGAAGTCCATCTATTTTTTCCGACTTGACCAACCATCCACAAATAGCATCCTGCAACTCATAGAACATGATCCATATGTCTAAAAATAGACTTTGCGCCAAAAATAGCCCGCGGGCCCACTTAGTGAAGGCGACTCCTTTCCACTAAGCTCATCATCTTGTTGCAATCTCAACATACAACAAATCTGGGCACCCAAGTGGTTAACCGAAGCCAGAGAAGAAATAATGAATCGCAACAACACCCTGATGAGATAAAACCTAGGCGGTCGTACCCTCGAACGAGTTTACAAGAAATCGACCTGAATTTCTGGCTAGAAACTCCGGTGCTAAACTGGCATGGAGCGCCACAAAACCACGCCTCTCTCTACCTTCACTTTGTTTTAATAAAATGGGTGACACAGTCTTTATGCTGCCCTGGAAGGCCTCTACGTAACCCTGGTGGCCTCCTGAAGCTGCAGCGCTGCCCCTTCTCGACCTGCGTAGTACTTGCGTAGAGGCTGAAGCTTTTGTGCTACACAACTGCTGTGTAGCTGTTGTTGCTACCCTTGCTTCTCTGCGCTGCTCCTAAATTCTTCTTCTCTTCCTCTTGATGACTCTTGGCTTTGGGATCAGATCATCCCCTCAACCAATACTACCCCTTGTTGGAGAAAATTCTTCTGAAATTCTTAGCAAACCCGCCCTAGAATTCCAGCTCAGTCTCTCAGCTCTGCCTCTATGTGTGTGTCTCCAACTGACCCTCAAGCCTTTCACTTATACTTTTTCATTGAACACATCAACGGTCGTGATTACATCTCTTATCAACGACTGAGATTAAAATACTGCTTGATCCGCGTCACTTAGAACATTTCATCACATGTGTTTAATTAATTCACTTTAATTTTTCTAATTTCCTAAGTTTAGACTTAGGGTCCCCATTAAAAAGATTAATTATTTGAATAACTTCAACACCAGATGAAATTTCTCCAAACACTTTCTGGGTTTCAGAGGTGATGTGTTTCTTATCCTCTTCACAATTTTTTAGGGCTAAAGCACACTCGATGCTACCCCAATACACAAAATATCAACAGTTCACTCCCCAATGGATGCCTCAAGCATGACCAAACCGTTGTTGTGCATGTCACATATTATGGTGTAAACTCCCGAGTGCCGAAAAACCGCTATCTTGGTTTCTCCGACGAATACCTTTCGGAAGATCGCCTCCATCGAGGAACCTCCTTTCAACTTGTTGTCTACTCGGTTCAATCCTATGACTTAGTTCCAAGATAGAGTCACGCTGCAATCAATCCACTCAATCCTCATCTATGGCGATGTTTTGTGTCCAACTTCCCATTTAGCTAAATAGTTTGTTTCCTGATTACCTTCCCTCTTAGTATGCATAGGGATCACGTAGTCAAAATTTAGCAATAGTTCCCCAATGTTGTTTGTTGCTTCTTGAAGATGCCAACTAGTGATAAATGTTGACACCTAATCTTTGGGATTATGAAATTGTATGTAAATATTTTAAATAGAGAAATAAAAGAAGTTGGAAGACGAAGAGACATGGAGAGGTGAAACCCAATAGTCTCCCTCTCCTTGTATATATTCATATCCTCTCTTAATACAAAACAACAAATTTATTTGTGGAGTTACCCCTGGCCTAACATGGTATCAGAGCACAAGTCCCTTTTTTAGCAAATTTTCTGCTCTGTAACTCCTATTCCATGCCATACCCTGTCCCTTTTAACCCTTTTATCATTTCATTAATTATATACTGTCTCTTGGTCATATGTGATGGAGGGAGCATCATCATTTTCATGTATTTCTCCTCTGCGTCAAGCATTGAAGAGGCATTGATTTTGGTCATAACTCTTGGAATCGAAGCAAACTGTGACCTTGGTCGATATATGTTGAAGACCATGAGGTGAACCCGACATGAATCTAGTACTCGAGCACTGGCCTGGTGGTGTTGTGGTTTGGAGATACCAGACAACTTTCGATTGTGTAAAATTCCAGGTACCACGTTGAATGCGTTGAATTCTATGAGGACTAAACGTTGCATTGAACTAGACACTGGTGAAAGCATGTCGAAACTCCAGTTATTCCTAGCAATCGATGTGTGGTATGATATTTGTTCCCTGTTGTGTCATTAAAAAAAATGAATATTGTGCGTTAAGTTCTTGCATATATATGGGGTTGTATGAAGACCAGGGGAATGAGACAAGGGCCATAATTTTTTTTTTTGGGTGTGTGTGCTTCCTTTTCGCCAATCGTGTGTGATGTCTGTGCTTAGTTCAAAGGTATGAATTTTTAATGGGGTTGATACATATGCATGCATTATTTGAAGCATGGTATATTAAACGCCTTATGGTGAACGATGAATCTTTTGAATGTGTATGGTATATATGGTGAAGCTTATATGTGCATTGGGATTTCAAAATGAGTCATATGGTCATCATTGTGTTATATGGTATACAAATACATATATGGGGTATATGGAAGACATATAATATATATTTGATGAATGGAGGTTTGTATACTCACATTAAATTATTGATTTTGTATAGGGAAGAGTGAAATTGATAATGAAGTTTTTAAATAAGTTTTGTAAGAAGATAGCAAGTAAGGTTTCAATTATTTTGGAAATTTAAAGCACATTGTCCTCTTTTATGATGCATTCACTAATATCCATTGTGGGAGTAGTTCTCTTTGGAAAAGAGAACTATCATGAGTGGTCTAGGAAGATAAAACACACCCTCATTTTCAATTAACTTTGGAAAATAATTTGTGAAGGAGAACAAGACAATGCACCTAAAAAGCCTACTTTAGATAAGGAGCTTTCCATCTGGGAAAACAAGAATAACAAGGCATATGCCTTGATTGCAGCATTAGTAAATGAAGAGGTGATTCATCATATTTCACCATTTTCAAATGCCTTTGAAGCCTTAAAGAAGATGAATGAATTATATGACTCAACTCTGAGCTTGAATTTGTTCAATTGATGGTTAAGTTATTCTATCTTGAGTTGAAAAATGATGACCCTCTTGCCTTAGCATCAGAAATAAGATCCATTATGCATGACATAAAATAAACTGGTGTTCAAATAGATGTTCCTGTCACTGCTTATATCAAGGCACTATATACCACTTATTCACATTATCTTGAGTCATTGCAAGCAAGTGGAAAACTTAAGGAGATTTCCTTTGACTCTGTTGAGAAGAAATTTGTTAAAAGAGAGAATTATTTTGGGAAGAATACAAATCCTCGGTCTTCTCAAGAATATTTTTGCCTTACACATAAAGAGAAAAATCATGCACAAGATTCTTCTAGAGGAAGAGGTGGTCGAAGAGGAAGAGGAAGGAAGAATTTAGAGGCATGGGGGGAAAACATTTCTAAGGATAAAGGTATGATATTCATTGCATACGATGCAATAGAGATGGACATGATGCTTCCACATGTCAGCTGCCTTGGGACATAATCGAGCAAGAAATAAATGAAGAAAAAGGTAAAACACTTGGTAAAGGGAAAGGAAAAGCACCCGAGTCCACTCATTATGTTGTGACACATTGCAACATTGGAATAACTGAAGACTTATTCAATGCTTCATTTGCTTCATGGAAATATGCTTGGTTTCTTAATTCAGGAGAAACTTGCCACATGAATTTCAGAATAGATTTCTTTGAAGAATTCACTGATAATGTTGATGGAGCAATATATTTTACAGACAAGTCAAAAATCAAGCCATTAAGGCTTGGCACCACTAGGCTCAAATTGTTTGGACTTCTAAAATTTCTTATACATGATTTTTTATACCTCCCAGAGTTGAGGATAAACATTTTGTCTTTGGTCCACGTCCGCCAGCAAGGACAATCCATTGATATATTTGATGGAAAGTTTGAGGTCAGAAAAACATCACATCACTCACTTGTCATGATTGGGATATAAGAAGAAATAATTATGAAGTTGCAAGGAACCTTTTCTCGTGCACAAAAGTTTTCATATAGTTCTCACTATGATGAAGGTACATTTCCACCAATCCTTTTATGGCATGCTATATATGGGCACTTGAAATATGACAACCTTTATTTGTTGAAGAAAAATGGTATTACTGGTTTTCCAACTATTTCTAGGAAACTTAAGAAATGTGATGCTTGTATCTTAGGAAAGCACAACAAATAGTATTTTCATGATTATATTTCCAGATCACAGAAAATTTGAACTCATTCATTCTGATTTATGTGGCCCAATGCTTGTTCCTTCAGCGAATGGTAATAAATATATGATGGAATTTATTGATGAATACACCAGAATGTGTTGGGTTTATTTATTGAAGAACAAATCTGAAGCTTTTGAAACATTCAAGAAATTTCATGCATGGATTGAAATTGATGCACAATCTCATATTGGTTATATTTGTATGGATAATGGAAAATAATATATTTCAAATGAATTTTAAAACTATCTTCACCAACATGGGATCAAACATCAAACAATCATGCCTTATAATCCCCAAAAAAATGGAGTAGCTGAAAGAAAGAACATGAAAATTTTAAATATGGTAAGTTCGATGATGTTTTTCAATAATGTTAAGCTGATGTTTTGGGCTGATGTAGTTCTATGTGTTGTGTATATAAAGAATAAGTGTCCATCTCATGCTATTAAAAACAAGGCGCCCTATGAAATGTGGTATGGCCACATTCCTTCAGTTTTTTGGTTCCACCTGTTATGCCTTGATACACAAGGAACAAAGACACAAAATTGATGCAAGGAGTCACAAATGTGTCCTCTTGGGGTACTCAAATACCTTCAAAGCATAATGTCTCTATGATGAAGTGAATAAAAAGTTTATAATATCTAGAGGTGTAATCTTCCTTGAATCCTCCAAGAATGACAATGTTGTTGAGCGACAACTTGATCGCTTGGACAGTTTCAGACATGCAAAGTATTTTCAAGAGTTTTATAATGAGATTACACATCTTGAAGGGGGGATCCCTATACTAGATCAATCTGTGGAATCTTCTTCTGAAGCACTCTCTCTCCCGCATGAAGCTCAAACCACTGATGACACTTTGAGTGATGTGATTGATAAAATTGGGAGACTAAATCTTGATTAAGCCCCATCTAAGTCGAATGAGAAACCTGTGCCATCTCAGAAAGATCTGACAAAATGGTTGACAAAGACACTTGAAAGTGTTCATCTTGATGAGGTTGGAAAGTCAAGAACAAGAAGCTCAACTAAACAGAATGGAGGTGATGTAGATGATCCTGATTCACCTGTTGATATGGATGTTTCTTATGATTGTGAACTGAATTTTTCTACAGATTTCTAACCAACTTCATTAAAAGAAGCCACTTCTCATGATGAATGGAAAGAAGCAATGCAAAAATAATATGATGCCTTGATAAAGAATGGCACCTGGAATTTGGTTGATCCTCCATTGGGAAACAAACCAATTGGCTGCAAGTGAATCTTCAAAAACAAGTATAAATCAGATGGCTCACTTGAAAAGCATAAAGCTAGGATTGTTGGAAAAGGTTTTTCAAATAAGGAAGGGGTTGATTGTGAGGAGACTTTTTCCCCTACAACAAAATTTTCTACCATTCAAATTTTTTTTGCCTTAGTAGCTTAGAACGACTGGAAAGTAAATTGAATGGATGTAAAAACCTTTTTCTTGAATGGATTTTTGTAAGATAATGTAGGGACATGAACACAAAGTATGCAATATTATAAAATCCTTGTATGGCCTCAAGCAGGCACCGCGATCCTGGTCCGAGAAGTTGACTGAGCATCTTCTGAAACTCAATTTCAAACATTATGATCTTGATGATGCAAATTTGTTTGTCAAGAAATCTGGAAAAAATGTTGTATACCTTGTGGTGTATTTATATGATCTTCTGATGATATGGAACAATGAGAACTACATTGCATCCATAAATAAATAATTAAGGAAAGGTTTTGAAATGACAGATTTTGGCTATGTTCACTACTATCTTCGTACTGAAGTAACTCAAAATCCGAAGTTTATATTCATTTCTCAAAAGAAGTACATTGGAGATTTGTTGTACAAGTTTGACATGGTTGAGTGAAATCCTTTGACTTCTCCAATGAAACAGAACTTAAATGTCACATCCACTGAAGGATAGGAATTTGAGGATAAAACGAAGTACAAACAACTCGTAGGAAGTCTCAACTACCTAACTACTACCAGACGATACATTTCATTTGTTGTTGCAATCCTCTCCAAGTTTATGCAAAAGCCTTGTGATGGTCATTGGTATGCTGCAAAAATAGTTCTAAAGTACTTGAAGGGAACTAAATACTTTGGTATCAACTATACACATGTGGGTGACTTCAGCTTGATTGGATACTCTGATTCAAATTTCGATGGAGATAAAGAAACTAGGGTATCTACTTCAGGTTATGTTATGATTCTTGGATCATAATTTGTCTCGTGGAGGTCACACAAACAATCGGTTCTACTAGACTCCGCAATTGAAGCAGAATATGTGGTAGCAACTGAAGTAACAAAGGAAATATGTGGCTCAAGAAAATTCTGGAAGATTTGCAGGAGAAACAAGTACATCCAACTCTTCTCTTGATTGTAAACACTTCTGCAATAAAGTTGGTCAAGAAACCAAAGTTCCATGATCGAACGAAGTCAATACAAAATACCATCTGATTCAACATCATGTTGAGGCAAAAACAATCCACTTGCGACATTGTTTTACAAATGAGAATATTGCAGACATCTTCGCCAAAGCACTTGGAAGGGAAAAGTTTGAAAGATTCAGAATGATTCTTGGACTCACCAACATCCGTTGAGATTAAAGGGGGGGAATGTTGACACCTAATATTTTGGATTATGAAATCCTATGTAAATATTGTAAATAGAGAAATAAAGGAAGATGGAAGACGAAGAGACATTGGGAGATGAAACCCAAATAATATCCCTCTCCTTGTATGTATTCATATCCTCTCTTAATACAAAACACCAAATTTATTCATGGAGTTACCCTTGGTCTAACAATAAATTTCTCTGAAGAATGACCCAACAAGAGTTTTTCCACCACATTAATTGCAATTTAGGAGTCCCTATGAACCTGTAACAAACGTATCCCTTTCCTAGTTTTTATCTAAAGACCTTTTTCTAGAGCCCAAAATTTTGCCAATTTTTTTTGGTATCTCCATAGGGAAAAGCATAAACATGCACTGGGTTTAAATTATCATATCTAAATATCCCCCTGAAACCAACCACACTTGGATTTCCTCGTGAGGCTCCATCAAAGCTCAACACAAAAAAGGATTGAGGAGGTGGTTGAAAAAATCACTCTACCTTTTGACTTGTACTAGATGTATTATGAAGAGATTCAAAGCAAGTATCTATCTCTAGATGTAGTTTTTGCAATATAAGTAATTCATATTCTTCCAGTCTCCCATCTCCTGACTCCGACATATGTGCTAACAAGGTTTCTTGAACAATTGAACATATTTATTCTTGTACTATATATGAAGGTCTAATTTTCCTTCAAACACCCTCATATTTCTCTCTTTCCATAAATTCCATAAGGATAATCCCACAAATATATGCCATGCTGACAATACCCATGGGTGTTTAAAATTCTCTTGATACCAATCTATTAACCAGGGCTTTATATTCATTGAAATCGGTAAAACATGGTTAAAAAGAGCATGAACATACTACCATATTTCCTATGAATAAGTGAAAGAGATAAGTAAAATATTTGCATTCTCTTCTTCGTGAATACATAATGAACATCTAGAAGGACCTACAAAGCCTTTTCTTTGCATGTGATCCCAAGTTAACTCACATCCTCATGCAATCAACTAAATAAAAGTGGAAACTTTGGGAAAAATGCCTTTGTTCCAAACGATGCACCATATTTGATTATCTACTGAGGATGTAATTATAACAGTATTGAGTATGCCTCTTCTAAAGAAAGGCACCTGATTTTCGTTTTCCCCAACATTAAATGTCATTTTTGATGGAATTTCGGATCCTTATATCTTGAAGGTTTTATTCAAATTCCACACAAGGCAAAGAGTTATCCGAGTTTGCCCAATCCATTTGTGTTTTCCACTATCTCCAATTAGGATATGAGTTCATTGACTCCAATAATCAGATACTTTGAAAGATCCTCTAGATTGTTACCATTCTTTTAACTCAATAAGATTCGTTCATGCAGCTAGGGGTGGATTTTGTTTCCAATAGTTCTCCCAAAAGTAGGAAATTTTACCATCTCTAATATCCCAAAAGGTGAATCTTTTGACCTTTACCTTTGTCGCGTAAGCCCAATTCCATATTTCTGAACCCCTTGATGTGTTCTTCAGAGTATATTCTATCAAATTTTGAATTTAAGTCCAGATACTTCCTCTCCCAAACCTTTTTATAGACCTGGTTACCAACCTGAACCCATGACCACCAAAAATTCATTGCATAAGCATTGTTGATTAAAGAGGGGTCCCTGAGGCCCAAACCTCCTTGCATGTTTGGTATAATCAACCTATCCCATCCTATTAGAGTCCATTTACATGTTTTGGCTGAACCTTTCCACAAAACAGTAGACCAGAGAGCTCTAAGAGCATGACAAATATTGTTAGGGATTGGCATTAAATAGAGTTGATTGTTTGGAAGTTCTTGAAGAATTACCTTCATTAAAATATGACGACTAGGGCATTTCAAGGAACTAAACACCCAATCATTCATTCTACGATGCATTTTTTCTAATAACTCTATCCATGTGGAGGCCCTGTGATAGTTCTAGACTATTGGTACACCTAAGTAGTTAGTTGGAACCATACCCCTTATATATCCCAATACCTGACAAAGCCTGTGTTGCATCTATTTCGGGCAATTAAACAAAAATCATTTTAGTTTTCTCTTTATTCACCAAAGCCCCTGAAGCTGACATGAAAGTATGAAGAAGCCTCTCCATCCTTATAACCTCTGTTTTGGTGGGTAGACCAAAAAGTAAAACATCATCAACAAACTGGAGATGAGAGAATGGGAAATTTGTTCCATACAATCGAAGGCCATATATATTTTGTCTCCCCTGCTTTCTAAAACATTCTCTCGAGACCTTCCATGACTATAATAAAATTGAATGGAGACAAAGGGACATCCTGCCTGATGCCCTTGGAAGGATGAATGGTCTATGAAGGTGACACATTTTCCACAATGGAATAGAAAACTGTAGAGATAAGAGATCCCACCCACTCCAGCCAATTCTATGAAAATCCAAATGCTTGAAGTAATTTTAATAAAAAATACCAATGGATTCTATCATAGGCTTTAGACAAATCCAACTTGATGAGCATACGTGGGTGCTTGGACTGTTTAAGAGACTGGATTATTTCTTGCACCACTATAATTCCATTTGCAATATGTCTTCTGTGAACAAACCTTGTTTGAGATTTGGAGATCAAAGAAAAGAGAAGAGATTTTATTCTAGTTGATATCATTGTGGATATAATCTTATAAATCACATTACACAAGGCGATAGGTCTAAAGCCCTCCAGACTCTCTGATTTCCCAGACTTAGGGGCTAACGATACAAATGTTGTATTCAATGTTGGGAGTATGTTTATGGTCTGCCGCGATTATTCCACTACCTCAGGAACTTCTTTGGTTAGAAAACTCCAACAAAATTGATAGAAATATTATGTAAAACCATCTGGGATCGGTGCCTTGCTTTTAGGCATATTCATAACAACCGCTTCTACTTCCGACAAGGAAATTGATCCCATCAATGCTATGTTATGTTCATGACTTATCATTTTGGGAGTGTGGTGAATAATTGTAGTTGAAGAAAATAAAGAAGATAAGTCTGAGGTGCCCTCAGTCCATAGCTCTGTAAAATAATCAACCAACTCTCCTTTTATGCCCCAATGTGTCAAATTCCTTCCAGCATTCTTATCAGAATTGGAAAATATTATGTTATGAAGACGATGTTGGATCACAACATTATGAAAGAACTTAATATTGTGATGCCCTTCCTTCAGCCATTGAATTCTATACTTTTGCTTCTAAATAATCTCCTCCTGCTTCCTTCTTTCTTCTAGATTTGCAAGAGTATCGACATCCTCCAATTCCAACTCTGTGGATTTTCCTTCCCATAAAATTCTTTTTTGCATTAATGACATCTTATTTTCCAATTCTCACTTACCGTTAAAGATATTCCCAAAGACTCACTTGTTCTAGTCTTTGAGTCGAACTTTCAACTGATTCAACTTAAATTGGAAGATTCTCATCTTAGTATGGCCTTCAACTATTGTCTCTTCCCACCTGTGTTAACACTGGAAAACCGTACGGGAAAAGTACATTAAAAATGTCAAGCAGAAGGTACAGATAAAGGGTTTATAGAGAACAAATACATTAAGAGGAGCTAAATTTTTTTTTTCCTAAGGTCAAAGAACAAAATTTATGGACTGCACACGGGAAACGCTGGCTCTTGGCCTTCAATGCGAATTTTTCTTTGATAACCGTGCACTGCACCGTTATCCCTTTGATAGCCACGTGGCCTTGGGGATGACAAAATTTCACCATCCGGGACCACTTGGCACACTTGGTGAAAAATATTCCCACTCAACCTAACCAAGTACATTCGCCTTTGAGCCACTTTGAGGCTTTAGTGCAGCACACAAAGGAATCATACCCCCACCCTTGTGTCATCATCCATCTTGGGCCAAGAGGAGGGAAAATTTGAAAATGGTCTATAAAATCCAGCCTTGGGAAGAGAAATGGGAGACACATTGTTATGCTAGCCAAATTTCTCCATAGAAAACCAACTTGCGTTGTCCAGCAGCAGGAGGATTGGGAGGACTCAGTTTTTGGCCACCCAAAATATCATTCCAAGAGAGAGGAGTTCACCACATGTTAGTCGATCTACCACCCTTTGAGAGGGAAGAGAGGCTTCCTGAAAACTTGAGGGGAAGAGACCCACTTGTCTTGGATATTGGAGCTTCGTAGCTCAAAGGATCCACTACAAGAGATTTAGCATTTTATCTTCTACTACTACCAACACCTAATAAAGGGAGAAGCTCTCCATTGTTGAGTTATTAGTGTGTTTTCTCTATTGAGCGTGTATCTTGTGCATGTTGTTTTGTTTTTGTTTCATTGTTTATGTAGCATGCCATGTTTCCTTTCTAACTTAGGTTATTACATGTTGAAATTGTTCCACTAACGTTTTAAAAACCATTTTGACATGTGACTCTTATGTAGGTAAGCAACCTCCCTACTAAGCAAAGTGTATTTCGTCCGCCCATTCGTTAAATACACTACCACAAGAATGACGACTCCAATAGATTCTTTATTTTGAGTTAACGGTTGTTGATGCAGGTCATTCTTCCTTCTCAGCTTGCTCCAAATCACCCCAGTATCCTCTTAGCATCTCCAGTCACACTCAGTGAGAAATTCTACCCAGTAGAGGAGGAATTTTTTGCATTCTGCCTGACCGCGCGCATTCTGCTCTGACAGATGCGCGCTTCGCGCCTGTGGGAAGATAAGCCGCGCGGTAGGCAGCAAGCTCATTTTTGCTTGTTTTGTGCCATTTTTTCAGTTTTAAAGTGCTTGGCAACCCATAATATTTCTTCCATCACTGTGTTTCGGTATTTCATGACTAATTAGGGCTCTTATTTGCTAGAATTTAGCTTAGCAACTAAGTATTTTTAATTTTAGTTTTTTATTTTTGCAAATCATACATAGTTTAAGGAGGAAAAAGTAAGTGGCCTTCAATCCACATATGTTGTTCGAACAAATAGTTTTTTGATAAAATATACAAAACACATAGCGTAATTAGCATAAAAGTAAGTGACCCATTATGTATTTTATTTTATTGAAAAGATTATGGGCCTTTGCCGAAGCAGCCCCTATTATAATACAGAGTTCTTTCTACTGCTGCTATTGATCTATTACAATTTTCAGGGCATTTGAACAGTGCTTACATTGTTTACAATGAGCTGCCCTTTCATGAGCAAGCTGCCTTTGTTTGCCATCTGATCAGCTTCACTATTTGACTTTCTTAGAATATGATAAAATTTTCACTTGTCGAAGTCAAGAAGAACTCTCTTCAATCTGTTCAAATTTTTTTTAAGGCTGGCATTGCTGAACGGTGCCTCCAAGTTTAATTTTTTTATTATTATCTCTGAATCACCGAAGACTTGGAGATCTTTGAATCCTTTGTCTCTTGCAATAAGACAAGCTTTTAGAAGCCCAAGGATCTCTACATGATTGTTGGATTTCTGGCCTAATCCCCAATAGAACTAGTCTTTGGGAGACCCACCAGGAGAGCAGATAACCCCCCCAACACCGGCAGCACCGGGGTTCCCCTTGGACGCCCCATCAAAAAAGATTGTGGATAAGTTTTGAGACCTCCACCAAGATTGAAAAAAATCATCCTCAAATCTTATGCGCCATTCTGGATTGACACTCTGGGGAGAGAGAAGATACTTACGCGGATAAGTCACTAGCATGCCTAGCCACCTCTTTTCTTCGGGCAATAATGAAGGATATTCTTTAAGATACTGGTATTGGGCCGCTTCCATGAGGAAGGACTTGGATTTTGCAGCTACCTGCAGCGGGGAATGCTGCAGATATTTGAAAATCCTCTGATTGCGGGCCAACCAAAGTTGCCAGCATACGTATTTGGGAAGCGCTATCCAGATTTTACGCCATAAAGATTTGGGAGGGATTCGATGGGGATAGTAATGACTCCAAGAGGCAAAGATCTCTGCAACAGAGTTCTGTGAAGGGGCTGGAATCTGGAAGTCCTATAAAATGAGATCCCAAACCTCTTTAGAAAATATGCACTCCATGAAAAGATGCTGGGCTGTTTCGAAGTTATTGCTGCATAACGCGCATCTGTGAGGCCCTGCTATATTCCTTTTTTCCAGATTATCTCCCGTTAGTTGTTTGTTATGAACCAGGGTCCAGAAGAAGAAGTTCACTTTTGGAAGGGCAAGAGGTTCCCAAACATTTTTCCAGAACTCCGTTGTTTGACTGCTATATCTAGAGACCTGTAATGCTTTATATCCAGCTGCTGTGGTATATACTCCAGTCTGGCCCCAACCCCAACTATCTTTCTTAGATCTATTAACAGGGGCAACGTCTTCCAACAGATTAACTAGCAGAGTTTGTTGATGAGATAACCGGGCTGGGACTCCGTGGAAATCCCAACCTGCCCAATCTCCTCGCTGATCCCATTTCGAAAGGTCATAAAGGCTGCTAACACCTGCTCGCTCCAGCCAGTTTCTGAGATCTGCTATGTCATCATTTTCAGCGAAAAGGTTCACTTCCCATTATGCTGTCATGCCACAAATGTGTACGCTTACCGTTTCCAGGTATTCTGTAGACCAGATTTTTGAAGAAGATGCTGCTTTTGCAGCATAATTTCCACACCTGCGTGGAATTTGCTGCGTTTGCGTTCTGCATATTGGTGAGGGATTTGTTGGGTCCATACTTTGAACATAGGGTAACACTAACCGGATGAGAGGGCTCTTGGATCAGCTTCCACAAAATCTTTCCTCCCAACGCTAAATTGACAAGCGTGGGATATCTAATTTGCAGCCCACGCTCTGCCAGTGGTTTTTTGACCACTTCCCAGTTAACCAGGTGCATTTTTTTTTTCGTTACCCTTCCCTCCCTGCCACAAAAAGTCTCTGAGCAACTTGGAGATCTGATCCATCACATTTCTTGGTGCAAGAAGAAAGGCTGCCTGGAAAATTGGAAGCGCAGACAGCAAGGATTTGATTAAGATTACTTTGCCTCCCTTAGTCAACCAATTGCCTCCCCACGCAGCAATTTTAGATTTAATTTTTGAAATATCACACCATAGTAATCTCTTATTAACTCCAGATGTTACGGGGAGACCGAGATATTTAAACCTGTCCCAATTTTCTTGGCCTTTGAACCCGAGGAGAGCAGTGATACTAGAGAGTTCATGCTGATCTAAATTCCAGCTGAAGACTTCGCTTTTACTCTCATTAACTAAGGCACCTGAAATTCTGCAATACTTTCTGAGGACAGAGTCAAATGCTTTGGCTATTCTGATGGAGGCTCCACCGAGAAGAAGGGAATCGTCAGCAAAGAGAGCATGGTTCAGTGGTTCAGCTCCATTGGAAGGTTTAAGACCCGGAATGTTACCAACTAATCTTTCAGCAGTAAGCTTTCAACTAAGGGAATCTGCCATTAAGATATACAGGAAAGGGGAGAGCGGGCATCCCTTCCCGATTCCTCTATGAGCTTGGAAAAATTTAGTTGGTCGGCCATTAACTAACGGGGCAATCCACGGACTGTCAATGCAGGCTTTAATTAATTGAACAAAGTGTGTCGAAAAACCAAAGGAGAGCAGGACCTTGCTAAGGAAAATGCGATTTACTCTATCGAAAGCATTTTCCATATCTAATTTTATCAACATACCTTTCTCCTTCCGCTGTTTGCTTGAATGTATTGTCTCCTGGACTTGGATAACGTTGTCCAGAATGTGCCTACCCTCCACAAATCCACCTTGAAAATTGGAGATCAATATTTTTAGCAATGGCTTGATCTGATTTGCTAGTAGTTTTGCAAGAATTTTATAAGAAGCGTTGCACAGCGAGATGGGCCTAAATCTAGCAAAGGAATCAGGATTGGTTTCTTTGGGAATTAAAGCGAGGTAAGTGCAGTTGGTTCCTCCACCTATCTTGGCTTTTTTCATGAATCCACTTATCATTTTAAGGAGGTCAGCCTTGATAATGTGCCAACAGGATTTGTAGAAGTGGATTGTGAATCCATCAGGCCCTGGAGCCTTGTCTGCTTCCATGGACCAAATAACCTTTATGATTTCCTCCTCAGAAATAGGTCTGCAGAGGATTGAATTGTCTTCAGGACTAATGAGGGGAGGAATATTGGAGAGGAAGTCAGCAGCCTCCTCGTCATTGCTTTGAGTTTCTTCTCTGTATATATTCCTGAAATGGATTTCAGCGGCAGCTTTGACTTGATTGAAACCTTTGCAAACTTTCCCCTTAGTTGTTTTGATTTCTGCTATGTAATTCCTTGACAGTCTCGCTCTGTATTGCCGATGGAAGAAGGAAGTGTTCTGATCCCCGGCCTTCAACCACAGGCTTCTGGATTTAAGTCTCCAGTATTCTTCTTCCTTTCGAAAATATTGATACGTTGATCTTTGGGCTTTTATTTCCTCTTCCAGCAACTCTGGTGTAATATCTTTACTCTCCATATCTGTTTGCAGGGACGTCAGTAACTGCACTGCCTCTTTTCTCTGTTCGGTGGGAGTAGCGGCCGGTTTCTTTATCCAGTCCTTCAGAGCTTGTTTTGTGGCTTTCAACTTTTGCTCCCATACATAGCTGAAGGATCCCGAGAATGATTTGGCCCATGCTGCCTTCACTGTCTCTAAGAATCCATCTCTCTTGATCCAGAGAGGGCTGAATCGAAAAGGTAAAGGACCTAGGTCATCTTCATCTTCTAGGTGGAGCTGAATTGGCTTGTGATCTGAGGAGAGTTTAGGCAAGATTTTGGTGGTGATTTTCTTGTTCATCATAATGGATATTTGAACCAGGAAACGGTCTAATCGAGCAGATATGTGGTCCAAACCAACCTGATTATTTGACCAAGTATAAATGCCTCGGATGGGACTGAAATCTAAAAGGTCCCAAATTTGGGAGATCTCCTCAACCTTGGCCAGCATGGGGTCTTTGATGCTGGAACTCCCCTCTTCTCCTTTGCTTTCAATACAATATTCAGATCCCCGACTATTATGATATTGCTGGGAGAATACTGCTCTAAAAAGGCCGCAAGAGAGTTCCAGAATTCTCGCTTTTCAGAATAAGAGACCAGAACATAAAGATTGAAGAGAGAGATTGAAAACTTACTTGCCTTATGCTTCAGCTCCGTGTAGATCCAGTGCTGGGTTTCATGGGATTTTATCAGCTGGAAAAGGTCATTTGTCCAAAGAGTTTCAGACCCTCTAGAGGTTCCCCTTGAACTGACTGCTTTTCCTATTCTTTTGTTCCACTTTGATCTGCCGAGCTCTAGAAGGGCTTGCCCTTCTATTTTGGTCTCTTGGAGCATGAGAATGTCTGAGGGGTCTGCTTTCAAAAGGTCCTTGACTACTTCTATTTTAGAGGGATTCCCCAGACCTTTGCAGTTCCAAGAGAGGAGTTTCATTATTTACCAAAAGGGGGATTGGGGCCTCCCTTGGAAGGCCTTGGTCTGGTATTTCGCCCAATAGACATTTCTATTGTGGATTGACTTCCTTGAATCTTGAGCCTTTTTTCCTCCTCTTCCCTCTTCTCTTTGCGATATTTCCTTCCTGCTTTTTTAGAAGGGCGCTCGTAGGTTTCATCCTCAGAAGAACCAGAGCTATCCACAAGTTTTTTCCTTGCTATTTCTGCGTATGAAGGATTGGTGGGACTGCCTTGATTTGCCTCGATCTGTATTGCTTCCTCTCCCTCTTTGTTTGGAGGTAGTGGGACAGCCTGTTCCTCGTTCTCCTGGGTTAGATTTACTTGGTTGATCTGATCACTTTCTGGCCCATTTGGTGTTGCTTCCATTTCTTGGTTTTTTTTGGAGCTTGAAGGACCTCCAGTCGTATTGCCTTTACCTGTGCCTTTTTTTGATTTTTCATTTTTCTGGACTAGGGTCCATTGTTTCCCATTTTTTTTATCTACTTGTTCCTCAGCCTTCTTCTTGCAGTGCTTTGCAAAGTGTCCGTGTCCGTGGCAATGTCTGCATTTAAATGGCAGCTGTTCATAGTCCAGCTCTTGGACATGCGTCCACCCAGTGACGGTGAGTTTGATTGCTTCTAGTAGCCCCTCTTCGAGATCCACTTCTACACAGATACGTGCGCATGAGTACTAATCCTTTCTTGCCGCCTGGTCTATGTATTTTCCCAGAGCATTACCTATGATCTGGAGGGATTTTTTATTCCAGCAGTGGAGAGGCAAATGAGGGAGTCTTACCCAAACCGGGACAGCCGAGGGGACATCCTGGGTGGGACCAAAATCTGGAGACCATTTGTTTAGATATAGGCCCTTGGGACCCATGAAGTATGGTCCGTTTCTAAAGATTAAGCCTCTATCTTTCGGGTTTTCAAAAACAAACACAAAGAAACCCTTACCAACGAAGTAACTTTTGACTCCCTCCTTGATCAGAGGCTTCCAGTTCCTTTGAGTCCAGTCCTCAACTATTTTGGGAGAGGGCCAGAGGCCCGTGAAATGACCTATGAGTCCTCTCTCAGCCAGGTGTCTTCTTCAGGAAGGGCCACGGAGGGGATTGATTCCATTTTCTTAACGAATTTCTACCGAGACATTGAAGGAGGGCGCTTGGGGGTAGCGGCGATCATGGCTCTAAAAGCTGAAACCTCCGGAGGCGGAGGGGGGTCAGGATCCCTGCGGGCATCCATGATCAGAAAGGGCACGGAGCAGGCCGAGCTGGGGGGCGCAGAGGCCACAGGGGCGCGCTGGAGCAGCCAGCAGCCCTAGCGCTATCAGAATATCCACATATCTTTAGCTAATTCAAGTTTTTTCAATTTTTGCATTATATTAGTTCAATTTTGCATTAGGACTTGGGACTAGGACCAAACTGTCGAAAAGAAAGCAAGTAATATCTGCCACCCTTGCACCTCATAGTGAGCCTGGGTGTGCACATGAATGCTTTCCTAAGGAAATTTTCCATCTCTTGATAGTGCAAACATAGTCTAGCTAGGTAGGGTGTAAGAGGCCAATAATCCACACATCATTTATTTTTGCAAGGAATAATCACACATAGGGTAATTAGAAAAGTATTATAAAGGATCAACGCATATCCACATCTCATAACACTTGTGATTGTACACTCCAAAGCACACACGAAGCATCGGTAAGCATTGGACCAAAAGACACCTAGTGTGTTGGGACCTTTATCCTCTTCTTACAGTTACTTCACCAAGGCACACCCTAAGAAAATTGAGACTCTCTAAAAATAATCATTAATCATATACAAAAAAATTTAGAGTTCAGGTTAGGACCATTGGGGGTAGGCATCCAATAAGCAATAGTGGTCATAATACATTTTGAAACATATATGCTTACTTTTTAGGGAGCTTCAAATCCGTCTATCCGCCCATGGAACGAATACCTAATTGTTACCAGAGACCCGTTTCAGAGGGGGTTAAGCTTAGGCCCAATGCGTGTGGTACTTTTTGGGGCTACCTGACCCATCTAGTGCTCGGTACTGGTAGATGATTACCAAGAAGCTCAAGACTCAAATGCTCACGTGGGATTAGGGTAATTTAGTGGCCAAAACTAGGGCATCCTTCCCTATAGGTGATGGTGCAGGCAACACTTTATCCCCATACCATTACCTTGGTCGATTCCTCATCTGTTGGAAGGCGTTGCTAGTTCTTTTAGGACGTTAGCCCCAATACCCATCATAAGACATCTTCACAAGGCCCAATTACATTGAGAGTGTAAGAACAAATAGGTTTATATAGACTTTTGAGTATCATATGAAAAACAAACAAAACCACATTTTTTGCTTGATTGATCACATAGCGTTAAATTAAAGGAAAAATTACCTCTTATTTTTTTCAATTTTTTTATGCCTGTGATCGTATTTGCTTTGATAAGAATCTTCCTTCCTCCCATGAACCAAAAATATCACCAAGATTAATCTAGTCGACACCATAACAGACCCAACGGGACCTCGTTGATCTAGGCGTTTCTTGGACCTCGCCCCATTAGAGGGATGAGTGCCAAGTCTCCCGCCATTTAGGCGTCAAAGACGACACACCACCACCATTATCGATTCATCCTTTATCAGGGCATTTGTGATTGGAAACCCCCAAGGGTGACCCAACACCACACTAGTGAAAACTCCAACAGGGTCATCACACTCAACCCCTCCCATAACTCCTAGAGGACAGAGGAGCGATACCCCTTTGGGGAGTCAGCAGAATATTCATAAGGCAACGCCACATGGTAATATTCCCCAGGCACATTCCCTAAACCATCACATTCAGACACATGTGTTTCCACAATGTACAATGGAAGTCAATACTCAGTTACCCTTCTTAGCAGCACTAAATATTCCAGATCTAACGAAGTTAACTAATGAACCCATTTGTCATGGGCCTAATTGGCCTCCCATGCCCACGAAGCTCCCTTCGGATATACCAAAATTCGAAGGGAAGAAAGAGGAAGACACAAGAAATCATATTATGACTTTCCACTTGTGGTGTTCGTAAAATAACATCATTGATGATACCATTAGACTAAGAATTTTTCAATGCACCCTAACAGGGCTAGCGGTGAAATGGTATGTCAAGAAACCTTCTGCTTCTCATGGAAACTTTAGCACCCTCGCTATTGTGTTCCTCACCTATTTTCAGCTACCCATTCATCATGATTCATGAATGGAATTGCCAACACATTTTAGGCAAACACCTGCCATCCGTATATCAGACCATCTCCATGAATGGTGGGGGTGTGGTATTTTGTGTAAATCCAAACTCGACGACAGAGTGTTGTTGGTCTTGTTTTTGAAAACTCTCACAGCTGAGATTTCAAAAGAAGCGGAAACACATAAACCCACATCTAAGGAGGATGCCATTGGCAAGGCCCAACAACTTGAACTCATTTACACCCAGTCAGGATATGTCTACAATGTCCTGCCAAATGCCTCGTGCCTGCAAACTTGTAGAAATTTTCTAGGTTCATCGAATACTATAGACAGTTTGATCAGGTCCTTGACCCAAGGCCAACTAAGAATCAATATCTAGTACCCTGGATACTCATACGATTCTACTCAGAACGTGTCGCAACCTGGATACCATCAAAGTTAGTTTGCACCTTTGTATAATATGACGAATAAGGTAATACCATACCATCAACATCAGGGAGGATCATACCCTCCTTTGTAGGGGAACCAATACTAAAATAGGAATTCTAATACAAGAGATCCTCCCCAATAATCTTACACCAATTAGGGATAGGGGAACCTATATCCCCCTTTTCCTGCACAAAATCCACCACCAATGCAAAAAAATGCGTCGGTGAACCTAGTGCAACCATCCTGGGCTCAATAGCGACAGTCTTATGAATTGGAGAACAACAATAACCCTCCAAACACTGAAAAAAAGAAGCCTAAGAATAAGCAAAAGGGAGACTCTGGACAGGGGGTATTAATCACCGACGTACCCCGCAATCTCAATCTGGGGGCAACCCCAACTAAAAATCAAAAGCAATAGCCAAATAATAACTTCCAATGGAAAAACAAGAGACCCAGTCTAAGGACGGATCATTCTTGTGCCATATGTGGCGAATACAACCATTACAGTCACCATTGTCCCGAACTCTCCAAACTGAAAAAAAATTCAAGGCAACCGTGGACAACGGGGACCTTTTTAACAACTTGTAAAGCAGGAACCATCCCCCCACCAAGGAGTGGTTAACACCCAGCAACAAAAACCACCCCAAAACGATACTGAAGGAGGCAGTAACGAAATCTACATGGATAGCGAAGAATTGTTCTTCTAAACAAGGAATAGGAACTACGATACACCTCCAGACACCAACCCATTAGGTACAAGTACATGTGCACCTACTGCACCGTTACCATCTCCAAAGTACATATAGAGACCCTTCCAAAAACGATCAAGGGACCAACCAGGCACGTAGGACATCACTCTAAAGTTGCTTCTAGCTATAGAATAGTAGATGATTTAGCACAATCACCAGTTGCTATGTCAGCCTTGGAAGTTCTGCAATCATGCCCAAGACAACAGAAAGCCTTACTTTCCGCGTTAGGCGCAATCGATCCTTTCGATTCACACCTAATTTTTTTTTACCTAGACAAAGCAAGCATGAGGATTCCTTCTCTGGTCGCTTTTCAAATATCGGTTTCGGTTTAGAACATCACCATACACCAATGCATTGTCGATGAAGGAGCATCCACATGTATCATGTCCAAATTAGTTTGGAAAAAGTTAGGATCACCTGAATTAAAACCATCTGAAATCATGATTAGAGAATACAACGGTCGCCCTTTAGCCCCCTTCAATATATATCAAAATGTCCCAGTAAACCTGTCCGGAAAGACAATTCGTATAGACATCGAGATCTTAGACGCACAACTAGACTACAATACACTCATCGGGCGGAGTTACATGTACGCCATGACTGCAGTCGCATCCTTTGTCTTTAGGGTAATGATGTTTCCCCATGATGATCGAATCATCACCATCAACCAGCTCACATACTATGATAAGAAACCCATGATGGCTCTCGATGTCATGTTACTGTACGTAGACAAAAACACACAACCACTTGAAGCAAAGAGAATGAAGGGACATGAACACAAATTATGCAAACTTGTAAAATCTGTGTATGTCCTCAAGTAAGCACCGGGATCTTGGTATGAGAAGTTGACTGAGCATCTTCTAGAACTCAATTTCAAACATTATGATTTTGATTTTGCAACTTTTTTTGTTAAGAAAGTTGGAAAAAAGTTGTATACCTTGTGGTGTATGTAGATGAACTTCTGATGATAGGGAAAAATAAGAACTACATTGCATCCATAAAGAAATAATTGAGGAAAGGTTTTGAAATGATAGATTTGGGCTATGTTCACTACTATCTTTGTATTGAAGTAGCTCAACATCTGAAGTTTATATTCCTCTCTCAGAAGAAGTACATTGGAGATTTGTTGTAGAAGTTTGGCATGGTTGAGTGCAATCCTTTGAATACTCCAATGAAAAAAACTTAAATCTCACATCCACTGGAGGACAATAATTTGAGGTTGCAATGATGTATAGATAACTCGTAGGAAGTCTCAACTACCTGACTACTACCGACCAAACATTTTCATTTTTTGTTGGAATCCTCTCCAAGTTTATGCAAAAGCCTTGTGATGGTCATTGGTATGCCGCAAAAAGAGTTCTAAAGTACTTGAAGGGAACTAAAGACTTTGGACTCAAGTATACATAGGTGGGTGACTTTAACTTGATTGGATACTCTGATTCATATTTCGATGGAGATAAATAAACTAGGGTATCTACTTCAGGTTATGTTATGAGTCTTGGATTAGAAGTTGTCTCCCGAAGGTCACACAAACAATCAGTTCTACCGGACTCCACAATTGAAGTAGAATATGTGGCAGCAACTAAATCAACAAACGAAATTATGTGGCTTAGGAAAATTATGGAAGAGTTGTAGGAGAAAAAAGTACATTAAAATTCTTTCCTGGTTGTCAACACTTCTGCAATAAATTTGGTCAAGAACCCAAAGTTCCATGATTGAACGAATAACGTCAACTAAAAATACCATCTGATTCAACATCATGTTGAGGCCAAAACAATCCACCTGCGACATTGTTCCACAAATGAGCAGATTGCAGACATCTTCACCAAAGCACTTAGAAGGAAAAAGTTTGAAAGATTTAGAATGATTCTTGGACTCACCAACATCCTTTTAGATTAAGGGGGATAATGTTTCCACCTAATCTTTTGGATTATGAAATCCTATGTAAATATTGTAAATAAAGAAATAAAGTAAGATGGAAGACGAAGAGACATTCAGAGATTAAACCCAAATAGTTTCCCTCTCCTTGTTTATATTCATATCCTCTCTTAATGCAAAAAAAAAAATTTATTCATGGAGTTACCCATGGTTTGACAATAAATTTTTCTGGAGGATGACCCAACAAGAGTTTTTGCATCATATTAATCGCAATTTGGGAGTCCCTATGAACATGTAACAAATGTATCCCTTTCCTAGTTGTTATCTAAAGACATTTTTCTAGTTATCCGGATTTATGTAGGAACACAACAGAATACACATATAACCATAAATACAAATATGCAGTGGAAATAACACTTCATTTCATTAATATCAAAAAACTAAAATTTGCTTACAGGCAGAATGGAAACAAACTAGCTAGGGCGCTGGTAGCTTATCTCTGAGAATAGATGTGGTGGCTAGAGGCCTCTGAACTATCTTACAATGAGGCTCGAGGGCCCATTTATTATTTAGAAACAATGGAAAACCCTAAAAATCCAAAACCCTAACCCTAGGAGATGAAGCGCTAAAACTATGGGCCCCATTTGGGTAAATTGTTGTTTCAACTTCCCGGGGACGTAACTTTGGCATACGATCTTCGTTTGACGCGCACCATACCTCGTTAGAAAGATATATCCGAGGAATACAAATTTTAATGTGAGTGAAATTAGTCCATGGAGCCATATTTCTCTCGGTTTTCCCAAAAAGCATCGTTTAGGGCCTCAAAACAGCTCCAGAAGTTCAGGACCCGAAAAAATGCTAAAAATAGTAAGTTGTGCTGAAGCTGAAAAATTGAAAGAGACAATGGTGGGGCCCCATGTGGAATAGGCGGGTGGCCACCAATATCCACCTGGATCATTCCTCCCCCTAAGGAAGCAATGGTCCCCATTGCGTTGAGTTTCTCCATGAGATGAGGAAACTTCTACTGAACTTGGTCCTTGGTGAACCACTTGCCTTGGTGCAGGAGTTGTTCAGCTTTGACAACCCGATACAGTTGGATCTTCTGTTGGAGAGTGTTCTTGATTTGTATGTCCATGATACAATATGTGGTGGCTTTTTCCATGCAGTCTGAGTTTAACTCTATTGGTGTGAGTTGTTCTGCAATGTCAGAGGTGTCCAGTAGAGGTGGGAAGTAGGGACGAAGGCGGTCCACATTAAATACTAGGTGAAGACCAAGGAATGGTGGAATACTGAGCTCGAAGGCATTGTTCCCTAAAGCCTTGGTGATGGTGTAAGGCCCATATCGGAGTGGGCGAAGCTTGCGGTGGGGTCGAGTGAGGCCCTCCTTCTGCAAATGTAGCCACACTTTGTCGCCCACCTGGAAGTTGTGTGGCACCCAATGTTGATGATGTCGTTGCTTGTAATTAGCATTGGCTCTGTCTAATATGTCATGAAACTGTTGGAGTATGTGTTGAATGCACTCGATGAAGTTGTTCTCCTTGTAAGATTCAGACTGGACATGAGTTGAATCGGCCTGAGTAGCCGTAAATGGCATGGCTACATCAATGAGACATAGTGGCTGGAATCCAAAGCCCACCTGAAAGGGGCTGTGGCCGGTTGAGCTGTGGAGAGCCCGATTTTAACTGCTTTATACATAGGGGAGGCTCTCGTCCCATGTCCCTGGATGCTTTTAATTGTACATGCACATAATGTGTACTATCATCCTGCTGACGACCTCTGTTTGGCCATCAGTTTGGGGATGGAAAGTTGAAGACTTGGTGAGCTTGGTGTCCAGCATTAACTAGAGGCTAGACCAAAATGTGCTGAGGAACTTGTTGTCCCGGTCTGAGATGATAGACTGTGGGATCCCAAAGTGCACCCACACTTGTTCAAAGAAGTTTTTAGTAGTGGCTTCTGCTGTGATATTCTTCTTGCAAGATGCCATAATGGCCATCTTCGAGAATTTGTTGATGACCACGAAAACACAGTCGTTTCCATGCTTAGTAAAAGGAAGGTTTGACATGTAATCCATGGAGATGGATTCCCAATATCGACTAGGGGTAGGTAGTGGAGTATAGAGGCCTTGCTTCTTGATGGTCAGTTTGGCAATGGCGTAAGAAGTGTAGGATTTGATGTACTTCCCAACATCCTGTCGAAGGTTCAGCGAATAGAAATACTTCTGCAGTACTGCCACTGTTTTCTCGACCCCGAAATTCCCAACGACTTGACTGTAGTGTGCTTCCCATATCATCTTGGCATGCTCGCTTGAAGGAACACAAAGGTGTCCTAGGTGACATAACAGTGCATCTTGGAGGTGAAAATTTAGAACTTGCGTACCCCCCAAGAGTGCCTTGTATGTGTGGACGAATTCTGGATCGCTCTTGTAGAGAAGCGGCCAATCATAAGTCTCGTGCCCACAAGAGTTGAGAAAAATGGTAAGTGCCACGATCGGTGGTTGGCTGAGGCAGTCTGAAAAATTATTGGTGCTACCCTTCTTGTACTTGATCTTAAAATGAAACTGTTGCATATATGTGGACCACTTCTGATGGCGATCGTTCTGCAACTTCCCTTGGGTTTTTATGAACTGCAGGGTTTGGTGTTCTGTGTGGACGATTATTTCCTTCCCCAAAATGTAATGCTTCCATTGTTGACAAGCCTGCACAATGGAATACATTTCTTTGTCATAATTGGGATACTTGTGGATTGTGTCGGATAATGTCTCATTGTGATATGCCACTGGATGCTCTTGTTGAGTAAGAACTGCCCCAATAACATAGTTAGAGGCGTCTGTCTCGATCTCAAATAGTTGTTTCAAGTCTGGTAATGTGAGCACTGGGGCTGAACATAGGCAATGTTTCAATTCTATGAACGCCTTCTGTTGAGAATCCGACCAAAGGAATTTTTCTTTCGCTGCTCCCTTGGTGACTTAACTCAAGGGCCAAGTGATATGAGAGAATCCCAACACGAACCTGCAGTAGAAATTAGCAAGACCCAGAAAGCTGCGAAGCTATGTTAGAGTGGTTGGGGCTAGCCAATCCTAAATGACTTGGATCTTAGTTGGATCCACATGCACGCCCCTTTCATCAATAATGTATCCCAGCTATTGAACCTGGGTCATGCCAAAAGTGCACTTCTCCAAATTGGCACACAACTTGTGTTGCCGCAGTGTTTGGAGGACTTGTCGGATGTGGTGGAGGTGCTCTTCCCAAGTCTGGCTGAAGATTAGAATGGCATCCAAGTACACCACTACAAATTAGTTGGTGAATGGCCGCAAGATGTCATCCATCAACCTCATGAAGGTTGCAGGAGCATTCGTCAACCTGAAATGCATGACCAACCATTCGAAAAGGCCCTCATTCTCTTTGAAGGTAGTCTTCCACACATTAAAGGGTTCAATTGGTACTTGGTGATACCCAGACTTCAAGTCGATCTTGCTGAAATATTTCTCCCTTTTGATTTGGTCCAGAAGGTCATCAATTCGTGGGATCAGGTACCTATTATGGACAGTGATCTTATTCAATGCCCAATAGTAAATACAAAGTCTCCAAGTCCCATCCTTCTTCTGTACCAACACGATCAGGCTCCCACAGGGCGATGAAATCGGCCTGATGTGACCTTTCTGCAGCAGCTCCTGAATCTGCCTCTTGATTTCATCGTTCTTCAGAATAGAGTGCCGATAGATTGGTCCATTGGGTAGTGATGCACCTGGGGTTAGATCAGTGGGGTGCTTGACCTAACAGTGTAGAGGCACCCCTGTGGGTGAGGTGAAGATGTCCCTGTACTCCTCCACAACCTTGTCCATTTGTTGTTGTCATGTAGAGGAGCCCTGTTTGGAGGTCGTGGCCACAATATTCTTCTTGCCCTTGGGGCGGATCATCAGGAAAACAAATTTCCTGGTTTTGGAAATGAGCTTACTGCATTGTTTTGCAGTAACCAAAGAGACATCGGCAGGCGGTGGTGCCTCTAGTATCCCGTACAACTTATTTCCAAAAGTAACAATAATAGCATGAGGTTAGGACTCATACATAGCATGTCACTTCCACAAGTATGGTTGGCCTAATAATACATCACAAACATTAAGAGGAGCAATGTCACATAATACCTCATCCCTGAAGGGCTTGATGGTATAGGGAAGGCGACACTGCTGGTATAGAGAGGGTTCTGTCTCTTCCTTTTTCTCACAATAGGTTTCCCACCAGTATTTGACATGGGGGGTAGCTTTGAGGAGTGCAAAAATAATCTTCTCCCAGTCGGAAAAGTCATGAACCGAGAAATATCCTTCTAATAGATTCAACCATCTATCTACGACATATGCATCTATTTGAACCTAAAATATGGGAATTTCAAAGTTTACTTGTACCTTAAAGGGAGTCGCGCCTCCAGAGTGGCTGCTAGATGCAGATGCGCCGCTGGGGGGCAGTCGTTGAAGGATCTGGGAAAAGTTATCCATTATCGCGTTCCTTTGTTTTTTGAGGGCCTCCTCGAGCAATATTTTGATATGATTTCCTGCTCCCTCATCTTTATTTTTGTCCCCCATGGGTGGTCGTTGGGGTTTGCAAGACTGATCTTGCAAAGGTTCAACCAGATCGAGTCCTAACTCCTTATACCCCGACCTCGTTGGCGACATGCAAATAAGGATCGATAAAAAGCAGACCGCTCTGATACCACTGGTCCAGATTTATGCAAGAACGCAAAAGAATACACATATAAACATAAATATAAAGATGCAAAAAAAATAACACTTCATTTCATTAATATCAAAGAACTAAAATTTGCTTATAGACAGGATGGAAACAAACTAGTTAGGGCGCTGGTAGCTTATCTCTGAGAAGAGATGTGGTAGCTACAGGCATCTGAACTGTCTTACAATGAAGCTCGAGGGCCTATTTATTATTTAGAAATAATGGAAAACCATAAACATCCAAAACCCTAACCATAGGAGATGAAGCGCCAAAACTATGCGCCCTGTTTGAGTAAATTGGTGTTTCAACTTCCCATGGACGTAACTTTGGCATACGATCTCCGTTTTACGCGCACCATACCTCGTTAGAAAGATATTTTTGAGGACTACAAATTTTTATGTGACTAAAATTGATTTGTGGACTTATATTTCTCTCGGGTTTCCCAAAAAATGTTATTTAGGGCCTCAAAACGGCTTCGGAAATTCAGGAGGGGAAAAAATGCTAAAAATAGTAAGTCGTGCCGAAACTGAAAAGATGAAAGAGAAAATGGTGGGGCCCCAAGTGGAATAGGTGGGTGGCCACCAATATACACCTGGATCATCTAGCGCCCACAATTTTTTCAAATTTTTTGTGGTATCTCCACAGGAAAAAGCATAAACATGCATCAGATTTAAATTATCGTCTGTCAAGATCCCCTCGAAACCAACCACACTTGGATTGACTTGTAGGCTCCATCAAAGCTCAACACAAAGAAGGATTGAGGAGGCAATTGAAAAAAACACTCCATCTTTTGACTTGTACTAGATGTATTATGAAGAGAAGGGCCTATATCTATCTCTAGATGTAGTTTTTGCAATATAAGTAATTCATATTCTTCTAGTCGCCCATATCTTGACTCCGACATACGTGTTAACAAGGTTTCTTGGACATTTGAAGATATTTGTTCTTGTACTATATGTGAAGGTCTAATTTTTCCTTCAAGCACCCTCATATTTCTCTCTTTCCATAAATTCCATAAGGAGAAGCCGAAAAATAGGTGCCACATTGACAATACCCACGGGTGTTTAATCTTATCTTGATACAAATCTATTAACTAGGGCTTTATATTCATTGAAATCAGTAAAACACGGTTAAAAAGAGCATGAGCGTACTACAATATTTCTTGTGAATAGGTGCAAGAGATAAGTAAATGATTTGCGCTCTCTTCTTCCTGAATACATAATGAACATCTGGAAGGACCTACGACGCATTTGCATTTTCTTTGCATGTGATCCTAAGTTAACGCACATCCCCATGCAATCAACCAAAGAAAAGTGGAAACTTAGGGAAAAATGCCTTGATTCCAAACGATGGCCCATATTTAATTATCTACATGAGGGTGTAATTCTAATAGTATCGAGTATGCCTCTTCTAAAGAAAAGACACTCAATTGTTGCTTTCCCCAATGTAGAATATCATTTTTGTCGGAGTTTTGTATCCTTATACCTTGAAGGTTTTGTTGAAATTCCTCCCAAGGCAAAGAGTTATCCGAGTTTTCCCAATCCATTTATGTTTTCCACTATCTCCAACTGGGATATGAGTTCGTCTGACTCCAATATCAGATACTTTGAGAGATCCTTTAGATTGTGACCATTATTTTAACTCAATAATATTAGTTCATCTAGGTAGGGGTGGACTTTTTTTCCAATAGTTATCCCAATAGGAGGCAATGTTACCATCTCTAATATCCCAAAAGGCGAATTGTTTGACCTTTATCTTTTTTCGCGTAAGCCCAGTTCCATATTTCCGAACCCTTGATGAGTTATTCAGAGTACAGTATATCAACTTGTGAATTGAAGGACAGATACTTCCTCAATCAAACCATTTTACATACTCGGTTACCACCCTGAACCCATGACCAACACAACTTCATTGCATAAGCACTACTGATTAAAGAGCGGTCCCTGAGGCCAAAACCTCCTTGCATTTTTGGTAGACTCAACTTATCCCATCATATCAAAGCCCATTTACATATTTTGGCCAAGCCTTTTGTTACACATCAATTTGTCATCGTCCCTGTGCTCCCCATTCCTTGATCCTGGAGGACCTATACAGTGACCCTTGTGTACTTTCCAAGGTTGGAATACATACCCCTGAACCACATTTTGTCTACCAAATCATCTCCCTTTACAAATTTTATGAAAGATCCCTATAAAAGCCTAGTTTTCAAGCTTGACGCTTTCTCTCAGTGTCAGACATGTGTTGATAGCAGAGATTTACACTGAGGCCCACTCTGATCGGTGCTCTGTCTTAAGGTTGGACCCATGCCGATCCTATTTTGGAAAGTTTTTTAAATAAAAAGGAAGCTTCTGCGACTAGAAGCTTCGTGAGGCGATGAGCTGGAAGTTTTTTTTGAGGATATGGCCGAGGAATTCCCCTTTGGGCTTCTTGTTGCCATAAATTAGGAACTAATCCAAAGAATAAGCTTTTTTCCCATCATTTGAGGGCCCATAACCTCCTCCTCCATTGTTATATAAGGAGACCTCCTTCAGCTCTATAACCTTAGTTAGTGATGATAGAAAGGAGAAGCAATTATAGCTTCAGGAGAATAGTGCAGAGTGTGATTGTTTTTGTGTGTTGGGAACATAGTGAGAGCTTTGACCTTTGTGTGTAAGAGTGTTACAAATGTGCTTGGATACAGACCTGCCGAAGGAGAGCCTGAACATCAAGGCTTGGTTGTCAAATCCACTTGTCTTTATCATAATAAAATGCATTTGATGTTTATCTTCCACTCTTGTTTACATCTATAATGAGATTTATAGAATTCCTTGATCAGTTAGATAGATTGTAATTGTTCTATGTTTGTCGTGATTTTACGCTTGTCGTGGTGTATTGACTGTCTGTACTGGTAATCGGATGTTGGCAGCAGCGTGTATCGAGTTTGAGGAGAGCGACATATCAAGAAGCTTCAACGAAAGACGACAACATATCATCAGAACGAGGTAGGTCATCTTCCTTGCTCTGAATTTCATTTACAATAGAGGAAGGTAGATGTTAGTATGTTCCCGAAGTTGCTAGACCCACCCTAGGGCTAGAGGGATCACCTCTGTCCACAGAGGGGATTTACCTTCACAACAAATTGGCAACTCCAATGGGGAGTTTCCTTTGAGTTTGTCACTCTTTAGGTCTTCGTCATTCGACGAGTTTAATCGAACAACCATTTCTCTGTTTGTTCCTATGTTTTTCATCAATTACGATCTTTCAGTTTTTGCTTGAAGTAGTGAGTTTGGTCTTGGTTGGGAGAAATTATTTTATTTTTATTTTTTAGGCATTGGCACTTTTATTTTTTTGACAGTTGCACCGATTGGTGCTAGATTTCAGTTAGAAACCCGCGCCAATTGGCCATTGGCGCTAGTTGTTAGTTAGCAAGTCGCGCCAGTTGGCGCTAGTTTCACCCACAAAATTCATGCCAATTTCAAGGTGTGTGAAAAATTAAGGTTTTTTCCCTAAGTCCTTCACCAGTGTGTCTTGCCATTTCGGTCTTTTTCTCTGTATGATTTACACGTTCTCCCCTTTACTTTTTCACTTGTGAGCATAGATTACATTGCTCATTGTTCAACTAAAAAGTCTTCTTTCTATGATTGCTTGATGTAAAAGGGAATGAATGCCTTGTTTTGATCTCACGCTCTGGAAGTCCTATTTGTGCTTGACCTCATATGTCTTGTAGCCTTTTGAGGAATTTTGCTACAAAGTGTTTAAAACAACAATTGCATTCTTAGTGTTTGTTTGCATCCCTTTTGCATTCATCCTTCCATTAAGGAAATTTGCGCTCATTTAGTTTTTCTCTCAGAGTTTGATTTTCACTAAAATGCATTAGATCACATTTCATTGAAAATTATTTTTTGAGATCCATCATTGAACATAGATTACATTGTTTAATGATTGAAAGCTAAAAATCGCATTGAGTGCATTCTCTTTCATTAAAAGCATGCATTAAGTAGATTCTCATTTCATCAAAAAATGCATTGAGTGCATTCTTATTCTTTCAAAAGAAAAAGGAAATTGTGCATAGATTACAATTGCATAGTTTTCAAAAAAGAGGATTTTGCATAGATTACATTGCATAATTCACATCGTTGAATGTTTTAGATTACTTTTGAATAGTGAAAGTCATCTAGTTTGGAAAAAGTTTCGTTTGCATTATTACTGTTTGTTGAATAATTGTTTGAGACTCTTCCCTTAACTAGATAACATTCATCAAATCGAAATATTTCCTTTCTCATATAGCTGCATATAGAAGATTCAGATGACAGCGGTAGGGCCTTGGAACTGAGACATAATTCAAGATCAACTTCAAAATTTATTCAATCAACCTAAGGAAGTATTGAAACTTAACACACATTTTTAGAGGTCTAGGTTAGTGACGTGTTCCGGCGTTGTTAAACCTAATAGTTTTTGTTCGCCATCTGGCATTAGACAACACTAGTACGGACTTGTGCTCCCCGTACCGTTGAGTATATAAAGGGAGACCCTCATAAGCTGCAATCCTTTATCCATAGGAAGCCGAGTCTGTCGCCCTGTAACCGTGATACACTAAACACAACATTTGGGGATATTACCTACACGTACGTCAAGTCCTTGGTCATTTTTCTTTCATTTGATCACCAAGGTGTATATGTCAGTTCACGGAAACTTGGTACACCCTCTTGCCTAGATTACATGAGTAGTCATTTTAGTCTTTTCTTGACTCTCTAAAAGTGAAAATATCATCAAGCGCTTGTCCTTTCACGCTCGTTTCAACCTGAAAGTGATAGAGTCACATTTTGCCTATTTCTCAACTCTTAAAATATGAAATGGCAGATTTTTGTTTCAATGTCTTAAAAAATTAACTGCCCACAAAATATTCCTAGTTAAAGTTATCTTCCTTAGCATTTTGTTTTACGATTGTTTCTAATGGAAACTTTTCCGGAGTTTACCAACCAAGGAATCCCGTCTGAAGGGAATCTTGGTCCTTTTCTTGCTTTTGGGAATGTTGGTGCTCCTTATATGGCAACATTGCCCCTTCCTGGGTTAACCGTTGGGTTGCCTATTTGGTTATTCTCGACCTCTGTGGTCTTGAATGTTCCGCCCACTGTACAAACACCCACTCCACCAAAACAAAATCATGTTTCTTCTAAGGTGGACCTCTCCCCTTCTTCGCCTGTTTCTTCGTCCTCCTCTTCTACTTCGCCTGGTGAAAGTTTGGATTCTAGTAACCCGGTGGTTAAGAAGAAGAAGAAGAAGTAAGATAAGAGAGAGGCTAATGCTGCAATTATTCTTCCTAAGAAACCTTCCATCGATAAACCATCCAACCTTCCACGGAAAGTCAAATTCCTTGCATGTTGTGCAAAGGTGACCACTTCCTTCGAGACTGCCTTGACATTCCCAAGGTGCTCGAGGTATGGTCCGACGACCATCCGCCATTGCCTTTGGATTCTGGAAGTCATATTGGTGGCACATCTTCGACTAATACTGATAAGACTCGTAATAAACAGGGTAAGATCACGAATCCCTGTAAGTTGTGTGAAGGAAATTGCCTTCCGGTTGGTTACTAGAAACTTTCTTTGAGTCCTTCGCTGGTTGATTCCACGATCGTTCAAGAGCCATCCTTGGTCAATCCTGATCCCTCGGAAATTCAAACTCAGGAATCCATTCCTAACCAACCATTGGTTGAGGAATCGGTTGACCTGATCAGGTCTTTTTCGTCAAGAGTGGACCCCATCCCCCTCACGTTGTTCTTATTTCTTCAGATTCCTCGGACTTGGAGAAATATTCTCCTGTCTTTTTAGTTCAAGAAGCTGCTCCTCCTGCTCCCATGATGGAGGTCTCGGAGGATTCTCCTCTTGCTCCCGTAACACCAGGGGATGACCATCTCATTTCTATGGTACCCCCTCCAAGCAGTTTGGTCGCTTCCTTCGATTGGAGTAGATTTGCGGGATACCTCCTTCCTTCTTATGTGCCCTTTGAGATCACGGTACAGGCCTTCAATGTGGTTGTGCCCAACACCATTATAGATGAAGGCGCGTATGTAAGTATTTTTTCTTCAACTACTTGGCAAGCTTTTGGTTCTCCATCGCTTGTGCCTGTTACGTAGAATCCATCGGCATTTAACAGAAGAACCAATCAACCGTTAGGGATCCTTCCGAAGTTGCCTATTACTTTGGGAGGGAAAACCATCTATATAGACGTGATGGTTGTTCCAGGCCCCTTAGATTTCAATTTAATCTTGGGGCGCAGCTACGTTTATGCCATGGGTGCACTTGTCTCTTCCCTCTTTCATGTGATCTGTTTTCCACACAAAGGTCATATCATGACCATTGATCAGTTTTCATTCTTTGGTCCTGATATGACAGCTGGCCCACCATCGTCTCTGTCGGATCTTTATCCGCTGGTTGTACCTTCCCCGCCGCAGGTTAATTATGTGGCTACCTGCCTTGTGCCTGCATTCAGTGATAGTGCCATTGTGCATCGTGTGCTGGGGGCATTGGGTCCTGATTTTCGAGATGTTGTTCTCCCATCACATGAGAAACTCTTGGAAGCCATGACTTCTTATTCAACATGATGAGGACGTCGGAGCATAGTTCATTTTCTTGTGTCAAGCTCCTTAAAAAATGAAACAAGTTCGTTGGAGCATAGTTCCTTGTCTTGTGTCAAGCTCCTTAAAAAATGAAACAAGGTCTATGGAGCACAATTCGTTTCCTTGTGTCAAGCTCCTTAAAAAATGAAACAAGTTCTTATGAGGATAGTTAATCTTCTATGTCAACTTCATTAAGAAATGAATTAGCTCATGAGGATAGTTCTTTTAATGTGCCAACCTCGTTAAAAAATAAAACAGGTTCCCTTTTCAATTCGAGTCTTTGATTAGATGTCATAAATCCCAGTCGAGTCCTTATCTTGATCTCGTAATTTGAACCTTCACTCCATCCGTCTTTCATATGGAATGAATCTTGGGGGGCATGTACCTCGAATTTATTCACCATGCTGGGGGCATGCAAACATTGCAAGCATAGTTTGTTAAAGTTTCAAGCTTGGGTAAAAATGAAACCAACTTCAAGCATAGTTTCCTGATTTCAAGCTTGTGTAAAAATGAAACCATTCTTATTTTACCTCTCGTGATTGCCATTTTATCAGCTTGTTTTGCCAAATGAGCCTTGGTTTTCTCTTTCCATCGTCACTATCTGCTTGGCCGATCGTATGCCCTCACTTGGTTGTTTTACCCATTCCTGAGGAACCGCTGCAATGAGTGGTCTTATTGGCAAATTTCTCGACCTTTACTTGTTCTGAGCAGTTCCACCATCACTGGAATCATTTGCTACCCTTAATACCACTCATTCCTTCAGGAGGAGTCATCTTTCAAATCTTTTCTGACTCTCTAAAACTAAAAATATTGTTGAGACTCTTGTCATTTTAAACTCGTTAAATGGCTGCGAAACGATATCTACCTAATATAAGTTTACCCCTTTTTCGGGATGGGATGGATTATTTACGAAAAAGGAATACCTTGGCCTATCGCGACTAAGAGGTTCTCTCAGGTATCGTTTTCTACCTTTTCAGCTCTGTGAGACTATTTACGAAAATGGATCTGCTGGAGTTTTATTTTCCACTTCTTTTCAAACTCTCTAAACATCAAAAGATGCCGAGTTATTCCTATGTCAGACTCGTTAAAACCTAAATGACATCGGACACAATCATCATGACGTTACTGAGTTCCTCCTTCCTAGGGCTCGTAAAATGTACTAGGTTGGATTTTTCCGAAGGACAAACTTATATGACAAGCATATGCTATCCTCTTCAAGCTTGTGTAAAAATAAAGAGGTACTCTCACCAGAAATGGTTTGGGAAAATGGAATTTTTTTCTTCAGTTGTGTCGGCAGTATGTCACTCTTGAACATGACACTTGTCTGTAGTTCGTGTCGGGTTGGGATATATTCACTTTGTCACTTTGATCCATGGGTTTGAGAAATCTGTTTTCCTCTCATTCGATTACCAATCTTGTCAACATGACCTCTGATCCTATTTCAATCAAATGCTGCCAAATTCCAGAGTCGTGTCGCTGATATGTTCGAGAGCAAATCGTTTTGCAGTTTGTACATTCCTTGATCCTCTGTTTCAGTCTTGATTCACGCTCATATTACCTTCTTTGTTTTGTGTCGATGATGTGGGATTAATTATGACCCTCCTTCAATAGATCGCTTCCTGTCGACTTCAGCTCATTATCTGGGAAGTTGATCTAGAGACTCCTTTATGGTACCTTAGAGCTTGCATGCCCTAATGGCAAGTTCTTCGCATTCGTTTACAGGTTCACATCATTGACCTTCGATCGAGTGATTTCACAGGTGTGATACTTTAGATCATTGTTCACATTCCGTGGATTGTACTAGTAGTACCTTGAGATCCATTGACATTATGGGTGGTTTCTCTCGCACTTGTTAACGGTTCACATCATTGACCAGTAATCAAGTGATTTTCTAGCATGTTCGACTTCGACACGTCTATTCACATGTTGGAATTTGTGCTTTGATCGGGTGGTATTGGAGCGCAAGACCCTGGGCTTCAATCACAAAAGCCCAGGTTGCAAGGAGTGATGAGTCATTCATGATTATATACATGATTCTTTAGATGGATGGTTGCGACCATGTCGTGGGTTCTCTCGTTTTGATTCTCTCTATACGGATGGCTGCACCTATACCGTAGATCTATTTCATATGACCCCTTCATTCGGATGGCTGCATCCATGTCGAGGATCCATTCACATGATCCTCTTCTTGATGGATAGCTGTGCCTATACCATGGATTCATGTATTTTCATCAGAGATTTCAGTTATGTATATGTATCTATGCTTGATTTGCAGGTCTCCCGATAGTAGCGTCTATTTCCTTGAACATACTTGTAAAGCATTTCACCTCTCACTCATGTTCGGACTTCATAATTTAGGGGGCATCTGTTACACATCAATTTGTCACCGTCCCTGTACTCCCCATTCCTTGATCCTGGAGGACCCATACAGTGACCCTTGTGTACTTTCCAAGGATGGAATACATACCCCTGAACCACATTTTGTCTGCCAAATCATCTCCCTTTACAAATTTTCTGAAATATCCCTATAAAAGCCTGGTTTTCAGGGTCGGTGCTTTCGCTCAGTGTCAGACCCGCATCGATCGACGCTTTGTCTTAAGGTTGGACCTGTGCCGATCCTATTTTGGAAATTTTTTTAAATATAAAGGAAGCTTTTGTGACTAGAAGCTTCGTGAGGCGGCGAGATGGAAGTTTGTTTTGAGGATATGGCCGAGGAATTCCCCTTTGGGCTTCTTGTTGCCATAAAATAGGAATTACTCCAAAGGATTATCTTTTTTCCCATCATTTGAGGGCCCATAACCTCCTCCTCCATTGTTATATAAGGAGACCTCCTTTAGCTCTACAGACTTAGTTAGTGATGATAGAAAGGAGAAGCAATTATAGCTTCAGGAGAATAGTGCAGGGTGTGATTGTTTTTGTGTGTTGGGAACATAGTGAGATCTTGGACCTTTATGTGTAAGAGTGTTACAAACGTGCTTGGATACAGACCTGCCGAAGGAGAGCCTCAACATCAAGGCTTGGTTGTAAACTCCCCTTGTATTTATCATAATAAAATGCATATGATGTTTATCTTCCACTCTTGTTTACATCTATAATGAGATTAAATACAAGGGGAGTTTACATCTATAGTGATATTTCTGGCATTCCTTGATCAGTTAGATAGATTGTAATTGTTTATCGTGATTTTACGCTTATCGTGGTGTCTTGACTGTCTGTACAGGTAATCAGACGTTGGCAACAACGTGTATTGAGTTTGAGGAGAGTGACAGATCAAGAAGCTTCAATGGAAGATGGTAACATAGCATCAGAATGAGGTAGGTCATCTTCCTTGCTCTGAATTTCATTTATAATCTAGGAAGGTAGATGTTAGTATGTTCCCGTAGTTGCTAGACCCACCCTAGGGCTAGAGGGATCGCCTCTGTCCGCAAAGGGGATTTACCTAGACAACACCTTTCCATAAAAAAATAGACCAAAGAGCTCTAAGATCCTAACAAACATTGTTAGGGATTGACATTAAAGAGATTTGATACTTTGGAAGTGCTTGAAGAACTGCCTTTGTTACAAGACGAATAGGGGAGTTCAAGGATCTAAACACCCAATTATTCATTCTATGATGTGTTTTCTTCTAATAACTCTATCCATGTGGAGGCCCTGTGATATTTCCAGAATATTGGTACACCTAAGTACTCAGCTGGAAGCATACCCCTTGTATATCCCAATACATGACAGAGCCTATGTTGCATCAATTTCGGGAAATTAAAAAAAAAACATTTTAGTTTTCTCTTGATTCACCAAAGTCCCTAAAGCTGACATGAAATTATGAAGAAGCCTCTTCATCCTTATAACCTCTGTTTTGGTGGGTAGAAAAAAAATTAAAACATCATCAACAAACTAGAGATGGGTGATTGGGAAATCTGTTCTGTAAAATCAAAGGCCATATACATATTCTATCTCCCCTAATTTCTAAAAAATTCTCTCGAGACCTTTCATGGCTATAATAAAATGGAATGGAGACAAAGGGTCATCCTGACTGATGCCCCTGGAAGGATGAACGGTCTATGAAGATGATACATTTACCAAAATGGAATAGAAAACTGCAGAGATAAGAGATCCCACCCACTCCAGCCAAATGTCTGAAAATACAAACACTTGAAGGAATTTTAATAAAAAATACCAACAAATTCTCTCATAGGCTTTAGACAAATCCATCTTGATCAACATACCTGGGTGCTTAGACTGTTTAAAAGAGTGGATTATTTCCTGCACCAATATAATTCCATCTGCAATATGTCTTCCTTCAACAAACCTTGTTTGAGATGTGGAGATCAAAGATGAGAGCAATGATTTTATTCTGTTTGATATCATAGTGGATATAATCTTATAAATCACATTGCACAAGGCGATAGGTCTAAAACCCTAAAGAATCTATGATTTCCCAAACTTAGGGGCTAACGATAAAAATGTTGCATTCAATTTTGGGAGTATGTTTCTTGTCCGCTGTGACTCTTCCACTACCTTATGAACTTATTTGGCTAGAAAACTCCAACATACTTGATAGAAATATGCTGTAAAACCATCCGGGCTTGGTGCCTTGTTTTTAGGCATATTCATAATGACCGCTTCTACTTTCGACAAAGAAATTGATCTCATCAGTGCTATGTTCTGTTCATGACTTATCAATTTGGGAATGTGATGAATAACCGTATCTTAAGAAACCAAAGAAGATGAATCTGGGATGCCCTTAGTTCATAGCTCCGTAAAATAATCAACCAACTTTGCTTTTATGCCCTGATGTGTCAACTTCCTTCCACCATTCTTATCATAAATGGAAAATATTCTGTTATGAAGATGATGTTGGATCACAACATTATGAAAGAACTTAATATTGCGATCCCCTTCCTTCAACCATTGAATTCTAGACTTTTGATTCTGAATAATCTCCTCCTGCTTCCTTCTTTCTTCTAGCTTTGTAAGAGTACCAACCTAGATCCATCTTAACTACGGATCTATCAAGTGCTGAGAGGGATCAAATCTCTAGAGGTACAAACGTCCTTTTTGAGTGCCAAACTTGAGGAAAGGTTTGCACCTCAAGAGATTTGATCTCTCTCGGCGCTTGATAGATCCGTAGTTAAGATGGATCTAGGCTGGTTTCAGTCATGTGTGACCAAGGAAAATCTATCGATAATATGAGGAACACATGCTTAATTTTATCAATAGTATGTAAATACATCTAATATTAATATAACCATTTTAAATATGCTAAATATGTTTGAAATTTATCGAGTCATTTAAATTTTAAATTTTCTTAGTTACCTTAGTTTGTTGAGATGATAATATTGTAAATTAACTTTAATGATGAAAAATGATGAAATAAATTTTTTGAATGCAAAGTGACAATGTAATAATATTGAATGATAGAAAATATGAATAATAAGAATGTAGTCAATTACAAATAGCCTTCATTGTGATCAATCTCAAACTATTTTCTTCTACTATTCTTATTGTCACCCTTGTTAGTTTTGTCATCTTTCCATATCGATTATATGAAAAAGAAAATCAATGCATCTAATGCAAGTAATCAAATAGGATTAGAAATCAACATCTACACTCAAATCAATGCATTTAGTGTGAGTAGGAAAATAGGATTAGAAACCAACATATACACTAAAATCAATGCATCTAGTGCAAGCAATCAAATAGGATTATAAATCACCATCTACATTGAAATCAATGCATTTAGTGCAAGCAATCAAATAGGATTAGAAATCATTTATATTGAAATAAATGCATATAGTGTAAGAAATCAAATATAATTATAAATCAATATCTACATTGAAATTAATGCATCTAGTGAAAGTAATCAAATAGGATTAGAAATCACCATCTACACTGAAATAAATGCATTTAGTGCAAACAATCAAATAGAATTAGAAATCATCTACATTGAAATCAATGCATCTAGTGCAAGTAATCAAATATCATTATAAATCAAAATCTACACTAAAATCAATGCATCTAGTGCAAGCAATAAAAAGGGATTAGAAATCACCATCTACACTGAAATTAATGCATCTAGTGTAAGAAATATTCTTCCCTCTCTCCCCCCTCCATATATATCTATATGTCCCTCCATATCTCCTTATTTATCTCTTTATCTCACCCCCACAAACACACAAACACTCTCACTCCATATTTATCAATCTCTTTGTCCCTCCCCCCTGTCTCCATCTATCTCTTCTTTCTCTTCACCTTCCATCTATATCTCTATCTCCCTTTCTCTCTATATCAACCCCAAAACATACAATCTCTTTCTCCAATCTATCTATCTATCACTCCCTCCTCCTCTCCCTCCCTCCCTCTCTATTCCCCTTCCCTTCCTCTACCCGACTTCTATCTCTCTTCCCTCCTGCTATCCTCTCTCACTCTCCCTCCAACTTCCTTATCACTCTCTCTCTCACTCTCTCTCTCTCTCTCTCTCTCCAAATTTTACTCTCTATGTATTTCTTCTTACCTCCCTCTCTCTCCCCTCCCATCTCCATCTATATTTCCCCACCTCTCTCCACTCTTTCTCTTCCTTTCTCTCCCACCTCTCTCTCTCTCTCTCTCTCTCTCTCTCTCTCTCTCTCTTCACCTTATAACTTTGTCACTATATTCCTCTCTCTTTCCTTCTCTCCCCCATTCTCTTAATCTTTTCTTATTTGTTTCTTTATCTCACTCCCATACATACACACTCTCTCTCCATCTCTCCCTTGTCACTCCCTCACTCTGTCCAGTTGTTACTCTCTATTTCTTTCTTCTTCCCTCCTCTCTCCCCATCCAACTCCATCTCTCTATCCATCCCTCTCTTCCCCTCCAAGTCCATCTCTCTATCCCTCCTTCACTCCCCATTCAAATTCATCTCTCTATCCTTCCCTCTCTCCCCCTGCAACTCCATCTCTCTATACCTCCCTCTCTCCTCCTCTCTCTCAAGTCCCCTCTCTTTTCCTTCCTCTCTCTCCCTTTCTCTCCTACCTCGCTCTCTCTTCCCACATCACTCTCTCTCTCTCTCTCTCTCTTTCCCCTACAATCCTCTATATTCCCCCACCTCTCTCTTCCTCTCTCTCAAGTACTCTCTCTCGTCCTTCATCTCTCTCCCTCCCTCTATATTCACACCCTCGCTCTCTCTCTCTCTGCCCTCAAATCCTCTCTCTTCCCCCATCACTCTATCTCTCCTTCCAATTATGTTACTATATCCCTCCCTTTCTTCTTCTCTCTCCTTCTCTCCCTCCTTGTCTCCATCACTCCTTCTATGTCTCTTTATCTCACCCCTAAACATACACACACTCTCTCAATCTCTCCCTTGTCACTCCCTCTCTCTCCACTTATCACTCTCTATGCATTTCTTCTTATCTCCCCCTCCAACTTTGTCTCCCTATCCCTCCCTCTCTCCTCCTCTCATCCTTCCTCTCTCTCCCTTAATTATCTCCTGCCTCCCTCTCTCTTCCTCTCTCTCTCTCTCTCTCTCTCAGCTCTTTCTACCCTCCAATCCTTTCACCTTCTCCCTCCCTCTCCCACCTCCATCTTTATGTCTCCCTCTCCCTCTCTTACCCTTCTCTACCTTTGTCACTCGTCTCTCTCTCTCTCTCTCTCTTCATTCCTCCTCTCCCCTCTCATTGAGTTTATCTCAATCTCTCCATTGTCACTCCCTCTATTTCTCCCCCCTCTTTCATATGTCTTTATTCTTCCCTCCCATATATATCTAGAGTTTATATATATATAACAATTTTAATATTGTATCAATATAAAGTTATTAAATTTAATAATTTTAATATTATAATATATTAATATCAATATTAGATTTAGTAATAATAATAATAATAATGTTAGGGTTAATAATGTTTTTTTTGCATGGTATCATTATTTATTTGGTCCATAGGCTTCAAATATAATTGGATGTTGATTTCTACTCCTATTTGATATATTTTTATCTATTTACTTTACCTTTTTATACCTCTTTTATAAATATGGTTTTAGGCCCATGGTATTAATAATAATATGTCCCATGGTATTTGTCCTATAGGTTTCACCTAATTAAAACTTCTTTTTGAGTTTTTGTAAATATAAAGCTTTATGGAGTAAATATAAAAAGAAGTTTTATTTATTTACCATACCTCTAGTTTATTTATATTTAATAATTATTTATAATTGTTTCCTCATATTTTAAATTTATTTTTGATTGTTTATTTATATGGCTATGTAAGTTATTTTTAAAGCCGACATTATTATATTTTATTAAAAAAAATAGCTATTTATTTATTTATTTTAGCTTCCGACATACTTACACATTGGAGTCATACTGGGTTGTAGAATGTGCGCAACTAGGAGTATTTAAATCTTGAAAAGACTTGGGAAGCACCCAAACTTTTGAATCTTGAGAGTGTGTAAAATTTAGGCATTGTTAAATTAGACTCCACCTAATAATTATTGATAATAAAAATAAAATTCTTAAAATCCTATTTCAAAATAAACACACCATATTGAATTATAACTTAAATTGAATAAACTAAATTTCTTAAAAATCTGAAAAAAAAAACACTAAAATTAAAAATAAATAAAATTAATTCTGAAAAAAAAAACTAAAATTATAAATAAAATGAAATTAGTTTGAGAAGGGTTTAAAGGAAAAGCTAAAGTTAAAATAAAATGAAATTAGATTATCTAAAATAAAAACCAATAACCATATATAGATTATACAAATACCACTTCACTCCGATATTGCAAAACATAAAAGCACATTTCTTATGTACTCAAAAACAAATTCCTTGTGAAGTGGCTCATTAAAAAATTTCTCCTTTTCTGTCTTCTGTGTCTGAAGTTTTGCATTTTCAGATCATGGCACGTACACCATACTGATACTTATCTCATCAACAGGTTTTTTTAATTGTGAATACCATTTATTTTCTGGTACCGGAGAAAGGTTTACAATGGCATGGTCTCGGTTTCTGAAGAAAATTTTAATCATTGCTTTAGCAAAACTGAAGAGCATATTGGAGCATTATATATATTTTCAAACATAAGAGGAGAGAAAATAGTGACAGTGAGAAACAACTGCTATGTAGATCTTTGAAAGAAACTCTCGCCAAATGCCAAATAGTTTTTTTTTAAAGTGATGCAAAAGTTTACAGGCTCATGGGTTCAAACGATGTCCTAAGTTGGACCATTTGTAATTTTGCAAATGATTTTTAAAGTCTGGGTACTTGTGTTTTAATATTATTATGGAAATATAATTGTTTTATATGAAAATATAAATTGTGGTTGTGATGGTTCAACTGAATAAAAAAGAGGTTATATTTGATTTTAATTTTTCATTTGTTATTTTAAAATCTGAAAAATCTGAATGTAAATTTTTTTATTGAAATATAATTTAAAATTACATAAAAATAGATTTTAATTATAATATAATTTTTCAATTTTATATCTTAAAACAATTTGTATTAATATTCTGAATAACTAATTCTGGAGACATTTTCATATTGAAAGGTTTATAAATAGATATTGTAATTTCAATAAATCTCTACTAAATTGTAAGTAATTTTAATAGAAAAATATGCTAAAAACTTCCAAAACTTATCATGAAAAAACTAATACAATTTTAAATATAAAATATAGTTTTGTTTTGGAATCAATTATAATAATTTTATATTTAAATGTACAATCAATTAGTAAATAAATGAAATGGCAATTTTTTAAATTAGAGTTTAAAAAGATTATTGATGCAAAGTCCTCATTGATTTTTAAAAAAAAGTACACAGCTAATCTACAATTGAAATTTTAAAAACTAAGAGCAAGAATCCACCCGATAAAATCAAATACACAAACTTTCTTTCTCATGAAATTAAAATTTCACACTCGGATTTCAAGAGTTTCTGAAATTCGTAAGTGAAAACATGGTCCACATGGATTTTACAACATAGAACCATCACAAATAAATTACAATAAGTTACTGGATTTGGGATTCCATGTTCCATTTTTGAATATTCGCTAAACAGTTACACAAATTGGTGGTGGTTTTTTCTTTATCATAAGTAGCTTTTTAGGTGGATTTTATTTTTTACTGGTGGTTTTTCTTTATATAAGGTTTTTTTAGGTAAATTTTATTTTTTTATTGGTGGTTTTTTTCATTTTTATAATATTTTTATTTTTATTTTATTTATTTTTATTTTTATTTTATTTTTTTTCTCAAAGAAAATATGATCAGATTTATCCAAAAAGATTACATCTCTTTAACCTCTTAATGAAGATGTGCTTTAACAATGATACCTCGAGCAACTATACCAACCATCTAATAAATTAAAAAAAAAAAAAACAAAAAAAAAAACTCACAAACCATCATACATCATGTCAATTAGACTTTAAACTGGGTGAGCATCCCAATCATCTAAACTACATTCAATTGACTTCTTTTTTATAAATATTTATACAATTTTTTTTTTAACCTCAGTAAATTTTTAATTTAGTTTTTCATTTTAGTAGATTTTATTGTTCAGGTGTGATTTTTTCTTTAATATGATTCATAAATGAACTATTATGATGTACTTTCACCTATTGATGACGTGCTAAGCCCATTTTGGGGGACAATAAATTTTTAATTTAGTTTTTCATTTTAGTAACATCTAGACCATTCAAAGAAGGGTTTTGGAGTTTTACTTCAGTGGCAATAATTCCAAGTTGTAGACTGATACGAATAAATGAATAAAAATTTAAAGTCCACTAAACTAAAATTAGTTTATGGGATTATCTTTTTCTATCTTTTTAGCCTTTAGCAATTCAATCTTTTTCTTACTTAAATTAATAATGAACTTACCCAATTTTCTAACAGTCTTCTCACTAAAAAACAATGCCAAGGAACCTATGTTAGCATATTGCCATAAGTGTCTCTTATGCTTCTGCATCACATTCCAAAATAAAATGTTTCTCTGATTTCACTGTCCCAAAAGTGCTAAAAGTACAAACTTGTTCTTCCCAAGCTTCTTTAGGTCTTTTCCACCAACCCCCTTCGCACAGAAGTTGATGTGAATTAGTTCTTAATTGAGCAATAAGAATATTTTCTCTTCATGGAATGCTAGCTCCAATGTACTCTTTTTGTTGGAGATCACAAGTGGAGTTGAATTCTTGAACATAGTACTAATTCTTTCTACCCAACTCTTTTCCCCATATAAATTTACTGAACTTCTCCATAACAAAATTCTTTAACTCCATGGTTACTCCCTTCAAAATAAATGTCACACCCATTGATTGTTTATGTCAAGCCTACAAATATCAAGATAGTTGTCATTTTTCACGAGCTCAACAAATTTCAGGATAGTTGTCATATTTCACAAGCTCATGGCAGGGAGAAGATCACATATAGATATTTGCTGGTTTGTCAATGTAAGTGACATGTCTCTATTTGCCTCAAGTAATTTAGGCTTTTTCATAAGCTTGAATTGGGTTAGAAGTAATTAAGTTATTGATTGATCATTCTTTGTTTGTTTGCTAACACTTGAATTGGATAATCCACTGAGTAAACGAATTTGATTACATGGTTAAAGGGGAGGGTCTGAGCATGATTAAAGTTACTCCGTAAACAGTCCAGGAAGAAGTAAAATGGTTTTTGAGTTTAAGATAAATGATTTGTGTGGCAAAATGGGATGTATTAATGGTTATACTTGGGATACATTTCTACTCTCATAAATAAATACCTTCAAAGGTTTAATATTAATAGCTTAAATTTTGAATGACATATTTTAATGGAATATTTTCATGTTTGTCATTTTTTATTAAAAAAAAGGAAGTAAAAATTGTATATTTTGATTGAATATCTTAAATTTTTATAACTTTTATGAAAGGTTTTATTTTAATTTTTAATTTATTTTTACTTTATTTATTACAGTAAATCCCAAACTTGCCTATTAGTGCATGATCCTTCATGAACTGGATTCTACTATTGATGCGGTGCGCTGGGATATTTTGACTATTAGTGCATGATCCTTTATTTTTTATTTTTTGAATATTATCAACAACCCATTGACGAATCGTTGAATCTTGGCCTTCTCCTCCTTGAGGTAAGACACATATCTCAACAACTCCAGAAATTTGCTAGTGTACTCCCCGTCGATAATAGAGTCCATATTTAGCTCATAAAACTCTTTTCCTTGTTGTCATAGTACCTCTTCGATAGATAATTCTTCCTAAATAGTCTCTCGAACTCACTCCAAGTCAACTCCCCTTGAAATATCTACAAAAAATGCATCTTGAAACTGTTGTAAAACTGGGTACTTGATCAAGATATCTGCATCCTCAACTTCCTTATCTTTGTCACTAGAAATATGTACTGCAAATAACACACTCATTCCTGCAACTACACTTCGTCTGCATAGTTGTCACCGTTCTAATTGATGTTTCCTTCTTCTTACCTTGCAAGAATATATGTTCTCCATTGTCATCCAAGCACTCAATAGCTTTGTCATAGTAGTACACTTTGATCCTATGGAGATACAACCAATCCATACCTAAAAGCATGTTATACGAACCCAATGAAAATACATTCAAATGTGCTGATGTACACATACCATTCAAATCAAATGCATAAGATCTTACCCAATGATGAACTCACTTCTTTGTACCTGTATCCAACTGCACTGACCAATAATCTGCATGCGCTTCTTCATTCTAATCAACCATGCTTCTGCATCCCATGTTTTCTTCATTTCCCCATCGAATGTAAGTGGCTTTTCTTTCTTGAACTGATCTAGAAAATATCCCCCATCACTCCTCCTGTAAGGATGAAAACAATGATGACCATGATACCTATGAGAACCAGAACGAGAATAGTACATGTGTTCATCACCCCTCCTTTTTGGAGTATCCAAGAATTTGATATCCCTGCTCGTGTCATCTCTATCTGAAATTTGCCCACTATGGGGTCTACTTCCACAGGCACCAATAGTCATATCCTCCTATGCCTGCATGATTTTTTCATTATTTTCTTTGCAAATCCTTATTTCCTCCTTCAAACTCCTCAATGTGTCTGCTAAGTCACAAGAGTTCCCAAGACCACACTACTCATCTGATTCATAGGGAGAATATTTTTAGTCTACCATCTTGTTAGTCATCTTTGTTCTCTTTTTACTGGAAGGTATATAATGTCAGATAAACCAAATCACAAAGAAACCAGCGTACCTTAGTATAGCTTGGAGAGGATATCTCATCTTCAATACTAACCATATTAGCGCAATGCATATATATATATATATATATATATATATATATATATATATATAAAACATAATTAGATATAAACATCTTTTCAGCCATTATCTAGTTATCAATGCATGACTATGTTGACCAAATACCATGACTTCACGCACAACAACCATCATCTAGTCAAAGTATGCATAACAACATACAAACACTGATACATATAACCGATGCACGATTGGCATAAAGTCACAACAAATACATTCAACAACGACACCATCAAATTTCACATGGCGAAACCACTACAATCATGACCAATGCCATGCATACACAACAAGCACATAGATCACAAGCACAAGGACCTATATGCAACCGACATGTACATACAACAACACATTTATCCAAGGGGAACAAAAACCAGACATCACCGAAGTGGAACAGAACTATTCTATGATACCACTCTATAACACCCTCCTCCCACATCTACCCAAGTAACTGGCCAACCGGGGCAAACATGTGATGAAGAGTTACTATGATATTATTAAACTCCCTATATATCAGTTAAGGAAGTGGAACCGACGGAACACAACCAACTTAACCTTCTCCACTTGCAACCAAACCCCTAGGAGCCATCCAACCCATCCAGGTGACCAACCCTTGAGACAAACTGACATTTTTCTTCATCAAAGCCTTAATCGCTCCCTTGAAATGGGCATGCTTGCGACTTAGAACCTCTAATCACTCCCACAACAAGGAATGCCTATGACTAGGGACTTTTCTAGGCAGTTTTGTGCCAACGACTCTGGATTCGCAGCCACTTTTCCAGATCCAGGACTTATGCCACTGCCCAAAACTCCATGAAACTTCCAGAAATTAAAAGTAACATCAAAAGAATGATAAAAATGTAAATACTTGAACAAGGACTTGAGTGGACCCCTACTAGCCATGACAACCATTTTGTCAAACATGTCACAAATATGCATTCTACAAGTCAAAAGAATAGACATGAGCACAAGGGTCTCACAATTATCTGAGAATCACTAAGAAGCATTGATCCCTCATCATAATAACTGCATTACCATCTATTAAGCCATATAGTCATTGTAAATTCAGTGATTAACCAAAACATGATGAGAGCCATACATTATCATTTTCATAAAACTCAATCATAACCAACAAAAATATCAAGGATATAACAATGATATAAGCCACATATAAAAAAGTATATTTACCCATAAAATACCAAGGATAAAGAGCTCTCATTGATGATTACATAGGCTGACTAGGTATGGGACTTCCATGAACCACCCGACCATAAGCTAGGATGAACCAAATCTTTCTTTCAGCCAGTCACCCTCATGCCATATTTTAAGCACGAATGTGTGATCTCATAGAACAAATCAATCAAAAACAACTAGGGATTCGAGAGGCAAAACCACCTCAACCCTCAATCAGTGATTCCACTTCACGGTCGAACATCACTAACCATCACCATATTGGTCTCTAACCAAGCTGTCTAGGGCTCCAACGCGTTTGTTCCAACCAGTGTTTCTAGGACTAGTACTCAACACACAATTGTTGTCAAGCTTCCAGAGCATTTTTCCAACCAGGGCTTCCAGGACTAGTAACTCAACCCACCAAGGGCTTCCTGAGCATGTGTCCAACCAAGGCTTCTAGGAACTAATAACTCAACCCACAACCAAAGGCATAAGAAAACCAACTAGAAAACAAAATTAAAACCCACAACAACATGGCTATCTAGGAAATAGCAAGGCTAGGAAAAACCACTGTCAATCTATGCAATCCCCCATACCATTGACAAATCGTAACCAAATAACCACATGCATATGCCATGCATGCCAAAACTAGTAAGAGAACCATACATGAAACTTAGTACCTGCAAGCAAAAACCGCTATAGCTATTGATCTCATTGTCCTCTTGCGCTTTCTTGCTTTTCCTTTGCCTTCTTGCTCCAAATCCAAAGTATGCCACAATCCTCCAAGAGTGCTCTAAGAAAACTCAAAGAGTCCAAGAGTATGAGAGAGAGAATAGAATGAGAGCTCCAAAAACTGAACTGAAAAAAGTTTGTGCAAAAGCTACCAACTGATCCTCATAAGACTTTTTATCAATGAGGTCTCTATTTTCTTCATTTTTCCATTATTTTCCTTCATTTTCCTCCTCACATGAAACATGTGACCTTTCACCTCCCTTTTCTCCTGTTTTACATTATTTTCATAAATAAAATGCCAATAAATGCCTCATGCCTTTCCAAAGCCTTTGCCAATTTCCATAACCAGTAATAAACCGAAATGAACACCCACCAGGATGTTTTTGCGCAACATTCAACTTGGAATACGTGTCCCATGACCAAGGTCTTATTTTACCTTTATTAACTTTTACATGGATTTTTGACTAGTGTTGTTACAACTTGCTGCTACAATGGTAGCTTCAACCTTCAATTCTTCATAAAACATGGTACTTTCCATATTTCCACAATCAATCCTTGTTTCGAGAAAGAGACCACAAATTTCATCAACATAATTTTCATCCACTTTGTGGTAATATATTTGAGCATGCATGTGCTCATTAACAATTTCAACTTCACCAAATTCATCATTTGTTGTTGTATTCATGAGAGATGCACATTCAGCTCTACAAACCATTACTTCATACGAAAAATTGTCTTTGTTATTTTCGAACTCAAATGTGTCAAACTCTGATGCAAATAGGCGATCATAAACTACAATCATACCAACTAGATCACACATGTTATTCAATTCTTTATTGGAAGTTTCACCATCACCAACAAGGACTATTGTTGGATTCACCAATTCACTACTCACTTTTCAGTCACCATTAAGATGTGTCTCATTAGAATGGGATTCGTCATCATCTTCAGCATCCATGTTACACTGGGGTTCTCGAGAATTTATATGTTCTTACTCTACCTCACACGTAGGGGCTTCAAATTCTCACTCTGCAATCTTTTATGTGTCTTCTTCGTCCATATGCATGTCTGCATGATGGGTTTCACTTTTATAGTCTTTATGATCATCATCCACATTTGAGTGGGATTCTCCAAGCTACATTTCCTCCTAGAGTCTTGCTCATTTACTCTCAGAACTATAGTTAAAATTATATTGATTCTTCAACAGATTGTAACATAATTTGTTGCTTTATGTCACTTCCTTTATACCAAATTCTACTTCCAGGGTCTTCCATGCTTCCTAGGAAGATGTATCTTTTGCTACCTTACACAAGGAATTATCATCCAATGGATGTTTTATAAGATCCAATACTAAGATATCACATAATTCATCACATGGTTTATTAGACCGATACTCAATCAACTCTTTACATCGAAGACAAGTTTTCATTTTGATAGTTCCTAAAAAATAAAAATTTTACTAGTAAATTTTCGAAGTGTTACCAGATTTATCCTGATCCATTCATCCTCGAATTTCATCTACTTGTCTTTCATATGCCTCGACTGTGGAGATAACCTCTATGAGATCTTCAAAATACTTTGGCTCTTCCTCTCGATTTTTTTTCTCGGTTTGCTTCATTCTTACTTTGTGACCCATGGTTGTAGTCTTTCTTTTATCTTCTACCTTCTTTCCTTATTGTGTTAGCCTTCTATAAATTAACATCACATACACTTGATTATCTTTAAAAATAAACATTTTAACCTTCACTCTAACTGTGGCTCCCAACAACTACTAGCATGTTTGCTAAGCTCTTCTATGCATATTCTTATGGAGGCTCATGGCTACAACTTACGGTGGAGACTCCTTCTTTGGTCAGTGGTGGTGGCTCTTTCCTCTTGATATGGTGGTGGCTCTATAGGCTACTCACCCTAATATTTTAGTAGTTGGGTTTACAAACTCGCAACGAGCTCTAGTTTCTACTTATTGACCAATGGATGCAAACTTCGATTTGCAGACTACTCATAATAACCAAGGATCTTAGTGGAAGTACCTCATGACGCTCTTAACTTGTTTGGTGCTTTGAAACCTTGCTAAACCTTGCTCTGATACCACTTGTTATTTAGATGCAAAGATAAGCATGCAAACACAAGACAAATAAGTACACAAGCTTCATGAATAAATAAGTTATATTCATTAATTATTCTCTCATATACATCCACCGAATTATTGTTATTCTCTCTTCTTAATTCACATTACAATGACCCAACCATGAGTATATAAGCACTGAACGTTCTAAATATGGAATCATGCAAACTCTAACTTTCTTTTCTTCATGCAAACTATGACTTACGCTTTAACTAAACTTTTCGAACTTCACTTTAACATAAATTGACATTTTTCTTTTCCTTCACTTAGCTTTTCTTGACAAGGCATTACCTTTTTAAATTTGACTCACTTGACTTCTAATATTAGACTTAATTAGACTTAACTTTCTTTCATTCATTTAATTTAACTCTTCATACATTCCATGCATATGGGAGTACTTACTATTTCTATTAAGTGAAACAATTTTGATCTATGAATAAGTTGCGATTGATGATTGTAAATGAAATAGGAAATTTGGTGATAGGTTTGTATAAATTGTATGCTCTTATAATTTGAATTGTTATAGGAGACTAGAGTTCACTTGATTGTGACTAGAGTTCACTTGATTGTACAACACATTTGAATATTTGACAACTGTTAGGCCACTTAGGTTGTTGATTCTATAAGATTACTTTCATTCATATCATTTGCATATTGGTTATGTTAAGGCATAATTGTATGGAATTATTATCTATATACTTCAATAAGTGTTAAAATTATGAATTTTAATGATCGTGAAATATAAAAAGTGAGGTGTAGTATATAATCACATAGTTTCAGATTAAGAAAATTGATGAGATGAAATGAGTAAGATGCACCACAAACCTATAGTGATGGGCCATCTGGGTGCGCTAAGTGAGTTTCCAATATGGGTGACTATAGGGGCTTGACAATGGTTCTTTAGGTTAAATTAAAGTTTATGCTAGAGTACCCTTTGAACCTCCTTCACAATTTCTTTACATATATCACTATTAAGTGAGGAAGATAAACCATATAATCGTTATTCCCTAGTTTGAAATGATATCAATTACTAATATTACTTGGTTTCTTAATAATGCATTCATAGTTTTCAAATTACGAGATGAAAATCTTTACCAACAGCTTAATACCTAATAATAAATTAATAAAAAAAAAATATTAAACTGCATTTTGTATATATATATATATATATATATATATATATATATATATATATATATATATTACAATAAGAAAAAATTTAAATACTAAAATTTTATATAAGAAATAAATAAATTATTGTTACTTATCTCTTTGATACATTTGTTCCAACGGTGAAAGAAGATTGAAGGGTGGTATGGAACATATACGACAAGAAAATTTTAATTTTCATTTAAAAAAGAAAAAAATGAAGGTTTAAAATGCATATATGGATGAGTTTGTATTTTTTATTTTATTTCTTTATATATAGTTTTGATATATATATATATATATATATATATATATATATATATATATATATATATATATATATATATATATATATATATATATATATATATAACAATTGAGAAAATATTTAATTTTTTTTTATAGTTATATTGTATTTAGTTTCTTGCAAATTTATATTAAAGTTTAGTTGAAGTTGTTGGGGTTCCTGTGTTTTGGCCAGATTGGCAAGACCAAAACACAAGACAACATCAAACCACTTTGGGATCCTAGGATCTAGCCCTCCTGGATCCAGAGAGGGATCTCTCTATAAAAGGCAAAGAATGATATATCTTTGAAGCTCAAAATGAAATATTAGGCTAGGTATGAGGCACAGGGGTTTTTTAATTGGTTTGGTTGCTGGGTTGGAGATCATTAACCGAGAATGTTATGTGGAATGAAAAGGAACAAAGTAGCAAGATGTTTCGGTAAAAAGAAAATAGGTCAAGAAAGTACTAATCCATTGGGCTATGGAGTCATGAAAGGGAATTACTTGCATAACAACTAACCAAGGGTTTCCATAAGGCAAGTCATCTATACCAAAGGATCTTTTAGATAGATGGTGGGATGGAACATTAAGAAGTGAAGTGAAAGAAGGAAAGAAACCCAAGTGCAGTCTGAGATCAGGTCAGATGTCATTTAAATCCAGGCCTGCTTTGACATACTAAGATGAAACTCTCAATAAAACACAAAGGGTAGCTTAAGATCAGGTCAGAGGTAATTTAACTCTAGGTCTGCTTTCAGCATACTCTAAAGGAAAAAACAGTTAAGATTTAACAAAGAGCGAGGCCTAAGATCAGAGAAGGAATTTTAACCTTCAATGCTTTTGACACTAGCTCAAAGGGATCTTAGAAAGGCCAATCTGTTGGAAAAGGACCCCAGTGGACAGGGCTAATTCCCAGTATCCCAATTCTTCCAGCTTAAACCCAACAAGAACATGTAAGCAACAAACTCCAAATTTGAACATCAGTAAGCATGGGCATGCCAACATCTTTAACTGGTTAAATTACATGAATTTGTTCTCAGATAGACAATCAGTAGAAAACATCAAAGATAAGAAGAGCAGGAAAGCATTAGGGTACCATGCAGGGGTATATCCTAAGCCAGATTATTGATTCTTATCAGAGAATAATGGACAGTATGATTAAACATGTAATAATTAAGGAAAACATCACCCGTAATATAGACTAGGATCCTGTGAAATTTGCTTGTTCAATTGATGTGCAAAACCAATCACAGACTTTGAGCTCAATGGCTTATTACAGTACAAACTTCTCCTCCCAGCCTACTAAATTACAAGCTACTAAGTTACATCCCCCAATAACATTTCTAATAATCGAATGAATCCCTATCAACCAACAACAACCTTTACAATGTATTCTTCAGGGGTTCTTATAGGAGAATGAGTAACTATGGTAATAGATGTACATTTAATTGACTCATTAAGACAGAGTGGAGGAAATAGTCGTGACCACTCTGCTTAATGGCTCTGTGTTGACATATTGGTACTCTTTAGGCCGGTCAAGAAGTCCTACCAGGTTAACATTAACCTCAGATGTATTCTTTGAAGTTCTCTCTGACTGTATGGTACTCTGTTCTCTCTTCTGAAACAAGTAATGTGGCTAGAAAGTCTGTAGGTCTCCATACTTCCATAACTGCGGTCCTGACAGCTTTAGAAGCTTCTGTCAATGTAATAACCTTTAAGGGCTCGAGGAGGCATGGAGAACATTGTCGGAAGGTGTCCTTTCTGAGAAGATACATTCTGCTGTTATTAAAACACAGATATGGCTTGTTTCATGTGCTTTAGGCTTCATTAAGCCTCTTAATCATCTTCATGATCTTCAAACTGTGTCTTTATCCTTTAAATACGGGATTATAATCATTAAGTTTTCAATAATAGGCTTAAATCCCTTTAATCTGCTCGTTGATACACTTTGCAGCTGCTGTAATGGTCATCTCTGCGCTCTCAGTCACAGTGACTGTGACTGTGGAAACAGAGCGAATTCATCGCTCTGTAAACCCTGCACAATGAAATAAAATCGTTATAAAATCCAGGGGAGTGGCGGAAAATTGTTGTGGAGGCCTGTGAAAACGGGTGAAAACACTGCAGAATGGTGAAAGAATGCTCCGCTGGAGGTTTGGTGCAATGAGGGTCGTAGACCGTTGGATTAGATGGACAGGTGATGATCAACGGTCAGGATTACCGGTGCAAGAGGTTAGACGGAGGAAAATGAGTTTTAGTGTTAAGACACTAAGGTTTCATTTCGGGTGATTTACAAAGAAAAAGGAGTAAAATGCATGAAGTCGGGGGCCTTTAATGGTGGGACTCGGTAGGCAGAGGGCGATAAAACGTGGACCATTGGATCTTAGGAGGAGATCAATGGTGGAGATTGCCCAAAGAAGTTCTTTGGGAGGTCTGATGAAAACAATATGATTGGGGACGCGATGAGACGTGAGCCGTTGATCAGGATTGGATAAATGGTCGGGATTGAATGAGGGGTTATATAAGGGAGAGGTGATTTCTAGAGGAAAACCACTGGAATCGTGCAGCTTTAGAGCAGTTTGGAAATTTGGCCAAAATAACGTGATATGCCTTCCCGCCCGACACGTGGCAAAACAAAACCACCCATATCACGCGATTTCAAAATATTAAATTTCGGACACCAAAGTTACGCGATATGGTTCTTGGCCATTGGATTGCGGGCGGGGAGATCTGACGGTGGAGGAGCGAGCGTGATGAGGGAAAGATGCATGGGCGGAACCAGGGGGCCAAGTCAGCGGCGGTTTTAATGTGGGTCGTTCGATCTATGGAATGAACGACTGAGATCTAAAGAGGGAAAGCGAAGGCAAAGGAGCAGGTGAATGGGAAGGAAGAATAGGAGCCGTTGGATCAAATGGGATGGATGGCGAAGATCCAATCGCAATCAGAGAAGGCAGGGGTAAAAACTCCAATGGTTGATGTTGCGATTGCGTGTGGACCGTCGGATCAAGGTGAGATCGACGGTCGCGATTGGATCGGGGAGAAAAATGGAGGGCACAGGAGGCGGAGTGCGATCGAATCCAGGCCGTTGGTTCTTGTGGATTCAACGGTCCAAATCTAATCGGAGGATCGGCATCAGAGGAAACAATGGAACGTGAAAAACAAAATTGCGATTGCCAATTGTACGATGGCCGTTGGATCGGGGGTAATATTGACGATCAAGATTAGATTGGAAGGGGCAATGGAGAAGGGCGACGGGCGAGGTGAGATGTTAGCGCTGGCCGTCGGATCTTTCTGAATGGACGGTTAGGATTCAATCAGAGATGGCGGATCGGCAGAGACAAAGAGTGGCACTTTAACATTTTTGCGATTGGCGATTCAACGAGGGTCGTCGGATCAAACGGAGAGATCGACAGTTCATATGCGATCGGAGGGATATGAAAAGAGGTTTGTGGGCGCACTGTGATAATTAGCGTTGACCGTCAGATTTGGGAAGATCGACGATTAATATTGCAGCGGAGGTCAACAGGGCAAAGTCCAATCGCATCGGAAATTCACAAGAAACAAAGGGAAAGGCACACACGGAAAGCTCCGATTGAGATTAGCACCCGAGGATTTAGCGCCTGGTCTTGGCACGGGGCATATGTGGGGAAGTGGTTAGGGGCTTAGCCGAAAGGGGCTTAGGCTTATAATGAAAACAGGGTCCTTTGAAGCCAAAATGAGGATTTTTGAGGCTTAAAAAGGAGTTCCGATAGGCAGAAAAGGAGGTTTTTAAACCGGAAAAAAGGAGATGTCAGGTTTTAAAGGGCATTTCGATGCTCTGGAGGGTTAATGGAGGGATTTTGGAGGAAATTTGTAAGGGGAAAAAGGGGTGAAAAATGGGGAAAAGGGAGGCTTCTCTGACAACAGTTTTCTTCACAAAGATATTTAAATGGGAATAGCAGTGAAAATCTTTTCAAAGGCAAAAGACACATAGAGGCTTCAAGAATGAAAGATTTTCAAGGGAAATTTTTCTCTTGAAGGCTCAAGAATATTTTTAGCCACCTGTTTGCTATGTCAAAAAATTATAGGTGGCTAACAGAAGTAATTTAAAATTTTTCACATATTTAAAAAAAAAATTTTTTTTTAGTTCATGGAATGTAACTCATTCGACAATCACCTTGTTATGAAGTATTATGTTAAAACATGAGATTCAAAGTTAAATCCTTTGAATGGCCAACCAAAAAATAATATATTTTTATCTATTTTTTAATTATATTTTTAGAATGTGGTTTAATGAAAAAGGAAAAATAGAATATAAAAGAAATAAAATTGACATGATCAAATTTCATGTGGTTTGAATATCTATTTTCAAAAATAAAAAAATATAATTATTCACTATCCACTCATGGAATTTCAGTGAAAATAATGAAGGTTTAAAATCCATATATGGATGAATTTGTATTTTTTATTTTATTTTTTTATTTTATTTTTTTATGTATAGTTTTGATATATATATATATATATATATATATATATATATATATATATAAAACAATTGAGAAAAATAAATTTATTGTTATATTGTATTTAATTTTTTGCAAATTTATATCAAATTTTAGTGGAAGTAATTTAAATTTTTTCACATATTAAAAAAATAAAATAAAATTAGTTCATGGAATGTAAGTCATTTGACAATCACCTTGTTATGAAGTATTGCTAATGGTTTTGTCTTAATTGCTGTCAACAGTTGCAGATTGAAGACATGAAATTTGGAAAACAACACAGGAACTCACAGGTGCAGATCACCAGGAGCTCCTACAAGCAAATGCACCCGCTTGGGGTTTCTCATTAAACTCCAATGATTAAATAGATACATTAGGTAGAACAGATTCCTAAATGATAGGAACTGAATATCTAATAAAAAGCAAAATCACAACTACGTAACCAAATACCTAATCTCCATTAATTTCTAACACTTCCCCTTAATGGAGAAAGGGATTTTTAAACACACCTAATGTATCCCTAAACAAATCAAACTTTAGTCTTCCTAGAGGCTTAGTGAATATATCAGCCATATTATCAGAAGAATTACAATACTCTACATAAATCTCTTTGGACTGCACTTTCTCCCTAACAAAATGAAATTGAGTGTCGATGTGCTTAGTGTTTTTATGAAACACGGGATTGTAAGCCAGTTTGATGGAACTTTGATTGTCGTAATTAATGATCATAGCTTCTGTCTGTTCTTCCCCTGCATCTTGGGGAAGTCTCCGCAACCAAACTGCCTCACATGTCGCTGCACACATGGATTGATATTCTGCTTCTGCTGAGGATAAAGCAACAATATGCTGCTTCTTGCTGCACCAAGAGATGACCCCGGAACCAATGTTGAAGGCGTAACCTGTAATTGATATTCTGTCATCTAGATTTCCCAACCAATCTGAGTCTGTAAAACCTGTCAACTTAACATCAAATGAGTCAGAATACAAAATACCAAAGTCTGATGTTCCTTGCAGATACCTTAACACTCGTCTCGCTGCACTCCAATGACTGTCATGGGGTTGAGTCATAAACTGACTCAAAACACTCACTGCATAAGCTAAATCTGGTCTTGTTGTAGTCAAATAAATAAGACTACCAACCAATTGTTTGTACAATGTTGCATCTGCATATTTCGAACCATCATTCATATAAAGTTTGCTATTCTGGTGTAAAGGTACAACTGCAGCCTTACACTCATTCATTTTAAACCTGGACAACAGACTCTTTGCATACTTACCCTGGGACAAGAAATTTTGGCTTGAATCTCTCCAAACTTCTAGACCCAAACAATATTGCATTTCTCCAAGGTCCTTCATCTCAAATTTCTATGATAATTGATGTTTGATTTCTTCAATGAGATTATCTGCACTTCCTGTTATTATCAGATCTTCTACATATAAAGAAATCACCACTATATGTCCTTCATTATTAAACACGGTATATAAATTGGGATCATTTTTGCTCCTTTCATAACCATGCATGAGGAAAAAAGAATCAATTTTTGTGTACCAGGATCTAGGTGCCTGCTTTAAACCATATAAAGATTTCTTTAATCTACATACTAAGTGTTCTTCTCTCTTCTTAACAAACCCTTCAGGCTGTAATAAATATACTTCTTCTTTTAAATCACCATTTAAGAAAGTAGATTTAACATCTAATTGATGTATTTTCCAATGATGCTTAGTGGCTAAAGCAATAATCATTCTGATGGTATTTAATTTTGCAACAGGGGCAAATGTTTCCTCAAAATCAATACCTTCTATCTGGGAATATCCCTTTGCCACCAACCTAGCTTTATGCTTATCAATAGACCCATATGCTCTAAATTTCAACTTAAATAACCATCTGCAACCTATGGGTTTTTTATCATTAGGAAGCTTTACTAGATCCCAAGTATTTTTCTTAATGATTGATTCATATTCCTCATTCATTGCTTTCTTCCCTTCAAGAATTTTACTAGCTTCATAAAAATTAGAAGGGTCTGCAATGTTCAACATACTAGTCATAAGCGCCCAATCCCTATATCGAGCTGGAAACTATTTTGGCCTACTTGATCTTCTGAGTGGTGGGAGTTAAATTATTCTGCTTCTTTCTTCTCTTTGTGGACTGAACTCCACATTATCCTGTTGCTGTTCCTACTTCTATTCCTGTTGCTGATTGATTCCTATTTCACTATCCTCTTCTGAAAGTAAGGGTACATGCCATTCTTCATTATTTTGGACAGGATTTCCATCATCAATCTATTCATGGAATAATACATCTCTACTGACAAAACACCTTGTGAGTAGTAGGGTCAAACAATTTATAAGCCTTATACTCACTACAGTATCTAATGAAAGTGCATTTAATGGCCTTTGAATCTAACTTTTTCCTGTTCTCTTTGGGAACATGTGCAAAAGCTTTACAGCTAAATACTCTAAGATGACTTACTGCAGGCTTGAAGCCAAACAATGCTTCAAAAGGAGTTTTATACTCAAGACTTTTAGTATGACTCCTATTCTTTAAATACACTGCAGTATTAACAGCTTCTTCCCAAAAACCATTGGTTAGATTCTTACCTTTCAACATACTGTGAGCACACTCCACTAGTGTTCTGTTTTTCCTCTCAGCAACTCCATTCTGCTGAGGAGTGTAAGATGTTGTAAATTGCTGCTGTATCCCATGCTCGTTGCAGTATTTGATGAAGAATCCTTTCTTGAATTCTCCCCCTTGATCTGATCGAAGAATCCTGATGAAATTTATTGTTTGCTTCTCCATCATGTTTCTGAATTTCTCGAAATATTCAAAAGCATGAATTTTCTGTTTAAGAAAATATACCCATGTGAATCTTGTACAGTCATCAACAAAGATTAAAAAATAATAGGCCCCACCTAACGATCTTGTCTGCATTGGGCCACATAAGTCAGTGTGTACAAGTTCGAGTATATCCCTCTGTTTTCTATCTTTAATGGCAGGAAATTCATCTCTATGTTATTTACTGAACGCACGTGCTTCATAATCAATATGAAACTTTTTCAAAACAGGAAGACCATCTACCATACCTTTGTTCTGCAACAGAAGGAGATCACTAAAATTGATATGCCCAAGTCGCTGATGCCACAAATTTTCAGCAGAATTATCTGACGAAATCAAGGCTTGCTATGGCGTACTCTTCACATCCAGTTTGTAGAGTCCTCCTATGCGAATACCTGTAGCAATGGGCTTCATTTGATCCAACAAATCTTTAATAATGCAATGAGATTTAAAAAATTCTACTTTGAGGTCCTGATCTAAAATCTTTGACACAGAAATCAGGTTCTTCTTAATGCTAGGAACATACCACACATCAGATATATTCATGATCTTACCATCAGGCAGAGTAACAAGGACATCTCCATGTCCCTTGATCTCATACCCACTATTATCTCCAAGGTAGAATTTTACTCCAGTGTTGGATTCTCTAAAATTTCTGAACCATTGATTTTTACATGACATATGTGAGGAGGTTCCAGAATCCATGAAACAAATATCTGATTCATCCTCCTCAGTAGCTAAGGCAGTGTCAATCTCAGCCATAAACAATCTAACATCTAGATTCTGATCTGTGTCTGCATCTGCATCCACCAAATGACTTGCATGTCTTCTCTGCTTGAACCTCTCCTGATTTGCCTTCTTCTTATGACAAAATTTAGCAATATTGCCTATCTTACCACAATAAAAGCATTTAGGAGTAGAGTCATTTTTATGCGAGGTCATACCTTGTGATGTCATTTTTGATGTGTTACCCCTCCTCTGATCAGCCATTGCTCTCCCTTTTGGCTTGAAATTTGTTATCAATGCAAGATTTGGATCTTGAGGTTTGAGAAACAACCTCCTTTCCTCTTCTTGTAGCAAAATCCTAGTAAGCTCTTCAAAACATGGAGGTTTTTCTCTTGCATTCAATCCGGTTATAAACATTTGATAGTCATCCGTCATGCCGTTCATGGTAATTGGCACCAGATCGTCATTTGCCATGGTTTGACCGATATCAAATAGTTTATCTTTAACATCCTTTATCCGGGATAAGAATGACGAAACAGACTCATTCTCCTCCATCTTGATTGAGAGGATATTCTTCCTGAGGAACAAGGTTCGACTGGTGTTCTTGATTTCATACATATCTTTGAGAGTTGTCCAGATGTCATTCGCTTTCTTGCAATCCTGAATATGAGGGATGATGCAATATTTAACTGACAATTTGAGTAGCACCTTTGCCTTCATCTCCCTTTTCTCCCACTCTTGAATTGTTGCATTCGTTCCACCATTTGCAACAGTCAACTTAAATTCATCGCCAATGACAATGCTATAAGAATTTTGTCCCTCAAGCAAAGTCTGAAGCTTAAATTTCCAATTTGTGTAATTGGAACCATCCAACTTGTTGCTTTCATTTAAGTAATCTGCCATATGAGCATTCATCTTGGAGGAAAAAAAAAGAATACTCCAACAACTTAAAAAAAAAAAAAATCAACCCAAATTACCACAACAAATTGAATGCAGTTGTGAGTTACAACATATGTTTTCAAGGCAACGAAATTATATCGTTAGGAAAAAAAAAACAAGCTTTTGGATTAATCAACAGCAACTTAAAATATACCCAAGCTTTGGGCGCTCGTTCAAGCATGCAGACAGCAGGAATAATTAGTTTTATCAAGCTCCAATCTTTGGGCTCCGGCCTCAATATTTCTCTGAGAGGAGTTTTAGACAGAGACACTTGGATGTTTTGGGTGTAGGTGCCCAGACGTGTGGCAGGGAAGACTGTGAATTTGAAACAGTTTTTAGTAGTGAAAAAAAAATAGACTCGATCCCAATGGCCTCTTCTCTAACGAATGGACCAATGGGCTTCTCGGTATCGGAGGATTGGCGTTGTTATGAGTTCGCAAGGGAACTCCCACGTGCTCTGTTGAGACAAGCACCACGACCTTCGAGGCCCTCCAAGCAAGCAAGGATGCAAATATGTTGTTTAACTCGACAAGGGGGAGGGAAAAAACTGCAGCTTCAATCTTTAACAGAAGCTTCATCCCTTCAAAACTGTGATCACAGTTGCAAACCATTAAAAAAAAAAAAAAAAAAAAAAACGCTTTGTGCACATGCAATTACCTTCGGTTCAAAGCAGGATGGCCTCCTTTTCACGTCTTGAACGTTCCTCCACCCCAGATCGATGGACAGCTAGACTCAAGTGGCCTCCATGCCAATCGACCATGGCAATCTTCACCGGCCCATGGCTTTTCTTTTCCTGGCCTCCACGCAATTAAAAAATAGGGTTCACGGTCACTGCAAACAAAAGGTTGTTCTCTGCCTTCACGGCTCTCCTCCTCACGTTTTTGAGAACAGATTATTCAAACAACGTAAACAACAGGGCTCTTCACATGCTCACACGCCTACGGGCTCCATGTCAATTGCAGTGAAATCAACCACGGCTCTTGAGAAGTCCTTCACGTAGATTGCACAGACTTACGCTCAACTCAGACGGCGCAAACAACAACAGGGTTTTCGGCCTCAGCTCCAACAGGCTTGCTGCCTTTCTCAACGGCCCACGTCTCTCTGCGCAAATAGCAGACACAAAGATCCTCCCCCACAGTTCTCCACGCTAACAGCGTCGAACACCTCACGCTCACACAGTTTACTCACAGATCCACACAGCTCTCCTGAGCTCTGATACCATGTCAACAGTTGCAGATTGAAGACATGAAATTTGGCAAACAACACAGGAGCTCACAGGTGAAAATCACCAGGAGATCCTACAAGAAAATGCACCCGCTTGGGGTTTCTCATTAAACTCCAATGATTAAATAGATACATTAGGTAGAACAGATTCCTAAATGATAGGAACTGAATATCTAATAAAAAGCAAAATCACAACTACGTAACCAAATACCTAATCTCCATTAATTTCTAACAATTGCTAATTGTCTTAAATGAGTTTCGTCTTAATTTTCATTGTCTTAAGTTGCCATTGTCTTAAATATAAAGTTTTATATTAAAATATTTTTGTCTCAAACTGCTTTTGTCTTAAATATAAAGTTTTGTCTTAAAATATTTGTCTCAAACTGTTTTTGTCTTAAATATAAAGTCGTCTTAAAATAATTTTTTCTTAAATTGTTTTTGTTTTAAAATATTTTTGTCTCAAATTATTTTTGTCTTAAATATAAAGTTGTCTCAAACTATTTTTGTCTCACTACTTTTGTCTTAAATTTTATATTTAAGACAATTTAATTGATATTAAATTTTAATGTAAAATAACTAAAATAAAAAGTCACTTTTTAAGACAAGATTCGTTTTGTCTTAAATAAATGTCTTAAAAATAATCTTAGTGTAGTAATGTAACTTATTATAATTTATTTGTGATGGTTCTCTGTTGTAAAATCCATGTGGACCATTGTTTTCATTTACAAATTTCAAAAACTCTTGAAATATGGCATCCATGTGGACCATCGTTTTCAGAATTTCAGAAACTCTTGAAATCTGAGTGTGAAATTGTAATTTCATGAGAAAGAAAGTTTGTGTATTTGATTTTATCGTGTGGCTTCTTCCTCTTAGTTTTTAAAATTTTCAATCATATATTGGCTGTATAATTCTTTTTTTAAATCAATGAGGACCGTGCATCAATAATCTTTTTAAATTCTAATTTAAAAAATTGCCATTTCATTTATTTACTAATTGATTGTACATTTAAATATAAAATTATTATAAAGGTTAATTGATTCCAAAACAAAAATATATTTTATATCTAAAATTGTATTAGTGTTTTCATGATAAGTTTTGGAAGTTTTTAACATATTTTTCCATTAAAATTACTTACAATTTAGTAGAGATTTATTGAAATTACAATATCTATTTATAAACCTTTCACTATGAAAATGTTCCGAGAGTTAGTTATTCAGAGTATTAATACAAATTATTTTAAGATATAAAATTGAAAAATTATATTATAATTAAAATCTATTTCTATGTAATTTTAACTTACATTTCAATAAAAAAAATTACATTCAGATTTTTCACATTTTAAAATAACAAATGAAAAATTAAAATCAAATATAACCTCCTTTTTATTCAGTTGAACCATCACAACCACAATTTATACTTTCATATAAAATTTCCATAATAATATTAAAACACAAGTACCCAGAGTTTAAAAATCATTTGCAAAATTACAAATGGTCCAACTTAGGACATCGTATGAACCCATGAGCCTGTAAAATTTTCAGCAGGCATCACTTAAAAAAAAACTATTTGGCATTTGGCGAGAGTTTCTTTCAAAGATCTACATAGCAGTGGTTTCTCGCTCTCACTATTTTCTCTCCTCTTATGTTTGAAAATATATATAAAGCTCGAATATGCTCTTCAGTTTTGCTAAAGCAATGATTAAAATTTTCTTCAGAAACCGAGACCATGCCATTGTAAACCTTTCTTGCGTAGCAGAAAATAAATGGTATTCACAATTAAAAAAAACTATTGATGAGATAAGTACTAGTATGGTGTACGTGCCATGATCTGAAAATGAAAAACTTCAGATGCAGAAGACAAAAAATACAATAAATGAAAATGTGTGATCTTCGGATAAAGTAACTATGCTGAGAAGAAAACAAAACTGAAAATAATTTGAACAAATAGAACAATAGTTCAATGTATATTGCATTGCACATGTAGTCATATAGTCCGACCTCAATAAACAAGCTTAAAGAAACCCTCAGCGGCTTCTGGGCATCTTGAGTACAGAGAAACTATCGTTCCCTCCATCTATATAAATCTTCATCTCGAGGCATTCATGAAGGTCATCGAGACTAACGTATTGCTGCTTGGCTGCCATGGGTGAGATGAAATATTTAGCAGCATGAGAGGAATTGTGTATCCACAAGTATGGCTCATAACTTCCATTGTAGAAGAAGCTGGTATAAAAAGAGAAAATAAAGTGTCTTGGGATGACACGTACCATCACAAGTTCCAATCCCATCCTCAATTCGAAGACCTGTGCATAGAAATCCCTCCTACATGCGAAAAGCTTCTCAGGGCAGTGGCCTAAGCCCTGCTCCACTATGCCGCCAACAATGTGACCTCGCATCAGACCGTGATAGAAATAAAAATAATGGCTCGAATGTTGAGGAGCTTCCTGTGGGCGACCCTCAACCATGGCGGGCCAATATTTTTTCTGGAGGAAGATAAGGATCGGATGGCGAGGATGCCAGAAAAATTCCACCCACAACACTTTAGCCTGAATGCGGGAAGATAGCAGTTGAAATTTCAAATTTTCGACATCCATCTGGCATTGAATGCGTGTAGGGTACGAGTCAAAGTTGCCGGAGAAAGAGTTGACAGAAAATTAAAAAACAGTAATAATTTTCCACATACTGTAGTTTTTAACCCTGAAAAGAAATTATCTACACACAAATCTTATAACAGAAAATAAACAATAGCGAGAGCATAAAACATAAAACAGATAAACACAGAGATTTTCCCCTGGATCCCAAATCGGGACGACCAGCTTGATTTTTCATTATATTCCTTTTAGTGTTACAACACATATATATACATGCCGGAGCATACATAAACCCCAATCCATTAACCCTGGATTAGAACATAACCGTAGTTCCCTTGGCCAGATCTACAAAAATACCAGGGGCCGAAAACCATCGAACCCCAAAACCATGTGCAAAACCATGCACAAAACCATGGGCGGATTCGCCTATGAGTGGGTCCGCACAAAAAACAAATTTTGGCTGGGGTGCTGCCCCGGACCCCAACAGTGGGGACTGCTTCGCCCCTCGTGACCCCCCAGCTACGCCCGACGCAACATACAACGTGTGGGGCTAATCGTGGGAAGAATATAACACCTACCCAACATTCTCCCACTTGTTGTTTTCTTTCCACAGGGGGCCACATGAGAGCTTAGTCATTAGGCCAATTCTTCAACACCCATTGTTTCTCTACACCAAGAGAACTTCTGAGTGCTCACAGACTTCGTCAATGCATCTGCAACATTCTTCAAAGTGTCCACCTTTACCAGCAACACCCTTTTAGCCTCAACCCTATCTCTAACAAAGTGATATTGAACATCAATGTGCTTTGTCTTTGAATGATAAGCAGGGTTCTTAGCCAAGAAAATTGCACTTTGGCTATCAAAGTCTATCCTTATAGCTTGCTGTACCAACCCCATACTTGAACACAATCTCTGCAACCAAAATGCTTCCTTGCTTGCATGAGTGGCTGCTATGTATTCTGCCTCTGTAGTTGAAAGCGCCACTACAGACTGTCTTTTACTCATCCAACTGACTGCACCTCCAAATAGGCTAAACACATACCCACTTGTAGATCTTTTTTGGTCCAGATCTCCAGCCCAGTCTGCATCAACAAAACCACGAATGTCCAACATTCTTTCCAATCCTGGTCTTCCCTGGTAGCACAAGCCATAATCACTAGTGCCACGTAAATATCTGAAAACCCGCTTCACTGCTGTCCAATGCTCCTTTCCTGGGTTTGACATAAACCTGCTCAATACTCCCACTGAATGTGCAATGTCTGGTCTAGTACAAACCATTGCATACATCAGGCTACCCACTGCACTTGCATATGGAACATGGGACATATACTCCTCTTCTTCTTGTGTCTTGGGACACTGTTCAGCAGACAACTTTACACCTACAGGAATAGGAACATTCACCGGTTTACTATCTTGCATATTGAACCTCTGCAATATAGTCTCGACATACTTCCTCTGGTTTAACCAGAGCTTCCTCTTTGCTCGATCTCTCTTAATTTTCATGCCCAGAATATAGTTTGCAGCACCAAGATCCTTCATGTCGAATTTGGAGAACAGTTGGGTCTTCAAATCTTGGATAATTTCTTTGTCATTTCCAATCAACAACATATCATCCACATACAAGACCAAATAAATAACACGGTCACCAATTAATTTAAAATAAACACGGTGATCCTCCTTGCTTCTGGTGAAGCCAAGTCCCCGTATATAGGTATCAAATTTCTGATACCACATCCTTGGTGACTGTTTTAACCCATACAGAGACTTCTTCAACCTGCATACGAGTTCTTTCTTACCCTTCACCATAAAGCCTTCAGGTTGCTTCATGTAGATCTCTTCTTCTAGATCCCCGTGAAGAAATGATGTCTTCACATCCATCTGTTCTATCTCAAAATCAAATGCAGCAGCAACAGATAAAAGTAATATAATAGAAGTAACTTTGGCAACAGGAGAGAAAATATCACCAAAATCAATTCCTGGCACTTGGGAATAACCTTTTGCTACCAACCGAGCTTTGTATTTCTCCACCTTGCCTTCTACATTCATCTTCTTTTTAAACACCCATTTGCTCCCGATGGGCTTCCTTCCAACTGGCAACTCCACCAGATCCCATGCCTCATTTTTGTGCAAGGATGCCATTTCATCAACCATGGCCTCCTTCCAGAGTTTTCCATCCTCTGAATCTACTGCCTCCCTGACAGTTCTGGGTTCATCATCAGTTATAGTTAAGGAAAAACTTGAACAGAAAGCAGATGGACTATACCTTTCTGGTTGCCTTCTTTCCCGAACTGATCTTCTCAAAGCTGGAGTTTGTGGCTCTTCATCTTCTGAGTCTTCTTCTGTTGTAGAGTCTGATTCATCCTCCTTTATCTCAAACTCTATCTTCTCGGGTTCCTTTGGTAGGAATTCATGTTTAACAACATCTTTCACTTCTCTAAACACCACATCTCGGCTGTACACAACCTTCCTTGTTTCTGGGTTCCAAAGCTTGTAACCCTTTAAACCATCATTATACCCAATAAAGATGCACCTTTCAGATTTATTATCCAACTTGGTCCTTTTCTCCTTTGGAACATGTACATATGCATCACATCCAAATACCCTTAGATGTGAAAGAGATGGTTTCTTACCAGTCCATACCTCGTGTGGAGTCTTATCCTCCAACGCTGATGAAGGTGATATGTTAACTAAGTAACATGCAGTCTCCACTACCTCTGCCCAGAATTCTTGTCCTAACCCGGTACCACTGAGCATGCTTCTTACCTTTTCCATCAGCGTTCTGTTCATTCTTTCTACAACTCCATTTTGCTAAGGTGTGTGTGGAGTAGTCTTTTGTCGTGCTATGCCACACTTCTTACAGAACTCTTCAAATTCCTTCTTGCAGAACTCCCCACCATTATTTGTCCTCAACGCCTTTATCTTCTTCTCTGTCTGGTTTTCCACCAGAGCCTTAAATTATTTAAATTTGTCAAAGACTTCAGATTTCTTCCTCAAGAAATATATCCATGTATTCCTTGAGAAGTCATCTATGAATGAAACATAGTACACATACTTTCCCAGTGATGGAACTGACACAGGCCCAAACACATCACTGTGCACAAGTTCTAATATCTTGTTTTCCCTCTTAGCACCAGAAGGAAAACTCACCCGATTCTGCTTCCCATATACACAATGTTCACATAAATCGAAATCTAGAGAACAATTAGACATACCTTCTACCATACCATCTCTATGCGGTATCCGAAGGCCCTTCTCTCCAATATGTCCAAGCCTTTGATGCCATAGCATGGTCTTTTCTCCAGAGACAGCTAGGCTTTCCGTCCCACTTTCAGGAACCACAGAACTGTTACACCCATCAATAACAGTACTACCTTGTAGCTTGTACAGAGTTCCAGTCCGAACTCCCCGCATTAATACCAGTGCTCCCTGAACCATCTTGCAGGCATCTTTCTCGAACACTGTTTTTACACCTGCATCATCCATCTTGCTTACAGAAATCAGATTTCTGGCCAATGTAGGAATATGTAGAACACCAGGAAGTGTTCTAATCCTCCCACCTTGCAGCTTCAGCTTGACCTTTCCACGTTCGACGATTCTGGCCTTCCTATCATCCCCTAGGAAGACATCACCACCATCATATTTCTCATACTCGCAGAACCACTCCCTATGTGGAGTGAAGTGAAAGGATGCACCTGAGTCAATCAACCATGACTCATGATCTACATGTGTATTTGAAGAAGAAGCCAAATACACATCCCCACCTTCATCCGAGGTGGTTTTTGCCTCTGCAGAAGGACCTTCATCGGATCCCTTTCCTTTCTCAGGAGCTTTAGATCTGCATTCCTTTTTGTAGTGCCCTTCCTTTCCGCATTTCCAGCACACCTTTACAAACTTTCCAGGAGATTTAGATCTTCCTCTAGATTTAGATCTCCCACTCGAAACCTTATTCTTGTTTTTGTTCTGGGACCTTCCTCGTACAGATAAGGCATCTCCATTCTGACCCTCCATATTTCTCCGTCTCATTTCCTCCGACAGCAAGGCTGAGACAATGTCATCAAAATTCAAGGTAGTTGTATTGCTACCTATTGTAATAACCAGACTATCCCACGAGTCTGGTAGAGAACACAACAAACTGATGCACTTATCTTCATCTGAGATTTTAATATCAACAGATGACAGCTGACTTACCACAGTATTGAAGGCATTCAGATGATCTGTCACCGAGTCTCCATCCTTCATCCTCAGATTATACATCTTTTTCCGCAAGAGCAACTTATTCACCAGAGACTTAGATTGGTACAAAGTCCCAATTTTTTCCCACAAATTCTTCACCGTAGCTTCCCTAGATACATTAAACAATACTGAATTTGAGACACACAACTGTATTGTGCTCTTACCCTTCCGATCCAGTTTCTTCCAGTCTTCATCTGACATTGCCATTGGTTTTGTACCTGGATTTACCGCGATCCACTGATCTTTATCCACCAGCAGATCCTCCATCTTGAGCTTCCATAACTCAAAACTCTGACCATTAAATTTCTCGATCTCTATCTTCCCACCGCTCGCCATCTTCTTTCACCGCAAGAATCGATCCCTTGAGATCCCCTTTGACAGGGGTCTACCTCGGGCCCAGAAAAAAAAACCCTCGCGGCAAAGGCATCCCCTTGAAGCCGACGGCTACGTGCAAATGTAGGTTTTAACCACAGAAATAAATTATCTACACACAAATATTATAACAGAAAATAAACAATAGCGAGAGCATAAAACATAAAATAGATAAACACAGAGATTTTCCCCTGGATCCCAAATCGGGACGACCAGCTTGATTTTTCATTATATTCCTTTTAGTGTTACAACACATATATATATACATGCCGAAGCATACATAAAGCCCAATCCATTAACCCTGGATTAGAACATAACCGTAGTTCCCTTGACCGGATCTACAAAATACCAGGGGACGAAAACCATCGTACCCCAAAAACCATGTGCAAAATCATGCACAAAACATGGGTGGGTCCGCCTATGAGTGGGTTCGCACACCAAAACAATTTTCGTCGGGGCACTGCCCCGGACCCCAACAGTGGGGCTGCCTCCTCCCTTGTGACCCCCCTGTTATGCCCAGCGCAACATACATCACGTGGGGCTAGTCGTGGAAAGAATATAACACATATCCAACACATACATCTTCACCATGCGATGTATCACCATCCATAAAGTTGTCACATCAACTCCAAAAGGTCGCATTATAACTTACTCCTATTAAGAAATCCTGCAAGACCCACGAATGTTAAAGCGAGAAGGTGCCACGGCAGTGATGGTGCAATTAAAAGAGATTCGACTGGTAAGACAATTGTACGGTCGTCCTACATATCCAATCAATCTTTAAAAATTCTGGTGGATCAACCAACCCTAACCATATCCTGACATTTTACTGATTTAAATTTAAATTATTTTTCAAATTGTAGGTACATGCATATATATATATATATATATATATATATATATATATATTTGCGTGTGGAGGAGATAATTTTATTTGGACAATAATTTTTGGTTGGAATTTGGATTCAACATCATCAGGATGCAAGGAAGTAGAATTGTGGGACTGGAGAACCAAAAAAACACTATTTGGAGTGTTAGTTGCCTCAATTATATTATATGGATGTGAAGGTTGGGGCATCAGCATGTTAGATCACAAGTGGAGACAAATAGAATGAATTCAAAAGCACTTAATCATTAGTAACCTCAAAGTCAAGGCAACAATCCCATATGAGATCCTGCTAGCTGAGGCTAGAATGTTTCCATTGGAAGCTTCAGCAATCATTCATTTGCTAAGCTATCTAAAAAAGGTGGAAAACATGGAGGCACACTGCTAGCCCAAGTTGATTCACATGGAGGAGCTAAAGCGTAGGAAGAAAACATGGAGGAAACTAAATGACAAATGGATGAGCAAATGGGGAATTAATTGGAAAGACTGTCCTAATGCTAAAGAGGAGATAAAAAATTGGGTGGCTGAAAAATTCAGGACTGCCACGTGGGAAAAATAGATTGGCAGAAAAAAGTGATTTATCTCAAAAACTTCAACCCATCACACTCGCATGAAGAAAAGACTTACTTGAGTGCAAAAATCAAGGGAAAGGATAAAATTTTAATAGCACAGCTGAGGACCGAATCTCACCATCTTAGGTGCGAGACAGGTAGATGGATAACCCCCAAGGAAGAATGGGAAGAAAGAATTGGTAACTTTTGCAGGCTAGGTGCAGTTGAAACTGAATGACACTTTATCATGGAGTGTCCAGCATATGAGGATATTTGTAATCAATTTGATAGTGATCTAAAGGTGGAAAATTTGAGTACGCTGTTCGAAGAAGCAAGGCTCCACAAAACGACGAATTTCTTGATCAAAATCCACAACAAAAGAACTGCTTTAGAGGGAAACTTGAGAATATGATGTCCTGTTTGTTGGAGGTGGAATGTGGGTCCCTTAGACCAGTGGGTCTCGTGGACGTTATTAAAACATATCATATCATATCATATAAAAAACGTCAAGTATCCAAAATTTTAAAGTTGTAGAGCTTTAATGAGAATTTCCAAAATTTCTATTAGATTTTATGAAAATAATACCAAAAATTTCCATTATTTTCTAAGCTAAAACATCCTTTTTAAACTATGTAGAACCAACTAATTTGCAACAAAATTTATAATTTTTTTTATACAAAACCAACTGAATTCGCAACAAAATTTATTCTACAGTGGACATTGTGACTTCATTGAAGGGAGGATTGAATTAAATGATGTGGTGACCACTCAAGTTTTTGCCCTAGTTTAAGGTTGTGTTGTTTTTTCTTTGTTTGTGTTTCTCTATTAATTTGGTTTTAAATTAGGTAGTAAGCATTTACTAATTTTAAAATATATATATTATGCCCTAAAACTATTTTTGTTTAGCTAATAGTTAGTTTTTCTTCGACTTAAGACCTAGAGGCATATAGCAAGAGTGTGTAGAAATTTGAATAATTTGCTGAGTTATTCACCGAGATTATCCTGGTCACATACTATTTGAGCTTCATACATAACACATAATCTCTTCTACGCATTAATCATCACATGCGGAAATAAAAACAACAAGCGGTATTGAAAACATTCACATGTGCACATAGAAATTCAACACATATAACACAATATGTATACCGGGGAAAGCTTACAGCTGAAAACCCCCTACTATCTGTATATTATAATGAAGAAGAATCATGTAACAATCTCAGTACAATACTCCTCACAAGTACTCAGTACTGTCTCCAAAAGTTACACACAAACTAGCTCAGTTTTGAAAAAGTCACGGGTTCAAAACTCCTCCACTGTTTGCCTGCCTCTACTGCGCAATCCAAGATGAGAGAATAGATGGAATTAATTCGAATTCCCTTGGCTTTAACTGCGCAATCCTCATTGGAAATATCCTCCAATGATTATGCAAATCTCATGCACACTATAGTCACAACTGATAGTAGACTCCACCCTTTCTCCTACCTCTTCCACTGGTCTTCACTGAACTGTACATGCACTGAGTTAACTGATGTGTTCTTTAGTTGATTTATGAGTTAATAATTAGTGAATTAATTAATAATTAATTCACACCACTCATCACTAGTGTATTTATCAGTTAGACTAAATACAACTAGTTTAACTAAGTTAAACCGAACACAACTCCACCAACTGTCTCATCAACTCCACCAAACTCTGCCACATGAGTTCTAATTGAAGTCAACATGTACTCACTTCTTCATGCAGGAAATTCAATTTCAATCTGCAAGTTGCATAACATGCCACATGCAGCAGCTGTTGAAGTGCTCAGGATGGATAGGTTTAGAGTCCAAATATTATTAAGGGCTAATAATATTTGGCTGATCTATTTTTAGACAGGCAGTCTAAAAATAGACTTCGACCTGTATGTCTAAAAATAGATGTCCATCTATTTTTACCAACTTGAACAATCATCCAATAATAGCATCCCGCAACTCCTAGACCATGCTCCATATGTCTAAAAATAGACATAGTCTAAAAATAGACTTTTCGACAAAAATCACATGTGTGGTCCCCACCTAGTTTAGGTGATCACTTTCCAACTAGGATCAGGAAAGATGTTTCGGGAGGCCTCCTTCACTGTTTCTTGTTGCCATTTTCAACACTCCCTCTCAACAAGAAAGGACTGTCTTTGCATGCGACATGCAACTCCATGCATTCGCCCTGCAACCTTCACAAGCGCCATGCAACTCCATGCATGCGACATGCAACTCCATGCATGCGACATGCAACTCCATGCATTCGCCCTGCAACCTTCACAAGCACCATGCAACTCCATGCATGCGACATGCAACTCCATGCATTCGCCATGCGCCCTTTGCATGCGCCATGCATGCGCCATGCAAACTCATGCATGCACCATGCAACTCCATGCATGCGCCATGCAAAATCATGCATGCACCATGCAACTCCATGCATGCATCATGCACCCTTTGCATGCAACATCTTCGAAACTGAATAGGCTCCAAAAAACTCAATCAGTCTGATGCATCTATCATAAAATTCTTCGACTTCTGCTGGTACCAACTGCACATGTCATCAGGAACTACTGCGCTGTTGAACTCTTGCACCCATGCACTCTGCACTTGCTATCAACTCTGATCCGCGCTCCAGTATCCGACACTATCACTTTGATCTGCCTGCATCAATCCAAATGATCTGCTACTGCTGCGCCGTGGGCACCTCGTAGCCAGGTTCAAATCATGAGATCCACACCATCTCCATGAATCCTGCCCTGAAATCTCCACCTGGGATTACTCATGCATGTCGCCCCACCTCTCACCTGGTGGTATAGATGCATGCACTCCCTCTGCCCATCTGGCATGAAATTTCTCTGCATGAGTGGTTTCTTCCACTCCATGATCCTCTTGTGGCTGCTCCACATCCTGAGGTTCACTATCACCTGCATGCAAAACTTGCTCCCTCTCAAGCATCAGTTGCATGTCTTTCTCATGCTTCCCAACAGTAGGAAGCTCCGTAGACATCCCATCTACTTCAAGTCTATAGAGATTCTTTGCCCGAATCCCAACCCTCTTGACTTGTCCCGTTGCCTTGTGCCGAAGGAAAACTTTTCCTTCTCTGAAGACAACTTCATACCCTTTATCCTCTAACATTGCAGTAGGATCAGATTCTGTTAGGCTTTGGTACATACAGCCATCTTGTAAAAGAATGAGTTTACTGACTCCCTCTGAAAGGTTATGGTACCAATGTCGGTCGCATTGTATCGTCCACCGTCGCCCAACTCAACATGCATCTGGAGACCTTTCTCCACCAAGTCACTGAAAATATTTTCATCTCCCGTCATGTGAAAGGAAGCGCCACTATCAATATACCACCCCGATCCCAATGCACTAGACAACATGCATGCGATCAGCAGAAGATTGACTCAAGTGGAGAAAGAGCCTCCAAGGGCTGCGGCTCCGAGCGACCTCGCATTCTTTAACTTGTGTGGACAATTTGTGGCGTAATACCCTTAACAATGATAGTGAAAACACTTCACTTTGGACATGTCACGCTCTTTACCATCCGGACCAGATTGAGAAGCCTTCTCCTTGCCCTTCCCTTTCCTTGCTTTGGCAACCAAAGCGCATTCTTCTTCATCAGATGCCTTTGATGAAGATTCATCCCTGGTACTCTGCCTTATCTCCTCTTGCACAAGATCAGACCACAGTCTTTCCCATCCTGGCAATTTCTCCCAACCATTGACACTGTCCTGATATGCATGCCAACTTTTCGGAAGCCCGAGGAGAGCCAAGCTCACCAGTTCCTCATCCTCCACACTAACTCCTACACTCCCAAGTTCATCCCTGCAGTGGAAAAACTTTGTCAAGTATACCGGAATAGTGTCATTCTTCTCCATCTTTATTTTCTTGAGTTTATCCTTGAGCGCCAACTTCCTCTGGTCGCTCTTGCTTTGGAACAATTCTGTCAACGCTTTCCACATCAAGTATGGAGAAGCTTTTCCATGCAGGCTGGATACTATGTGATCCTTCACGCCCTCCAACAAAATCCTTCGACACCTTGCTGTCTTCTTTTGCCAAGCCTCAACCAAGGCTGCATCGCTAGGCTTTGGAACTTCAGCATCTATGAACTCCTTCAGCCCATTGTCATCGAGCACCGCCTCCATCCTATATCTCCATGCAATATAATTCGAGCTGCCTTCAAGAGCATACTCCAATCGCAATCCTTGATAAGACATTTTGACTTCGACACCAAGAAAACACTACTGCAAAATTTCGAATTCCAAGCTCAAAACTCAACCGCTTCCGATCTGTGAGAACAAATTATTTCTAGCACAGAGATCGACTGTAGGGGCATTTACTGGATATATCACCTTTCAGAGAAAGGATGGATCCAGAGGCTACCTGGCCCGTTACAGACTTTGTCTACCGAAATAATTGTAATCACTGTAATAGATCCAATGATCAATTCTGCTCCGATACCATGTAGAAATTTGAATAATTTGCTGAGTTATTCTCTGATATTATCCTGGTCACATACTATTTGAGCTTCATACATAACACATAATCTCTTCTACGCATTAATCATCACATGCGGAAATAAAAACAACAAGCGGTATTGAAAACATTCACATGCGCACATAGAAATTCAACACATATAACACAATATGTATACTGGGGAAAGCTTACAGCTGAAAACCCCCTACTGTCTGTATATTATAATGAAGAAGAATCATGTAACAATCTCAGTACAATACTCCTCACAAGTACTCAGTACTCTCTCCAAAAGTTACACACAAACTAGCTCAGTTTTGAACAAGTCACGGTGTCAAAACTCCTCCACTGTTTGCCTGCCTCTACTGCGCAATCCAAGATGAGAGAATGGATGGAATGAATTCGAATTCCCTTGGCTTTAAATGCGCAATCCTCATTGGAAATCTCCTCCAATGATTGTGCAAATCTCATGCACACTATAGTCACAACTGATAGTAGACTCCACCCTTTCTCCTACCTCTTCCACTGGTCTTCACTAAACTGTACATGCACTAAGTTAACAGATGTGTTCTTTAGTTGAATAATGAGTTAATAATTAGTGAATTAATTAATAATTAATTCACACCACTCATCTCTAGTGTATTAGCCAGTTAAACTAAATACAACTAGTTCAACTAAGTTAAACCGAACACAACTCCATCAACTCCACCAAACTCTGCCACATGAGTTCTAACTGAAGTCAACCATGCAATAGCTCAACTAACCCATAGGAAATTCGAATTTCATTCTGCCAGCTGCATGTGCCACATCTGTAGCTCGAACTGAAGTGCTCCAAGAGGATAAGATAAGGTTTATAGTCCAAATATTATTAAGGGCTAATAATATTTGACTGTTCTATTTTTAGACAGGCAGTCTAAAAATAGACTTCGACCTGTATGTCTAAAAATAGATGTCCATCTATTTTTACCAACTTAACCAATCATCCAAGAATAGCATCCCGCAACTCCTAGACCATGCTCCATATGTCTAAAAATAGACTTTTCGACAAAAATCACATGTGTGGTCCCCACCTAGTTTAGGTGATCACTCTCCAACTAGGATCAGGAAAGATGTTTCAGGAGGCCTCCTTCACTGTTTCTTGTTGCCATTTTCAACAGAGTGAAATCCTACCTCCTTATAAACTACTAACTGATAATTCCAGGTAGTACAGTGATGAGTCAACCTATAATTACAGTGATGAGTCAACCTACATTGGTGGATAGTGACAATGATGGTTGTCCCACTGCTGGTTTGAAAACTTGAGTGTTGACATGTCTATTTTGGAAGACCACTTCCATAATTTTAATTAATTATCAATAACTATTAGATAGATGGTAGGAATGTAACCTCCATGGAATATTCTTGAATATTTTTGGTAGTATACACAAATAAAAGGATCATATTTATCCAAAGTAGTTATGTTTTTCCTTTTTAATTTAATTCATTAATTAAAAAAATGTCATATGAACAAGTGTCATATGAAATGAGTTATGGTATTTTGGGCATGTGATATTGATAGATCATAAATGCAGGGTTTTTGATGTCCTATGTTTGGAGTGCTCTCACCACCCATCATCACAAACTCAAGTACAAACTCAAGTACGCAAGATGATGTTACATGTTTTTTTAATATATGTCTAACTTATATATTAATTCTTTTTATCATTATTAATTATTATTATTATTTTAAATAAATTATAATTCAATTAATTTTTATAAATTTTTTAATTTCAGTTTTTGATATTTATTATGGATTATTTACCAACCATTTAATTTATACCACCATAGATCCATCTTAAGCACGAGGGATCAAATTTCTTTAGGTGCAAACTTATTTTAGAGAGTAAAAAATAATGTGTTGTTTAAATTGTATTTTTGAATGTTATATATTTTTAAGTATACATCAATATTAATTCATATTAAAATATTGTATTCATACTCTAGATTAGATATTTTATTATATACAATATTAAAAAATATATATATTTAAACATATATATATATATATATATATATATATATGAAGTTGATATTCACATAAGTTTTTCTTTCCCCAAAGAAAAATCATAATTTTCATTAACATTGTGAGAATTACATGCAGTAGATGCTCTGAAGCATATGCATCAAAATTGTGACCATGGTCACATCCAAAAAATTTCTAACATAGGTTCCCTGAAGGGGATTCAATAAATTAACATAACATAGTTTGCTGATATGAACACCAAAATAAATACAATATAAACAGTAGTTGTAGATAGGCATATATAGTCAAAAAATCATATACTAGTTGACCCCAACAGATAGGTCAATGTATGATCGATGGTAATAATTGTAGTGATCCTGGTCCGATTGTTGATCAATTAGCCATTTCCCCGAGGCTGGTCTGTGGCCTCCTTGGATAACGAGTCAGAAATGTGATTGCACTCCCTGAAAATGTGTTGATGATAAATAGAAACAAAATGAGATTTTAATTTCCATGAATCCTCCAATATGCTCTGCAGTGTGTGAACGTGGTAATTCGAATGCTGATTGAACCAATTGATGATAAGTTTGGAGTCCCCAAATATCTGAATATGTTGACAACCATGCTCTAATGCAAATTGAAGTAAGTGTCTCAGGGTGAGGAGCTCAACATAATTATTTGTTCCAAGATCCAAACCCATCTTGATTTTGAAGAAATGACTATCATTGAGATACAAAATGGCTCCCTCGCCACAACCTTGCATCTGAGCAGATCCATCAAAATATGCCCAGGGGAGATTCCTATTAATGAATTCAGGTGTGATAGTCCTCAGAGGATGTGGGGGATCATCATCAAGAATACTGTGCTATAAATAAATGATGTGAGATGAAGCAAGTTTCCAATTTGGGGATCTCTCTTGAATTATATAGTTGTTTCGGAGGATCCAAACCCCCCAGCAGATGAGGAGAGGGAGGTTGCAGTTTTTGTGTGGAGAGGTAGAATTCCACCAATTCTGCCAAGCAATAGAGATATTCTGGCCCTCCCATCAAGAGCTCAAATGGACAGAGGAGAGAGTCAAAGCCCATAAAGCACGGGATGAGGGACAGTGGAGAAAAACATGGTCAATGGATTCAGATATTGCTCGAAACAGGGTACACCAAGAAGGGCCATGAAAGGCATGTTTGTACATGTTTTAAGTAGTAGGAGATATGTTGTGGGGGGCACACCACATGAATAATATAGCACAAGGGGGAGCCTTGAGCTTCCAGAGGCAGCTCCACCACCTAGTAAATTACAATGGGCGATGATCCGAATATATGTTGGAGTAACCATATTTAGGGGAATAATGACCATTCACCGCATGGGACCATATTAATTCATCATCACCAGGGGAGATACAAATGTGTGATTCCGAGAGAGCAACAGTGTACGAGAGCCAAGCTTGACACAGGGGTACTAGGATAGCAAGTTCGACAGCAGATTTCTAGCCTTGAGTGAAAAGTGTGGATGAATCAGGGTCAGTAATCTGGGAGATATATGAGATACCCATGTTGGAGAGATGTTGGATAAGCTCGGGGGGAAGATGGTATGCATTACCACAGCCTGACTAAGGTTCCAATCCAATTTTGGCTATATTCCCAGATCGGATGCACCAAGTCAGACCATGCCGAATGTATATGAAGGAATTGAGGACCGCCTTCCATATAGTGGAGATATGCCTTTTATTCCAATATGGGGATCTAATCTAGTCAATGAGGAGCATAGGACAAATATATTTCAGAGTGACCACTTGAGTCCAAAGATTCTGAGAGGTCATGATCTTCCAACCCATCTTTGCAGCGAGAGCCTTTGCAAATAATTCAAGTTTCTTGATGCCCCAACCACCTCGTTTTTTGGGCAGAGCAATACTGTCCCAATGAATCCATGAAAAAGTGTGACGATCATGACTTCCATTCCATAGAAACCGACAACAGAACTATTGAATCTTGGATAGGATGCCCTTAAGTATCCAAGCCAAAGACATCCAGTACATAGGGGTAGCTTCAAGAACATACTTAATCAGGATCAGTTTGCTTGCTCTGGATAACCATCGATGGTGCCAAACAAAAATGTACTTTTCCAGCTTTGCAATGAGCCAAGACCAATCCTTATTGCGATAATCCAATGGTTTTAATCTAAAACCAAGATATTGGAGCCGATCTTTTAATTCAAGAAACAAGTAAGGAAATATGTTCAAAGCTAAAGCCAATTCCTTTGGGGAGAAGCTAGTGGTTGTCATAAAAGATTTATGGTTGTTTCATTTCATACCTGTAGCAAGGCAAACGGATGATAATATCTCTGATAATGATAAGGTGTCCCTAATAGATCCATTAAGGAAAATGAGAACATCGTCCACAAAAAGGAGATGAGATAGAGAGCAGCCCTTAGTGATCTTGATGCCTAGAAAATGACTCTATTTTTTCTCATCAGTGATCAGTCAAATGATAGCTTCCATAATGAGGAGGAAAAGGAGGGGAGATACTGGGCATCCTTGTTGGAGTCGCCACTCAGAATGGAAGAATGATGAAGCGAATCCATTGATGTGAATATTGAAGGAGACATTGGTGATACAACACATAATCCAGTTAATGAACATGATAGGAAAGTCTAGATGAGTCAAAAGCATGCGGATGTAGAGCCAATTAGAGTGGTCGAATGCCTTTGCAAGATCAATTTTCAGAATGATGCCTTTGAGATTTTTTTTCTTGATAGAGTGAAGATATTCTTGAGCAATACCAATAGCCTCATGGATCTGTCGATGATGAAGAAAAGAAAATTGCTCAGGAGAGACGTGTTCAGATAAGATCAACTTGAGCCTATTGGCGATGATCTTGGCAATGATCTTATATATGCAATTGCAAAGGGAGATAGGCCTGAAATCAGAGAAATTGTTGGGGGAGTCAGATTTGGGGATGAGGGCTATGAAAGTGGAATTGAAAGCATTGTACATACAAACAGACACTCTGCAGTCTTCAACCACTTGCAAAATGTCCTGACCGAGGATATCAAAGAAATCTGGATAGAATTCAATGGGCCATCCATCTGGTCCATGAATATTGTCTTTCTTGAACCATTTCATGGTTACCTGAAGCTCTTGCATTGTAACAAGCCTAGTAAGGATCTCTTCCTCCTCTCGATCCACAAAACGTGGAAACAATCCTGCTACCTTGATGATCTCATCCAATGATGTAGTTGGTGGAGCCTTGAATAGGTTACAGAAATGAGAGATGCCCATATTAGCCAATTGGTGAAAGGTTTGAGCTTGGTGACCAAGATCATCTTCTAGATTCCAAATGGTCTTAATATCACGCCTACCATTTGCAAACTGGTGGAATAATGTAGTGTTATCATCGCCGGATTTTAACCAAGTGGCCCTACTTCTGAGGTGCTAAGTTTCCTCTCGTTATTTCAGGATCCGAGATCTTTCTGCCTCTAGATGGATAAGGTGTGCTTTGGAAATATCATATGTGAATCCACCATCTACAGAAGCACCAATGGCGACAAGTTCCAATTCAATATCCTTAATGGCCAGATCATCCCTGGCGTTTTTCTCCTTAGCTTAGTTCATCGTTAATTTCTTGAATTCTAACATCTTATGAGCGAAGGATGCCAAGGGGGATAGTTTTGGTGAGGGGGGGTGAGATATCCAAAATTGAGTGATCAGATTGATATAATCCCTGTGTGATAACCATGTCACATTAAATTTGAAAGGGCTCTTAGCCTTGCGAGCCTCCTCGGCAAGCTCCAAATAAATATGTGACTGATCTGATATGCCCCCTGATCCAACCCACTAATGGAATACATGGGTACTGTCCACAAGAGAATCATGTAGCAGGAAACAATCCAGTCTTCTCGCTAATGAGGAATCTCCCACCCTACGGTTACACCAAGTAGGGAGTATACGAGTGGAAGGAATATCCACTAGGTGATGATCCTCCAATAGGTTCCCCAACACATCAGATAAATGGTCGATTTGAGTAGTGTGTCCCCATGATTCAACATGACCGAGAGAGAAATTAAGGTATCCTCCCAAAATGAGATTGTCGGCAGAAATGAAGGATAGATTTAAGAGATGCTACCAAAAGGATAAACGAGAAGAGCATGGGTCATAAACATTCATAAGGCAAAATTCTCGGCCTAAGTCAGTAGAGAAAATAGTAGACCCAATGAATCCCGCCCCACCCCAGAAATTGAGGAGGTTAATCGAGTGAGGATTGATACCAATAGCAAGTCCCCCAGATCATCCCCGAGCATCCAAGGCATGAAAAATCCATCCTAGACAGAGGTTTTGAAGGGTATGGATAATGGAATCAGTAGGTCCAAGTTTTTCCTGAAGGAAGATAATGTCAACCAGAAGACAATCAAATAATATTTATAGGGCTAGCTTTTTGGAGGAGCTGGCCAGTCCGCGACAGTTGAAGGAAATAATCTTCATGAGGAACCCTCAAGGGGGGTCGTCTGAGCTCTAAGGACCCGATCAAGAGTTTTTTGTTTGCCATCAACCACGTCCTGCCTGGCTTGGATGATGGCTTTAGAGATAAAAGAGTGACGACCCCTCGAAATTTTCTGTATACGGGGAGGGGGGATGATACCAAGCCCACCAGATGAACCAGATGATATTTTGGACAGGGATCTGAGGAAGTAGGAGTGACTACCCCTAGAGTCAGCAGAAGTCTCAAATGCTAGACATGGAGAGGAGCATTCAGGGATGGATGGAGGGATATCCGAATAAGTGGGGAGGGGTTGGCTATGAGATTTAGAGGTAAATGTAATATCTGCTGATTTTAGCATTATAATTTGTCAAAATTCCTTCTCACATGAGACATAGAGAATCAACAAATTTATCATTTAAATCACACAAAAAAAACTGTTGCATCTTGGCCTTTGACAACCATTCATTGTTCTCTGTATTTGATCAAAGATATTGCATACAACAACAAAAACAATTTCACCATTTAAAACTGTAACTAATCCACCTGCCATTGAAATTGCATCCAAACCACTCATTATTTTTCCTCTTCTTTGTTTTATTTTCAAAATCCAATTTTTGATTATCAGTCTCCTCCTTTTTTATAAGTTGTTGCAACGACTTTGACAATTGCACAACTACACATTCCATGACTCAAAATCACTCACAACTGCACAACACTATTTTTTAACATATTACACCCAAAATAACAAACATCACTTGAATCCAGTATATCATCAAGTCAAATAATGATTTAGAAATCTAAATAACACTAATCTTTAAAGGATTTGTAGTATCAACTACAATAGATAATACCAAGAAAAATTGTTCTAAAAACTAATTTTGTTAGTTTAAGATGTTCAATTGTAAACAAATTAGACAATGTTATGAAACCAACTCACAAAATAGAAGAAAAGAGAGATCAATGACTTATAAATTAACCACTTCAGGGGGAAACTTCCTTTAAATTACATAAATGAACAATTATTATAGGATTCAAATTAAAAAAAGAGTCCATGGGGTCACAATATAATCCTAGCCGACCTAACAATAATAATTTAAGGGCACAAAATAAACAATAGTGGGCTATTATGGGCCACAATAATAACAATATGGGGACTACAAGGGTACAAAATTAACAATAAGAGGGCTACACTAACACGAATAAGGGACTACACTAGTGATATAGGGCCCTAACATGACCCTCTCCTTCACAATTTTTTTTCCTCAATGCCTGAGTAGTTTTGGATGCTTCTGTATAAAATTTTCATACTCCCATGTTGAATCTTCAGTGGGTAAGTTCTTCCACTTGATGAGATAATTTGAAATTGATTGATTCCGTAGCTGTCGAGTTCTTGTTTCCGTGACTGATTCAGGTTCCAGTATGATTTTTCCTTCCTCATTAAGTTCTGGCAATATTGTTTGAACCAGAATTTTGTTACCTATAACCTTCTTTAAGCATGAAACATGGAAAACTGGGTGCACTCGGGAAGATGCAGGAAGCTCCAATTTATATTCCATAGTACCAATATTTTGCAACACCTTGTTAGGACCATAGTACTTTGGCAATAATTTATTATTCTTTTTAGCTTGCTTAAGGGACATTTGCTTGTATGGTTGTAGCCGTAAAAATACCCAGTCCCCTACATAAAAAATTCTCTCACTGCGATGTTGATCTACCTGTTGTTTCATTAGATTCTGTGCTAAATTTAGGTTATCCTTTAAGAGTTGGAGAACTTGTTGTTAATGCTCGATGTGATTTCCCACTGCTTGAACCTTATAATTTTCTCTTAAAGATGATGTGATGGACGACGGATGATATCCATAAAGTGCCATAAATGGGGTCATTTTTGCTGCAGTGTGGAAGGAAGTGATATACCACCATTCAGCCAGAGGTAACCAATTGACCTATTGTGTTTGTTTATCAGATACAAAGCAACGAAGATATCCTTCCAAGCATTTGTTCACTATCTTAGTCTTCCCATCGGATTGAGGATGATAAGATGAGCTATGAGCTAGTTGTGTACCCAAACAAGAAAATAATTCTGTCCAAAAATTTCCAGTGAAAATGGGATCTCTATCGCTTACAATAATCTTTGGGTTTCCATGTAGCTTTTGAATTGTTTCCATAAATGCAGTAGCAAATGTACTCACTTTAAATGGATGTGATAATGCACAAAAGTGTGCATACATGGTAATTCTATCAACTACCACCATGATGACACTCTTTCCTTCGGACTTAGGTAAACCTGTGATAAAATCCATTGAAACCTCCTCCTAACGTTGACTTGGAATGGATAAAGGTTGTAGTAGACCTGGAGTCTTAACTGTCTCAACTTTATTTTGCTGGAAAACCAAACATTCCGCCACAAAATTTTGAATATCAGATTTAAGGCCATCCCAAAAAAGTTCTTTCTTCACCCTGTGGTAAGTTTTTAAAAATCCCGAGTGTCCTCCTAAGGGAGAGGTGAGAAATTCCAAAAGAATCTTTTGTTTTAGTTGGGAATTATTACAAAGATATAAGCGATCTTTGTACCATAAAGAATCATTTTTTGAACTAAATGTATCATATGTACTGGGATCTTGCTGCAAATTTTGAATGAGTGTCCATACTTCTTCGTCATTCTTCCATTCCTCCCTTGCTTTGGTTATCCAATCTGGTTGGATAATATAAATGGCACAAAGAAATGCTTCCACATCCTCATCCTTTCTTGAGAGTGCATATGCAATAACATTTAGCTTCCATTTTTTGTAGATGATTTTAAATTCATAACCCAACATCTTTGTGACCCATTTTTGCTGCTCTTCTAAAGATAGTCTTTGTTCCAAAAGTATTTAAGGCTATCATGATCAGTTTTTACCTTGAAGTGTCTCCCCATTAGGTAAGGTCACCATTTCTTTAGTGCATGTAGTATTGCCAGCATTTTCTTCTCATAAATAGCTTTCTGTAAATACTTTCCTTTGAATGGACGACTTTCAAAAGCCATAGGTCTTCCTTCTTGCATTAAAACAACACCAATTCCGTTTCCCGAGGCATCACATTCCACAATAAAGGTTCTTGTGAAGTCTGGCGTAGCTAAGACTGGTGCTTGGCACATTGTCTCTTTAAGATGTTCAAAGGCCTTAGTTGCTTCAAGAGTCCATGAAAATTCATCTTTCTTCAATAATGTTGTTAGAGGTGCTTCTATTCTCCCATAATTCTTAACAAACTTGCGATAATACCCTGTTAACCCGAGCAATCCTCGCAACTGCTTTATGGTTGTGAGGACTTTCCATTCCTTAATGGATTTAATTTGGTTATGGTCTATCTTAACACCCTCCTGAGATACAATATGACCCAGATATTCCACCTCTTGTACTCTAAAGAAACATTTGGAGGTTTTTGGATATAATTGTTTCTCCTCCAATAGTTTGAGCACCATGTCAACATGTTGAACATGATCTTTCCAAGACCTGTTGTAGATTAGTATATCATCAAAAAAATACTAACAAAAATTTTCTAAGGAAGGGTTTGAAAATGGAATTCATCAACCCTTCAAATGTATAAGGTGCATTGGTAAGGCCAAAGCAAATGACCATAAATTCATAATGCCCTCATGAGTTCGAAATGTTGTTTTTAAATGTCTTCAGTCTTCATTGTAATTTGATGATATCTTGAACGGAGATCCAACTTGGTGAAATAAATTGCTCCATGTAATTCATCAATCACAGGAAAGGGGAATTTATCTTTAATAGTGAGCTTATTGAGTTCCCTATAATCCATACACATGCACCATGATCCATCCTTCTTGTGCACCAATACTACTGGAGCAAAGAAAGAACTTTGACTTGGTTTAATTATACCAACCTATAGCATTTTTGCAATCATACGTTCAATTTCGTTCTTTTGGACATAAGGATATCTGTAAGGCACGATGTTGGGAGGAAAAATTCTTGGAATCAAATGAATAACATGATCATGATAATGAATAGGTGGGAGTCCTTTGGGAGTTTGAAACACCTTGGAATGATTTCCAAGAATTTTTGGAGATCTGGAGAAATAGATGATTTTGATGTTGGACCTTCTAGTGAGCATAATTGTGTAATTATGCCTCGTTGTTATTTCTTCAAAAGCTTTGTCATGAAATTAGAGCTTATTATATTTCCTGGATTCCCTACGATACCCCGTAATTCAACTTCCTTTCCTTCTGAAAAAAAGATTCAAGAAAATTTCTTGAAAATTAAAAGCTATCGTCCCAAAAGATTGTAACCATTATATTCCTAGTATAACATTAGTACCACTCATTGGAATGCAAAGCATTGGACTATTCAATACATATTCCCCCATGGTTAGCTTGATATTATGGCACTTTCGAGAGTAATTTATAGTTCCTCCATTTTCCACCATCACTTGATACTCTGGCGTTGGGTATATGAAGCAATTCAATTCCTTGGCTACCTTACAATGAATTAAATTATGGGTACTATTCGAATCAATAAGCACTATTACATTTTTCTTCTTGATATGTCCTTCTATCTTGAGAGTTTGAGGAGTGGTAATTCCTGCCAATGCATTATAAGATATCGTTGGATTCATTTCTTCTTCCTCTAGGGTTGGTTCCTAGTGTATATACTCTTCTTTTGAAGTTTCTTGTTCCTTTTCTTGCTCCTCTTCACAATCTATGTAAAATAATTTCCTCTCAGCACACTTATGACCTTTAGTGTATTTTCTATCACAATTGTAGCGAAGCCCTTTTTCTCTTTTTTCTTCCAATTGCTGTGGTTTCAACCTTGTAGGTTGTGGAATTCTAGGAGTAGCAACACTTCCACCTTTATAGTTGTGAGTGGTAGGCTTCCTTGTCATCATAATTTTGCTTTCCATTTTTCTTGCCAACTCGAATGCCTTCTCCAATTTATCAGGTTGCTAAAGGAAAACCTCATGATGGATGTTATCCTTTAGAGTCCCTATAAAGATACCAATCCTATGTTCCTATGGAATATTATTTACCCTTATATTCAATTTTTGGAAATCCTCATGTGCTCCATCATTGAACCCTTTTGTTTGAGATTTATCAATTAGCTAAAGAAGGTGTTGCTCTTTGTATCCTCATAATTTGTTATCATTTCCTCCGTAAAAATTGATCAAGTGACTAGTAATTTACGAGAACAAAGCCATTGATACCAAAAAAATTGATTTTTTTCTAAATATAAAGTTGTGTTACGTACCTTTTGTGTGTTTTATGTATTATGGATCTCAAAGTATTTCTCCATTTGTAGTATCCAATTTATCGGATCCTTGCCATCAAAATTCCTCATATCTATTTTTGGAATATGGTGGGTCTTAAATCTAACATTAGAGTCTATGAAATCATGATTAACATTTCTTTTGTTCTCATCATGAGTTTCCTCTACTACCTTTTCTCCATTAGGAATATTTTCTTGTATAAACTTTGTCAAACCTTCCTTCAAACCGTCCATGTCTTTCTTCAAATCTTCCATGTTGTCTTCTATACCATTGATCTTAGCTTCCATGCCATCCATCTTAGCTTCTACGCCATCCATATTAGCTTCTATGCCATTCTTAAAACCCTCCATCTTAGCTTCCACACCTTTTTTCAAATAATACATCGTAGCTTCCACGTATTTCTTCAAACCATCCATCTTAGCGTCCATTTCATTTTTTTTTACTTTTTGCGAGAGAAAAATTTGTTGCACTTGGTCTTGTAATTTTGATATATCATGTTGCACTTCTTCCTCTTCATGAGTCATAGTAGAGCCTTCTGAGGGCTTAATGGGTGTTGAATTATTTTTAAGGGGAATTTTAGAACCCAATAATAGTATCTATGCTTCAATATGCCCTTGGAATCACTTCAAACTGATTTTTCAAACAAGACTTATGCAATTTAAAAAAATACACACATTTTTCTTGATTTTTAGGAGCTCGATATTGAAACTGATGTATCTTTGTAATTTCAGATCCCCAAGATTTTATCTTTGGTCCTTTAGTATCCCTTTGAATCTTCTTTCCAATGCCACAAGTCTGACCTGATTTGGATTATTCAAGAAAAAGTTATTCCAAATCTCCCACAATGACCTAATTATGGACTGGTTCAGTAGAGCGAACTTGTACGACGTGCCACGTGTCACTATTTCCTCCTTTGGCTCTGAAACCAATAAACAGGAAACTAAAGTCTGTGTAATTTCGGCTAATTTTTACAGAATTTCAATCCAATGCTCAGAGAGAGAGTTATGACGTTTTTTCGAAGGTCGCCTCTTTGAGATGAAATTTGGGAGCCTGCAAAAACCCTAAATTCCACAGATCATATCTTAGAAAATATTGCGATTCAAGATCTGAAATTTTTCCATGAAGTTCCTCCGGATTTCAACGCAAATGGGTTTTTTTTTTTTAGCTTCTAAACCTTCGTAGAAAAAAAATTATAGCGAAAATTCCACGATGACTTGTTTGAAGCAGCAAAACCCTAGAATCCAAAGCTCTGATACCAAATGTTATGAAACTAGCTCATAAAATAGAAGAAAAGAGAGATCAACGATGTAGAAATCGACCACTTCGAGGGGGAAACCACCTTTACATTACATAAATGAACAAATCTTATATGATTCAAATGAAAAAACCTTCTTTCTATATATAGAAGTCTATGAGGTCACAATATAATCATAGCCGACCTAACAATAATAATGTAAGGACACAAAAATAACAATAGTGGGCTATTATGGGGCACAATAATAACAATATGGGGACTACAGGGGTAACACAATAACAATAAGGGGGTTACACTAACAATAAAAAAGGACTACACTAGTAATACAGGGCCCTAACAAACAATGTACTTTGAATCATACCAAATGGCAATTGATAAAAAAGTCAAATCTAAGTAGCTAAAAGTATTTGAAAAACCTTATAATTTTCGTTAAGTGTTTAGATATTAAATTTTCTTAAACACCACAATTTAAAATAACAAAGGTTCTAAGATTTTTTAATTCCTTCTAGTTCTCATTTGTCTTTTATTGCTTTTCACTTGTTTTGATAAAAAAAAAATGCACATAACTGCTACATAAAAACATTAATATTATTCCATAATTCAGATTTTTAAGAAAAGTTTAGCTTGCCACCTAGACATAAATAACGTGTAATTTAGCCCCAAATTAATGGACAATAATAAAGTTCATTTAAAATTTCTGAATTTTTTTTTGTCAAATTTTGGATATTGCCTTCCCTAGATAAAATTATTCAGCACTTTAAAATTCAGAGCAAATTCAAACTTGCACAGATGTCTACAACATATTAACCATTACAATCATATATCTATAAAATAAAAAGTACATGCATAATTAAATATTTCTCAGCTAATATAACAATCACTTTAGCGAATCCTAAGAATATATATTTCAAAGGCCCATTATGAATATTACGAAGGTCGTAAACTAGTGCATGATCTATTTACATAAAACACCTAGATAGAATAATTTATATTAGTGATTTGTATCCATGACTTTATATTTGTATTGCTCAAATCAATTATATATATATTTTTTCCGATGATGTTTGTTCATTGAATATCAAATAATGCATCTTGATTTACAAAAACACCAATAAAAATAATATATATATATATATATATATATATATATATATATATATATATATATATATATATATATATATATATATATATATATATATATATATATATATATATATATATATATATATATATATAAACTATAAGATTATTGTAATTTTCATGTTTATTTACATTTTTTTTCTCCCTTAAATTCAATATAAATGAGACAACTTCACAATGACGTCTAAGAATACTAGTTGAAAATACAATTTTAGCATCCATAGAATTTAAAATAAGTAAATATAAAACAACTTTAAATAACAATTTAATGTTCTATTTATCTATATATAAAAACAATAAAACATTTTAGTATTATGTAAACAATTAGAATAATACAACATTATTGAAATATATATATATATAGCAAGCATTATGTAAACAATTAAAAGAATACAACATTATTAAAATTTAAATATATGTATATATCTATATATATATATATATATATATATATATATATATATATATATATATATATATATATATATATATGAGAAAAATGTTATAAATATATATAGTTTTAAATTTAATTAATTATTTAATATTCAAAATAGTTAATTTACAAAATATATGAATAAAATTAAATTAAAGTTCAAATAAAATATAAATTTACATTAACATCATTTTAAACTAAGACCATTTTTCTTTTATAAATTTTAGTCAAAATAATTGAAATATTCATTGAAACTTTAATTCATTTTGCAATTATCCACAATTTTAAGCAAAATCAATAAAATTTAACAACTTAGTAGCTTGGCACAATTTAAAATAGTTACGACCCAAAAAAACACCAAAAAACAATGAAAAGAAAAGAAAGACATGGCGAGCAAACAAAGTAAAAAAGACATTGGTACATATATATATCTTTTGATATATATATATATATATATATATATATATATATATATATATATATATATATATATATATATTGTCTAAAATTGTGATTTAATTAAATAATTTTCAAATTATAACAAAATTGATGTAGGGAAGAAAAGAAAAAAAAACTATTGCCTTGTCCATTTATATTCATAAAAACAATTAAATTTAAATTAATCAAATTTTTTTCTTACTAAATGTCACACAATGAATGTATAAGAACAACTAATTTTACTAGACATCTAACTTTAAATACATAACATATCAATTAATGATAGACCTAATAACAACTAATTTTACCAAACATCTAACTTTAAATACATAACATATCAACTAATGATAGACCTGATCATAGAACTCATTTAAGTCGTTTATGAAAAAAATAAAAAAATAATAGCACTGAACCTTGATTCTAGAAAACAAAACCCAAAAATTATGTTTTCAATCCTTATTGAATTAAAAAGTACATTACAAGCCAAACATGTATTAGAATAGAAATAAAGCATGGACACTTGAATAAGATACAATTTGCAAGTAACAAATGACATCATTACTCTGAAATATTAACATAAACGATAAACACCATGAAGCAAGATAATTTGACCATTGTTCATTTCCTCATAAAACAACATATCAACTTAATCTCCCCTAATATCAACATTAATTTATATGTGAATAGTTTTTTTATTAAAATAATATTTAAATATAACGCATATATCAACCTTCGTTCAATTTTCAGTGCTCGTGCCATTTTGCATGTAGTATTGTAGCTGGAGCCGATTTAGTCAGGTACTGTCAATAGTCGCGAGTGTCCAGAGACACCATTCAAACGACAAGGCCGACTTCCGACCTCATATCTTGGTCCGACTTCTAATTTTATTTTAGTATGGACGACAAAAGAAATATGTGCATATAGTTGGGCGTGTTTACAAAGAACCGAATATGTCGCAAAATGTCATAACACCGTTCAAAAGACAATGTCGACCTCCGACCTCATAGCCAAGCCAACCTCCGACTTGCTTCTGGTAGGGCCCACAAAAGAAACATATATGTATAGTTTGCCTTGTTATAATTTATTATTTTGTTTTTTCATCTATCATATTATTTAATAAAATTAATTTAAATATTTTATTTTATTTTATCAATAAAAAAATAAATTGAATAAATTATTCTTGTAAGATAAAATGTTTAAAGTACGTGAATCCGTTATCCCTTCTTTAAAGGAAAAAATAATGTGAATATGGTTATTTTTATCTTCTTTTTCTAATGATACAAATCAATCAACAATAAACGATATAAATTATTATGAATGCATAATAACAACTATTTTCATTAAATATTTCAGATTTAATTTATAACATATCAACTCATGATAAACGTGATCATAGACCAGATTTAAAGCGTTTATAAGAAATAATAATAATAATAATAACAATAAACCTGGATTCTAGGAAACAAAACACAAAAATTTATATTTTCAATTTATATTGAATAAAAAAACTAAATTACCAAAAGAGTACTTTAATCTCACCTAATATCAACATTAATGTATACCATAATAATTTTGATTAAAATAATATTTAAATCAAACAGATATTGCAACCTTCGTTGAATTTTTCTGACCTCGCACCAACTCACATGAAGTATTGAAGATGAGGTCGAATTGGTCAGGAGTGTCTAGAGAGATCATTCAAACGAAAATGTTGACTTTCGACCTCATAGTGGGGGCCGACCTCTGACTTGCTTTCAATAGGGGGCCACAAAAGAAATATGTGTGTATAGTCATGCGTGCTTACAACAACCACCTCCGACCTCATAGTGAGGTCGACCTTCGACTTGCTTGTAGGAAGGCCCACAAAAGAAATATATGTGTCCATTATATTATTTGTTTTTTCATATAACATATTATTTAATAAATGTAATTTAAAACACTTTATTTTTTTATCAATAAAAAAATAAATTCAACAAGTTATTTTTATAAGACAAATTTATTTAAAGCAACTGTACAAAAAATATTATTATTATTTCTATCTAAAATTTTAACATAAAAAATCCAAAAACTATGTAAAAAGAAAACAAATCAGTATTAAAATGTTTAAAACATATGAACTCGTTATCCCTTGTCTACAGAAAAAAAAATAATGTGGACATGGTTCATAAATTACAAAAGTAAAAAACAATCAACTTAAACATCACTTGAAACTTCAAGATCGCTTGAAGCTCAGGCTTTTCCAAGATGGGTCAGAGGTCAGCCTTATCCTTATGATTCTTCTCCACAGACACGTCGACTTCCTAACCACAAAGTTGGGACTCACCTTGACTACGGGTTTCCTCCAACTCCAAAGAAACCCAAAAAATTGAAATTGAGAGGAATGCCCTTATTTTAAATTTGATTTTTTTTTAAAACGCACTCTTACCATCGCAGCTCAAGCATGTTAGTCTATGCACAAACGTTAGGAATAATATAGATTAGAAAATCCCATTGCTGTAAACTCAGAACATTGGTAGCATTGGTCTCAAAATTTCCTCAATATCATTAAAAGTTGAATTTTGACGTCAATTTTTTTATTCCCTTGATTTTCTAGTTGGGAATTATCTCAGACTATAACTTCCCGTCAGTTAAACTATAACTTCTATTCCAATAAATTTAATGTTTCGAAAAAAAAATTAATAGCACCAATGTGTCCTATGACAATGGGTTAAATGTAAAATCCATGAGAAAAATCACATATGTAGGATGAAGATCTTAACTGCAAATTAAATGATCTAAGAAAGCTTACTTATTTATTACTTCATATATCTATTGCTCAAGAGAATTGTGGAAATGGAAAGATTGGTCAACTTCCGACACCACAAATTTTAGAAACTTAAAACGTTGTGTGTTTATGCGTCGAGCCTGACTTAGGTCGACGTTGTTTTCTTTTCCACCTAGATATTCATGTCAATAGAAATTTGAATTCTCGACTATTCAAAAGACCACAATATCGAGTCCACATCAAGACCTTGTCCACTAGTCTGCTAAAATGGAAACATTCGTCAACTTCTGTCATCACAAATTTTAAAAAATAAATAATTAACATATCCTTGTGTCTAAGTGTCACCCCCACTGAACTCAAAGTTATTTTATTCTGGAGCTATATGTTTATGTCAATATAACTCCGACCCCCCGACTATCTAAAAAAACATGATATGGAGTTAGAGCCGCCACCTTTCTCACGAGCCTTTTGAAAATGCAAAGATCCCTATACTCCCGAATTCACAACTTTAATAGTAATTTCCAGGAAAAATTCATCGTGACCATTGTAGAAAAACATGAAATCAGGGTCGACAAACAATTTAAAAGAAGACCACATGGAATATGGGTCGACACCTTGCTCACAAGGCTTCCGCAAATACAAACATGAGCCGACCTCCGACCTAGTCGTGCTCAATCACTATTGGTTTACTCCTACAACATTGCATCCAAACGATCGATACTCGACCCCGCAATGTATTTAACTCTTCCGTTAAGAAATAAAATCACCCATTAAACCAGAGTTTGCTCGCAGAGAAACCTCAAAAACTCACCAAGTTTTCATTGTTAGAATCCAACAATTTGATTATTATATAGCAAAGTCTATTTACAGATTACGAATCTCCATGATAAAGTGGGAGTGAATCTATATGGTTAAGAAACTTGTTACATGTTTTTAGAATTGTATATATGTTTAACTTATAGACGAGTTTAGATCCATCTTAACTCTAGATCTACCAAGTGCCTAAAGGGATCAAATCTCGTTTCATTTTAAAATAGGTTTTCATCTCAAAGGATTTGATCCCTCTGTGCTTGGCAGATGCATAGTTAAGATTGATCTAGGTTGGCTTACGGTGATCGGTGCATCCAAGGAAACTGATCCACCCGAAGGGATCACTTCCTCTCAACTCATTTTCTCTCATTCCCCATAAATCTCGGGCTCATTTAATGGAAGTTTGAATGATAGTTGACAAAATCTCGGTGTTCCCTTTGAGTGTTTTGTCTTATTTTATCATATCTTTGTGTACTTTGAGTGATATGTATTGAATTTTAAATAAATTTTTAAATTTAATAAATATTTTGATGGGTTATTTAAAGTAGTTAGGTGGTTAGCTGTTTTCGCATTTATGTATTAGGCCATTGGTGTATCACCATGTTAATTATCTCACTCAATGTTTCTATTAAAGCGAAAATATATATTTTTAAAAGAATATATATATATATATATATATATATATATATATATATATATATATATATATATATATTTTTAACTGTGTCAGGTGCTATTTCATATTCCAAAAATAAAAGGAGAAGTTTCCTTTGTTACATGCGAGAGTTTCTAAGGAGCAACAGAGAGGGTAGCTACAACAAAATGCTACTCCTGGTTTGTGTCTACTTTTTAGAAAATATTGAAATACATATAATGAGTAGATTCGGTCAAACTGAGAGAGAAGAAGTGTAAAATTAAAAGCCATGATAAGAGGAGGAGAAGATAGATCAGTCAATTCTTATTGGATGCCCGGTCGAAGCATCTGTGTTATCTTCATTGCCAACATTTCCTACATTATTGGAACTGGCATATATTTGAGGATCTGGACTGATTCTTCAGTATGAGCGCATTTGTTGGAGAGATCGTTGAACTGTTATTGAAGAGAGGTAACCCTATGCAGGAAAAAATTTACATCTTCTTGCTATTTTTCGCCAAGGAATTTTTGATGAGCACGAATTTGTTCCAGCTCTGCCTGAAGATTAGCGCAGAGGAAGAAATCCTCGCTGCGAGCCATGGTGCAGGGGAATGGAGCAGAGGATGAAGGGCAGGTGAAGGGGGAGCGCATGGTGTAGGGGAGGAGAAGGCGTAGACTTGGGGGCCAACAATGGGAGGAGAACGCGAGGATAAGGCGACCAGTAGTGGAGAGAAGCGCTGGAGTGGGAGAGACTGTCAGGAAGTGAGGAAATGAATGGAGAGCGAGGAGATAAATAGAGTGGAGCGATGAGGATGCGGCAATGAGGGAGCAGGCCCGAGAAGATAAGTTCACGAGATAGAGGAGGGGTGGAGTACGATAGGGCCTACGACATTCAAGTGTTTTAGATAATTCAGAGGGTTGGATCAAATGAAGGATATTATTTAGCTAATACAAGATCATGGCAGAGGCGTCATAGATATGCCATTATTGTAGAATATTTTCCCATCTGATCTGGCGCATGCATTGTTTGCAAGAGCATCTGCAATCTTATTATTTCTTCGGAGGATGTGGTAAAAAGATATGTCTTTCATATCTTTCGAGATGTTGCGACGTCTGTTAACAATTCTATGAAGATCAATATTGCTGACTGGTTGGTCTTGGATCATCATGTTGATGATGATAGAGGAGTCCCCGAACACCATGGCGTTGGATATGTTATTCTTTTGTAGTTGTTGAAGGCCTTGAAGGAGAGCGTAAGCCTCAACTTTGTTGTTGGAGAGCGAGCCAAGGCCCCATTCGAAGGAGAGAAGAGCTCTGCCACTTTCATTTTTTATAATGCCTCCAGCACCAACAATGTCGGGTTCGATTTAGATGCATCGTCGAAGAAGAGAGTGGGCCTTGAGCAGCTATCCAACCATTCTATGAACTCCTTTTATTTTAGGCGAATCTTCCATGTTTCATTTTGGCGAGGATGATTAGCTAGTGGATTGAAGAACACAACGTTATCCAACAGATTGCCTAAGAAGTTCCTTTCTTCAACTTGGAGATCATTAACATTGATTTTGCTGGTTTTGGAGACTATTGTCTCAAGAGTGAGGCTCCATGTTTTTCTGCAAACCTTCCTACTCGAGGGCTCTTTGTTATTGAAGATATTTCTATTTCTAGCGAACAAGATGTTCCATAAGAGCACATACGGAAGGGTGTCCTAGACCCTTCTAGCCAAATTGCTTTTCTTTTTTCCCCATGGATAATTTTTCTTCCAATTTTTTATTATATCAGGGATGGCTCAATTGGCATTCAAGAGAAGCTGGTGGTGTGAAGTGAGGTCTGTCCAACAACGGACGACAAATGGACACATGATGGAGAGGTGTAGAGCGGTCTCTTTAGCACGTTGATAGTTTGGGCACCTAGATGGCCCATTCACACCCCTTTTTTTTAGATTTTCTGAGGTGAGAATTTTTCCTTTGAGTAGAGTCCAAATGAAGACCTTGATCTTTGGAATAACTTCCGATTTCCAGACCAGCTTCCAAATTGGCCAAAGAATAGAGGGGGAGAGATCTTAGCTGAGTTGACAATAAGCAACTTTGATGGTGTAAGCAGAGCTTGTGGGGTCCCAACAAAAGCTATCCTTATTGTCTTTTTGCAAAGGTGTTGTGCCATGAAGTAGATTTTGAAGATTGGATAGGTTTGCTTCCAAGAAAGGAGGGACAGGGGGAAAGAGCCATCAAATCCATTTTTGAGTTCGATCGTCCCACTTAGAGATTTGGCTTAAAAGATTTAGATCGAGATTCTGAAGGTAGGAGAGGATGCGTTGAGTGCTTGGCTTGTCCACAAGTGGGCTTTGTCCCATAATTCTGTCTTTTGCAAAATTGATGCTGCTCCCCCCCATTGGGACTTTGGAGAGATTGTTGATTAGGAAAGGAATGGATCTCTTGCAGAGGGCCCAAATTTTGGAGCAAGGTTTGTTTGGAATGTCTTGATCAAGGAGATGTTGATGAGGGGAGTTAATATATTTGGCTTCCGGAACTCTTTTCCACCAAGCTTGCTGTCCACTAATTAACCTCCACACAATCTTTCCACCGAAGGCGCAGTTCAAAAGTTTGGGAGAGCGGATTCCAAGCCCTCCATGCTCATAGTCTTGAGTGGCCTGCTTCCACTTAACAAGGTTATATTTTTTATTCTCATTTTTGCCACCCTGCCAGAGAAAGAGCCTTAGGATAGCTTCGAATTTATGATGAATGTTGGCTGGGGCTTGAAGGAGGGTAAATTGGTACAAGGGCAGGGATGAGAGGACAAATTTGAGTAAGACTACTCGCCCTACAAGGTTTAACCAAAAGAATCCACACTGCTGTACTTTCCTCTTCATTTTGTCCATAGCGATGTTCCAGACATCAGATTTTAAATGACCAGCACTGACAGGCATGCCCAAATAATTGAAGTGGTCCCAATTCAATTTGTAGGAGACTCCAAATATTTGTGCAATGCTGTGAATGGTTTGGTTGGTAGCATTCCAACCGTAGATGCAAATTTTTTGAAGATTGATCAGTCCTCTAGAGTAAAGCATGAATTTTTCAAGAAGATATTTAAACCTGTGAGCAATTATGCTGGTAGCACCACCAATAAAGAGAGTGTCATCTGCAAATTGCGAATGATTCATATTTTTGACACCATTTCCAAATTTAATTCTAGTGATGAGGCCTACTCTTCTCATATGATCTAGAGCCCTGTTGAAGGATTCAGCCATGAGGATAAAAAGGAAGGGAGAAAGAGGACAACCCTGCCTAAGACCGCGAGAAGACTAAAAAAAGGGAGATGGCCTGCCATTAATGAGGTGGGAGATACAAGGGTTTGAAATGCAATATTGGATAAGGGCAATGAATTCAGAGTTGAAGCCCATTTTCTGTAGGACAGAAAGGAGGAAGGAGTGTCTAACCCTATCGAAAGCACTAGCTAAGTTGAGTTTGATAATGAACCCTTTCTCTTTTCGAGTCATACTAGAGTGGATAGCTTCTTGAACAAGGAGGATAGAGTCAGAAATTTTCCTTTGGGATATGAAAACCCCTTGATTTTCCGAGATAAGGTTGGGAAGAATGGGCTTGAGGTGCATCGCAAGGATTTTGGTGATAATTTTGTAAGAGGAGTTGCAGAGAGAGATTGGTCTAAACCCGGAGAAGGAGGAGGGGTGGTTTTCTTTGGGGTCAAAAGCAAGGAAGGTTGAGTTGGTGAAACCCCCAATTTTCTTCTTCCTTTGAGCCCATTGAACCATTTTGGTCAAGTCCTTTCTGATTAAGTCCCAATAAGTCCTGTAGAAACTGATGGGGAATCCATCCGGACCTGAAGCCTTGTCAGGATGCAAGGACCAAATGGCGCACTGAATTTTTGTCTCATCAATATATTTATTAAGAGCATTATTCATCTCATCTGTAATCATATTCGGTAGATATCTTAATAGACCAGAGTAGTCTTCTAGCTCCTTTGTTTCCGTCAGCAGATATTTATAGTGAGCAGTGGCAACAATTTTAATTTGATCTTGATCAATCTAAATTTTTCCTTCAGTGTAGATGATGGAAGGTATGTTATTTCTAGTTTTACGGACAACAACTTGCTTGTGGAAGAAGGAAGTGTTCTTGTCACCAACCTGGAGCCACAAAATTCGGGATTTAATTTGCCACTTCTCCTCTTCTTTTCTGTTGAATCTATATAATTTCCAATAAAGTCCTTTTTTGTGATTGGAGTTATCTTGATTATCCCCTTGTGAGTCAATGTTGTTATGGACAATTTCCAGCTTTGCTTTGATTTCTAGTTTGATCTTGTCTGGTTCCTTATAGCGCAGTTTGGCCCATTCCTTTAAGGCCATTGGTCTTCTTAAGTTTGGTTTCCCAAATGAATGAGGGAGATCCCTCAATGTGCTGAAGCCAAATGTTACGAACTAGATGCATTTCTTCCAGAATATCATTCCATAAAGGGTTGTATTTGAAAGGTAGGGGACCGAGGGAGTGATGATCCCCAAGAGAGAGGGTGATGGGATAGTGATCAGAGGCTGCAGAGGAATGGATGTTGGAGGAGGCAGTGGAGAAAAAAGAAAGGAGAGGGACAACCACGAGAAATCTGTCAAGACGCTCCATGATATTTCCTTTGCCTATCCTGCGACAGCTCCAAGTATATCTACAATTTTGTGGGACTATATCAACCAAATCGTGGTCTTGAATGATGGTCTCTAGCTGATTCCTAGAGGGATCCGGGTTAAAAGAGCCACCTCTTTTTTCATTTGCGTGGATGATTAGATTGAAGTCACCTCCGATGATAATGTTGTTGTTGTCTTCATTATCTATGTATGATTTAAGAGTGCCCCAATAGATCTCTTTATCCCTATAATGGGTGGGTCCATATATATTATAAATGATGATCTCATTGATTTCTTTTATATTCTGAAGCACCACTTTGATCCAGTGATGCGTTTTTTCTGTGCTTATTTTCTTCCAAATGCTTTGGTTCCAGATAGTGGCAAGTCCACCTGAGGCACCCTTGGCTTCAGATAGGGTGCCCACATGATTTTTTATTATATTTATTATTGTTTCCATATCAAGTTCTCCCTGCTTAGTTTCCTGCAGTAGAATGATATCCGACTTTTCCTGATTTATTAGATCTCTTAGGGCAGATATTTTTGAGGGGTGCCCTAAACCCCTGCTGTTCCATGAGAGGGCTTTCATCATTTTAGGAAAGTAGAGCGAGAGTCTGTCTTCCCTTCTTGCTCCTTATGTCGTAAGTTTTTACTATTCTTCCCTAAGATATAAGTTTCAATAGGGTTTTGAGTGCCAAGGGCTATATCCTTTTTTGAAGTTTCATCTCTATGGTTCTTTGATGACTTCCTTCCTGGGTTGTTTTTTTAGGATTTTCCATATTTTCTCCATGCTCTTTTGCTGAGTTCCTAGTGACTCAGATTGAGGAGGGATCAGAGTGGGAGAATGGAGGGTCAGGGTTGATAGGGGAAGGACGAGGGGAGGCAGGCTGCGAGGGGATGGAAAGGAGGGGAGGGTCATCATCAGAGGGTGCAAGGGAGGAGAAGGGATTGGTGGAGGAAAGAGAGGCATTGGAAGGATGGATAGGGGGATCAAAAAGCTGATGGGAGGAGTCAGGGGGCTGAGATGAGGATGAGGTGGGGATAAAGGGGCTAGTTTTGGGAGGGGGCGCAGAAATGGTGGTGCTTCTAGGGTTGGAAGAGGTCTTTTTTTTTTTTTTTTTAATACAGTTTCCCATTGTGCATCTGTCTCAGAGCTTTCAATATCAATAACTTTAGAACATATGTTAGCAAAATGGCCATACCCATGACATAACTTGCATTTAAACATGATTTTCTCGTAGTCAAGCTACTGGATGTGTGTCCATTCATCAACTTTGAGCTTGATCGCCTTGGGGAGCCCTTTACCTAGATCCACCTTGACGCAGATCCTGGCACAGGCTTGCATGTTGTCTTTTGGTTCACCCCGATCTATGAAATTTCCTACAACGTTTCCAATAGCTTGAACTAAGTCATCCCCCCTGCAGTGCACAAGGAGGTGAGGAAGACGCACCCATACTAGAACGAGGCTTGGTACATCGAGTTCAGGCTCAAATTCCAGCATCCATTTGTTGAGATACAAACCTCTGGTATCCATGAAGTAAGGCCCATTCCTAAAGATTAAGTCCTTGTCCTCTTTTGTTTCAAAGTGAAAAGTGAAGTAGCATTTGCCACAAAATCGAATTGAAATTTTGCCATTGATTTTGTCTGACCAGTTCCACTCAACCTATTTTTGGACAGTCTTCGGGGAGGGCCATAATCCAGTAAATTTTCCTATCAAACCCTTCTCAGCTAGAGAGAGAGCAACCATGCGTGGAATAGATGGAGGTAGGGCAACCTCCTGAATGCCATCGAGCTTCTTGACGAATTTAAAGATTGTCGACCTAGGGCGAGAAGGTGTTAAGGAAATGATCAGCGTCGATAAAGCTTGGGCCTGATTGAGGGGGGTGGCCACTTCCGGGGTAGACTCTGGAGGGGCCATGCGCGTAGCAGCAATAGAAGATAGCCAGCAGGGGTGGCCGCGGCTGCAGAGCACGGGCTAGCAGCAGCGAAAATTTAAAATTGCATGTTTTTATTATTTTTTTAAAAGAATATTAATATGTATATGTTTTAGTAAATAAAAATCTACAAAATTTATATTGTTTTAGTGAAAATTTTACAATTATATAAGTTATATTTATTATATTTAATTTTTTGAAACAATATTGAAAAAAGATAGAAGTATTTGTATATATATTGTTTATACATACTTATAATATGTTTTCCAACTTACTATTTAAGATATTCACTTGAATTCCAAAAGCTATGCCAAAGGCAAAAATTGTATAATGTTAATGTAACTTAGTTCTTTAATTTTGAATTAATATTTTTATGTTTATGTTCACTTGATAGAAACATAAAAGAATAACATGTAGAAGCTCCATGGGCTCAATGCAATTGGCTATATCTATGACAATGAAGAGTTATGTATTAGGAGATTTGACGTTCAAATTCCTTGATTTACCTATGTTTACATCAGGGGTGTATGCATGCGCCTAAAGGTTATAGTGGTAGTGGTCATAATTATCCCCATGTTAATGCGAATATGAAATCGGCCCACTGACAGTGGTCACAATCGATCATGTGTCACGTAAGTGCGAAATTCCAACCCCGTGTCACGTAAGTACGAAATTCCAACCCCGTGTCACGCAAGTACGAAACCATCCCACTTGTCGATTCCTTTAGGCATTAAAGAGAGAGAAAGTCATATTTGACTCATAACTTGGAAGGAAGAAGCACTTAAATGCCAAAGCCCATGAATAAATGCAATATATATCCTTAAAAAATTAAAACAAATACATTTACAGATATAGCAAATTCTTATATGTGGTTAAAAAAGTAAACAAATTCTTATATTTAGTTAAAAATGTAAATGAAGTACAAGATACAATTCATAACACACATATTAAAAAGCCTATTGCTCTAATTCCGTGCAATCATTCACCAAAAATAAAATTGATTAATTAAAAACAAGGTACACGTTTATCTAATTTCTTTATAATTATGTTAATGTTATAAATTTCTTATGCTATTTTCAAAAGGAAATATATATATATATATATATATTTTAATTACCTAAAATGTAATATATATATATATATATATATATATATATATATATATAGTCTAACTTATAGATAATTTGGTTTTTTTAGGAAATTTTTTCTAGTTAATTTTTACTAAAATGTGACAATTTTTTTTTAAAAAATTGAGTTTAAATTGTTTAATTTGTATAATTTAACATGCAAAAAGTTAAAGTTTGAAACAAGTGTACCTGCCTCATATGCAAAAAGTAAAAAATTATTATAACTAAGATAAAATGAATAGTATGATATTTCAAAAAATATTTAGGCTATAAATAAGAAAAAATAATATTATTATTTTTTAAACTTATTGGTCTCATATAGATATTGGATGTCGAGGAAACATTAAAATTGTTTGTATTTTATTTATTACTTATAGTTTAAGAGTGGTCCTAGTTTCCAATTCCACTAGTTCACACATACAAAAATGTTTAATAAAATTAAATTTGGTTGATTATCACATACAACAGTATTACTTATAGCAAGATAAAATTTTTTTTACTTGATACCTTCATCGCATATAACTCACGCATATTCAAAACACACTGCAAGGTTCTAAATCCATTGCTCATGTTATATATATATATATATATATATATATATATATATATATATATATATATATATATATAGACACATACATACTAGCAATCTAATATAATTTACTAATTTCTAAGGTATGCATATGTTTCATCATGCGCTTAGCTCTAGCTTGACATATATATCCAACGGGGTCTATGGTTTCAATATACACAAGTTCGAAACATAAACATTTGAACTATTACGGAGATCATTATTGATCCTTCTGTATACCTTCATTATTCTTTGATTGAATCGTCTTGGGTTCCTAATTCGAATTTGTGTATTCATTTATGCTTCGACCTTTGCCAAAGTCATATCTCTGAGAAATGATCTTGGTGTATGATTCGATATGGTATTAATTCTGATTGCTGGTACAACTTTCGTTTGGGTGTTAATTAATTTAATCACCAACTCGTCTTGTTTAATGTGTTGGCTTTCCACCTGTCAGTTTCTCCGGCTGCCCATTTTCCTGCACTATCCCTTGGGCCTCATCCTGCCATTGATATTTGTCCTCAGCGATCGACAGTGCACATGAGGTGTGGGGATGGTTAGGGTAACCACCCACCCCATCCCCCGTCTTCTGGTTCATTTGCTCTGTCGCTTGTCCTCCCGTTTTGGCTTTGCGATACGAGTTCTCCCTTGTGACCATTATCGGATGGTTTCTCTATGTGAAAGTGTTTCTTTTCGATATGACCCTGCCATATTCAAATTTCCAGTTATCCGAGGTAACATTGCTCTGCGCCTGTTGGGTTTTTTTAAAATTTTGGTTGATTTCTATCCTACTGATAACACATGAGGGAACTGAGACTTCAGTCCCTACCATGGGGAACTTTGCGGCTTTGCATTCAGGTCATTCATCCTTCTTTCCCAAGTTTAACAATTTAACAATTTAACACCAGTTTTCCTTCGGATGGTGTTTGAAATTAGATAAATTTATGATTGTCTACTAAATCCTGCTGGTTCACTCAACGTGCCAATGATTATCTGCCATGCAAAGAGGCCTGGCAGTTTATCTTCGGGTTTGAGGAGAGAAGAGACTGTGCTGCCATGGCAAGCTCGACCCGAGCAGGTAATATTGCAGACATTGTTTTGTTTCTTAAGCGTCCCGATTATATTTTGGTAGCATTTTTGCACATTGATTCATGCGACTGAGGGTTTAACACTCGTAGTTGTGTATTGCAGGACCTACATGTCCAGTCCAGGTCAGGCTGCGAGCTGTCTTCGAATTCCTGCAAAGCCCTTCTAGGTAATTTTTCCCATTTACCGTTGTTGGTTATGTTTTTAGCTATGGAATGTGTTATCACACTCAAAATTTTCAAAATTTGTTTTGATAAGGTCACCAAGGTTTCATGTTATATTATGTTGGGTCATGAATTTGATGAAGAATTTTTAAAATCATGTTTATCCTATGTCAAAAAACCATTATGAGTCATGTCATGTTAGCCAAATCCATTTTATATCATTTAGTTTTCACACCCATGCCTTAAAATCAAGAAATGAGCCACTTGTCTAGTTTATCACAGTTTCATAGCGAATACAATGGCATAATAACATATTTTGCTACGAAACTGCCTAAACATTTCGTAGCACTCATTTTCCAAAAGAAAATCGATGAATTCTCATTTTCTATTGGTTTTAGGGAAAGGTGAGATCGCCTATTAGGTTATGATAGTTATCCAACATGTGAAATCATAAATGCTTGTCATCATTACACTTTTATCCCTCCATTTGTCATTTCCCTCCCATATTAGAATTTCATCTTTAAAAAAAAAATCACCCAAGCTCCTCTCTGTCATTAAACCTTCAGCCTTTGCATGTATTGGTCATGTGTCACCCTTGAAAAGTTTAGCTTTGTGGCAAACAACTTGTTGTCCAATTTGCTTTTTACAAGTGTCACATTTTTAAGAAGGTAGCTTGGTTATAAAGAGAGATGGCCATGAATAAGAAAGCGTACAAAGGAGGATCTGTGGTTAGATAGGAGCTCATGGACCTTAAGATATTCATGGAGGAACCTCGTTTTGTTGAAGCATTCACCAATTCAGGTTGCTTGAACTTCTGTTGGAGCTAAAAAGGAATTCGCTGTGTTTTTGGACTGTGTGAGAAGTCAATTTCAAGAGAAGATTATGGATGAACATAGATGAATTATGAAATAATGAGAGAGGTTATTGTCAGACAAAAAACAAGGAAAAACAACCTCCTTCACTTTTATCACAGGTGCTACTAGTTTGGATATTCGAAGATGTCTCTTGGACCTATTTTCAGAATCTAGAATTTTCTTGTTTATACATGTTTTTCTAATGCAGATTCTGGACAGCCGGAGATGGTTTTCAAAAAACCAAGAGAGGTTTTTCTTTAGAACATAATAACCTACAAAAACCTCCTTTAGTGTTGCAACAAATATCAAGGATAGGGAGATATGAGCTCATCTCTAAAACCTATTGTTTTAGAAAAACAAAGTCATTTTATTGGTAAATTAACTTGTTAAAGGTGAAAATGATGCTTTTTGAAGAGGGTAAGAGGAAAGTATATCTTATCATATTTCATTATATCAATTTTCAAACCTACAGGTGAAATTTGGAAGAAAAAGGGAGAATTTTTGAATTTTCTCCATAATCAGATAGTTTCGTAGCGTGCCCCAGGCTTGAAGGCTTAAAAACGCTACGAAATTTCTAAAGATGCTTTTTTGCCTATAAAAACAGTTTTTTGAAGATCCAAGGAGGGAGGTTGATGGTATTTACTCATTTTGACCTGAAAAACATTGTTTGACCAATAGAGGTGGTAGAAGGAAAATACAAAGGACAAAAACAACCTCGCTACTAAACTACGCTACGAAATTTTTGAAGATGCTCTTTTGCCTTTAAAATCAATTTTATGAGGAATTAAGGAGGAAGCTTGGCTGTATTTAGATATTTTGTCATAACAAAGGTTTTTGACCAGCAAAGGTGGCAGAAAGATGGGTGAAAAGACATAAATCAATTCGCTACGAAGCTGCCTAAAGTGCTTTGTTTTGAAGCGAAAGGTTTTTAAAGGATTTTTGGAGGTTCAAACAGCACATGGAAGATCATTTAGCCACCTGAAGATGTCCAAAATGACAGTGGGCCATCCTAGCATAGAATCAATAATCGACATAAGTGTCACTAATCCAGCTCAGCATGAAGACCAAGATTAAAGTGGGGTTTTATCTTTTCCTGAAAAGTAGGACTATGTTTCCTAAATTTAGGGGACACATTAAATGTCTTAGTGATGGTGAATGTTTCTCGAGCATGTGATCCTTATCATGTAACTGTCTCATTGTTGAAAAACTTGAATGTAATAAATATGAAGAAGAGTCATATTAGGAATGTGAGTCTTTAAAGGTTAGTTGTCTTTTTCTGTTCCAAGAAAGTAGTTTTCAGTTATGTTAGGTGTCAAAGTTATAGTTCAAGGATCTAGCCAGCTGCGCAGATCATTTGCAATGTAAAAGAGTCTATTTATAGACAAAACATCGAATATCAAAGGGTTGGGAGATGGTTACTTGACACTACCACTATTGTAATATTTTGATACCAGAAATATATAGTTGCAACATGCCTATTTCAAACCTGAGATTCTTTTCTGAATTCTTATGTAAGTTTTTTCTATCAGTCGTTTACTTTATCTCCGGTGTTCTAGTTGTATAATCACTTGAAATTCATGATCACATGCTCCAACTTCTTGTTGACACCTAGTCTGTTGTTTTGTCAAGATTTATTAGTTTGCTTACGTATAATCACTTGGAATTCATGGTGACATGCTCCAAATTCCTGTACGAATATAGCTTGTTGTTTTGTCCTTCATGTATGGTTTAATAAGAATACAATTGCCTCAGCTTCCATGAGATAAGTTGACTTTTGACTTAGTTTTCATATTGACTCCATGCCCAATGGTAGTTACTGGTTTACATCTTTCACCCATACAAAAACATCACATTCAATCCAATTCAGAGTTAGTCATCTGCTTTCAAGTTATTCATTGAATATCCTTTATATTTTTGAGAGACCCCTCTCAGACCGGAAAGGCTAATTTCCAGTTACAAGTTGGTTTGAAACAGTTACTCCAATTTGACCATTGAAGTAGCCCAACAGGACTCAAATTGGTGATAACAGAATGTAAGGGTTAATGACCACGACCACCCCTACCACCTAATGCAGGGTCTTGGGGTTTGGCAGTGCTGAAAATTCAGGCATAGCTGTGAGTTCTAATTTCAGGGTTATCATTCCTAAGGAAAATTTGAGGCTCGACCTCTATACACAACATTGTTCAAATTTCATTTATAATTTACTCTGTATATAAGTGGAACTGAAAGGGACTTCGCCCTTCAGTCTTGATTCGAAAGGTTGTTTTGATTTCAATTCTATCTGTCAAATATTCAGTCAAATGTCGAGACTCTGTTTTGGTTTTTCTTAAATTTTTGAAGGAATTTATGGTTATAACAGTCTTGATGCTTTGTACAATAATTTCAGTTTTTCAAATCTTGGTTCCTCATGGATAAGCTCATTATCATTAATAAGTTGTTCCTTTTCAAGTATCTCTGTTATCTATTGACAATGTAAAGGATTTATTTTTTATAAATGAAGAATGTTTATTGTGCATATTTCTAGGTTACATAATTGCAGTCTATTTGTTAATGTGTGATTTTACTGTAACATTTTCATCATTTAACTTCTGAAATGGAATTTCACTGCACATTATTGTTTTTTTTTCTTTTTTTCTTTTGTAACTTTCTGATTAGTTTATTGTGGAGATTCGTATAGCTTGTCATGGGCTTAAGGGACATGGACCTCGGACTTGTTCCATGGCTTTGGGTGCTAAACCGTTGGCCTTTGACTTCAAAGATTCTTACTATGCTTGGAACCCTACTGTTTTTATATTTTCTGTTAGCAGTGTGATATATTTGCTGTAAATGTAACTCTTGAATTTTGATAAGAAAACAAATGTCTACCAATGAATTTGATTGAAACAGTACTATATTTCCAAACATATGTACAGGTTTTTCCTAAAGGTTGGATTTACAGGGAATATGTATTATATTCCTAATATTTTACATAATATTGCAACATAGCAGTAGACAATTCCTGTATCATTTTATAACAGAATAATAAGACATTTTCCTTCTGTTAGTAATTTTAAATCTGAAAACCAAAACACTTAAATACCTATCTTAGAAGATTCTTCCAGTAACTGATAGTCCTCCCAACCTTGAGCGAGGAAATCACGTCCTCCGCTCCCCCCGTGCTCCTCACCAGGGCCTTAGGTAATTCATTGAGACAAAAGAAGATAGACCTCAATATTTGAACCCAGTCTTTACTTCTCTTGGGTATTTCCTGAGCTCCACTGGCTTCCTCACCAGCTCTGGATGACTCATAGCAATAGCCTGTTGCTTTACCCCAACATTCTCTCTGCACAGAACCCCTTCCCCTTCTCAGGATTTCCCTTTAATCATTTTAGGGAGGTAACTTCCAGAACTATCTCTACCTTTTTACCCTGGGTTCTTGGAACCATTTACCAATTAATTACATAAAAAAATAATATATTCAAGTCTTTTTAACGAATACTCTTATTCGTTACATATTTCAAATGTGTCATAACAATTCTATTAGCCACGATGTAAATTAAAACAAGGTGTTACACAAACAACGTCCTCGGTGGTATTTGATCAACGAGAATAATTTTGGATATGCTTCTTCAATAATATGCTCGTCTTCCTGAGTAGCCTCCTCCGGGCCAAAGTTCTTCCATTGCAATTTAACTTGGGGGATGCCTCACCTCCGGAGCGTTATTTCTCTCAGATCTAGAATATGTTACGGTTCTACCAGGAACTCGCCGTTCGGTTCTACCTGTAAACAACAATTATCATAATCAACTAAAATCATAAATCTATTTTTGTTACAAGCATAATATGGTCTTGACTTACATGTATACCCTGCCAATGTATCACATGTTTAGGATCATGTATGTATCGCTTCAACAGTGATACATGAAACACATTATGTACCAATATATGATTGGGTAGAGCCAGTCGATAGGCCACCGGTCCTATCCTTTCCAGAATCTCGAATGGTCTGCAATATATGGGAGCCAATTTGGCACAAGAATTCCACCTCAAGGTGCTCTTTTTTGGTTTAATTCTTACATATACATGATCCGCTACCACAAACTAACAGAAGGTTCTTTTCCGATTTGCATAAAAAATTTGTCGGTCTTGGGCTACTTTCAAGTTCTTCTTAATCTTCTTTACCTCACGTTCCATTTCCTCTAGCATGTCCGGTCCAAGCATCATCTTGGTTTCTGGACTGCTCCAATTTATAGGAGTCCGACATTGTCTTTCATACAATGCTTCAAATGGGCTCATCTTAAGAGATTCTTGATATCCGTTGTGATAGGAAAACTCAACCAAATGTAGCTACTCTTCCCATTTCATAGGTTGTTGCATCACGTACATGCGCATCGTGTCTTCTAAAACTTGATTCACCCTCTCTGTTTTCCCATGTGTTTGAGGATGGTAAGAAATACTAAATTGTATTTGCGTCCCCATGCCAGTGAATAGTGTCTTCCAGAATGCTGATGTAAATTTTACATCTCGATCCGAGATGACAATTCGGGGAATACCATGTAGTCTAAAAATTTCTTTCATGAAAATATCAGCAATTTGTACTGTTTTGTAAGTTGACTGGATGGGAATGAAATGAGCCACCTTGATGAGTCTATCAACTACCACCATAATTGAGTCATTGTGTCTTTTGTTTTTTGGTAGTCTGATGATGAAATCAAGGGAAATGACTTCCCATTTCCATTCTGGTACTGGAATAGGCTGAAGCAATCCTGCGGGATGCTGGTGTTCAACCTTGATTTGTTGGCACTCCAAGTACTTGGTCAAATATTCTGCAATGTCTTTTCGCATCCCAGGCCAAGAATAGTTCTTTATAATTGCAGTTAACATTTTATGATATCCTGGATGTATTGCATAGGAACTCCTGTGATATTCGTCCAAAATTAGTCCCTTTAGATTCTTGTGATTAGGAATATATATTATTTTTCGATATACTAAGATCTACTTATCATTGAGCTCATAGTCTGATTGTTTTCCTTGCCTTTCGCCTTCTTTTGCTTGCGCCACAGGAACTGATATTCATGGTATTTCTTTGCTGCGTCCAAAATTTGTTCTTGAAATTTGAATTCAATTTGGTTAAAGTAAAGCTAATAGATGCCATGCAGTTTCCTGCTTAAATCATAGGCCACCAGTTCTCTTTACCTTTTACGTGATGAATATCAAAATCAAACTCACTTAGAAATGCATTCCATCTTGCTTGGCAAGCATTCAGATCAGATTGTTTAAAGTAGCTAGTTAAACTGCTATGATCAATTCTCAACGCGAACCTTCTCCCTAGCGAATAATGCCTCCATATTCGCAAGGCATGCACTACCTCAGTCAATTCTAAATTGTAGGTGAAATACCTCTACTCGTGATCCTTTAGCTTCCTGGATTCATATGCTATGAATTTCCCTTCTTGGGTCAAAAGTTCTCCTACTCCTTCCTTTCATGCATCAGTGCATACTTCAAATTCCTTACTCGGGTCTGCTACTTTCAAAACAGGGGTAGAGTCAACAACTCCTTCAACAGCTCGAAACTATTTTGGCATTCCTGAGTCCACTTAAAGACTCATCCTTTTCGCTGTAAAGAAGTAATAGGAAAGGCTATTTTAGAGAATCCATTAATGAATCGTCAATAGTAGCCAGCTAAACCCATAAATGAATGTATGTCTACTACATTCTTTGGGACTTTCCGTTCCATGATTGTCTTTATCTTTTCAAGGTCCACAGAAATACCTTCAGCAGAAATCATGTGTCCCAAATATTGGATCTGTGTCTTGAAAAGTCACATTTACTAAACTTAGCATAGAGCTGATGTTCCCGTAAAATTTTTAGCACTATGCGCAGATGCTCCTTGTGCTATTCCATATTCTTATAATATATTAATATATCATCAATAAAAATTAAAACAAACTTATACAAAAATGGGTGGAAGATTCCATGCATCAAGCTCATAAAAGTTGTTGGTGCATTGGTTAATCCGAAAGGTAGCACGACGAACTCATAATGTCCGTACCAGGTACGGAAAGCTGTTTTGGATATATCTTCGTCCTTAATCCGTATTTGGTGGTACCCTGACCTTAAATCAATCTTAGAAAACATTGTTTCTCTCTTCACTTGATCAAACAGGTCATCTATGTGTGGTAATGGATACTTGTTCTTGACAGTCAATTTATTGAGTTATCAATAATCCATGCACATTCGCATAGTACCATATTTCTTCTTAACAAACAGTACTGGTGCTCCCCAAGGGGACACACTTGGTCGAATGTATCCTTTATCCATTAATTCCTACAAATGCATTTTTAATTCTGTTAATTCAGGTACACTCATCCTGTATGTAGCTCGTGACACAGGTGCTGCCCCAGGTATTAATTCTATCGTAAAGTCTATGTCTCTTTTCGGTGGTAATCTTGGAATTTCTTCACGGAACACATCCCGAAATTCCTGCACAATAGGAATATTTTCCAGCATAAGGGCCTTGTTCTTGGAGTTAGAGAACCCTACTTGGATTGCATAGAGCTAATACCCCTTACTCTTGCATTTACTCAGTTGAGATGCAGTAATGGGTTGTAACTAAAGTGGCTTCTTAATTCCATGCAATTCTTGACGTGTACCATCCTTCGATTTAAAGTAAATGACTTTATCCTTGACCAATGTCTCTCCAGCCAATCCATTCCCAATAGAATATAATAGGATCCCAGAGGTAGAATTTTAAGTTCTACAATTATGTGATGGTATCCAATAACCAATTCACAATTTGATACTTTGGCATTGACTTGTCTTTTTTCCCCTGTAGCCAGTTGTACTAGCCATGGATTCTTAAATTTATGATTATGTAATTTACAGTTTTCAACTATACGAGGGTGTATATAGCTCAAACTGGCCCCAGGGTCAACTAAAATAGAAACAGATTGGGTTTGTAGCTTACCTTCTAATTCTATCATGGTTGGCTGAAAATTTTCTTGTCGGTCCTCGAGAGCAGCATTGATTTTGGGTATGTTTCACGCTACATCTCCCATGGTAGATGCCTCTTACAAGTTTTCAGCCACTTCATTTCTCCCTCGATGAGGACAATTTTTGAAATAGTGTGCCTCCCCACACCCCCAGCACTGTAATGGTGGTCTCTGGGATTGTCTGATGTTGGGCCTACTAGAGGCTTCAGTATGTCGCTCCTCACTTGCCCATTTGGTCTTTTGTTGACTTTTCTCATTCTTTCTTTTTGTTAAATTCCTTGCAGCATTCTTGTAATTTCTAGATCTATTATTTTTAATATTGGAAAAGCCTTTCTTCCCTTTCCGGGGTGGACAACTTTTCCCAGTTTCTCCCTTAGCCTTGGATTGCTGATAGCACATCCATGCTTTCCTTATCGCTTCGTCAATTACTTTTCGGTTTACAGACTCAATCCTCTCTTTCTTGTGCATAGACAAGCTGCTCAAAAACCATGCAAATTTTCCTTTTCATCGCGCAAATGAGGTACATATCTTAACAAGGAGGTAAATTTTGTGATAAATTCATCCATAGAAATTTGCCCCAATTTTAGATCATGAAATTATCTTTATTTTTCATCATAGAATAATTCAATCAAATACTTATCTTTGAAATATTGTTGAAACTCATCCTAGGTTATGTTTTGATCTTCAATTCCACACATGTTCTTCACTTCTTCCCACGACAATGTAGCCTTCTCTCGTAGTTGGTAGATGGCTAGGCGAGCTTTAAGTTTGATGTTATACTCGTAAACTTGAAAGTACTTGTTCATATTTATTATCCAAGCTTTTTCCATTTCTTCAGTCTCTCCATCGAAGGTAGGAGGCTTGATCTTCCAGAATTCACCCTGTAATTCCACTTTTTGTTTCTTCAGCTCTTGTTGTTCTAAAATATTTCCAGATTCAACTTCATTATAGGTTCTACTTTTATTACTCAGTTGTGTACGACTTCCTTTAGGATTGTCCTGCATTTGTTGTTGATGTTCTCCTTCTCCATGAGTGTCTCTCTCAGGACTGGGTTGTGCAGTGGGATGGTTCTGTTTATCTGAAAGGCTCTTTAGTATCCTTTCCTGCTCCCTCATTAATATTTTGTTATCACTCTGAAACCGGACCATCTCTGTCTGAAGTTCTTGTACAATATCAAGTAATCTATTTGTTTGTCATTGTTGTTCTTCCAACATTATACTAGTTTTTTGGTGTTGGTCTATGCTTAATTACACCCACATCTCTGGGTTGACTTCAAGATTGGTAAAGGGATGGGTTTACCCTATGTTCCTGGGTGTCTGATGACTAGATACTCTCCTCATGGTAACTTATTGCTAGCTTTTTCATGTACTGTGCACAGTTTCAACAATAAACATAATGAAAACACCCACATTATTGTGTTGGCCCATCCGGCCCCACGTGTAACCACGCTCTGATACCACTTGTCACATACAACAATATTACTTATAATAAGATGATTTTTTTTTTACTTGATACCTTCATTCTTATATAACTTATGCATATTCAAAACACACTGCAAGGTTCTAAATCCATTGCTCATGTTATATATATATATATATATACTAGCAATCAAATATAATTTACTAATTTCTAAGGTATGCATTTGTTTCATCATGCGCTTATCTCTCACTTGACATATATATCCAACAGGATCTATGGTTTCAATATATACAAGTTCGAAACATAAAAATTTGAATTATTACAGAGATCATTATTGATCCTTCCGTATACCTTCATTACTCTTTGATTGAATCGTTTTGGGTTCCTAATTCGAATTTGTGTATTCATTTATGCTTCGACCTTTGCCAAAGTCTTATCTCTGACAAATGATATCGGTGTATGATTCGATATGGTATTAATTCTAATTGCTAGTACAAATTTCATTTGGGTGTTATTAATTTAATCACCAACCCATCTCGTTCAATGTGTTGGATTTCCACCTATCGGTTTCTTCGGTTGCCCATTGTCCTGCACTATCCCTTGGACCTCATCCTTCCATTTATCTTTGTCCTAGGTGATCGACGGTGCACATGAGGGGTGGGGATGGTTAGGGTAACCACCCATGCCATTCCCCTCCTTTTGGTTCATTTTCTCACTGCTTGTGCTTCCGTTTCAGCTCTACGATACGAGTTCTCCCTTGTGACTGTTGCCAGATGGTTTCTCTGTGTGCAAGTGCTGATTTCCGGTATGACCATTCGAATTGCCAGTTTTCCGAGGTAACATTTCTCTCCGCCTGCTGGGTTTATTTTATCATTTTAGTTTATTTATATTCTACTGATAACGCATAAGGAAACTGAGACTTCGGTCCCTGCCACAGGGGAACCTTGCGTCTTTGCATTCAGGTGATTCATTCTTCTTTCCAAAGTTTAACAATTTAACAATTTAACACCAGTTTTCCTTCGGATTGAGTTTACAATTAGAGAAACTTATGATTTTCTACTAAATCTTGTTGGTTCATGCAGCGTGCCAATGATTATCTACCATGCAAAGAGGCCTTCCATTTTATCTTCGGGTCTGCGGAGAGAAGGGATTATGCCACCATGGCAAGCTCGACCTGAGCAGGTAATATTGCAGACACTGTTTTGTTTCTTAAGCGTCCCGATTATATTTTGGTAGCATTTGTGCACATTGATTCATTCGACTGGGGGTTTAACACTCATAGCTGTATATTGCAGGACTTGCATGTCCAGTTAAGTTCGGGATGCGAGCTGTCTTCGAATTCCTGCAAAGCCCTTCCAGGTAGGTTTTCACATTACCGTTGTTGGTTATGTTTTTAGCTATGGAATGTAAGGGCTAATAACCATGGCCACCCCTCCCACCTAATGCAGTGTCTTGGGGTTTGCCAGTGGTGAACATTCATGCATAGCCATGAGTTCTAATTTCAGGGTTATCATTCCTAAAGAAATTTCGAGGCTCAGCCTTTATACACAACACTGTTCAAATTTCATTTTTAATTTACTCTATATATAAGTGGAACTGAAAGGGACTTCATCCTTCAGTCTTGATTCGAAAGTTTGTTTTGATGTCAAGTCTATCTCTCGAAAATTCAGTCAGATGTCAAGACTCCGTTTTGTTTTTTCTTAAAATTTTGAAGGAATTTATGGTTATAACATTCTCGAAGCTTCGTACAACAATTTCAATTTTTCAAATCTTGGTTCCTCATGCATAAGCTCATTATCATTAATAAGTTGTTCCTTTTCAAGTATCTGTGTTATCTATTGACAATGTAAAGGATTTCTTTTTGATAAATGAAGAATGTCTATTTTGCATCTTTCCAGGTTACATAATTACAGTTTATTTGTTAATGTCTGATTTTGTTGTAACGTTTTCATAATTTAAATTCTGAAATGGAATTTCACTGCACATTCTTGTTTTCTTTTTTAGATTTCTGATTAGTTTAATATGGAGATTTGTATCCCTTGTCATGGGCTTAGGGGAGATGGACCCCGGACGTGTTCCATGGGTCTGGGTGCTAAACCGCTGGCCTTTGACTTCACAGATTCTTACTATGCTTGGAACCCTATTGCTTTTATATTTTATGTTAGCAGTGTGCTATATTTTTTGTAAATGTAACTCTTGAATTTTGATAAGAAAACAAATGTCTACTAGTGCATTTGATTGAAACAATACTAGATTTCCAGATAGAAGTACAAGTTTTGCCTAAAGGTTGGATTTACAGGGAATATGTATTATATTCCTAATATTTTACTTAATATTTCAACATAGCAATAGACAATTCCTGTATCATTTTATAACAGAACAGTAAGACATTTTCCTTCTGTTGGTAATTTAAAATCTGAAAACCAAAACACTTAAATACCTATCTCAGAGGATTCTTCCAATAATTGATAGTCCTCCCAACCTTGAGCGAGGCAATCACGTCCTCCTCTCCTCGTGTGCTCCTCACTAGGGCCTTAGGTAATTCACTGAGACAAAAGAAGATAGACCTCAGGATTTGAATCCAATCTTTACTTCTCTTGGGTATTTCCTGAGCTCCACTAGCTTCCTCGCCATCTCTGGATGACTCATACAACAACCTATTGCTTAACCCTAATATTCTCTCTGCACAGAACCCCTTCCCCTTCTCAGGATTTCCCTTTTATTCTTTTAGGGAGGTAAGTGTTAGAACTGTCTCTACCTTTTTACCCTGGGCTCTTGGAATCATTTACCAATCACTTACTTTCTTTTTACTGAAGACAATTTATTAGTTAACTTAAAAAAATAATATATTCAAGTTTTGTTAATGAATACTCTTATTCATTACATATTTCAAATGTGTCATAACAAATCTATTAGCCATTATGTAAATTAAAACAAGGTGTTACATTGATGGAATTCATAAAAAGGTAAAATAATTCTTTGATTTGCTTTAAAATTTTATTTATATATTTGATTTTATTTATAATAAATCCGGTCATAAATCATTCTGATTTCTTATGAGCTTGAAGGTTTAGAAATTGGTATTGTAGCAAATATTTTTAAATTATAATTTAATATGGGTGCATATGGGATACCTATATTAATAAATAAAATGATAAAGTTGAGTTGAGTTATTGGATGTTTTGGTCATTTTAGAGGTACATTTCTCCATCAATTTTGTCTTATCTCTAGCAAGGAATTGTAATCAAAATAACATAAAATATATTTTCATATCCATTGGAAATATCAACCAGTGAATTTGATCAACCAACTTAATATGTGATTGAGTACTTAATAATGCAATTGATCTTTATTATATTAATTTTTTTTTTTCTGAAAAATATCATAAAAGAAAAGTGTTCATTTGTAATAACAACTTTTTATATGATTACTAATTATATAATTCATATAATTCCATTCATTTTGATGATAAAAGTATTTTAGATTTTATTTTATTTTATTTTGATATATAGTAATAATTAATTATGAAAATTTTAACATTTAATCTTATTTTAAATAATTAATTTTTATGAAACTATTTTTTGATATTAATATTAAAAAATAATTAATTATAAAATTAAAACATAATTGTATATAAATTTTAAAATGAAAAAAAGCAATCTTTAGTTACTTAATTAATTAATTAATTAGAAAAAAGGAAAATGTATTTACATACTTATATATATTTTTAAATAAATACATATAAGTTTAAGGAAAAGGTAAATGAAAAAGTTAATATTGTGTACTTTGGAAATTAAAATAAAATAATTTTGATAATTGAAATGGTAACTTTTATATATACTAAACAATCAAGTGTACCTTAGAAATTAAAATCCTTTGACAACCTTATAAAGTATTTAGTATTTTCTCTTTTTCAAAAGATTTGAGTTGGTATAAATATAAATAAATTATATACATAGTACCTAGAAATCAAAATCCTTTTAGAACCATATAAAGATATTTCTCTTCAAAATTGTGTGTTGGTGTATTATACAAGTAAAGTAAAATAAATTACATCATTATGCACAATATTATTGTGTAAATTTAATATTCTTTAGGATTTCTCCTTCACAAAGATCAAAAGTTAATTCCACTTGAAACTAGTAGTCTAGTCTCTTGTTTACAAATCAATGCATGATGGATCAAATTTAAAATGGATTTACATTAATTGATAAAAGTTAAAATGGATTTATATTAATTCTTAGTATGTGAGTCTATACATGCACATCATGTGCACACATGTCAACTCCTTGTTGAACATGATAAAAATTACACCTCACTCATATTAAACAACACACTAATAATATATATATTTTACAATTGACATTGAAACAATTTTTTAAATGTCATATTCCAATTTTATATTAAACATTTAAAAAATGAAGAAGAAGAAGAAGAATTTATTTTAATGTCCACAAGGCTAAAGATAGCCTATGGGACAAATTTTTTCTCTATCTTGCTCTTTTATTCAGCCCTTTTCTTATGAAGTTTCACAATAAATGCTCCCAACTTCTTGACAAACCCCTCACTAAATAAATTATACCAAGAGCTAGCTTCCAAAACATCTTCATAACTTTCCCTATTGTCTTTGAAGACCTCACATGTTAAAATGAAATGATTTTCTTTTTTCACTTTTCGGAAGAGCAAAAAATACATACTCTTTCCTCCCGTACTTCTTTTGGCCTTTTCCAGCGCCCTATTTCACAACAGAGTTGATGAGTATTAGTCGTTAATTGAGCAATAAGAATTTTGGCTCTCCAAGAAATATTGGCCCCTATGTATTCTTTTTGTTGATGATTACGAGTGAGATTAAACTCTTCAATATAATACTTTTTCTTCCCCCCTAACTCCTTCTCCCAATTACATTTGTGGAACTTATCCATAACAAAAGCTTTTATCTCTTTACTTTTTGTGGTACACATGCTCAATAAAATGCCCCATTTTCTAAACCATTTGTTATTTTTCCGCATCCAAGTCTTCTTTCTTTTGCACAATATGTCATTAAACACAACCTTAGGCCATCTACCCTCTTCCATTTGCTCAATTTTTTTAAATACCTTATGACCCACACCATAGCAATTGCTTCAATATGAGCAACCCCGGTTTCACTTAACAAGATAGTATAAGGAACTGCACTTTTAATTTTGAATTTGTTTGTAATCAAACACTTCTGAATTTTCTCAATTTGTTTCCACTGCATGTTGGATGTACTGTTGTCCCATAGTTCACAACCGTAGAGAATCACCAGAATCACTAAAATCTCAAAAAGATTTAGATGGTTTTCTAGTCCCATAAATTTTCCTCTCTACACCTATTTTGAAAAGCATAAAATGCTTTCAAACCCCCCAAAGTTATTTTATTTCTACATCCATCTCAACTTAGATTTATGTTAAAGTCAATTATGAGGTATTTGTAATTCGTAAATTCTTCCAGAATGATGCCTTCAAAGTAGAACTTATGTTGGTTATTATTTCTTTTGTTAGAGAAAACCACTACTTTAGTTTTGCTAATATTGACTTGCATCCCCACACTTTTACAAAAATTCTCAAGCAAAATTAATTTCTCTTGCAAACCAAGAGCAGATTTAAAAATCCGAATAAGTTCATCTGCATACAAAAGAAGCCTTATAACAAACTTGCCCAAGTGGATATAGTCACCCCCTTGCAAATTTAGCCACTCTTCAAGCTTGTCGATATATAAACCAAATAGGGCAGAAGACAATGGGAAACCTTGTTTGACCCCGGTATCACTTCTAAAACTTTTAGAAATGTCTGCTGAAGTTCTAATTTTAACTTTCACCTCTTCATGCTGCCCATGCACAATTGCTCTCAAATGCCTGGAACCTCAAGTTCCTCCATTTCGTGCCAATGCTTATCCATAGGAACCGTGTCAAATGCTTTTCTGAAATCAACAAAGAAACAAAAGGCTTCTTCCTTTTTCTCCCAAATTTTTTCAATGATGTGCCTTAAAGTTATACCATGATCAACTATGGAATGTTTAGGTCTAAAACCTGCTTGCCATTTAGCATGTTTATCTATTTCTTCTTCCCACTTGTTGGTTTTATTTTCAAACATTATTCCAAATAACTTTTCAAACAAGGGGCTTATCATTATGGTCATGTAATTGGAGAGATTATTGACGTCATCACTCTTGAAAAGAGGTATTGCCAGACTAGTTGTCTAATATGTGGGTAATTCCTGTTGTATGATGTTGAATTTTTTTGTAATGTGAGGTGCAAGAATTTTTAAGCCCCACTTTAGATTCTCTGCTTGGAGTTTAACTAATTCTTTTTCTTTTCCAACACCCACCTTCTTGATACCCATCTCTACCTCTTGCACTGTGAATAATTTTGTATAAGTGTTGACCAAGGGAGGAGGTTCAACCTTGAGATCGTGCTCATAAAATTTTCTTTCATAGTAAAACCATTTAGAAACTGCAATATTGTTTTTAGTGTGCATCTTTCTTGGTTGGAGCTCCTTCCAAAATAATTTGGGGTTATTTTTCCCAAGGAAGATTAGTTCTTCTCTCCCCGAAACCATGAAATTGACCCATTTCTTTCTTAATATTTGCTTGTAAGCTTTGAGCTTTATGTTATCCTTGTTTGACTCTTTCCACATTCTCCTTTCCTTTTTTCATTCCTCGTCAAACCAAGCATTAAGCGGATTTTTTTTTTGTTTCAAACTTCTTAATTTTTTCTCTTTTGCACTCTGCAAGTGCACTTTGAATTAAATGTGTTAATTTGTGACTATCTAGGTGGTGAAATGGGATTTTCTCCTTCTCGAAGAGGCTCTCTAGCACTATTTTTAATGAATTACAATTTTTTGGAGCCAAAATAATTCTACCCTTTGGAAGATTTGTTGAACAAACTGATTTTTTTATCTTAACTGCTTCTTTCCGGTCCAAGAGAAAATTAAATAAATTGGCTTGTGATCTGTTTTAAAGTCCCGAAGCTCATCTCCCATAAAAAATTCATCCATTTTCTCACACAAAGTATGTGAGAAAATTACATAGTCTACTACACTTGCTCCATTGTAAGTATTGCAAGTGAAATTACCTAAGTTTACCCATCTATTCAAACCTTTACAAATGACTAAATCAAAAGCCCCACATAGAGTAAGCAATTTTTCACCAAAGACATTGCAGACCTTGTCCTCTGGAATTCTTTCCCACTGATGATAAGATATAAAAACAATTTTGAATGAGATTTAAATAAAAAAGAGTTTTTTTTTTTGTATATGAGGCTAATATATATTAATTTGAAAATAGAAACAGTACATATGCTATAGGCTTAACCAAACCCAACCTTTGTTGTGCAGATAAGGGGTTGCCTCCATGGAGGAAACCAGCCCGGAAAGTACATGAAACAGAAAATTACAAAATGTGTTGTTGCACTAGTGAAATAGAAATTTTGTGATAATAGCAAGCATGAAAAAAAACAAGGAGGAGTTGAGGAACTGCACAATCATTAGTCTTCGGCTTCAACATCGTAGTCTGGATCTTCCTCCACTATGGTGCAGGTGTATGCCTGCGCGGCAGCTTCCTCTTCAACAATGGGATTACACGGAGCCTTGGAGACCAGTGCGCAGAGGATGGGAGTCACCGGGTACTCGGCATCCGGGACACGCATCTAGGTGCCTTCTGAGTCCATTATCCAAACATCTGTGTCATCCCCTTCATCTTCCTTGGCCGGAAGGGGCTCGGTCTTGCGAGGAAAGGGTTGATCTTGGTGCTCTATGGTGGACTTCCTTAGTCCTCTTCTACCTCTCTGCGAAACATGCAAGGGGGCCTCCTCCTCCTGTTCAAGCTCAAGGCTATAGGGAGCCTCTCTAATGTGACTTCCCTAGGAGGAGCCTTCAATAGATTCCAGGTGATTTTCAGGCCCCTGTGGTATCGAATAGGGAGTGCACCTCTCTGGCCCCCTCTAATGGTTCTCTGTCGCAGTCGGGGTGCCATGATCAGCTAAAGCAGAGAAGGAGCGAAGCACGGGGAATGCACGGCCAGGAGGGAGGTGCGAAGCAGGGTACTAGTGGACAGGAAGGTGAGCGACAAGGGGAACGAGATTATGGGAGCACCTAGGCCTATGAAACTGGTAGGACAGATGGAGCAGAGGAGAGTCGCGCATACAGGGGGAAGCGAAGCCTGGGGAGTGTTGCGCAACACAACGCTAGGGGGGAGGTTTCATGACAGTCTGGGAACATAGGAGGGCAAGAAAAGAAACAACATATAAATCCAAAGGAACAGGTTGTGAGTTGCTTTGAACTGAAGGTCCTTCTCTTTAATAGGCATGTGACACATGCGAAGTGGCTGGGCACTATTGTGCCTTGCATGCAGCTACGCGCTGTAACAGTTTTCATGAGTAGACACATGCGAGGAGTTACGGCCGAGTGGCATGTCAATCCAGGAGATCATTTAAAACTATTGCGGCAGAGAGGTACCCCGGAGGGGGTGATGTTGTCCAAGCGTGTCTTCATTTTTCCCTGTCTCTGTCATCTCATGCAGATGATTGCAAGAGAGTGGTTCCACATCGGGTGAGGACCTGCGTTGCAGATCTTCGTCCTCTAGAGCATGGGAGAGGTTGTTATCATGCGTACTTCTGCTGTCACCCGCATCCAACAAAATAAAAAAGAGTTGTTTTCAATTACTTTCTTTAAATTATTTAGATAAAGTTGATTTTAGAATATTTTATTTAGGATAGATATGAAAATAATTTACTTTTCATAATTACTGAAATATTCTTTATTATTAATTTCTTTTAATATTATATGTAAACTCTATGTGAACATAAAAGTTACACATCTCTTTCATATTTTTCATATAGACTTGTAAAAATACATTTTGACAAAAAAAAAAAAAAAAACTAATTCACTTTAACTATAAAATAGTTTAATGATAACATGTCAAATCAATAAAAGTTGTTAATGACATTTTAATGATAACATGTCAAATCAAATATTCACAACTCATGATATTTGATTGAAATTTGGTCATAAATATTCACATTGATATATGTACTATGATGACACTACGTGGTATATAATCTTTTTTTAATATTAGTTTTTGACAAATACTATTTATAATCCCATAAAATTAGTCACTTTATTTATATGAACTATTGAAAAAAATTAAATTTAAATTTTAAAAATTTATTTTTAATTTTCAAAATGATGATGATGATCCCCCGATCGGGGTGCGAACATGACAGATGATCGGCCAAACACCACATGGATGAAGGGACCGATAAGAGGCTATGGAGAAGGGCGTGTAAATTGATGTCGTTAAAAGAGAATGGTAATGAATTCTAGGGCAGGTGCAAAGTGGGCCAACTGGCTCACCGTAGTGAAGATGTCCGACAGGTGGTATGTAAGGGCCTGCATGCAGAGCATGTAGCCCAGAGCTGGCCGACGACAAGGCGAGAAGCAAATGAAGGGGAGCACGAGCAGCCTGCGGTATTCGAGGGCTCATCTGCATTATAGGGTACCAGTACCACTCAGACACTGGTATGTAACCCATACCCTCCTTGTGCCTGAAACAAGAAAGAGGAAGATGAATTCATGTTGGATTTTGATGGACGGGGGTGGCAGGGCGGGTTTAGTTCTTATTATGCTTGGTCTTCTGCTGCATGGGCTTCTGCACATCTCATTTATTGTGAGTGATCCTCTCAGTCACACCTCGTTGCCTTCTCCTGTGCTCCTGCATGTTGTCTTTCGGGACCTTAAGGGGCCTTGGGTAGGAAGGTCTGGTGAGGTGGAGTGGGATGGTCTGGGGGGGTGAACGTTTGCGTCTTTCCTGTTGGGTGAAGGCGGGATAGGGCATTATCTTTTTGGGCCGACGAGTTGGCTCTGCGAGGTTGGGAAGCAAAGGGAGAGGGGTGTGTCTATTAGGTCAGGTTGGGAGGGCATCAGGAGGAAGATTAACACCTTCTAGACTGAAAAATCAAGGGGTAGAACCCAAATTCTAAACCATGCATTTACTCAGGAAATGGGGAGAAATGTTGCCCAAATTGCGGGCCAGTTAAGGCTCTGGGATCAATTTAGAGAGGTCAGTCGAGGGGGCAATGGAGAAATTATGATAGAGAATAGGTATAAGGGGAAACCTTGAGTTGAGACTTCGGAACTTGCTCTGCCAGCACTTTCGGTAAGCATAAAGATGCCACCCCATGCGCCAGGATTTCTCCATGCATTAGGGACAAAAATGATGGAGTGAGGAAATAGGAATTGGAAAATTGAAACAGGAAACGATACCACCCTTAATTTTTTCATGGGTTTTGCTTGTTTTGCAGGCCTAAGTAATAGCCACAAGGCTGCGACCACTGCATTGCTCAAGAGTCGGTCAGTGTGGGCGGTCACAGCCGAGTAGTTGGTCGCAAGGGCAGAGGGAAAGAAAGTGAAGAAAGAGGAGGTGGCAGTGAAGAAGGGTCAGGAGGGCCGTAAGGAAGCTGACAGAGGAAAAAGACGGACATCATCCACCATGAGTCGGGTGCCTCGGAAAAGAGGAAGGAGGTCGGGTGCGAAGACAATGCAGAACTTACTGCATGCGTACATCGAAATCTTGCCAGCTCTGGTGAAAGCAGAGATATACAGATGGGAGACAGAATTGAGAGGGAGAGCTGCAAGGGAACGAGTGTTGGAACAGGTTCATTTTTTTCTTAGTGCTGTTCAACACAGAGATAATTCTGAGTATCAAGGTTGGGGTTGATCACCTCCTTATAGTATCGAAGCTTCATTTTTCCCTTCAGTTCGTGATCATCCCACAACTTGTCCTTGACACTATCTTTGCTTCCCATACTGAGCTCTTCCTTAATTTCCCAATGGTTAAGCCAAGACTAAACATCCCATAAAATTAGTCACTTCATCTATATAAACCATTGAAAAATAAAAATAAAAATTTTAAAATTTTAAAATTTATTTTTAATTTTCAAAATATCAAGTTTAAGTCAGTGCGTATATATACAGAGACGATATATATATATATATATATATATATATATAGACAACGTAAATCGATTTCCAAGGACAGCGTATAAAAGGCGTAAATTGATTTGTAAAGACAATATATATATATAAAAGACAGCGTAAATAGATTTGCAAAGACAACGTATAAATATATATACACGAGACAGTGTGGAACCTACAACAAAGTGCGGAAGACAATCACGCCAGCAGACTTTAAAAGAATTTTTAATCAAACGTCGCCCTGATAATTTTTACAACAAAGAGAAACCATTAAATATACATAAAATATAAAAATAGATAATCTTGATTTTCCCAAAAGTTTCACCAAAACAATAAAAATGGAAACCATTAAATATACATAAAATATAAAAATGGATAATCTTAATTTTCCCAAAAGTTTCACCAAAACAATAAAAAGAGGAACCATTAAATATACATAAAATACAAAAATGGAAAACTTTGATTTTCCCAAAAATTTCAACAAAACAATAAAAAAAGAAACCATTAAATATACATAAAATATAAAAATGGATAACCTTGATTTTCGAAAAAATTTCAACAAAACAATTAATAATGAAACCATTAGATATACTTAAAATATAAAAATGAATAACTTTGATTTTCCCAAAAGTTTCAGCAAAACAATAAAAAATAACCATTAGATATACATAAAATATAAAAATAGATAACCTTGATTTTCCCAAAACTTCAACATACTACTAAAAAGAAAAACTATTAAATATTAAAATATAAAAAATAATAACCTTGATTTTCCCAGAAATATTTCAACAAAACAATTAAAAAAAACCATTAAATATACATTAAAATATTTATGTTATAACTATTGAATATCATGTTGCAACGTGAACAACAGGGGAGTCACGGGACAAATCTTTGAAGGCCAATCTTGTGGAATGGCAGTAATGGTGGCATTAAAATAGATATATTCAGGAAGATGGCACGGATTAAAAATATCTCTAAAAAGGAAAATTTAACGAAGATGGCGTCTGCAATAAATCTCTAAAAACTATGGCAGCAAGATATTTTTTAAATTATAACTTTAAAAAAAATTGAAAATTTGAAAACGCATGGGAGTTGTCTTTAATATGATTTTTTGGAATATTTAGTGTAGGAATTTAGCTAAAAAATTTAAGGTGAAATCTTTATTTTTTGTTATTTAAACTGGTTTTTTGATTGAAAATATAGACTCTAAAACACTCTAGAACACTTTCATGGTGCAAAGTTATCCATCAAACTTCTGTTTTCAATAAATTCCTACCAAATTTTAAAAAAAAATAAACCAGAAAATTCCACTCTTCGAAAAATCACACTAAAAACAACTGGAAATCAAAATTATCTGGAATCCTTGATTAAGAGAGCACCCCACTAAAACTCAGGTGGCGGCGAGGGTTTGGTTACTTCGTTGAATATAAACCCAAGAGGAATCAGGGACTCAGAAAAATCAAAGTTGTCCAGTCACTGTCACTGTCACTGTCACTGTCAGGTGCTGTCACATGCATTTAGGAATGAGGGACTCAGAAAAATCAAAGTTGTCTAGTCACTGTCACTGTCACTTGCATTTGCATTTAGTTCAATCCTCGATTCTGGGAGCACCCCCACTAAAACTAAGGTGGCAGGTGGCGGGGAGGGTTTGGTTACTTGTGTTGAACATAAACTAGAGATGATAAAATTGTGGGCCTTAAATTAAAGTATGGGCTTACATGATTGATGGCTGTAGAAAGAGAGTTCTTTACTTAATTCCACGACTTCCTTTATTTTTAACTCCACGTGGAGAGATATAGGCCTCATATGCACGCGTTTGACTTAACTCCACGGACATATGTATACCTCTTATGCAAGCGTTTATCTGAACTCCACGTGGACAAATATATACCTCATTTATATACCTCTTATGCACTTGTTTATCTGAGCTCCACGTGGACAAATATATACCTCATTTGCATCCGGAAGTCCTGTAGTTAAAAAAGTTGTTTTTAACGGTAAATTTGGAAATTACTTAAAACTTTGAAATTATTTAAACAATTTGTCCCTATACAAAAGTATATATTATTATTATTATTTAACCAATTAAAATAATCTACATATCATTTTTATAAAATAATTTTGATTGTCTCATATATATATATAACATCATTGCACCGAGAGGGGCATTCTACAGCCCAGTATGACTCCGATGCGTAAGTATGTCGGAAGTTAAAATAAAAACTATTTTTTTTTAAATAAAATATAAATAATGTTGGCTTTAAAAATAACTTACATAGCCATATAAATAAACAATCAAAAATAAATTTAAAATATGAGGAAACAATTATAAATAATTATTAAATATAAATAAACTAGAGGTATGGTGAATAAATAAAACCTCTTTTTATATTTACTCCATAAAACTCTTTATATTTACAAAAACTCAAAAAGAAGTTTTAATTAGGTGAAACCTATGGAACAAATACCATGGGACAAATTATTATTAATACCATGGGCCTAATACCATATTTATAAAAGAGGTATAAAAAGGTAAGGTAAATAAATAAAAATATATCAAATAGTAGTAGAAATCAACATCCAATTATATTTGAAGCCTATGGACCAAATAAATAATAATACCATGCAAAAAAACATTATTAAACCTAACATTATTATTATTATTACTAAATCTAATATTGATATTAATATATTATAATGTTAAAATTATTAAATTTAATAACTTTATATTAATACAATATTAAATTGTAATATATATATAAACTCTAGATATATATGGGAGGGGAGAACAAAGACATATGATAGAGGTGGAGAAATAGAGGGAGTGACAACGGAGAGATTGATATAAACTCAATGAGAGGGAAGAGGAGGAATGAAGAGAGAGAAAGGGAGAGGAGTGACAAAGGTAGAGAAGGGTAAGAGAGGGAGAGGGAGACATAAAGATGGAGGTGGGAGAGAGAGAGAAGGAGAGAGGGAGGGAGAAGGAGAAAGGATTGGAGGGTAGAGAGAGACAGAAAGAGAGAGAGAGGGAGGCAGGAGATAATTAAGGGAGAGAGAGGAAGGATGAGAGGAGGAGAGAGGAAGGGATAGGGAGACAAAGTTGGATGGAGAGATAAGAAGAAATACATAGAGAGTGATAAGTGGAGAGAGAGGGAGTGACAAGGGAGAGATTGAGAGAGAGTGTGTATGTTTAGGGGTGAGATAAAGAGACATAGAAGGAGTGATGGAGACAAGGGGGGAGAGAACGAGAGAGAAGAAGAAAGGGAGGGATATAGTAACATAGTTGGAGGGAGAGATAGAGTGATGGGGGAAGAGAGAGGACTTGAGGGCAGAGAGAGAGAGAGAGAGAGAGAGAGTGATGCGGGAAGAGAAAGCGAGGTAGGAGAGAAAGGGAGAGAGAGGAAGGCAAAGAGAGGGGACTTGAGAGAGAGGAGGAGAGAGGGAGGTATAGAGAGATGGACTTGCAGGGGGAGAGAGGGAGGGATAGAGAGATGGAGTTGGAGGGGGAGAGAGGGATGGATAGAGAGATGGAGTTGGATGGGGAGAGAGGAGGGAAGAAGAAAGAAATAGAGAGTAACAACTGGAGAGAGTGAGGGAGTGACAAGGGAGAGATGGAGAGAGAGTGTGTATGTATGGGGGTGAGATAAAGAGACAAATAAGAAAATATTGAGAGAATGGGGGAGAGAAGGAAAGAGAGAGAGGCATATAGTGACAAAGTTAGAAGGTGAAGAGAGAGAGAGAGAGGTGGGAAAGAAAGGAAGAGAAAGAGTGGAGAGAGGTGGGAAAATATAGATGGAGATGGAGGGGGAGATAGAGGGAGGTAAGAAGAAATACGTAGAGAGTAAAAGTTGGAGAGAGAGAGAGAGAGAGAGAGAGATAAGGAAGTTGGAGGGAGAGTGAGAGAGGATAGCAGGAGGGAAGAAAGATAGAAGTCGGGGAGAGGAAGGGAAGGGGAAGAGAGAGAGGGGGAGGGAGAGGAGGAGGGAGTGATAGATAGATAGATTGGAGAAAGAGATTGTATGTTTTGGGGTTGATATAGAGAGAAAGGGAGAAAGAGGTATAGATGGAAGGTGAAGAGAAAGAAGAGATAAATGGAGATAGGGAAGGAGGGACAAAGAGATTGACAAATATGGAGTGAGAGTGTTTGTGTGTTTTTGGGGGTGATATAAAGAGACAAAGAAGGAGATATGAAGGGACATATAGATATATATGGAGGGGGGAGAGAGGGAAGAATATTTCTTACAATAGATGCATTAATTTCAGTGTAGATGGTGATTTCTAATCCCTTTTTATTGCTTGCACTAGATGCATTGATTTTAGTGTAGATTTTGATTTATAATGATATTTGATTACTTGCACTAGATGCATTGATTTCAATGTAGATGATTTCTAATTCTATTTGATTGCTTGCACTAAATGCATTTATTTCAGTGTAGATGGTGATTTCTAATCCTATTTGACTGCTTGCACTAGATGCATTAATTTCAATGTAGATATTGATTTATAATTATATTTGATTTCTTACACTATATGCATTTATTTCAATATAAATGATTTATAATCCTATTTGATTGCTTGCACTAAATGCATTGATTTCAATGTAGATGGTGATTTATAATCCTATTTGATTACTTGCACTAGATGCAATGATTGTAGTGTATATGTTGGTTTCTAATCCTATTTTCCTACTCGCACTAGATGCATTGATTTGAGTGTAGATGTTGATTTCTAATCCTATTTGATTACTTGCATTAGATGCATTGATTTTCTTTTTCATATAATCGATATGGAAAATTGACAAAACTAACAAGGGTGACAATAAGAATAGTAGAACAAAATAGTTTGAGATTGATCACAATGAAGGCTATTTGTAATTGACTACATTCTTATTATTCACATTTTCTATCCTTAAATATTATTACATTGTCACTTTGCATTCAAAAATTTTATTTCATCATTTTTCATCATTAAAGTTAATTTACAATATTATCATCTCAACAAACTAAGGTAACTAAGAAAATTTAACATTAAAATGACTCGATAAATTTCAAACATATTTATCATATTTAAAATGGTTATATTAATATTAGATGTATTTACATACTATTGATAAAATTAATTATATGTTCCTAATATTATCGATAGATTTTCCTTGGTCGCACACGACTGAAACCAGCCTAGATCCATCTTAACTACGGATCTATCAAGCGTCGAGAGAGATCAAATCTCTCGAGGTGCAAACCTTTCCACACGTTTTGCACTCAAAAAGGAGGTTTTCACCTCTAGAGATTTGATCCCTCTCGGCGCTTGATAGATCCGTAGTTAAGATGGATCTAGGCTGGTATATATACACTAACAGAACATAATTCCTATACCATATACTTTATAATCTCTATAAACTATACTTTTATAAAATAATAATCATTATTTTTATAATGATTGAAGTGTTTGGTTTTCTTTTACAAAGTGGGTGGAACAATTTTCTTGTGATGAATGGAGTTTTGGTATTCCATACAATCATATAGCGAAAGCTTATTTCTTTCTCCAAGAGATCTCATAATAACTTCAAGCTTGAAGATTAAAATATCAAAGTGTTGGGTGTTGGGGGAATCAATATTTTTTATCAATTCGCACTTTTAAATCTTTTTAGAGCATTAGTTAATCTTCAATTATTCTTGAATTTTATCCAGTAACAACAATAAAAAATAGAACACAATATGCACACGAATTTTCGGTGGAAAACCCCCTACGGGTCAAAAACCACCGAACGCTTTTCTAATAAATTCTTTAATCTTCAGCCCCAACTGAAATGAAAGGTACAACTTCCTAGAATTATAGAAAAGCATTCTTCTCCATCTCCCACTGGAAGGACGCCCCAACGCCCTGGTTTTTTTAGTAGTCAACTGAATGGATGCTCTGACATCCTAGACTGACCTACCACCCTGAAGTGTTTACAGGCACCAACCTACAGGTGACTTCATGCACCAACCTAGCACCTCCCTGCCACCCTATAATGATCAGAAATAAGACAATAATATGGACTCCCGTACCAGGGAAAATTATCCACGATACAATATGATTAACAATGATTTTCTTAAACTAGACCAATCACCCAATCACACTATGACCTGCAACCCAAACATAACATTATCTAACAATGACACTTATACCTCCCAACAATGCCTCTCCAACTCTGGGCAGATTGACTCTTTTACAATTTTATAATGACGATTTTTACAATACTGACTTTTGACATGACCTGATACTTTACTTGACACTACTTCTTTGAACACTAGCAGTTGTTGAGGTATTATTGTGCTTGCTTCAAGTAATGGTACTTTGGCATTGCATTGTCCTTCTAGTATGTGTCTGAGTTGTCCTATTGTGTCCTCCTTCCTGCACATGCATTAATGAAAAATACCCAAACCAATATGCAAACAACATACTTACAGTGTCATGCAATCCATATGTCAGAGAAATATTCAAAATTCAAATGTAAATACGTTCAACATTTATGAACAAAACCCAATCAAACATACATACAAAATACTTACACTGTCCTGTAAAAACACAAGTTAGATATGATATTCAAATTAAAATTCAAACACTAATCATACATACCTTGTTATAGTAGACTTACCCTTGACTGTTGATGTGTTGTCCTTACTGCAGTGATCCTTGAATGGATATTTTTTCTTGCCTTCTAGAAGCTCGATATTGAATCTGTTGTATCTATGTAATTTCAGATCTCCAAAGGTCTGAAATTGCGTCCTGTGGTAGCCCTTTGAGTCCTCTTTCCAACCCCGTAGGTCGAATCAGTATTGGATTCTTCAAGAAATAGTTATGCCCAATATCCTACAATGACCTGAATATAGACTAGTTCAGTAGAGAAAACTTATACGAAGTGCCACATGTCATAGTTTCAACCTTTGGTCCTAAAAATGATATCCAACAAACTACATCCCGTCCTCTTTCTGTCACTTTTTACTAAATTTCAATTCAATTCTCAGAGACAAAGTTATGACGATTTTCCCAAGGTCACCTTTTTGACATGAAATTTGAGAGCCTGCAAAAACCCTAACTTCCTCAGATCATATCTCCGAAAATATAGCAAACAAATATCTGAAATTTAGACATGCACTTCATCAGGATTTCGCCTCAAATGGTTTTTTTTTTTTTTTTTTTAAACAACTATAGCAAAAATGCCACGGTGACCTGTTTTAAGTAGCGAAATCCTTACATGAGGATGATACGAGGGTCAAAATTGATATAAATGCTTAGGTTGAGAGGGTCTTCACCAAGTGAACGTTGGAGAGATTTTAGGAGCTTAAAAAATTATTAATTATTGACTATTCAATGACCACAATCAATGATTAGTGTCATGCCACAACCCCATGGGGTTTTAGCCCACTAATTGGGGTTACTAACTTCAAACATGAATACCTCTCAAACCGTGAATAATTACGTGGTGTGCCATATATCAACGGAAACATCGTGACAAGTAAAAACCATCCTAAATATCCTTGAATCGGAATAGAGTATGTTGTCAAGTCAAAATTCCCATGCAATATCGGGGTAGCCCTTGGTGCTGCTTGAGTTGACATCAATGACAACCACTAATCAACATTGGAAAACTCTAGATTTGTTATCAAATATATGGTCTCAATGTCATCTCCCTTAGACATCCGTTTCTTGGCCATCATCACAAGGATTTGATGCCTATTATTGGAAGCATGGAGTAATTGAGTAGTTCCATATTATCCATGAACTCAATAAAATAATAGATGAAAATGCTAACAAACCCTCTAAACACCACACACGAATTCTTTGTATAAAATCTAATCAATATATTCATGACATCCATTGATCATATAGTTGCTAATTTATCTATTTTTCTAAGATCTATGGAAAATGGGCAGTACCACCGCCAGGTCTCACTCCGAAGCTCATGAGAATTAGTTCTAATCCTAGCGATGTTCATTTTTTTCTTATTGATGTTCAACACGGAGAGATAATTATGATCTTCAAGGTTGGCGTTGATCACCTCCTTATAGTATCAAACCTTCTTTTTTCCCTTTAGTTCTTGATCCTCGCATAGCTTGTCCTTAAACTTGGAGGTAATAGTATTTTTGACACTATCTTTGCTTCCCATACTTATCTCTTCCTTAATTCCCCAATAGTTGAGGCACGACTAAGCATTCCATAAAATTAGTCACTTCATCTATCTAAACTATTGAAAAATTAAAAATTTAAAAACTTATTTTTAATTTTCAAAATATCAAGTTTAATATTTTTCTTTTTCAAAACTTTAATATGCTTTATAAAACCTATTTAAATTTTTTAAAACTAATTAGAAGTTACTTGTTTTTTACTAAAAACAAAGATAATATAACTTGCTATACACATATATAAGGTATAATAAAACAAGTGCTACATGGTAGCTATTACCTGCTGGTTAGTTTAAATATAGTTAATTTTAAATAAAAAGAAATAAAAAGTTACAAATGTATATATCCAACAATTGCACAGAATTGCATTTAGGCAAAAAAATACATTTATTATTTATTATCCTTTAATAATGGGTATGATAGTTCGTTAAGAATAATAAATAGCCACAATAGAAGTTTGAGACATGAGAGCACACCAAAATATGCTGCGATAGCCAAATTTCATCAAAATATGTAAATGTGTGCAAAATTTGTTTTCGTTTAGGGGAGGAGTGAAAAATGTGCCACAAAATAAATGTTAATTAGCGGTTTTGCATTTTAAAAATTTAATAAAAATTATAAATTATAAATGTTTTAATACATATGGAACTTCTAAAACGTTACAGAGTTGGTACACTTAACTGAAAGTGAAATAATGATCAAAATGAAGTCAATGTTATTAAGTAAATAATAAATATATAATTAGTAAAAACCAAAAATAATTGATATAAGTGTAATTTTCTACTATACATTTTGCACTTATTATCACATATCAATTTTTTAAATGGAACAATGTTCAACTAGCTATAATGAAACGATATTGAAGTAAGTTGTTGGTTAACTCCCTATAATTAAAATTATGGAGTAATTTCGTTATAATATGAAGTGAGTTGAAGATACCTCAATTTCATGATGGTCAATTGAGTTGAAGGTTTGCATGGGTCGAAGTTGCTGTAGTGCATAATTTCTGTTTATTTGAACTCTCTGTGCAAACTCTCAAGCTGAAAATTATTGCACGAAGCTCGTATTGTTAAACAGTGAGGTGGGCCAGGCGCGACAGAGGCTTAGAGATTTTGGAGGCTGTAAACACTAATCACTCACCAGAAGAGCATTAATGGCCATATATATATATAGCCATCATTCCTAGGTTGAGCACGAATCTCAGAATATGACGTTTAGATGATGGAATTATAATAGGGAAAGTGGATTAGTGTTGTAGAGGTTGGAATCACATGGAGGAATTTCGTTACAAACCTGAGGAATTTTGTTATGAAGGGAGGGCAACCGCTATCAAGAAACAGACGTTCCTACAAATCATTAAATGTAATCTATGGTGCCTGCCAAATGACATGACACATTGTTCAATAGTGAAAAGAAACAAAACAGTAATTTATTAATTTATGTTAGAAGTGTAGGAACTAACATTTAAGACGATTGTAGAGTCGAGGATTAATGGCGCACGGAAACAATCGAACCGGCACGAAGAACCATGTATTTTGCAATAACATGTTAAAGATATGAACCGATAGAATTTAAGATAAATATATTAAATATTATTAAAAAATCATGAATTTTGATTTATAATGTTTAACATTAGATAAATTTTAAATTTTTTGAATCAAACATAAATTAATGTCAAATCAATAGGCAATCTAATGCAATATACAACAGGTATAATAAGACAAATATATTTAAGATTTTATAAATTTTCAACACTCTTTAAAAATCAATAACCTTGCTTTTCCCAAAAGTTTCAACAAAACAACAAAAAGAGAAACACTTAAATATACATAAAATGTAAAAATGGATAACCTTGATTTTCCCAAAAGTTTGAACAAAACAATAAAAAGAAAAACCATTAAATATACATAAAATATAAAATGGATGACCTTGATTTTCCCAAAAATTTTAGCAAAACAATAAAAGAAACCATTAAATATATATAAAATATAAAATAGATAACTTTCATTTTCCCAAAACTTTCAACAAAACAATAAAAAGAAAACCATTAAATATACATAAAATCTAAAATGTATAACCTTGATTTTCCCCAAAAATTCAACAAAACAATAAAAAGAGAAACCATTAAATATACATAAAATATTTATCTTATAACTATTGAATATCATTGTTATGAAGGTAAATCCTCTCTGCTTACAGAGAGGATCCCTCTAGCCCTAGGGTGGGTCTAGTAACAAAAAGACACACTAAAGTGTTGCTTCCCAGTTAATGAATGAACAAAAGACATGGTAGATTGACCTACCTTGAATCCAACGCTATCGTTGTTACAGAAAGAGTAGTGGCCTCTCGCTCCTGCCTTGACAAATCACAATCCATTCCCTGTTACGCTCAGATCCCTGCACATAGGACAAAGAACAAGAACAACATACGACAGAATAGTTTCACTCATAACTATTAGCCAGTCAAAGAGGGCTAAACATATCACATCAAATAAACATCATAACACAATAGTGGAACCAAACAATAGTCATGTATATAAATGAATAGAAGGAAGAGTACAACCGATGCTTTGACGTCGCAGTATCCTCCGGCAGGGTTCAGGCGAAGCGCGTCTCAAATGTTGGTTAGGGAATTCAGACGGGATGAAGGCATGGAATCAAGCTCTCTTAGAAGTCATCGACTCAAGCTTCTTCAACGTAATTCCTTCTTATTCTATCTTCTATAGTAGCTCAGCTATAGTATGTATAATTCTCCGAGTTCAGTTAGCTTCTACTAAAAGAGATAGTTTCTTTTATAGAGGAAAAGGAGGAGGTTGGGATCCCTACAAAGGTGGGAGGGAGTCATATCCTCTAGGAGAGTTCCAAGGGAGGTGGAAACTACTAACTAAAGGAAGGAGTCCATGGTTGTTTCAGTTCAACCACTCCCAATGACTCATCCTCGAGGTGGTTGGAATGGAACCTCCACCTCTATTTTTAAAAAACATTCAGTAAATAGCTTGGTGCGGGTGTCTAACTGGCACATAGCGCCAACTGGCACGGGCTTAGTGTTAAATTTCTCTGTCGTCGCGAGGGTGTAACTGACTACTCGCACCAAGGTAAAAACAGGGATTTTAACAGCTCTGCTCAGGGAAATGTCAACAGAAGGAATAGTGTCCTCATGCAAAGGGATGCAATGATAGTATTTTCAAAGCATGACACTTCTTATTGGTCACAGAAACGACCCTCCAATGTGTGAGTTGGGGATTGCAGGGACAATGACAAAATGTTGTGTAATAGATGCCCCCTAAAGCATGAAGTTAAAGAGAGAGGGAGGGGTGAAGTGCTTTATGAGAACACGTTCGAACCAAACACCGCTGTCGGAAGACCTGCAATTACAAATACAACTGATATCTGTGATACATGAATCATGTGGCATGGGTGCAGCCATCCATAATAGAGTATATAAAAACTAAGATCTGCGGTATGGACACAGCCATCCAGTAGGAAGGATCAATAAATAGACTCAGGTATGGTCGCATCCATCCAATCAAGAGTCATGCAATAAGTCATAATAATCCACAAAATTCAGCAGCCTGGAGTTTATCAGAAAAAACCCAGGGTCTTGCGCTCCATCTCTACCCGAAAAAGTACAATTTCGAGCATGCGAATATATGAGATGAAGTCAAACATGCAGGAAAATCGTCTGATTACCAGCCAATGATGAAAGCCGTTAACAAATGCGAGAGAAACCACCAATGATGACGACGAACCTCAAGGTACAAAAGGTACAATATGCGGAATGTGAACAATGATCTAACGTCGAACATCCGCAGAATCACTTGATCGAAGGCCAATGATGTGAACCTTGCGTCGAATGCGAAAAACCTGCCATTGAGGCATGCAGGCTCCAAGGTACCAGAAGGGAGTCTCTAGATCAAATTTCTGGATAATGAGCTGAAGTCGACAGGAAGTGACTTGGTCGAAGGAAGGCCATAATGTTTCTCACATCATCGACACGAGACAGAGGAACATGATAAAAGTGAATCATGACCAACAAGAGATCAGAGGAAGGTTGACAACTGCAGAGGCAAACTTCTCTTGAACATATCAACATCACGACACTGGATTTGGAAGTATTTGACATCAAAGAAAATGAGGTCATGATGACGTGGCAAAGAGAAGATGAGAGGTCAAAAGAGATTACCCAAACCTATGGAGGCAAAAATGACGAAATGAGATGTCCCCAACCTGACACAAATGCAGACAAGTGCCATGTTCAAGAGCGACATACTGCCAACATAACTAAAACTTGGTTCCATTTTGCCCCACCATTTCTGGCGAGTACCCCAATTATTTTTTAAAACAAGCTTGAAGGGGATAGCATATGCTTGTTCTGTAAGTTTTTCCTTTGGACAAATACAACCTAGTACATTTTACGAGCCCTAGGAAGGAGGAAATCGAATAACGTCATGGTGACGAAGTTCGATGTCATCAGGGTTTAACGAGTATGACAAAGGAAGAACTCGACATATTTTCATGTTTAGAGAGTTTGAAAAGAAGGCAGAAAAGAAAACTCCAGCAGTCCCTTTTCGTAGGTAGTCTCACAGGTCCGAAAAGGTAGAAAACTGTGTCTGAGAGAACCTCTTAGTCGCGATAGGCTAAGGTATTCATTTTTCGTAAATAATCCATCCCAGCCCGAAAAAGGGTTAAACGTATACTGGGTAGATATCGTTTCACAGCCATTTAACGAGTTCAAAATGACAAGAATCTCGGCAATCTTTTCAATTTTAGAGAGTCAGAAAAGAGCTGAAAGATGACTCTAGTAGTGACTTTTTCGTGTTTTTACTGAGGCCCAAAAAGTATAAAATATAACTCGTTACTTCATCATTGTCGCACGAAAAACCCGTTGCTGCACAAGAGACATGTGTAAAACCCATTTCTCGAAAATAATATAATAAAATAATCGAAAAACATGTCTTAAAACCGAATTAGGGTTGTGAAAAAGTTATAAAATGCCAAAAATGGTAAAAATAATTACTTTTCAGTTTTTACCTTTTGTGGAGTAATAGTTACCCATTTCACTGTGCAATCTTGCAGCGACGATAACGGCCGATCCAACAGACCAATCGAAAATCCGTCAGCTCCAGGTAAGAGCCGAGATCCCTCTCGTCATTTTAAGTCATTTCTTACTATCTGCAATTTCAAATTTTGAATTTTTGTAGAAGAAATGCAAAAATTAGGGCATGGCGGTTGGCGCAGGTTTCGGGCACGGAGTTGCGCCAACCGCCCAATTTTTTACACTAGGGCGCGCCCATTGGCGTGACTATTTGGGAAACAGTCACGCCAACGGTGAAAACCATTTCTAAACAAAATTTTGATCAAATACACCAATTATTCACAAATTTAAGGTTCAAAATTGACAAATACCACTCATATGAATGTGTTTGTAGGTAGAAAGAGGAAAAATGGTCATCGAATGGAAAGAACGGGAACATAGAGAAGAAGATGAGCTGGCCATGGAAAATGAGAGAGTCATGGAAGCTCTCAGAAACTGTGGTCTGAAAAAATTCTTCCTAACGCCATGTCTCCGAGCCCAACCAAAGTTATTACAGTATCTGGTCAGCATATGGGGCAAAAATGAAGAGAAGTTCATCCTTCGAGATCAAGAACTTGAGTTTGAAGTCTCTGACGTGTATTTCATCATAAGATTATCGTGGAGGGGAGCAGCACTAATCCTAACCAGCACCTGGCCTTGCATGGAAAACATGACCATGGTGATAGACAGGGTATGTACAGGAGCACGGAAGGGATCAGGTAGTGGGAAAATTGATATTCAAACTATCCCAGATTTGACACTACGAGTGGTGCTACATACCATCACACGAGCTGCGGGGTCACAAGCACCACACGAAGCAACAAAGACACAGTTGCTTCTTGCTATAGATTGCTTGGCACCGACCATCTACAACTGGGCAAAGGCCGTGACAATAAACATGAAGCGCCAGCTAACAAAATTCAAGAAGTCCAAATTGAAAAAAATTGGTTATGGATCTATTATGGTATCGTTCTTCTTGGAACGAATACCCATTTTTCAGCGATAGGAGGTCATAGTCCCGACACCTCTAGCGAGAGAACCACAGATGGCTCGATGGGAAGCTCTGATGCCAAGGGCAGGGGGCGGTCAACAGATGTATTGGAGACCAGAATTCTTTGATTGGCTTTGCTGACAACTGATTGTCATGGAGGACTGGCCCTACTCTGGTACAGATTTCACTAATGATCCGGACCTCCCACTCCCGGAGGGAGAAGATTGGGATGAAGATTTGGGTGAGACTCATTTTTTAAGTTTTATGAGTATTATGATTTTTATTTATGCATGTTCTGACATTAAATCGATGTAATTGCAGACGTTGGCCCAGAGAGAACTGTCGGCATGTCACCAATAGTGAGGCGAATCCCTCTTGATTTCGACCCTCAAGGCGAGGGCGGCGAGGAAGATGAGATAGTGCGCAACCTAGAGGGGATCACACGAGGAGTCCCGGATTATGCACGTTTTGACGATGTTCCTCGCGCCTACCAAAGACATACCGTAGGGGTGCCCAGTCAAATTCACCGCTTGCTGAGGCGGCTAGTACGGGCAGTGACATGTTATCACGAGCACCATGTTGATTAGACACCCAGGTTTTATTTTATCTGCATATTTGAGAGACATGATCTATCGGGATGTAACAGAAACACACATATATTTTTTGAATTTATGATGCACACGACTGCAAACATGCGATATATATATATATATATACACATCGATTTCCCTACATGGATCTTTTACATATGATGATGCTTTTACAAATTACGCAAATGTCTATCTACTACAATGTTAGCCACTGTATCAGTTAATGTGTTCATTCGTCTAGGAATATGTTGATAGGTAATAAAATCAAAATGTATTTCCAATAAACGAATACGTAAATACAATCTCAGAATGTGCGGATTTCTAACTGAATAATGATTATTGAGTTGCAAAACGACAAGCTGTGAATTAAGATTTACAAGTAATGCGTGTATGCTGAGGTCGATCGCCTCGGTTAATAGCTCAATGACAGTGCTATATTTAGCGAAATTGTTTGTAGTTTGTCCTAGACAAATACCTTGCAGATCTATCAACTCACCATCAGGATCATAAATTACCCAGGCTGCCGAAGACAAATTCCTGGAACTGCGGGAAGCACCATCCGCGAAACCGACATAAGGGTAATAGACATCTGCACAATAAGAAATACCCAATAAGCAGGAAAAATCTCACAAAGCATACCAAACCAAAAACATGTACAAAAATGAAAACAACACCTATGTACACCTATTACGCATGAATGACTCACGCATAATATTTTTTGAGATACAACCCATTTCTAGGTTGTTCAAGAGGATGACCTTCGTAATCAATTAGCTCATAGGCCCCATTTTGCAACACACGTTTAACAATGTAGGGCCCATGCCACATAGGTTGAAATTTTCCTGCCCCTAGCTTATCATGAGCTTGGTCATACAGGAGGATGAGATCTCCTTCAACGAAAGAACGAGGGGAAATTGACTGATCAAAATGAGCTTTGACCCGCTTTTTCTGTGCTTCAATAACAAGAGCAGCAAAGCGACGGGTTTCATCCAACCTTTCTAAATAAAGGAGACGCTCTTCTTCTGGCGAAGTATTCAACAGTAATTCAACAACCAACTTGAGCGAAGCTATTTCACATTCAATCGTGAGAGTAGCTTCCAGGCCATAAACCAACTAGAAAGGAGTGAACCCAGTTGCGTTCTTAACTGAGGTTTGGTACGCCCAAAGAGCCGAAAATAACATGAGATGCCAATTTGATTTGTGGATCCCAATCGTACGTTGAAGCATCGTGACAAGAAATTTGTTCACAACTTCAACCTGGCCATTGGCTTGAGGGTAGTACGGCGTTGAGTTGTTGTGACGCAGACCCAACTTAGAAGTCAGCTCCACCACCATATAATGTTGAAAATGGGAACCATGATCGGTAACGATGGCTTGAGGGACACCAAACCTAGCAATAATGTGATTGAATATGAACTGAGCAACTGTCTTATCGTCAGCGGCAAGTGTAGACATTGCTTCGGCCCATTTGGTGAAGTAGTCCATGGCTACGATAATATAAGCATGCCCCCCGGCCGAGTGAGGGTTACATGTCATAAAATCGATGCTCGACTTTGCAAAGGGACCAATGGTAATGAGAGGATGAAGAGGAATGGGTGGCGCACGCAACTTGCGTTGATAAATTTGGAAATCATGGCATTTACGAACTGCGACAATACAGTCTTTGAAAACAGAAGGCCAAAAATAACTAGCATGAAGAATCTTTTGTGCAGTAGCATAACCAGACATGTGACCACCACAAGCGCCACTATGACAATCATTTAGAGCTTTCTCGGCTTCCTCAAGAGTCAAACATTGCCGGAGTATGGAATCGAATCCAATACGATAGAGAGTATCTCCAACTATACGGTAAGGTTACGACTGATGGCGGATGCGTCGGCAGGCATCCTTCGTTAACTCAGATCTAAAAGATGAAGTTTGGAGATAGACGATGATATCACCGTACCAATGATCGAGGGTGCTAATTAAGAAAAGCGAATCGTCTGGAATGGATTCCTCACAACGAGAAGGAGCGAAGTCGAAAGGGAGAAAATAGAGTAAATCAACAAAGACCAATGATTTCTTAGACTTCGCAGCAGTAAATTCCAAATCATCTTGGAGGGTAACAATCCACTTTGAGTATTTTCCCCCCAGCAATTGTCGAGACAATATGTAGGTCATGGGGTTTCATTCAAAAATCACCGTCACTATACGCAAAAGAATATAATGACGAAAGCATTGAATGGCTTGAACAACAACCAACACTAACTTCTCGACGTGGGCATAACGCGTTTCAGGGTCAAGAAGGTTACAAGACAAGTAATAAATAACATGCTCATGACTGTCATCATCATCTTGTACCAAAACCATGGCAATCGTGCTGAAAGCGGTAGCTAAATAAAGGGAAAATCACGATGATAATTTAGAGGGCAGAGGAGAGGAGCATTGACCAACAATGTTTTCAACGCATCAAAAGTTTTCTGAGCGATCTCATCCCAATAAAAATGAACGCCTTGTTTTAATAATCGTGTAAATCCTTTAGTTACTTCGACATAGTTAGGTATAAAATGGCGTAGAAAATTAGATTTCCCTTGTAAACTCTGCAACTGATGCAATGAGCAAGGAGAGGGGAGATTGATAATAGCCTCAACCTTGAGAGGATCCAGGCGAATCCCATCTTTGGAAACGATAAACCCTAAGAGTCTACCAGAATCGACGCAGAAGACACACTTGTGCGGATTAAGCCGAACGTTATAGTGTCTACAACGAAGAAAAATCTGACGAAGATGGTTAGGATGGTCCCTACGCTTAGCTGAATGAGCCAGAAGGTCATCTAGATAAGGCTAAACGATGTGGCGAATATCATGAAATATCGCGCGCTGAAATGTGGCCCTGACATTCTTCAAACCAAAAGGAAGCTTCTGATATGCAAAGGTGCCCCAAGGACAGATGAAGGCAGTCTTGTGTTGATCAGTCGAGAGAATGTTGATCTGATTATAACCCGAAAAACCGTCCATAAGGGAAAAAATCTCGCTCCCGGCACAGTCGTCAATGATTTGATTGATGAAGGGAGTAGGATAATTATCCTTAAGACAAGCTCGATTGATATCACGATAGTCAACATAGACACGAATAGTGTCCTGTTTCTTATCTACAGGAACAATATTAGAGACCCATTCTGTCAATGGAATCGGATAAATGAAACCAGCTTGGAGAAGCTTTTCCACTTCAGCCTTAATGGCAGTGGCTTTCCTAGGATGTACCGGACGAAGACGCCGATGAACGGGTTTCGAACCGAGGTAAGTAGGAATTTCATGTACCACGATGCTAGGATCAATGCCGAGCATTTCTTCGTAGGACCATGCAAAGACATCACGAAATTCGCGAAAAAGGCTAGTATAGACTTGCACTTCATTAGAAGAACAAGTAACCCCAATATGGATGTTCTCAAAGATTCCTGTTTTAATGGAAATGTCGATAGGCATCGCCTGAGTAATGTTACTCAAGTTACCTTCCGAAAAAAATTCATCGACCTGAACAGGTGTTTGAAGCAGAGGAGAAGGAACCTGAGAGGAAAAACGCTCAAGACAGGTAGACATGGCCCCGAGACTTGGTAGAAACGAGGAAAGATGATGACCATCGTCCCACAGTAGATCGTCGAGAGACAGGGTTTCCACGATAGCCTCATCGGAAGGAAAAACTTCTTTCAAAGGATCCGGTGAATCAAAATCACCAAGCCAAGGGGATTGAGAATATATGTCAAGAGTCACGCTCGAAGGCGCAGATTTAGAGGATGGAGTGTTCGATGCAACAATGAGTTCAAAATAATCAATTTCAATCGAACTCAACGACATCGAATCTTTGAACGAATCGATCTGTTCAGAAGAAGGGATAACCCAGGGGTCATTAGTGTGAGAAATCATATTGACCTGAACAATATTTGGTGGTGGAAGGGGAAAAATAACCATGAGGACAGGGTCCTTGAAAAGGCCCGGCCCGATGCTCTCGTAGGGAGTAGGGATCTTGTCCACATACAAAACATTTTTCTCGAAAGAAGAAGTGAAGAAAGACAATTGATCAACAGTAATAATATTTCCTTCGTGTGAGAACTTAAAAACACGAAAAAAGAGTGGACGAAACACACAACATGGCATGAGTCCAACTGCGTCCGAGGATAAGATTATAATTAAGTTTAGCATCAACAACTTCGACCTCGATGTTGACTCTCTTCCCTTCCAATTTAATCAGTAAACTAGCGAGAACACCAAGAGGTTTAGATTCCCTTCCATAAAATGCTTCAAGGGAATTGGGGGAAGAAGTGAGAGCTGGAGAACCAATGGATTTCCAACAAGAAGATGACATAACACAGGTGGATTCACCCTCGTCCACGATGGCCCGGTGAATATTCAAACCATTAATACCAAATTGAATGATGAGCGCAATTTGGTGCGGGAGTTGCGGGACGAAATTCTCTAAATCGAAAGTGAGAAGGCTAGTGTCGGCAGGATCGACCCCACCTACGCAGATAGCAAAGCCTTCTATTGCGACGGACAACTCTGAAGTACTTCTAACGCAGAAATCGTGGATGGAGCCTGAGCCAAATCCATTAATAATACTTTAATGTTGAGCGGCACGGGCGTTAGGATTGTACGAAGACTTACGAAGTACGCCTTTGGAAGGCGGCCGAACAATGGATTTGGCGCTAGGCCGTTCAATCTCAGGAGAGCCAAAAATAGGTGGAGGAGGAGGAACATCAACGATCTCTTTTCCCGCTGCCTGATGCGAACCAGAATAATATTTTGATCGAGTAGCAATAGAAACGAGTGCAGAACCGTTCATCATCAACACTTGCGAACCAGATGGGGCAGAGGACTGAGGGTGCTCTACCATCTGGGTCTGCTGAGGGAAAGGTTCTTTAAGAATGGCCGGAGCTCCTTGGGTGCCTTTGAGCAATAGACTCACTTCAGACCGTCGAGGACAATCCTTGGTGAAGTGCTCATCATCATAAATCAAACAAGGATACTTCGGTTTGCGTTGAGAACTATCAACAGAACGAGGTTTTGGAGAATCATGTTTCGGGGTATCGGCTTTGGCCTTACCTTTACCCTTCTTCTTACCCTTGGAAGTGTTATCTGTAGGATTGGCCTGAACAACATTCACTTCAGCGGGTTTGCCAGAATTCGAAGTTGACTGAGAAGCTACATTATTGGAAGAAGTATACTTCTGCTTCCTAGAGTTAGATGAAGGAGCTTCTGAGAAGTCTGCGATATGGAACCAATAATACCATCAACTGATGGAGTCACTGGCGGTTTAAAAGTTCCATGTCGAGGAGCATCAAGCAAGATATCATATAATGCGCCAGACTAAGAGTACACGAGATCAAGGTACTGGGCGTAAGAAATGGCTTGTTCCTCGGTTACACATGCCCCCATAGCTATGTCTTTGGCAATTTGAATGACAAAGGAGGTAGTGAACCAATGAGTCAGAAGCTGATCAGGTATCTCAAAATTGATCATGCGACGACGACGCCACCACTCATGAATATGATCCGAGATATGAGTAGCTCGGTCCTGTTTCAATGAAGTGAGGAGATGCGTCCCAGTATCATAGCAGATCGGTAACTGAAAATGTGTAAGGAATGCCATGGCCAAAGAATTGAAATCTTGGAAAACTCCACGAGACAGCTCAATGTACCACTTTGCAGCAGCACCAGTAAGAGTCCGCTAGAAAAGACAGAGATGAATAGAATCGTCAACACAAGAGTTAGAAGAACACCACAAGTGGTAAGTCATAACATGAGTTTGGGGGTCTTCACCAGGTTTACCCTCAAATTTAGGACAATCACCAGGAATCTTGGTCGGAATCGGAGGCCAATATGGATTATGAAGAATAGGAAGATTTTTCAACTTCGACACATCAGGTAATTCCAACGTAGCAAGAAACGATAATTGAGTATTAAAAGTCATTGGAGGTCTTTGATAAGGACCTGTGTGTACATTCCACCCAGTCCGAGTGGGATTCTGTCCCCATACATTCTGTCCCGAAGGATTCGGATCATAGGGATTAGAAACAAGATAATTCGGTTGATACTCAGGTTGAGGACCAGGATATTGAGTCGAAGTAGACCAGTGAGGTCCTTGCTGAGTAGTATAAGGATTCTGCTGCGGAATGTAAGTATGACTTTGAGGTTGATGATACGCATGTTGATTTTGAGGGTAAGGAATCTGAGGTGCGCAATATACCGGTTGATATGAAGTTTGAGGATAATAAGCGCCCTGCGGTTACGCAGGTTGACCTTGCGGAGCAGGTTGAGCAGGTTGCTGAGCAGGGTAAACAGGTAAAACCAGTTGCGGAAACGAAGGAATCTGCTAGTGGGCAGGTTGCAACGGCTGCTGAGCTGGTTGAATCGGCTGTTGAAATGGTTTTTGAGGGCCATCAGGTTGACCTTGTGGGAAAGGCTAGCCTGATGGTTATGACGGCCTAGGTTGTCCCTGATGACCAAGTTGACCCAGAAAAGGACCGTAGGATTGTCCTGGTTGCACAATATTTGGGCCATACTGAACGTGCGGCTATGATTGAGGTGCAACAGGTTGTCCCTGTGGTGGATAAACTTGCCCCCCAGGACCAAAATATGATCCGGGTTGATTCAGAGGTTGACCCAAGAGACCAGAGGGTTGTCCATGTTGGACCAAAGGTTGTCCTTGTAAAGGTTGGCCTTTTGGATCGTCTGGTTGTCCCTGTGGACCAAAAGCAGGGCCCTGCTGAGCTAAAGGTTGTCCCTGAGAGGGTTGTCCTTGTAAGCCAGAGGGTTGCACAGGAAAAGTAGGTCTAAATTGAGAAATGACTTGATGAGAATCAATAGGGGGCAAAAAAACCAGAATACCATGCTCATCATAATAAAGCAGATATGAATAAACATGATTACCAACCGCATCATAGTGATGGAACAGAGGGTGACTAGGAGCTTGGGACTGCTGAGAACCCTGAGAGGTCTGCTGGTGAACAACCACAGATATTCCTCAAAATTAAGACCACCAGGAATCACGGGAGTAGTGGAAACTGCACTAGAAGCAGGTGAGGCTTCCGTTGAAGGAGCATAACGTCGGTGAATATCCAACATATGCTCGTCAAAATCATAAGTAGAAACCAAAGGCGTAGACGAAGCCACATAGACAGTAGGTCGAACTGGGATAGATGTAACAGTAACCAACAGATCTGATGCCGAAAGCGACAGTCCTAATGAAGGGAGGGCCGAACTCCGAGGAGGAGTTGCTGTGCTGGATTGTGCTATGGATGCAACACCAGACATAATCTGACTCAAAGACCTATAGCCAACCAGAAGTGACATTGAAGGTGGAGAAGATTGGATAGAGGCACGAGAGAGATCTTTAGGAAAGAGTTGATATTCTCCTGTGGAAACATGCATTTCTTCACTGCCAATAGGACTGGAGGAATCCATATTTGAGTCTGCTATAAGATCTTCAAAAGGACTACGGGGACTAGGAGGTACCGCAGTGGCAACAAAAGGCGATCCAGACGTAAGAGGAGGAAATTCTCCTTCTTTCCCAAAACCAGACCAAGTGCTTGAAGGAGGCCAATTGAACTCAACCAGCTCGTTAAGCGGAGATCGAGTAGCAAGGGGTTGGATAGACGGTAGAATAGGCTGCAACTCAGTAGACCTAGTGGACTGACAGGTTTCAAAAGAAACGTCCGAAAAAGAACCACCAGTAGGAAGCAGTGAAGATGACGAAACTAGAGGTTCTACTACTTTGACCATATATCAGAATAGGAAGGAAAAGAGAGAACCAATCAAAGATTCCAAGATCAAGAACCAAGGAAATCAATCAGACCAAGTAACAAACTTTTAATAGGCGTGTAATCGTAGGTGATTAATTTTATAACATTGAAACCAAAATCCATTGTTTCATGTTTGAAGAGTCATGAAACAAACAAAAGATGACTCTAGTCAAATTCAATTTGAAACGAGCGTGAAAGGACAAGTGCTCGATGATCTTTTACTTATTTAAAGAGTCACGAAAGGTTCGAAACGACTACTCATGTATTCTAAGCAAGAGGGTATACCAGGGTTTCCGTGAACTGCCATATACACCTTGGTGATCAAATGAAAGAGAAATGACCAAGGACTTAACATACGTGCAGGTAGTCTCCCCAAATGTTGTGTTTGGTGTATCACAGTTACAAGGCGGCAGACTCAGGGGTCTCCCTTTATATACGCGATGGTATGGGGAGCACAAGTCCGTACTAGCTCTGTCTGAAGCCAAAATGCGAGCGACAACTACTAGGTTTTAAGATGCCGGAACACGTCTCTAGCCTATACCACTAGAAATGTTTCGTTAGGTTTCAATGTTGCCTTAAATTCATTGAGTAAATTTTAAAGTTGATCTTGGATTATGTTTCAATTTCCAGGCCTTATCGAAGTTGGATCTCAACTTCCTAAATGCAAGCTATATGAAAATGAACATCATTTCAATTCGATGAATGCTAATTATAAGAAGGATATAAATCTTTCAAACAAGCAAGAAAGGAAAATATGCAAAGAAACTTCTAATGCCCTTAATGCAAACAACCGAAAACGAAATTCTTTCCTAGATTGACAAATGCTAGTGATGTAAAGGAACGTTTCACTTTCGATGCAACAAAATAATGCAAAGATATTTTTTGATTTTTCAATGAAATGAAGCACACAACGTACTAATTCAATGGAAAACAAAATAAACACTAGTTTGAGTTTTGCCAATGTAGGGTTTTGAAATTGAATGACTCAACCAAAGCGAAACAGACACAAAAACATGCAAGCTAATGGAGCAAACTTTCAATCGAAAAAGAGAGTTTCCCAAACAAGAAAAGTAGTCGATGCTCAAAGTATTGAAGAAGAAGGACTGATCGAAAAAACAAAATACCGTTCAATCAGCAAAACAAAAGGATCAAGAAAAACTCAGTCTAATGACCCGAAACGAGACTGACAACAATCAAAGAGACTTGTTCTCGAACAGAAGGCTCAGTGTGAAAGAACACTTAGAAACCCTAAGGTCTTAAATGACACTGATAGGAAAATGGAGAAACAACTGAAGGAAACAAGTCTACGGTAGTCAACACAGTCTCAAAAGCTTAATCACACTAAAAAATAACCCAGAAGCAAGAAAAAATGACCAAAACACTCATTAAGGAGGTCAAACCAAAACCTACAGGGGTTGGCGTCACTGTAAGGTTGTAATCCGCGCCATACAGGGGTTGGCGCGAGTGCTAAAAGAGCAACCTGCGCCAATCAGCGCGACTTTCCAGACAAAAACCGCGCCAAGCTAGATACCTGTGGGAAAAAGAGGAAAAACCATAACCTAATGAGCAGAGGTAAACCTTGACACTCTAGAGTTGAACAGAGGATGGAAACTCAACAAAAAAACCAGAAAAAGACAGATAACTAAACCAATAATTGAAACTGACCCAACAGGATGAAACGACAAACTCGCACTGATCCCCAGTGGAGTCACCAATTTGTTATGAAGGTAAATCCTCTCTGCAGACAGAGATGATCCCTCTAGCCCTAGGGTGGGTCTAGTAACAAAAGGACACACTAAAGTGTTTCTTCCTAGTTAATGAATGAACAAAATACATAGTAGATTGACCTACCTTGAATCCAACACTGTCGTCATTACAGAAAGAGTAGTGGCCTCTTGCTCCTGCCTTGGAAAATCATAATCCATTCGTTGTTACGCTCAGATACTTGCACATAGGACAAAGAACAAGAACAACATAGGACATAATAGTTTCACTCATAACTATTAGCCTGTCAAAGAGGGCTAAACATATCGCATCAAATAAACATCATAACACAATAGTGGAACCAAACAGTAGTCATGTATATAAATGAATAGAAGGGAGAGTACAACCGATGCTTTGACATCGCAGTCTCCTCCAGCAGGGTTCAGGCAAAGCGCGTCTCAAATGTTGGTCAGGGAATTCGGACAGGATGAAGGCATGGACTCAAGCTCTCTTAGGAGTCATCGACTCAAGCTTCTTCAACATAATTCCTTCTTATTCTATCTTCTCTAGCAGCTTAGCTATAGTATGTATAATTCTCCTAGTTCAGCTAGCTTCTACTAAAAGAGATAGTTTCTTTTATATAGGAAAAGGAGGAGGTTGGGATCCCTACAAAGGTGGGAGGGAGTCCTATCCTCTAGGAGAGTTCCCAGGGAGGTGGAAACTACTAACTAAAGGAAGGAGTTCGTGGTTGTTTCAGTTCAACCACTCCCAATGACTCATCCTCGAGGTGGTTGGAATGGAACTTCCGCCTCTATTTTTAAAAAACATTCCATAAACAGCTTGGCGCGGGTGTCTAACTAGCACAGAGCGCCAACTGGCGCGGGCTCAGTGTTAAATTTCTCTGTCGGTGCGAGGGTGTAACTGGCTACTTGCGCCAAGGCAAAATGGGGATTTTAACAGCTCTGCTCAGGGAAATGTCAACAGAAGGAATATTTCCCTCATGCAAAGGGATGCAATGATAGTATTTGCAAAGAATGACACTGCTTGCTGGTCACAGAAACGACCCTCCAATGTGCGAGTTGGGGATTGCAGGGACAGTGACAAAATGCTGTGTAACAATCATGCTACAACGTGAACTCTCTATTCAATGAAAACACATTTCCTATTATTTCCTAGAAAAATATTGTCTTCCAAAATGAGTAGTCTTTAATGCAACTTTTTAAAGGCTTTTACGGTGGCTTTTTCTAGTGTAATTTATTTAAAATCTGGAAGGAATTCATTGATCAGAGAAGTTTGATTTCTAACCTTGCACAATCGAAGTGCCCTAGGGGTTTTTGAGGGTGCCGAATCCATGTATAGTGTAAGATGCATAAAAATAAAAAAATTTATTTTCTTCTTTTACTTAGATCTCTTGGATAAAATATGAACCCTATAAGTACTCATTTAAATCATAATTACACCTATATACAATACCGAAACCATGGCTTAAATTATATTTACTAGATTCAAATGCTATAAGGTTTACTAACACCATAATGGTTCACTAGTCATGGTGATTTTATCGTTATATCATGTGATTATGTTAGTGAGTTTATACTTTATGCACTTCGCCTCAGACATAGGATTATAAAATGGTTTTATAATGTTTCCAACCCAGCACATATTTTAATTTAAGTATTGTTCCAAACGAGGCTTCGCTAGCAAGTACTGGGGTTTTAAATTCAGATGGTACTGGTGATTAATTTTCGGGAACGGGTGTAATATCCACCGGGATTTCGTGCGGATTTCGATGGTTTAGATATTTGGATCCTTGTCGTTGATTCTGGAAAATCCATGGCTCACAAATTGGGCGGGAGTCGTATTGACATCCGTGCCAACCCTAAGTGATTTTCCGCCATTTGTTCATGCACTCTGTCATTTCTCCTTTTCACTATACTCTGAGGACTTTGCTGCCACGATGAGGGCTTGAGTTCGGTTTCCACTGCACATTTTTCATTTTTCTTCTGATTTCCATGGCAAAAATTGCGGCAAGGAGTTCTGAGGTTTTGGAACGGAAGAGAGAGAGACCTCCCTTCAAACGCTAGTGTATTTCCGTAGCTGATCAACTCAAACTCCATACTCCTCATTCAGGTAATTTACTTCTGGGCTTAAGAATTAGAAGTTCTTTGCTTAAATCGATTTACACAGTACAAAGGTTTACCCTTCCAACCGCATAGCTATGCCTAACTTCTAATATTTCTTGTCTTTCCTTCTGTTGTGGTTGAAGGATTTCGGTACCCGGTATGCTGCTTCAAATCTTTGATTATAGGTATATCCCATGTCCCAAAAAATTTAGTGCATATTTAAAATAGCTATTTCACATTTCCGTTTAATTAAAAATATTCTCATTCATTTTTTCTTCATCATCTGGTTGACAGGTTAGCTTCTTCTTCTGGATATGAAGTTCCCTATTTTGTGTGTGCTTTGGAGTTACCGGCTACCCTAGTCCATGGCTAATGAGACTAGCTTCTTACAGGTGCATACACGTTTGCTCTAGACATAGTTTCTTAACTGTCTTGGGTGTATTCCTAAATTCTCATGGGGGTTTTAATTCCCAGTCCCAACTCTCTAATATCAGACGATTATTGGCTTGCATACCTTATTTAGTTAAACAATTGTAAAGAATTTGGTGGCTTAATCCCGGCCAACCCCTTGAGGCTTGGATAGCCTCTAATTTTACGAACTTAGCAGTGCATTTACCAACAATTTTAAGCGACCAAGATTTATACTGTGGCCTCTTTAGATAGTTGCGTTTTTACGGTACTTAATATGTAAAAAGAACTTCTGTAAATTCTTCTTTTGGAGATAATTTCTTTCATTTGGACAGTATATGAATATTCTTTATCGTTAGTAGCATTCTGTTGTTTTAGTGGAGAGTAAATATATATACTTGCAACCTTCCGAAAATACAACTATATGTTCTTCGATGCGTTTCATGTTATTTACATTATTTGAAGTTGGTAATTAAGAGTAAAAGCTCATTTAGCCGTGCTTATTCAAAAAAGAATGTTTTGCTTATTAAATTGTAGTAAAATCTCCAGTTTATAAGTTTATCATTCTGTTTATATTCACTTCTCAATAGGTTAATACTATTCGGTGACCAGACCACCACAGTTTGTCCGTGTATAGATGTTATAAGAATGAGAGGCATATTGGGCTGAGGTTTTCACCACTATGCCCAGAACCAAAGTCTCGCTCGACTCTAGCTCTCTGTCTGTATTTTTAAAGATTCTGTTTTCTTATCACATAAATTTTATGCTTATATTAGTTGTTTCCTGGGAACATTGTAATTCTGTTTGTACTAAAGGAAAACTCGTTAAACATCTATCACATGAAATTATTTTTTTTAATAGGAATCTTTCTATGAACAACTGTATAGAATTTTCTTGATTTTGGTTCTATCTTTATTGTCATCTGCAGTAGTTTAACAGCTGTCCGAACCACCTTAACTGTAATCTGTGTTTTCCATTCTGGAAAGACGATGTGTCAAGGGTTATGTCTTTACCCAAACCCAAGACCAATAGTATTCTCTATATAAATTTATTTATGTTTCCTTCCACATATCCCATATCAGACAGCCCTGTTGTATACCCAGAAAACAATATTTTCTTACATAAGAAAATATCTACAGTAACTTTAAACACAGAATCATTCTACATATAATTTTTCAGCATATTTAATAAGTCCGTGAATACTTTATAGGATGTTAAAATGATTCCGAGACTAATATAATTTCTCTTTCAAATCCTTCTAACATATAAATCACAACCACTGTTTCTCTGATAAACAAAACATAATTTGTACTTATCCAGATAAAAAGTAATTTACAGTACTTAATTCCACTGAGCATACACAATTACTTATCTGATTTGATAATTAAAGTTGTGGTCCTCCCAACCTTCAAGAGAGGCAATTACATCCTTTTCTTGCCCCTGTGCTCCAATTTTGAAAGGTACGGGTTAACAGTGGATATTTCTGCTGTGACCTCAGGACAACTAGTCCAGTCAATACCAGAAATAATTCGGATTTTTTCCTTAGTGTATTTCCACTGGTCACTACTAGCTTTGGAAAATTGTCACTCTCCCTATCACCATGAACATAACCCCTACACCTCACTGGGACCAGTCTTTTATCCCCAGAGGAGCAAGTAATTGTTTCCAACTGTCCCCAACCTCTTTCCAGTGATTAGAAAACATTTACCATCAACTTTTACCTTTTTTATCAAGTTATTTTCCATAACTAATTTTATTATTGTAGTTAATAACCTTTCAACAAAATATTAATAATTCTAGTGTTTACTTAAAACGATAATTAAAATTGTTTTTTAACTAGTTAATAACTAGTTATCATTAATGCAGTTGTCACATATAGAGTCAAAAAACTAGTTTAAATAATAAAAACCAAGATTTTACTTCAAATTTTTTCACGCACTTGAAACTCCAAAAAATCGCACTAAAAACAACTCCCTTCAAAAAAATACAAACACATCCCTCCGAAAAAAAGAGAAGAATCACGTGACAAATCTTTGAAAGCCAAGAAGGTGAAATGGCAGTAATGGTGGCATTAAAATAGATATATTTAGAAAGATGGCAGGGATTAAAATTATCTCTAAAAGGGGAAATTTACGAAGATGGCCTCTGCAATAAATCTTTAAAAACTATGGCAGATCAAGCATTAGTCATGTTATTATAGTAAACATTAAAAAATCATATCATTTTATTTTGAGGCAAAATATTTTTTAAATTACAACTAAAAAATTTGAAAACCCCCAACAGTAGTCACGGACTAAGAAAAATCAAAGTTGTCTTGTCACTGTCACTGTCGTTGTCACCTACATTTAGTTCAATCCTCGGGAACACAAACTTAAAAGTATGGTGGCGGCGAGGGTTTGGTTACTTAAGTTGAATATAAACCAGAGATGATAAAATTGTGTGGCCTTAAATTAAAGTATGGGCTTACATGATTGATGGTTGTAGAAAGAGAGTTTTTAATTAATTCCACGACTTCTTTTATTTTAACTCCACGTGGAGAGATATACGCCTCATATGCACCCATTTAACTTAACTCCACGTGGAGAGATATACGCCTCATATGCACGCGTTTGATTTAACTCCACATGGAGAGATATAGGCCTCATATCCACGCGTTTAACTCTACTCCACGTGGACAAATATATACATCATTTCTACTTCTTTTATTTTTAACTCCACGTGGAGAGATATAGGCCTCATATATGCACGTGTTTGACTTAACTCCACGTGGAGAGATACAGGCCTCATATGCACGCATTTAACTTAACTCCACGGACATATAGAAAGAAAGAAAGTATTTTTAACGTCCACGAGGCTAAAAATAACCTATGGGACCGATTGCTTCTCCATCTACCTCTTGTATTCAGCCCTTTTCTTGTGAAGTTTTACAATAACCACTCCTAGCTTCTCGACAAACTCTTCGCTGAATAGATTATCCCAAGAACTAGCTGCCAGAATACCTGCATAATTTTCCCTACTGTCTTTGAAGGCCTCACATTCTAAAATGAAATGTTTTTCTGTTTCCACTTTTCCGGAAGTGCAAAAAACACATACTCTTTCCTCCCACATTTCTTTTGGCCTTTTCCAGCACCCTGTTTCACAACGGAGTTGATGAGAATTAATCCTTAATTGTGCAATAAGAATTTTAGATCTCCAAGAAATATTGGCCCCTATGTACGCCTTTTGCTCATGGTTATGAGTGGGGTTAAACTCTTCAATGTAGTACTTCTTCTTTTTCCCTAGCTCTTTCTCCCAAGCACATTTGTGGAACTTATCCATAACAAATTTTTTTATCTCTTTACTGTTTGTAGGACACATGCTCAAGCAAATACCCCATTTACTAAACCATTTGTGATTTGTCCGCATCCAAGTCTTCTTTCTTTTGCACAATCTGTCACTAAACACAACCTTAAGCCATCTAACCTGTTCCATTTGCTCAATTCTTTTCAAATACCTTATGACTCGCACCATAGCAATTGCTTCAATAGGGGCAGCTCCTATTTCACTTAACAAGATAGCATAAGGAACTGCACTTTTAATTTTGAATTTGTTTGTAATCAAACGCTTCTAAATTTTCTCAATTTGTTTCCATTGCATCTCGGTTGTGCTGCTGGCCCACAGTTCACAACCGTAGAGAATCACTGGAATCACTAAAAGCCCAAAAAGAGTTAGAGTGGTTTTCTAGTCCCACAGCTCTGCCTCTCTACACCTGTTTTGAAGAGCATAAAATGCTTTCCATCCCCCTAACGTTCTTTTCTTTCTACAACCATCCCAACTTAACTTCCTGTTGAAGTCAATTCCGAGGTATTTGTAGTCTACAACTTCCTCTAGAATGCTGCCTTCAAAGTAGAACTTGGGTTGTTTATGTTTTCTTTTGTTATAGAAAACCACTACTTTCGTTTTGCTAATATTGATTTGCATCCCCACCCTTCTACAAAAATGCTCAAGGGAACGTAAGTGCTCTTGCAAACCGAGAGCTGATTTAGCAATTAGTATAAGGTCATCTGCGTACAAAAGAAGCCTTATAACGAACTTTCCCAAATGAATACTGTCACCCCCTTGCGAGTTTAGCCACTCTTCAAACTTGTCAATATATAATCCAAAAAGGGTAGGAGACAATGGGCAACCTTGCTTGACCCCAATATCACTTCTAAAACTTTCAGAAATTCCTGTTGAGGTTCTAATTTTGACTTCCTCTTCATACAGCCTATGCACAACTGCTCTCAAATGCCTGGGAACCCCGAGTTCTTCCATTCTGCCCCAGAGCTTATCCCTAGGAACCGTGTCAAAGGCTTTTCTGAAATCAACAAAGCAACAAAAAACTTCTTCCTTTTTTTCCCAAACTTTTTCAATGATGTGCCTTAAATTTATACAATGATCAACTGTGGAATGTTTAGGTCTAAAAACTGCTTTCCCTTTAGCACGTTTATCTCTTTCTTATGCCCATTTACTGATTTTCTTTTCTAACATGCTTCCAAATAAATTTGCAAACAAGGGGTTTATCATTATGGTTCTATAATTAGAGGGATTATTGACGTCACCACTCTTGAAAAGAGGTATTTCCATACTAGTTGTCCAATCTGTGGGAAACCCCTGCTGTATGATGTTGTTGAAAATTTTTGTGATGTGAGGTGAAAGAATTTTTAAGCCCCATTTTAGATACTCTGCTTGAAGTTCATCTAAGTCTTTTGATTTTCCAGTGCCCAACTTCTTGATACCCATCTCTATCTCTTGCACCGTGAAGAGTTTTTTGTCTGTGTTGACCAAGGGAGGAAGGTCAACCTTGGGGTCCCGCTCATAGATTTGTCTTGCATAATTGAACCATTTAGAAGCTGTAATGTTGTTTTCAGTTTGCACCTTTTTCGGTTGGAGCTCCTTCCAGAATAATTTGGGGTTATTTTTCCCAAGGAAGATTAGTTCTTCTCTCCTCGAAACCATGAAATCAACCTTTTTCTCTCTTAATACTTGCTTATAAGCTTGGAGCATTATGTTATCCTTGTCTGATTCCTTCCACATTCTCCTTGCCTTTTTGCATTCCTCATCAAACCAAGCATTAAACGGGAAGCAATTTGTTTCAGACTTCTTAATTTTTGCTCTTTTGCACTCAGCAAGTGAGCTTTGAATTAAATATGTTAATTCGTGACTATGAAAGCCGTGAAATGAGATTTCATCCTTCTCGAAGAGCCTCTCTAGCGTTATTTTGAAGGTATTACAATTCTCTGGAGTCAAAAGAATTCTGCCCTTTGGGGGGTTTTGTTGAGCACCCTGAGTTTTTGACCCTAATTGTTTCTTTTCGGTCCAAGAGAGACTTAAATAAATTGGCTTGTGATCTGATTTTAAGTCCCAAATTTGATCTCCAATCAACACTTCCTCCATTTTCTCACACAGACTATGCGAGCAAATTACATAATCTACTACACCTGCTCCATTGTAAGTATTGCAAGTGAAATTACCGGACTTTTCCCATCTAGTCAAACCATTACAAATGACTAAATCGAAAGCCCCACATAGCGTAAGCAGTTGTTCTCCAAAGATATTGCAGCCTTTATCCTCTGAAATTCTTTCCCACTGATGATTACTCTCTTATGTGAGCCAGATAGGGTCACAATCTTCTTTACAACAAAGAATCCTAGCTTGTTCATCTGTAGTTCTAGCATTGAAATCCCCCACTATAAGGACTTCACCTAGATGAGAATATATTGCAATATCTGCTTTTAGGGCTGCAAAGGGATCTTTATGGTCAAGCCCTCTACTTTTGTAGATTTTTTAAACTTGCGGCGCAAAATAGCATGCTACAATTCTGATGTGATTTCCATTTTCTGATATTTTAAGCTAGACAAATTGCTTATTTGTGTCTTCTTTTTCTAGCTGAATGAAATGACCTTATTTTTCTCTCACTAAAACCATGATACCCCCGTGCCCTTTTCCATTCCCTGCTGCCTTGTTCCGCACTGCTATCTTCCAATACCCTTCAAACAAAGGTGTCTTGCACCCTTCATGCTCGTGTGTTTCTATGAGACAAATTATGTCTCTACCTTCCGTTATAGGCCCTAACCTAGGTCCCTGCCTCCATGGGTAACCCCTGCAGTTCCAACAAACTAATCCTAAGGAAGCCTGGGTACGACTTGATTGCTATTTGTTTTGATATCCAAGACTCACAGTTGATTCTTTGTCCCTGCTTGCCCATACTGACCATGTTTCCTCATTTCTTGCTGAAGAGTTTGCTGCCTCTTCTTGTTATCGTTTTGCTGCCTTGTTTTGGAAGGAAGTCCAAAATGCGCTATCACTGCTTTACCTTTATAAATCCATGCTCTTTTTCCCTCATTCCTTGCTGCCCTAACTTTTGTCATTTCGTCCCTCCTTTCCTCTTGTTGTCTTACAGTTAAATCTTCTTCTAGAAAAAACCGAGAACCCCTCAAGAGTTGCTTCTTGCTTAGAATGATATCTTTATCACGCAAGCTAGCCATGATGACTTTTATGGGTCTGGATTTCTCGTCACTATGCTTACCTAATCTCCATGCTTGAAATATTTTTCCTTGCCATTGGAGTTTGTCTTTCAAGAATTCTCTTGCAAGGTCAAGAGTACATTCATTTTTCCCATAATCCTTCACCCCTTTAATAACTATGTTTGTTGCTCTATCTTGTCTTTCCTTGATTTCTCTATCTCGTCTGTTGTCAACCTGAATGTTTGTTTCTCCTTCCCTCTTAGCAGAAATGTTAGTAACTTGAGCCCAGGTTTTGGAGAGTTTTACGGGGTCTCCTTTCCTCTTTTCTCTTGATGTCCCTTCATTGTTGTCTATTATGCACTTGTTTATCTGAACTCCACGTGGACAAATATATACTTCATTTCCGCGACTTCATTTATTTTAACTCCACGTGGAGAGATATACGCCTCATATGCACGCGTTTAATTTAACTCCACGTGGAGAGATATACGCCACATATCCACGCGTTTAACTTAACTCCACTGGCATATATATGCCTCTTATGCACTTGTTTATCTGAACTCCACGTGCACAAATATATACCTCATTTGCATCCGGAAATTCTGAAGTTAAAAAAATTGTTTTTAACGTTTGGGTAAATTTAGAAATTATTTAAAACTTCGAAATATATTTAAACAATTTGTCTCTATACAAAGTATTTATTATTATTATTTACCCAATTAAAATAAACCATATACCATCCTTTTAAGATAATCTTAAACAATATATATATATATATATATATATATATATATATATATATATATATATATATATATATATATATATATATATAACATAATTCCTATACCATATATTTTATAATCTCTATAAACTATACTTTTATGGAAGAATATTGAGTATTTTTATAATGATTGAAGTTTTTGTTTTTTTGTTTATAAAGTGGGCAGAACAATTTTTTTTTGGTGATGAATGGAGTTTTGGCATTCTGGACAACCATATAGTGAAAGCCTATTTCTTTCTCCAAGATTTCATAATAACCTCAAAATTGAAGATTAAAATATCAAAATGTTGGGTGTTGGAAGTAGTGAGAAGGGAGATTAGTATTCCTTATTAATTAGCACTTTTAAATATTTTCAGAGCATTAGTTAATCTTCAATTATTCTTGATGTTTATCTAGTAACAACAATAAACAATAGAACACAATAGGCACACTAATTTTAGGTGGAAAACCCCCTCCAGGTAAAAAACCACTAAACATTTTTCTAATAAATTCTTTAATCTTCAGCCCCAACTGAAATGAAAGGTACAACTTCCTAGAATTCTAGAAAAGCATTCTTCTCCAGCTCCCACTGGAAGGACGCCCCAACGCCCTGATTTTTTAGTAGTCAACTAAATGGATGCTTTGACATCCTAGATTGACCTACCACCCTGAAGTGTTCACAGGCTCCAACCTGTAGGTGACTTCATGCGCCAACTATTCAAAATTCAAATGTAAATACGTTCAACATTTATGAACAAAACCCAATCAAACATACATACAAAATACTTACACTGTCCTGCAAAAACACATGTCAGAGATGATATTCAAATTAAAATTCAAACACTAATCATACATACCTTGTTGTAGCAAACTGTCTGTTGATGTGTTGTCCTTACTACAATGATCCTTAAATGGATATTTTTTCTTGCCTTCTAGAAGCTCAATATTGAATCTTACTATATCTATGTAATTTCAAATCTCCAAGGTCTGAAATTGAATCCTGTGGTAGCGCTCTAAATCCTGTTTCCAACCCCGTAGGTATGATCAGTATTGGATTCTTCAAGAAATAGTTATTCCCAATTTCCTATGACGACCTGATTATAGACTGGTTTAGTAGAGCAAACTTATACGAACTGCGACGTGTCACTTTTTCAACCTTTGGTCATGAAAACGATATAGTCAAGAATTTAGTGATGTTGGTGCATTCCCTTCCTTGGAGATATTATCGTTGGTTGAACTATATGGATTGGAAGAGTTGTCTGTTGTGGAAGAAGGTGCAATGTCTTGTCTTAAAATATTTACTATGATGAGATGTCACGTATTAAAAATGATGCCATTAAAGGTGCAATGTCTTGTCTTAAAATATTTACTATGATGAAATGTCACATATTAAAAATGATGCCATTAAGTTATTTAAATATTAAAACACTTCAAAAAATAAGATTACACGATTGCCAAAGGTACTATAAAATTAAAAAAAATCAACATAAATATATAAAATACAAATAGTAACAACATCCGTAGATATAGAAGATGTTTATAAAAGGTTAAATTTTTTTAAAATTTACCAGGAAGTGAAAGTTGGATGTATAATGAATTTTGGTGTAATGAGCCTTATCTTTTTCTCCAAAGTTTATGTTATAAAGTGCTTTAAAGAAAGTTTGAAAGTTATTTAAAAAAAAACATTTAGATGTATGATGAATTTTGATATAATGAATTTTTTTTTCCATTTTTATCTTTTTCCTCAACCTTTTGGATATATAATGGAGATGAATGATTATTTATGTTTTCTTATTCCAAAATATCTATGTATCATAATCTCATTATTATTATTTATTATTATTATTAATTAATTAATATTTATCAATAATGCAAAGATATATGATATAATATTAATGTTACAAATTATAAATATTTCATTAAAGTATATATTTCATTATTTTAATTGTTTTGAATATATACTTTTAATTAATTTTGGCCAAGACAGAGGACTACGATCTCCCTTGTTCCAATAAGGACCATGACAAAGGCCACCATCCCTAACAAAATGGAGACTCATAATTACAACAAGCAATTAATGAAAATCAAGGAAAAATTTGAAGCACTTGAATGTACTTAGGGTAGGAAAAATCTGAAACACTTGAATATATGTAAATGTCTTAAGAAACAACTGCCTAGAATTATGTTGTAGTTTCACGCCACTCTACTCAGTTACATCACTGTCAATAATAACAATGTTATTGTTTGCTTGAAATATACTTAATATTGTGCCATAAAAATTGTGTGATCTCTTATGAATACATCTCATGAACTTCCAAGATTTAGAGTGGGAGAGAATTTTTTCAGAAATTTACATACTAGTGGTTACCAGTCCAAATTTTCATCTCCTCAAGAAAATACAACAACAACATGACACCTCATATTCTTTGGCCAAGCTAAAACCCTTGCCCCGTTTCTGCCTTCCATTCCACCAAGATCATCCACTAAGACCTCAAAATTTGGGTAGCTTTAATCATAAAGATGGATACAAGTTAAGCCATTCTTGGAACTTTCACATTCAAATGCTTAATCTTTAATCTTTAAGGGCAAACCCTCCCCCTCGTTAATTTCTCAAATCAATTTCCTCTTCCCTTCCTTCAAAGAATTTATTTCATGCCATTTTAAAAAATCCCAAAGAAATCAAACTCCTCTGTTATGTACCTTGTGCTTGCAAGCATTGCCATTTTTATGGGACATTTATGTTAATGTAACTTTCTTCTTATATTTAACTTTCTCTTACAATTTTTTTAAAGGTATATAAAAACTCAAATTTTGATTGTATTTCATTGTCTCAATATTTGACTTGATTGTTGTCTTCCACATTTCTCTACTCCAACCTGCATTTCTTTGCACCTCTAAGTACCATTGCTAATTTATTTTTATTTTAAAAGAAATATGTATCCATCCCAAATTGAAAAAAAAAAAAAAAATACTCACACTGTCACTTTCACACTTAACTATATCACTTTCACGCTTCACTATAAAATAAATAAATAGACTCAATAACTATTTTTATATATTCAAAAACCCATTTAAATCTCTCGAACTCCCTGCGTTGTTTTATTAGAGCGATATTTCACGTGATTCCTCGTGGGTGTGGAAGAATTTTTTTATTGAACAGTTCCACGTCATCTTTATTTTTAACTCCACGTGAACAGATATAGACCTCCCATGCGTTGTTTTATTAGAGCGATATCTCACGTGATTCCTCGTGGGGGTGGAAGAATTCTTTTTATTGAACACTTCCACGCCCTCTTTTATTTTTAACTCCACGTTCCCATCCATCCGTAGCTTCTGAGTTTGTATCCTTCAAAAAATAGCTATTCTTTCAATTCGATGGTAGATAAAAAGAAAATTTTAAAATCGATTATTTAAAAAAAAAAAAAATTAAGTGTTTGATGTAATTATATTCATCAAAATTTAAAAAACCACAACTTTCCATACACATATATATATATATATGTTTTTAAAAAGAAATAATTTTAAGTATTTGATGTAAATATATTAATCAAATTTAAAAACACAGCTTTTCATATTTATAGATTATTTTTATTTATTTATTTATTGATATTATTTTTTAAAACTAGAAATTATATTAATTAGGAAGATAAAATTTTATGTATTGTTAGTTTTCTATTTAAAAAACACTATGTGAGAAAATCAAATTAGTAATATTGAAATAAAGAAGTTTTACACCCTAAAAATTAGATTTTATAGTGGAGGGTTTAAAGAGCCTGAAGATGATGCCTTAGAGTAGGACTTGAAGGTCTGGTGGATAAGGCCTAGTTAAGCAAAGGCGGGCAACTTGGAGTTGATGTCTTTAAGTCGAAGCTGAATTTCGTTCAATTGTAGCAGAATTCACTCCTTGGCCTCATCATGATACATTAACAATCTCCCAACAAGCGTTTTGAGGTGCCAATAGAAATCAATTATCTTCTAGTATTTTGTATCATGGGCCCTTGAGCTCTCTATGTGAGGGATCCGATTGCCCAACTTTGCATCAATATCCTAGTCATGTATGGTACCTTACTCCTATAGTATTTTAGTCTCCATCAATTCTATTTCCTCACAAATGTGCAAAGGAACCTACTCCAAAAAAGAATTAACTGCCTCATGAGCCTTAACTTGAACATGAAAGGTGGAAGAATTTCCTTGGGCTCCACAGGAGCTGATAGAGCCACGATCTGCCCTGATGACCTAGACACAAAGCTTTGCCAGAGGAATGGTGACAAAAATAAAGATAAACCAAAACCATAATGGATACACCACAAATAGAAGACTAAAAGGAGTGTATATAGCCAAAGTAGATGGAGATTATGGGGTGGAATGCAGCCAACTGTTTTGAGAATAAAACACCTTAAAATTCATGGAAAATCCATGAACTAAAATGAACCAATTAATACATGCCTTCCCCTCTACGTCAACTAGAGCTTGTAATGAGCATCCACTCATAAATTCCATGTGGACAAATGATGGTTGGAATTGATTCGGAGAATCAATCCTATACTAGGATAGTCTGAAAATGGATATGATTGAGTGTTGTTCCCATTAATTCCTTGAACTCAAACTAGTACAAGCCATAGATCATGCCAAGACATGGAGCTTGCATGTAGTGTCGAGGTTCATGCTTTCGTGCCATGAGCTCAATAGGTGGGTCATGACAATGGTGGTATGCCATCATGTCCATGGTCGCTTGTCCCTTCTCACCCCATCTGAGGGTTTGGTATCCTCTTGAGAAAGTGAGAAACACTAGGTAGATAAGGGTTTAAAGTTGGTTGTAGACCATCTTCAATTTAATGAATTATCAGCTAGAGAGACACCCTCATTTGCCAATTTTCCTACTATTTTGTTGCCTCTACATCATACATGTGAGTGAATAAGTATAGGAAGCTAGAGGAGGAGATCTTGAATGTGTTCAAGGCCACTTTCTAATCTCCGACTGGTTGAGATTTATGTTTGATCCATTTTGTAATCTTCTAAGCATATGAATAAACGACTAAGAGTTTCCCTTTGCAACTAATTTAGAGAATCCTTCCCAAATAACAATGAGAAGGCCATATTCAAAAGAAAATAGCTTGGAAACATTGTCGCTTTCAGTGCTAAGGGAGCCAACATAAATCCAAATAAACTCTCTTAAGTGATTGCAAAAGACCCCACCATAACCAACAATGTCAAAATTTCTTTTGGAAGCCATATCAAAATTGAGTTTAATAAAGTCAATAAGGGGGGTGTCACACCCCCACAGTTGCCTAGACACCCGACTCAACTTGACACTTCCAAGTCACTCATCATTGTGGGGAGTGCGAAATCATGGCTCATTTCGTCTTGTTGGCTTGGCTCATCCAAGACTTCGCAAGCCCATACTATGCCTACTCTATCACACTTAGCCTCATCACAATTATTATCTTAAACACTTGTGTTTTCTTTAACTAGCAATTATGTACAAGAATAGAAATTACACCATGCAACCACTAGTACAAGAATAAGTGCGCAAGTATTTTTACAATTAGGCAACCAGCCATGCCTAACACCCAATTATAATATACAAGTACAAAGAATCCAACAAGAGCTAGATCTTGTACAAATATTGCAATTCCCCTTGAGTCATTGATCTATCTTTTCTTCAGTTTTGTGATCTAGTTGCATAACATTTGGTATCAGAGCTTTGAATTGTAGGGTTTCACTACTTCAAACAGGTCATCTTGGAATTTTTGCTATAAATTTTTTTATACGAGGCTTCATAAGCTAAAATTTCGACCACTTGGAGCCAAAATCTTGGTTTAACTTCATGTACAAATTTCAGATCTTGTTTCGCTATATTTTCTGAGAAATGGTTCAAATAAGTTAGGGTTTTTGAAGGCTCTGGAATTCAATCTCAAACATGTGACCTAGGGAAAATCATTATAACTTTCTCTCCAAGAATCAGATTTAAATTTTGTAAAAAAAAAATAAAACTACACGGACTCTAGTGTTTTGTGTATCATTTTTGTAGAAATTAAACCATCAATCCAATCATGCAATGTACTAAAACAAGATACTTAATCCTTCTACAATATTTTCGAAATATAAATCACGATCACTCAATCACATGCAAGTAAGAGAAAGAAGTAAATCAATCACACAACACAAGATTTTCCTGGGGAAAGCAACTTCTCAGAACCCCTCCATATTTATTGTAAAATAAACCAAGGAATCATGAAACAATACAATGCATGTGTTCTCACAAGCCCCTCATACACTCTACCAATTGTCACACTGATCTAGGAAAAATTGGACCAATACTAGCCAATTTCCTGCCCACCTTTAGCTTGCCTTGCTCACACAATCCCTAGGAAAAATAATTCCTATTAAATAGGAATTCCAACCTTCCTTGACTGTAAAATACATCATGGGCTTCTTGTGGCTTTATAACTGCACATGGGTACTTCGCTAATAATACAACTGATAGTTTACTTGCCTTTAACCTTTGTCTCAACTGGGTCTTCATCAGAATTGACATGCATGCAGCTATTAATAGTGAATAATCAGTTACTTGGTAGATCACTACTAGTGAATTAAATCTATTTTAATTCACTTGATCTTCCACTAGCTCATCAATCAGTTAGAACTAGTTAAACTGATTTTAACCCAATTAATTTGAGTTAACTAATTGCACTCACACCACACTAGTGCTACAACTGCAACTGTACCCTGTAAATAATGGAATCACTCTACATGCCTATCCTTTGACACTTAATACAAAATTCTTGAACTACTTAAGTCTATCACACTTAGTTAATTATTACACGTTGTTATGAGATAAGATTACAATTTATTTTCCAATTTATTTAAAAATTGGATGCCCACATTAGCACTAATGTGTCATTGAATTCCTCACTCATGTGTGACCTGGAATCCCACACTAGTATGTGGTGCATTTTCTTGTTGAATTTCAACACTCCCTCTCAACAAGAAAGGGATTATTTGCTACCCCGATCCTGCCTCTGTGGTATTTGAATTTTCTTTTCGCAAGCGCCTTTGTCAACATATCTGCATCTTGATCCTCTGTGGGAATGTACTGCAACAACATAATGTGCCTATGAACACAATATTTGAGATGGTGGTACCAGATGTCAATATGCTTGGACTTGTCATGGAATACTGGATTAACCGGGAGTTTTATGCAACTCTGGTTATCACAATGTATCACCGTCGGATCCATCTAATGACCAAACAAACCAACAAGTATCTTCCTCATTCAAGATGGCCTCACATGCAACTTGACTAGCTGCCATGTACTCTGCCTCGGCTGAACTTAGCGCAACTAATCTCTTCTTCTTGCTGTACTAAGAAACTGTTGCTGATCCTATGCTTAAGATGCCCCCTGCTGTGCTCTTCCTGCCTTATGGACTGCCTTCCCAATCTGCATCGGTGAAGCCTTGAAGCTTCACTCCCTCTGTCCGTTTGTACCATAATCCATACTTTGTAATGCCCCTAAGATATCTCAACACATGCTTCCCCGCCTTCCAAAAGAGCTTGGTAGGTTTAACCATAACTTGACTAAGTTGGTTAACTACGTAGCATATGTCTGGTCGTGTGTTCACCAAATACGTAAGTGAACCCACAAGCTGCCTGTAAACAGTAGCATCCACTACCTCACCTAAAGTAGCATCCTCCTTCCTCTAGTTTACTGCAAGAGGAGTCTCCATGGGTTTGTTTCCCTCCATGTGGAATTTCCTCATAATCTCCTTGGCATAATTTCCCTGGGATACAAATGGCTCCCCATCTCTTTGCCATATTTCCAAGCCAAGGAAATAATGCAAGGGCCCCATGTCCTTCATCTCAAACTCTCTTGCAAGATCCTCTTTGCAAGAAGTTATGAGCTGCTCATCACCTGTAAGTATAAGATCATCGACATAAAGTACAATAATCAAAAGCTTACCATCAACCACAATATGATATAGGTTCGCATCCACTTCAATATTTGTGAAGCACAACCCAGTGAAATAGTTTTCGATCCTGGTGTACCAAGCACGAGGTGCTTGCTTTAGCCCATATAATGCTCTCTTGAGTCTGCACTCATGTGACTCCTTGTCAAAGGTATCAAAACCTTCTGGTTGCTCAATGTACACTTCTTCCTCAATAAATCTATTGAGAAAGGTTGTCTTTACATCCATCTGATGTATGCCACCCCATCTGCACTGAGAGTGCAAGGATAGATCTAATCAATGAGTACCTTGAAACTGGTGCAAAATTCTCCTCATAGTCAATCCCCTCTACCTATGAGAATCCTCGGGCCATAAATATAGCCTTGTATTTCTCCACACTCCCATCTACTGCTTGCTTCACCTTGTAGATCCACCTGGATCCAACCACTAACTTCCCCACTGGTCTTGGGACCACTTCCCATGCATTGTTTCTGATAATGGAGTCATACTCCTCAACCATGGCATCAACCCATATTGGCTACTGCACTGCTTCCTCAAAAGAGGATAGGTCTGTCACAATACACTCGCTCATAGGAGCCATGTATCCAGTATACCTGTATGGGGACCTTCTCTGCCTGCGTTGTGATGTAGGTGCACCTACATGCTCTGTCACATCTAGCATCAATATGTCAGTCTCTCTGGTGCGCTTCCTACCATTTCTGGTGGATGGATATGCATGAGTGGTTTATGCCGCTCCATGATCCTTTGCTTGTGGCTGCTCCACATCTTGAGGTTCATCCTTTGGAACTAAGAGTTCCTCATCTGCATGCAATCCAAGATCCCTCTCAAGGGATAATCGCATGGCTTTCTCCTCATCAAATTTAACATCTCCCTTAACAACTGTCATCCTGTTAGCTAGCAAATAAACCCGATAGTTATGGGGAGTATCAGTGTACCCCAAAAATATCCCAACCTCTGTGGTTGGTTCCAGTTTTTTCCTAGCATATTTGGTTACATGACAGTAGATAGATGAGCCAAAAATTTTAAAATATGAAACATTCGGTTTCTTACCTGAAAAAGCCTCCTCTGGTGTACTCATGCCAAGTATCTGATGAGGACTATGGTTATGCACAAATACTGTTGTGTTGCATGCCTCTGCCCACATATGCAACGGTAGGCCCTGATCATGTAACATATCTCATGTTGCTCCCACAATTGTTATGTTCTTTCTTTCTGCAACCCCATTCTGTTTTGGGTTATGAGGTGAAATCAATTCTCTCTGAATTCCTTCTTTGGCACTTAAGTTCTTGAATTCATTAGAGATATACTCACCACAATTGTCACTCCTTAAGCCTTCACCTTCTTCCCGGTATCTTTCTCTACCAGTGATTTGAACTCACAAAACTTGGAGAACACCTAATCTTTCTTCTGCAGAAAGAACCTCCAACACTTTCTAGAAAAATCATCAACAAAAATCACATAATACTTGTGCTTTGCTGTGGAAGGTGTATAGAATGGTCCACACACATCTAAGTGAACTCTCTCAAGTATTTCCGCTGCTCATTTATCCTTCTCATGAAAAGTGGCTTTAGTATACTTCCCCATGGTACATCCTTTGCATGTGTCTATTTGTGCAAGGGTGCCCTTTGGAATACCTGTAGAAATATGTTGCATGATCCTCAAAGCACTGTGGTGTAGATGGCCCAATCTCCTGTGCCATAACTCACCTATATCCCAGCTCACCACCTTCCCTGCTTTACTGCTCAATGCTGCAAAACCATATACATCAAGTTTGTAGAGGTTCTTCACACAAACCCCAATCTGATTTACCTGTCCTGTGGCTTTTTGACGAAGGAACGCCTTTCCTTCACTGAAAATGACATCATATCCAAGATCCTCCAACATAGCAACTGGAACTAAATTATTTTTCAAGCCTGGTACATGCATGAAATATTTTAATATGAAGCTTTACTTGAATATCTTTGGAAAGTAATTGTACCAATCCCGGTAGCGCTATACCTCTCGTCATCACCCATCTCAATGTGCATATGAAGATCCTTCTCCTCTAAGTTACTAAAGAGTTCTTTGTTTCCCATCATGTGGAAAGATGCTCCAATATCCAAGTACCACATAGATCCCATCATAGTTGACACCATGCATGCGATGAGAGATAAGTCCAACTAAAAATATGTAGCCAAAGCTTCACTCGTTGCAGCTCCCGAAGCCTTCTTGTTCTTCTTCTTCTTTTGTAGACAATTTGTGGCATAGTGTCCATGATTATGACAGTGAAAACATTTCACCTTTGACATGTCATGCTTCTTGCCTTCTTTGCCGGTCTTAGATTTGGAATGAGAATTCTTTCCCTTCCCCTTATTTTCCTTACCAACCAAGGCACAATTTTCCTCATCATCAGTCTTGGATGAGGATCCATTCCTGGTATTCCGCCGAAACTCTTCTTGTACCAAATCTGAACATAGATGCTCCCAATCTGGTAAATTCTCCCTCCCATTCACAGAATATTGGTAGCTATGCCAGCTCTTGGGAAGGCCTAGAAGTTCTAGGCTCACCAAGTCATCATCATCTACAGTAATCCCAACACTTCCAAGCTCATCTCGACATTGAGTGAAATTGGTCAAGTATTTCTGGATTGTGTCGCCCTTCTCCATTTTGATTTTCCTGAGCTTGTCCTTGAGTGTCAATTTTCTGTGGTTACTACTGCTTTGAAACATATCTGTCAAGGCCTCACACATAGCATATGGAGTTGCATTTCCATGGAGACTCGAGACAATATTATCTCAAACTCCCTCTAACAATATCCTCCTCGCCTTTGCTACCTTATTTTTCCATGCATCAAGAAGTTGGGAATCTGATACTGCGGGCTTGGGAATATCATTATCTATGAATTCCTTCAACCCATTATCCTCCAACACTACCTCCATCTTGTCCTTCCATGAAATATAATTTGAACTGCCCTTGAGTGCATATTCGAGTCTCAAGCCATTGAAAGACATCTTGATCTGCTTCTAGCTACAAAGAAAGTATCTGCAAATTTGAATACTATTCAACACAAACTCAATTTATTCTCCAATATTGTGATTCCTGGCACTCTGATACCATGTAGAAATTACACCAATGGATTCAATACGATCATGCAGTGTACTAAAACAAGAAAATGAATCATTCTACAATATTTGCGGAATATAAATCATGATCGCTCAATCACATGCAAGTAAGAGAAAGAAGTAAATCAATCTCACAACACAATATTTTCCTGGGGAAAGCAACTGCTCAAAACCCCTCCATATTTATTGTAATAAACCAAAGAATCATGAAACAATACAATGCGTGTGTGCTCACAAGAACCTCATACACTCTACCAATTGTCTCACACTGATCTAGGCAAAATTGGACCAATACATAGCCAATTTCCTACCCACCTTCAGTCTGCCTTGCTCACGCAATCCCTAGGAAAAATAATTCCTACTAAATAGGAATTCCAACCTTCCTTGACTGCGCAATCCATCACAGGCTTCCTGTGGCTTTATAAATGCACCTAGGAAGTTCGCTAATAATACAACTGATAGTTTACTTGCCTTTAACCTTTGTCTCAACTGGGTCGTCATTAGAATTGACATGCATGCAACTATTAATAGTGAATCATCAGTTACTTGGCAGATCAATACTTGTGAATTAAATCTATTTTAATTCACTTGATCTCCCACTAGCTCATCAATCAGTTAGAACTAGTTAAACTGATTTTAACTCAATTAATTTTAGTTAACGGATTGCACTCACACCACACTAATGCTACAACTACAATTGGACCCTGTAAATAACATAATCACTCTACATGCCTATCCTTTGACCCTAAACACAAAATTCTTGAGCTAACTAAGTCTAGAACACTTAGTTAACTATTACAAGTTGTTATGAGATAAGATTACAATTTATTTTCCAATTTATTTAAAAATTGGACACCCACATTAGCACTAATGTGTCATTGAATTCCTCACTCATGTGTGACCTAGAATCCCACACTAGTATGTGGTGCATTTTCTTGTTGAATTTCAACACTCCCTCTCAACAAGAAAGAGATTTGAGAGTGCAAGCTTCTGTGATCCATAACATATTAGATATAAATCTTCCGGGAAATCACATGAGAATTTTAGGAACGACGCGTTTTGAACTACCCACTGTAGTTCATGATGATGAACTACATTTGGTAGTTCGAAACGCGTCGTTCCTAAAATTCTCATGTGATTTCCCAGAAGATTTATATCTAAGAAAGGGATTATCTGCTACCCCGATCCTGCCTCTATGTTATTCAAATTTTCTCTTCGCAAGCACCTTCATCAAGATATCTGCATCTTGATCCTCTGTGGGAATGTACTGCAACAAAATAATGCACCTCTGAAAACAATCTTTGAAAACATAATGCATCAATATGCTTGGACCTGTCATGGAATACTGGATTAACCAAGAGTTTTATGCAACTCTGGTTATCACAATGTATTACCGTCGGATCCATCTGATGGCCAAACAAACCAACAAGTATCTTCCTCATGCAAATGGCCTCACATGCAGCTTGACTAGCTTCCATGTACTCTGCCTCGGCTGAACTGAGTGCAACTGATCTCTGCTTCTTGCTGTACTAAGAAACTATTGTTGATCCTATGCTGAAGATTCCCCCTGATGTGCTCTTCCTGTCTGATGGACTGCCTGCCCAATCTGCATCGGTGAAGCCTTGAAGCTTCACTCCCTTTGTCTGTCAACACCATAATCCATACTCTATATTGCCCCTGAGATATCTCAACACGCTTTCCTGCCTTCCAAAACAACTTGGTAGGCTTAACCATAGCTTGAATAAGCTGGTACTACGTAGCTTATGTCTGTTCGTTTGTTCACAAAAAACATAAGTGAACCCACAAGATGCCTGTAAATAGTAGCATCCACTACCTCACCTAAAGTAGCATCCTCCTTCCTCTAGTTTCCTGCAAGAGGAGTCTCCATGGGTTTGCTGCACTCCATGTGGAACTTCCTCATAATCTCCTTGGCACACTTTCCATGAGATACAAATAGCTCCCCATCTCTTTGCCATATTTCCAAGCCAAGGAAATAATGCAAGAGCTCCATGTCCTTCATCTCAAACTCTCTTGCAAGATCCTCTTTGCAAGAAGTTATGAGCTTCTCATCACCTATCAGTATAAGATCATCGACATAAAGTACAATAATGAAAAGCTTACCATCAACCATAATATGATATAGGTTCGCATCCGCTTCACTCTTTGTGGATCCCAACCCTATGAAATAATTATCGATCCTGGTGTACTAAGCACGAGGTGCTTGCTTCAGCCCATAGAGTGCTCTCTTAAGTCTGCACACATGCGATTCCCTGTCAAAGGTATCAAAACCTTCTGGATGCTCAATGTACACTTCTTCCTCAATAACTCCACTGAGAAAGTTATGGATCATGGCACGTGTGTCAGTATTATAGGGAGCTCAATAAGCTCACCATTAAAGATAAATTTCCCATTCCTGTGATTGATGAATTATTGGATGAATTACCTGGAGAAATTTATTTTACCAAGTTGGATCTTCGTTCAGGATATCATCAAATTAGAATGAAGACTGAAGATATTCTGAAAATAGAATTTCGAACTCATGAGGGTCATTATGAATTTTTGGTCATGACTTTTGGCCTTACCAATGCACCTTCTACATTTCAAGGCTTGATGAATTCCATTTTCAAACACTTCCTTAGAAAATTTGTGCTAGTATTTTTTGATGATATACTAATCTACAACAGGTCTTGGAAGGATCATGTTCAACATATTGACAGGGTGCTCAAACTATTGCAGGAGAAACAATTATATGCAAAAACATCCAAATGTTTCTTTGGAGCACAAGAGGTGGAATATCTAGGTCATATTGTATCTCACGAGGGTGTTAAGGTAGACCCTAATGAAATTAAATCCATTAAAGAATGGAAAGTCCCCATAACCATAAAGCAGTTGCAAGGATTTCTCGGGTTAACAGGGTATTATCGCAAGTTTGTTAAGAATTATGGGAGAATAGCAGCACCTCTAAAAACATTATTGAAGAAAGATGGATATTCATGGACTCTTGAAGCAACTAAGGCCTTTGAATATCTTAAAGAGTCAATGTGCCTAGCATCGGTATTAGCTACACCAGACTTCACAAAAATCTTTATTGTGGAATGTGATGCCTCAGGAAATGGAATTGGTGTTGTTTAAATGCAAGAAGGAAGACCCATTGCTTTTGAAAGTCGTCCAATCAAAGGAAAGTATTTACAGAAAGCTATTTATGAGAAAGAAATGTTAGCAATACTGCATGCACTAAAGAAATGGCGAACTTACCTAATGGGAAGACACTTCAAGGTAAAAACTGATCATGATAGTCTTAAACACTTTTTGGAACAAAGACTATCTTTAGAAGAGCAGCAAAAATGGGTCACAAAGATGTTGAGTTATGACTTTGAAATAATCTACAAAAAAGGGAAGCTAAATGTTGTTGCAGATGCACTCTCAAGAAAGAATGAAGAGGTGGCAGCATTGATTTGTGCCATTTCTATTATCCAACCAGATTGGATAACCAAATCAAGGGATGAATGGAATAAGGACAAAGAAGTGTGGACACTCATTCAAAATTTGCAGCAAGATCCTAGTACATCTTATACATTTAGTTGGAAAAATGATTCCTTATGGTACAAAGATCGCTTATATCTTTGTAAGAATTCCCAACTAAAACAAAAGATTCTTTTGGAATTGCACACTTCTCCTTTAGGAGGACACTCAGGATTTTTAAAAACTTACCACAGGGTGAAGAAATATTTTTTTTGGGAAGGCCTTAAATCTGATATTCAAAATTTTGTTGCGGAATGTTTGATTTGCTAGCAGAATAAAGTTGAGACAATTAAGACCCCGAGTCTTCTACAACCTTTATCCATTCCAAGTCAACGTTGGGAGGAGATTTCAATGGATTTTATCACAGGTTTACCTAAGTTCAAAGGAAAGAGTGTCATCATGGTAGTAGTTGATAGAATTACCAAGTATGCACACTTTTGTGCATTATCTCATCCATTTAAAGCAAGTACAATTGCTACTACATTTATGAACACAATTCAAAAGCTACATAGAAACCCAAGTGTTATTGTGAGCGACAGAGATCCCATTTTTACTGGAAATTTTTGGACGGAGTTATTTTCTTGTTTAGGTACTCAATTAGCTCGTAGCTCATCTTATCATCCTCAATCCGATGGTCAAAATGAGATAGTAAATACATGTTTGGAAGGATATCTTCGTTGTTTTTTATCTTATAAACAAACACAATGGGTCAAGTGGTTACCTCTCGCTGAATGGTGGTATAACACTTCCTTCCATACTGCAGCAAAAATGACCCCATTTATGGCACTTTATGGATGTCATCCACTGTCCATCACATCATCTTTAAGAGAAAATTCGAACGTTCAAGTAGTGGAAGATGACATCGAGCATCAACAAGAAGTTCTCCAGCTCTTAAAGGATAACCTGAATTTGGCACAAAATCGAATGAAACAACAGGCAGATCAACATCGCAGGGAGAGAAGTTTTGATGTAGGAGATTGGGTATTTTTACGGCTACAACCATACAAACAAATGTCCCTCAAGCAAGCTAAGAAGGATAATAAATTATCAACAAAGTACTATGGTCCTTACAAGGTGTTACAAAAGATTGGTTCTATGGCATACAAATTGGAGCTTCTTGCTTCTTCACGAGTACATCCAGTTTTCCATGTTTCATGCTTAAAGAAGGTTATAGGTGAAAATCTTCCAGTTCAAACAATATTTCCAGAACTTGATGAGGAAGGAAAATCATATTGGAACCTGAAGCGGTCACGGAAACAAGAACTCGACAACTATGAAATCGATCAATTTCAGAGTATCTCATCAAGTGGAAGAACTTACCCACTGAAGATTCTACATGGGAGGATGAGAATTTTATACAGAAGCACCCAAAGCTACTCAAGCGTTGAGGACAACACTTTTTTGAAGGATAGGGGCATGTTAGGACCCTATATTACTAGTATAGTCCCTTATTGTTGTTAGTGTAACCCCATTATTGTTATTATTGTACCCCTGTAACCCCCATATTGTTATTATTGTGCCCTTAAATTATTATTTTTAGGTCGACTAGGATTACATTGTGGCCCCATTGACTCCTATATATAGAAATGAGGTTTTGTAATTTGTATCATTCAAGAATTGTTTATTCATGTAATGTATTGGAGGTTTCCCCCTCGAAGTGGCTTATTTCTAAGGCGTTGATATCTCTTTTCTTCTATTTTTGGAGCTGGTTTCACAACATTCCTGGCATCTTTGGTCACATCGAAATAAATATATGAGCCAAAAATTTTAAAATATGAAACATCCGATTTCTTACCTGAAAAAACCTCCTTGTGTACTCTTTCCAAGTATCCGATGAGAACTACAGTTCTGCACAAATATTGTTTTGTTGCATGCCTCTGCCCACAGATGCAACGTTAGGCCCTGAACATGTAACATAGCTTTTGTTTCTCCCACAAATTTTATGTTCTTTCTTTCTGCAACCCCATTCTGTTGTGGGTTATGAGGTGCAATCAATTCTCTCTGAATTCCTTCTTTGGCATAGAAGTTCTCGAATTCATTAGAGATATAATCACCACCATTGTCGCTCCTTAGAGCCTTCACCTTCTTCCATGTATCTTTCTCTACTAGTGCTTTGAACTCACAAAACTTGGAGAACTTCTAATCTTTCTTCTTAAGAAAGAAGATCCAACACTTTCTAGAAAAATTATCAACAAAAATCACATAATACTTGTGCTTTGTTGTGGAAGGTGTAGAGAATGGTCCACACAAGTCTGAGTTAACTCTCTCAAGGATTTTCGTTTCTCGGTTCTCCTTCTCATGAAAAGTGGCTTTAGTATACTTCCCCATGGTGCATCCCTTGCATGTGTCTATCTGCGCAAGAGTACCCTTTGGAAGACCTGTAGAAATCTGCTGCATGATACTCAAACCACTATCGTGTAGATGGCCCAATCTCATGTTCCATAACTCACTTGTATCCAGGCTCACCACCTTCCCTGCTTTACTACTCAATGTTGTGCAACCATCTACATCAAGTTTGTAGATGTTCTTCACACAAACCCCAATCTTCTTTACTTGTCCTCTGGCTTTGTGACGAAGGAACGCCTTTCCTTCACTGAAAAAAATACTTCAAGGAAATATTTATGCAATGTATCTGATCCTATCTAGAGATTTAATTAGATATTTGAGACTTTGTAATTATATTTTTCTAAAATTATGGTTACAATTTGTAAATTTTCTATAAAGTCGATGATGAAAGAGAACCAAGGGTTCATTTTTCTTTGAAAAAGAAAAATCTTTGTGTATTGTTGTATACTTTGGAGACTAATGTATTTTTCTATAAGAAGTTCTTATATGTGAACTTGTGAGAGATTCATGTGTGAATTATTTCCAGTCTCTTTTTTCTACTATGTTTATTTTCTCCATATCCACGCCTTTAACCATTAATATTCAGTATTTGAATAAAGCTATATGAATTGGAATTCGTATTGAATGCTCAAGTTCATGTTATTCGAAATATTTATGTGTTTTTCAGCCCATATATCATTTGTAGAAATTACAATGCTATGTTTTTTATGTTTATTCTCTGTAGTCTGCCTCCATACCTTGGTGATAATTTTTCTAAGAAATCATAATCTATCTTACCTTTGTTTAGAGCTGTTCATAGTGACCTGCGACTAGCATATATCATTTTCTGTCATAGAATCCAAGCCTAATGGTATGTTTTCTTTTCTTTCCAAACCAAATTTATTTGTTACAAATTAAATATGGCCAATGAGCATATTAGTGGCCTACTACTACAATGAGCTTGTGCAGTAAAGGAAAAATCCCTCTCCAAATTGAAGGGCCATCTTTCAATCCCAAAGTGGTTTCAAAGTTTCCTTAGCAATTTCCCTCCACAACCAGGGTAATTTCTGAGTGATAACATCTTGGCGCCATTGCCAGGGAATGACGGTTAAGTCATCCTTGGGAAAGAATAACAAAGATCCAAATCTGATCATTGATGGTGAACAAAGATCAGACATAATCAAGTTCTGCTTCACCTGGTGACTCCACAATCTGAAATACGATTCCACTGGGAGTTCTGCCTCATAAGGGAGTTTACATTAGGAGACATCCTGATCCTGATCCACCAGAGCCATTTTCAAGTCTAGAGAAGCTTTTGAGGAATAAAATATCAACAAAAGAACCATGTACTATTCAGTTAGAAATATATTTTTCTGTACCAAAAGAGGTTCATAGAAGATATCCAATTTGACATTAATTTGAGTAGACTTCGTTTAGATCAAAGTCAGAATCTGATCTTTTAGACACAATATTTGATGAAAGAAGATTTAAGTCTTATGTTGCAGATATTTTTCTTCAAGAGCCTACTTTATCACAACAAGATCAAGATATTTTTTGGAGTATTTTAATCTCTAGGATCAACCAACAATTGAAATACATAAGCACTCTTACTCACACCGATCCAATTAAATTCTTTGAAAGAAAGGAGATTGGAATATCTTGTTCAAGAGCTAAAATTGGATTTGTCCAAGTCTGTCACTTTTCCTTTTCCTACTCCACCTTTTTTTTCTCTATCTACTTCTGTTATATTTCATACTACTGCTCCTTTGATTACTACCACAACAATTTATGTTCCATTTTCATCTATTATTAAAATCCCTAGCATCGTAGTTACTTCAACCTCATTTCAAGTAGCTATGGTTGCCAAATATTTTCCTCTTTCTCTTTCAGGTCAATTACATGACCTTCCTTAGAATTATTCCCAACGCTTAATCCAATTTGATGGACAAGGAGGTTTTACATCTCAACAACATTTGGATAACTTCAATGAATTTATTTATCTGGAGGAGGTGGATTATGAAGATGTAAAGGAGAGGTTGTTTTCATAAAGCTTCTCAAGAGAAATGAAAAAGTGGTTAAGAGGACTGCTAACAGGAAGAATTGCATATTTATAGTAGTTTGAGCAACTTTTTCTCAGAAGATGGGAGGATAAGAAGAATCATTTACAGATCCTATTTGAATAAGATAATTTGAAAAGAAATCCAGGTGAAACAATGCAGGAAATTTTTGCTAGGTTCAAAAGGTATATAATGCAATTCCAGATGATATTAAACACCCTCCTGGATGATCTCCATTGCATTGTCCTGATGCATTTGAAGCTGAGTTTGATTAAAATTTAAGAGAAAGGAATTATGCTACATTGGAAGACACACAAAATAATTCCATAGGAGTTGAAACTAATTTGCTGGAAAAAAAGATGAAAATGAGGAATGAAAGGAAAGTAGTTAAGGATGAAACTTCTTCTTCTATAGATACCAAGTTTGATGTCATGCTGAAAACAATGGAAAATTTGGTTGATAAGTTAACTCCTTCTAAGGCTGAACCTCAGCCCCAAATAAAAAATCCCAATTTTAGAAGGCCTATAGGTCCTCAAGTTCGTCAAAGAGATAAGAAAAACCATAAAGATCAATAGGCACTAAGACCTCCTTTCCCACAAAATTTTGTAGATGAGAAAAATACAAAGGAAGCTGAAGAACAAGTCAACTGTATTTTTGAGGATGATACCTAGGTATACCTAACAAAAGAAGAACATAATAGACCGACCCAAGTATCACAAGAAAAGGACAACCTTTAATTAATGGTTGAATTAGAGGTATATCAACAAGACTATAACAACATGGTTGTTGATTTCCAAAGGCAGTATAATCTCAGAGAAAAACCTCCAGCAAAGCAGCCACAAGTAGATCCAAAGAAAGGTATACCTAAGAACTTTGATGAAGCCAAGAAATATGGGAAGGAATTGGAGAAGGTTCAAATGCCCTTTAGCTTGGAAAATGAAATCAATAAGATCAAGATCCCAATCCCATTTTATGAATTACTAAAGAATGCACAATATAAAGAACACATTATTAGAATTATTAAGGGATTAGAGGAATGTTAGTCATCAAATATTAATTCTCAAGTTTGTTTAAGCATACAAGATGATGCTCATGAATCTGTATTCAGTACTCATGTAACTGAAATAAATATTGATAATGTTCCTCCTTTTTACGTCAGTTTTAGCATTCATGACATGATCCTTCATAATTCTATGTTGGACTCAGGAGCATCACACAACTTGATTCCTAAATATGTCATGGGATATTTAGGGCTTGATATCACCAAACCTTATAAGGATTTGTTCTCCTTTGACTCAAGAAATGTTAAATGTTGGGGACTAATCAAGGACCTTGTTGTGACACCCACCCAAATCCTTGCCAAGAGTATTGTAACAGATGTGGTAGTAGCAGATATTTCAACATGGTTTGGAATTTTTTTATCATGACCATGGTCATCCAAGTTGGGGGGTACGCTTCAAATGGAAATGACTTATGCCTCTATCCCGGTTTTTGGTGAACAAAAATGGTTGTATAGAGAGATTAATATGGAATGTATGGTTAGCATTCAAACCCAAACTAATAATCATCCTATTTATGCAGTTGACACTGACCTTGCTTCTGTAATTTTTTATAAGTATTTTCACTTTGAGTAAGAAAAACAATAGATCAAAGATAAAGTGCATGAAGAAAAGTTACAAATAACTAAGGACAATCGGATGTGGAAAATGAATTTCGATGGATCCAATTTCAAGGATGGTTCAGGGGCAAGTGTTTGGATTATTCCACCAGATTGCAGCAGCCAATTACACTCCTTCAAATTGTATTTTAAATGCACCAACAACATTACAGAGTATGAGGTGCTAATTATTGGATTGAATCTGCGTAGAGAACTGTTGTAGCTGCTACAACACCCTCCAAAATTTTGGCCTACACCCAATTTCATAGCCTTCCTTGGTCTTTTTTATTGTCGTCGCAAACTTTGAAACATGTTTTGTTCCCTTTTGCAAGTTAGGCTAAATGTCGTCTTTTCGCATGTTGGTTATTGCACCATGTACATAAGCTTGTTTTGTTGGTTCAAAGAGGTTGGATTTGTGTAAACGAGTTGTTTTAACCATGTAGACATCTGTCGCACTCATTTCCAAAGTTTTGAGCACTGTTGCACAAGTGTCGTCACGGTCGCCGCAAAGTGTATCTTTAGTATCACACTTGTCGTAACTGGTCATAAAGTTGTCGCACAAAGGGAAATGTGTTGTTCATGTGTCATGGGTGATCTATGCTGATTGTGTTGTTAAGTATTCTAAGTGTGTGATCATAGTCAAAGTCTTATCATTGTTCACACTAGTCTCACTGATCCCACACTTATCCATTTTTGGAAAAACTTCCCGACCAAGCAACCTAGATTCACCCTACCTCCCTGTGATGTGCATTATGTAGTATCAGTCCTATAGTTGTGACCTTGCCCCTTGGCACTGCACAATGAAAATTTCCTGCCTCCGAGGACTGCTGCACTGCGAAGTTTCTGTGCCCAAGCTCCAACCTTGACCTCCAAAATTGCAGAATCCTTCCTCCCAGCTTGGTCTTCACTACACATTGCATAATCAAAGAGCCTATAAAATGCATAGGTGTATAGTATCCTAGCCTACCTTTTCTCCTAGAACTATGCAGTATGTCCCCTCAGTGCCCATCCCATCAACCTGTCTCATGGCTCAAGCCTCACCCCTGGTTGTTTGAACTGTGCATCTGCACATTTTGTGAGCCCTCTCTCCCGACCTATCACTTGGCTTTGGCTCAGTTAATGGATCAAAATTCACTATCTTATACTAGGGGGTTTAAAATTGATGTCATCTCGTCATGAGTGAATTGTAGGAACATGTATTCTATCATGCCATGGAAAGATGTTGAAGAAGGAGATGAAGGAGGGAAGCATGCTGGAGGACACACTTGTAGTTGAATACACAAGCTGATCAATCAAGAAAAGTGAAGGGACAATAGTTTACGACCACCATTCAAGACTTGAGATCATTGAAGATTCCTTATCACCAAGGCATGCATAAGTGAAAAGAAAAACATTCTTAAGAAGACATCCAACACTCTGCAACAAAAGTGGATTGGAATTTCCACATCATCAAGCAGTCCATGTCAGTAGTGTCATGTCATGTCATTTCATGAGCGGTCACATGCCACACCTTGTGGCCAATGATGTAACATATGTTTCAGAAATGTATTTTAAAGTGAAAGTCCAAATGACATGTGTGGAATACGAAGATTCATGTAAGGTTGAAAAGTCATAGGAAGTAAAAGAATCATGAGGGTAAATGAAGAGTCACAAGGAAGGTGAAGCATCACCTCCTCATTTGTTAAATATACTCCCTCATTGCAAGAGCAAAGGACTTTTCACCTTGGCTCCTCCCACAAATCATTAGAGAGATAAGCTAGTTATTTTGGGGAGCAAGGAGTGGCTCCGATGCTCAACTACTAGAGCTAGTGATGTTCATTGTATACATGTGTCTTGGAAATTTTACTTAATAACGTAAGCCTTCAAGTCCAACACGTTATTCATGCATAGATTATGAATGTTTGTAAGACTATTCTGCAGATATTTGTACTTCATGTTTTCTTTCACATGTGTTAATATAGTTGAACTATTTTAGTTATTTTAGTGCTTATCTTGTTGATAATGTGATATAATGGTTGTTATTTATGTCCCATCCTTGTAGACTACTCCATAGGATATTAGACAAATATTTCTCATTTGTTGGTTGTAATGACCGTCGCATCCCTTGTGGACTATTCCGTTGGATGTTAGATGGATCCCTATGGTTCATGTGTGTCTCTTCTTGGGTGGTACTATTACTTCTCTCTTAGAGGCTCACTTTTCTCCCCTCTTCGCAGTAGAATAACTTTGACACATTTACAATTGGACACTCACCAAACATACCTTCTTGGTTTTCGAAGTCACCATTGCATCCCTCTCTTACTGATAGTTAGAGCCAATAAAAATATTTAATAACTTGGAAACCATGCCTTTATACCGGATGGGACTCCTACACCAAATAATGTGAGGTCTAAATCGGACTTCATATCGGGAATATCCCGTGATTGTTGGCGGGTCTAGCACCGTCAACAAGAATATAAAGCAAAAATTATTTGTGTCTTCAGAGACTCTGAGCTGGTTGTAAAGCAAGTCAATGGTACATATCATACTAAACATCCGAGGATGAGAGCCTATCAAAATGAGGTATGGGACCTGTTCGCTAATTTCTTTTTAGAACATAATTTTTTTTTTTTGTTTCTAGAGAAGATAATTGTATAGCAAACTCCCTAGATTTTTTTGTTAGTGCCTTTAAAATTCATATTTATCCAAATATGAAGTGTGAAATAAATTTCAAACATATGCCCTCAATTCCAAATAATATCAAGCACTAGTATGCTATTGAGGATAACCAAAAAATCAAAAGGTTTATAGAAATATCTTATAGGTTTGAAAGTACACATCTTGATGAAGATGAAGATATTATGACAGACTTGGATGCAGATTCAAATGATTTTCTAAATGTTATAGCCAAGTAGAAAATTATCCAGGCTGGAAAGTAAGTAATAATCTTATCCCCAAAGCCCTCTGGATGCAAGTGACAGAATTGACATGCCTCCCAATCACATCCCATGCTCCATGGGGAACGAAGATCCCCTGCGCAGAGCCTCACCTGTTGTGAATCCTCATTCTATTAGTCACTCGCACGAAACTCAAAGAATCAGCAATGATGACGAGCAGGCAGGAACTGCGTCATCTTGTCCTGAGAATAACCTCACATCCACCACCATTAATGACCACTATGATTAAACTGCATTGCAGCCATCCCCCTTCCCTCGAGCCTGCTCAGGTTCTCAATCATTGCACGCAGATGCACGTGAAACCTAATCATTGATATCGTCATCGCACTCATCCCCACCCCTTTAAAGAGATGAGCTCTCAACCCCTTTCCATACTGTGTATGTTATCTTGGCCTTTTGCCTCCCTTACTCTGCTCAGGCTTCTCCCTGACCTCCATAGGCTACGAAGCTCTACTCTCAACGTAGCTCTATGCAGTCTCCTCTGGGCTGCCACACCCCTTCCTGCGCATTTGCCCAACAACCACTCCTTTCCTCTAAGCCCCTTCGTGGCTCGCCCTTCTGTGCCTCCTTTTTTCTGAATTTCTCCCCCCTTCCTCGGTGTGCTATGGCTCCCATAATTTTCCAACGAACTATCCGAGGAGGATAGCGAGGGGCTCTCCCTGGCCGTTATCACCGTGGAGAAGATAACCTTCTCGAGTCGATAGATGGCTCCTCTTCCAGCACCTTTGTGCGTCAATGTCCTGAACCTGAGAAGCATGCAAAAGCCTCTGGGCACTCCGCGCAGAGAGGAAGACGCGGTCCGAGGAAGTCCACCACTCCTCCACAGGCACACCCCCAGCACAACAAAATTGACCCGACACCGGTTCTGGAGAAGGATGATGAGGATATGGATATCTGGGTGATGGACTCCGATGGCATTTGAACACGAGTCCCCGACGAAGTTGATCCAGACTCCCCCATCCTCTGCTCACCGATCTGCACTCCCCGGCGGACAGTGGCTGATGCGGAGGCAACTGTTGCGAAGGATCCTAATTTCCCCATTGTGGAGGAGGACCCCTATAGTGATGATGAAGATGGAGAGTGAAGTTTGCGAAACCACACAGTTCTACTATGTTTTTTGTCATGATCGTCATCAGTGCCTTTCTGCCACCGTTTACTTTATGTTACTTAGATATGTCAGCGCTTCTGCGCATAATGTTTTTCTTTGTTATAAGTTTTGTTTGGGCTAGTTTCCTCTCCCGTGGCAGCCCAGAAACCGTGTAACAAAGGTTGGGATAGGCTAAGCGCAACTTGCCTACCCAGCCTGTAGCATATGTAACTTTATGTTTTTGAATTAATAGAATAGCCCAACTTACCAAAAAAAAAGAATAATCTTATCCCCAGAGGCTTGGTTCCCTTAGATGGGTTGTTTGATATTAATGACGTTTTTGTTAAGCCTAGAATTATACCTATTGACAGTAACATAGTTACTGATCAAACGAAAACTATTACCTCAAAACGAGAACTCTAGCCGAAAAATGCCAACAAAACATGAAAAAACAACCCAAAAACGAAAAGTGTGTATTCGAGAACGATGTTTTTTTTAGGGTAAATTTTCAACATTTTATTAAAAGAAAATATTTTTTTTTAAAAAGGATTGAAAAAACACCCTCGAAACAAAAAGGGTTGAGGCTAGAATAACCAACAAAAAATCGGGTTACAATTTTGACACTTTCTAGCAATGGAATTAAAGATAAAATATTAGTACTTTGAAAAATCGTAAAATTCCAACAATTCTCAAACATGATGTTAAATATAAAATATCATGTCTCAATGCCTTATAATTTCCAACAATTTTCATCCATGTTGTTAAAGATAAAATATCTTGACTCTAAAAACCCTAAAATTGTAATCGTTTTCAACCATAAAATTAAAGATAAAATATCATAGCTCAGAAACCTTAATGTTTTGACAAATTTTCAACCATGGAAAAAAAAACTTTAAGTTTTTAACATATTTGAACTATGAAATTATGGACAAATTATATGACAAACAATTTTTAAAAATCAACAAGTAAATGAAAGATTCATTATTCCAAGAGTAATTTTTATTTTAAAGGGTAAAAGTATAACTCTTTTCAATCTTAGCCTAAGACAACCTGATGCAGGCAGGGCCTGCAAACCCAGAATCTTCCCAAAGATTTGCAAATAAAAATGCATCTCAACATTTACACCCAATTGACATCTTAATTCCGGGAAATTTCATTCACTGTCATTTGCGGAAGCTTTATCTCACAATCATTCCACTATGATTATCAAACTTACAACCAATTCTCATTGAATTTTTATGGTCTACAGAACTTTTCTCAATTCAAAATCAATTTAAAACTTCATGCAAATTTTATCAAACACCACTCAAATTCGATTATCAAGAATTTATGTAAGACCCAATAACTCGCATCCTCAATTTCCATTTAAATCCCAACAAGGCCATTTCGCAAATAAAAGCTTTTTCCAAAAGTCTTATAAATACTTTAGTTATTCAACCACTTGTCTTATTCATAAACTCAACTTAAAAAGAGTCCCCAATTAACAAATGCACCTTGTTACCATTATACATGTGTATCGTTGTTTTAAAACGAACTTGCATCGTTTTAATCCAACTAACCCCATAAGGAATTACTCATTCCCATAAATCTCTATGCAAACATTTGAACAACATCGCCCACAGGAATTTACATCAATGTGCTTACCTTTATAAACACCCCGACAAATTCAATTGCGTCTTCAACGCTTCCATTCATCCACAATATCAAATAGATATACGAGGTATAATTGACTGCAAAAGTCTTCGAACTTCTGGAGGTCCGAATGCACAATAACTACAGTGCCATGCTATTTCACTATTCAATTCACTCAGTACGCAATCAATACAACATGATTTTCACATGAACCGGTTTAAAATTAAATAGCCATGCATTTTCTACTCACCATTGATCGCCTGCAAAGTGATTCACATCTGCGTTCAATTAAGTAAACTGCTCTTCGTTATATCATAGCCAGGACAACAACAAATAACATTACCCAGAACGATTTCAACAACGATTCTTCTGCGTCCTTGGGGATTCACTCCAAATTCAGGATCCGCCTTATAACTGAACGCCTTTCTGTGCTACAACTATCCAGCGCCTTTATCCTTTAACTCTGTGCATCACGCTGCAGCTTGACATCATATAAACGCTGCAATCTAACGCTCATAATCTATGTTTGAATCATTCATCCACGCATTATATAGTCAGCTTGTGTGAGTTTAAATTTGCAACATGTGATTGCCGGATTCAATTCAAATTTCAACCCATGTGTTGATTATTAATCGATTATGGAGTCATTAAAAACGTTATAAGTAAATTACAACATAAGCGCTGGCTTGGTTATTAATTTGTTCCACAGCTCAACAAATTTCAACTTTAACCCAACATTCACAACAGACCAATTAGATTTTCACCAAAATAAGTGCGCCTCCATGAATTCGACTTTCTAAAGTCGATATGCCAATGCTGCTTTAATTGAAAATCGATCTAATCCTCCTTCAGTAGGATCGATTCCTCTTCCTGCATTCTTTCAGCAAATGCTCATTCAATTAATCATTATGATATCGATATTTAGTGATATCGATTCCTTCTTTTCTACAGGATGACACTTGAATTCATGCATTGAAACATGAATCCATAAAAACTAATTAATTATTCCAGTATCGATTTGCAAGACTCTTGTTTCCACATAGAATTGGCGCTTCCCAACGATTCCACTTTCAGATTATATAAAATGTGCATTCTCAATTTAAACCTCAGTTACAGAAGATATACACATACTCAATGAATCGAAACACACAATTCTGAAAACACTTTTCACATTAACAATGAAGTACTTACAAAATTTGTCTTTGCCAGATATTCAACATTAATGGCCTTCCAATTGCCGGAGGCTTATGAACTTTGACTGTCCACGCCTTACCTCTCCTCTCTATTCTGTTCTACCTCCTCTCAACTATTCAAGTATATTTTCCTCACAAAAACCACTCATATTTATACATAAATAATGCATTTAATTCACTCCATCTAATCCTCAACTAAATCTATATTTTAGGTGTGGACTCAACAAAGTCCCATACATAGAATACCTACTCTCTAATGTTGCTCCTAATCTATTTCTCTCATATCCTTTTAATTAATAAAAGAATATTTACAAAATCCTCACTTATATAATTTATCTCCTATTTTATTAAAAATAACAAATTAATTAATAAAATAATAAAAATGTCACACCCCCCTTTATTACATATTTACAAATGAAAAATGGCCTTGATGCTCCTGCATCACAACTTATCTTATTGCAACAAAAACCTAAAATTCAACCATCAAAACGAAGTGTCCCCTTTCAGTGAGACATTAAATTTTAAACATTTTTAAAAGTATCTTATACCAAATGATAACAATAAATAATATCATGGCAACATCACTTTATAATTTAAAAATTCAACATTAATTTTTAATATTTTTTTACTTTTAATCAAAATATCAACAAATGATAATAATAAATATTATCATGGCAATATCACTGTATAACGTAAAAATTCAACAATAATTTCTAATACTTTTTTTTTTTACTTTTAATAAAAAATAAACAAATGATAACAATAAATAATATCATGGCAAAATAACTCCATAATTTAAATATTCAACATTAATTTCTGATATTTTTTTACTTTTGATCAAAATATAAACTTTGGTATATTGAATATAACATAAATTATTTTGGTAATTCATTGTTGCATTGTGGATATTCTAAAGAGATGAATTATTCATAATTAAAACGTATAATTCAAAAACATATAAACGACTCATAACTTCATGTAAGATCATATGGAAGTCAAAATATTTATTTGAAGTTACCATGCAAACATCATTTACATAAAATGTCTTAGATATTTATTGAAAATCAGTCATAAGTTTTGGCATACCATCAGAACCTACATATTCAGATGAATGATCAGATGCAAATGAAGATGATCCATATTCTTCTCTTTCATCAACTAGTGCTACATATGACTCAACATGCATGTCCACAGTTTCAAGTTTCAAAATTCTTCTAGATCTACAACTATATTCAACAGACTCCCATCTCAACACTATTTCTTCTAGTAGAAATTTATTTAGAATCACTATGGTCTTCAAGCGAGGAGTTCCTCTCTTTTTTAAATTGAATTCATACACAAGTATGCCAACATCCTCCAATTTTAATAGGTCTGTGCGGCGACGATTTATATTTGTGCCCTTTCTATTTCTGCCAATTTGTTTATCAACTATAACCTCTAGCTTGTACACACTATTGAATGGGTGGGTATTTGTGGCATACTAATGTACTTCAACAAATATAATACCTTCATTTTATTTAATGACCTTTACAACCTTGGAAACCCATAATGGATGGCCAAGTGGATCTCCATCTGCTAACATTGCTATCTTGCAACCCTCCTTAACATCCTGCAAAAACCCTTTGTCACTACAAGGAAAAGACCCTCTAGCGGATGTTTTTGAGGAACCCCTTATATAAATACCCCAGACATTCGTTTCTAGCAGAGGTTACTATAGGAGGTTGGTGGCCGGAGGTTTTTGCGTATGTTTTTCGTTTGGTGCTCTTATCAACCTAAACCGCACCGGTGCGTTCAACAAGAGAAAGCACTGGTGCACAAAAAACATTGACACACCAGACACTGTGCGCTTCGTACAAACCTACCCGGTGCGTCTTATTATTGTAGCGCACTGGTGCTTTACAAATCTGCACCAGTGCATCCTAAAACCCCGCGCCAAAACAAAAATTGCCTGGTGTGATCTTAAGAAATCGCACCGATGCGCCTATAAAACCCCGTGCACCAGAACATGGTTAAATAAAATTCGAGTATATTTGGACTATTTTGCATTTTATTAAAAGGTTTTTGAGAATTTTTGTGGGGTTTATGGGTTCAGGGGACAGTAGATAGTATCGACCATGCCGTATTGGTATTTCAGTTGAATTTTTCCTAGCAGCGATATGACCGAATCTTGTAGCTATGCATTTAACAAAAAACCCATATATTTTGAGAATATGATTGAAGACTGTTGTCATATACTTGAGCACAATTCCATTTCTTCACCATATTAGCACAAAATAGAAAGAATAATTTTTTTCACCATAATAACAAACAACTTTCAAAAAATAAAACACTCCATTTTGTGTTTCGAGGCATTTTACGCAAATGATAGGCATTTCTATGGAGTTTTATCCATATTCTGCAATTTAATGAGGGTTGGAGGGATCTTACAATCCTGTATCTTTTAGTAACTGCACCCTTCGATAGAACCAAAGAATATTCAAGCAGATTCCTCAGTGAAGTAGACTAGCCATAATCAATTCCTTCGAGACCTCGACAGAAGAAATAGATATGCATGTCAGAGGCTCCTGTTGGCACATTTTCTTGTTGCAGGTTGTGGAAAGGTTCAAGTTTCTTTTTCTTAAAGAAGAAGAGGTGTAGTTTTGAAAATAAATGGCCCAAAGATTTTCACAGAAAAATGTACATTTCCAACATGTCTAAAAACTAAAATATCTCCAACTTCAATAAACTGCTTAGAAACAAAACTTTCCCAACCCTTTGTGAAAACCGCCCATGTCTTAGCATAGCACATGTTCGCATGCCACAATTGCCCACTTGGGCCCTGTATTATTGCATCTTCACACGCCCTACATTGCATTCTCTCCACATAATCAGTGGGGACCTCCTGCAATAAACAAAATGCATTGGAAGAATAGTTATTTCCATCAAGAATTTATCCAATTCTAATTCTCAATTCTGATTCTAAAAAATAAACAAAATTCTAATTCTAACTGCATATTTCCATCAAGAATAAACAAAATTCTAATTCTCATTTTCTATGGTTAGAGTTCACTAAATTTTGGTGTACACACCTAAAAGTAATTTCGGTGCATTAACTGCAAATCGGTGCTAATGTACATATAACCGCACTGGTGTGTTTTAGTTACTGTGCACCGGTGTTGTGTTACCAATGGACGCATCGGTGCGGTGCTATTAAGTGACGCATCGGTGACGAATAACCGCAAATAAAAAAGCGCAACTTTATTTTATTTAAGTGAAAAAAAAAACGGTAAATTGAACGATGGGTGGCAAAATATTTTCAAAAATCTAATTTCATAAAACAATTCTTTAAATATTAAACTCTTTTCATTATTTCACTATTTTTGCAAAAAATTTCAGCTAGAGAATTGCAGGAGACATACCTGGAGCAAGAGAGCACGAGAGCACTGTGGAGTAGCGAAATACATTCGAACATAAGTATTCAGACAATAATAATTCCAAACCTTTGGTGATTCAAACCTTGTAGCATAGAATTTCAAACGATCTCGTGATTAAATTTGATTTTTTTTTTTTTACTTTCTCTGCAGTTTTTTTACGAAGTAAGAAAAAAATTTCAATTTGTTTTTCATTTTAAAAAAAAAATTAAAAAATCCATTTTTACCCTAAACCCTTCATTCTTTTTATTTCTGCCCTTTCTTCTCCTTGTCTCTGTGATTTCAGAATTAGGGCTTTTCATTTTAGATTTATAGGGTTTGTATTGCTATAGATAGGCCTATGACATCCAACCCACGGGACGACTTGCATAGTCGGATCCCAATCCATGTCGGCCCTTGCGTGAATTTAAAAAATATATATATATATATATATATATATATATATATATATATATATATATATATATATATATATATATATATATATATATATATATATTTATTGCTGTGACCTACGTAACCTAGCGCACTAGTGCGCTGTATTATCACAGCGCATTGTGAAAGTATTGTGTAATAAAAATTTTAAAAACATTTTTTTTAATCAGTGCGCCATATGTAAAATGGGGCACCAGTGCGCTATTTCATTATGGTGCATCCCGAACGTGTTGTTTCGCAAAAAAATGTTTTATTGTGCCATAGTCGGTGCACATGTAACATATAATGCACTGCACCGGGTCTCCTAGTTGACAGAGAGCACCATATGGTGGTCTGATGTTTGCGCGGGGCGTTTATGCTACAAAAACTAACACTGGACGATTTTTATTATTTTCTCTGTGTTAATCAATGTTGTGGTTAACATGTAACGCATCGATGCTCCTTGTTGACATAGAGCACCGTACGGTCTATTATACTATTTGTGCGGTGCGTTTATAAGACCCCCATGCACCGACGTTGGTGCGTACACCATGAATGGCGCACCAGTGAATTTTTTTTTTTTTACTTGAAAAGTTGACAATTTATTTATAGATATATTAATAAATGATATGGTACATGTTTTATATTGATAAAGAAATGACTGACAAGAGATCAAGTAACAAAAATACTGATAACACATCAAGAAAAACAAAAAAGGCAAGTTCTTTGTAAATTCTTTACAAAAAATATTATTTTTGAACTATATTTAAGCTTAACTAATATGTATTATTTACAGTGTATCATGCAAAGCCACAAAATGACGAAACTCGATAAGATTGTTTCTGATCTAGGACCAGAAGAGTGTAAAATCTTGATGGAAAAATTGCAAAATGATGAATCAGGTGAATGAAAAAATACTATCAATCCAATATGAGTTTCATTTTTTAATTTTCATTAATAATATACTTAAAATTATTAGATAACATGTGTCAAACGATCTATTAATTCACATCTGTTTAATGTTCTACAGGGACCAATAACTCAGAAAATGAATGTTGTTCTAAGAAAATTAAAAAAATAGAACATGCAAATGAAAATGAATTGCTCATTAGCTCATTTGGAGTGATGTTGGAGGTTAATGAAAGGGGGAAAAACTTTTACAAAAGTTTGAGGGATCTAGTGGAATGAATGTATAGACGTTCTTTCCACTTACAATACAAAAATCAATCCAATGATTCCAAGAACCAAATTTTATCTAAACTATAGGAAGAGTTTCTAGAGAATTGGTCAATGAGACATGTTAGACTTTTAATAGCAAAAACGTACAACAACAAAAAAGAAGGAATGAAAAAGTAATATTCCTTTAAATGTTTGTCCAGAATTATTTATAAATATCACTTTTGTTATATTTACTTTTCATATATCAATAATAAAATTAAATAGTTTATTGTCATGTTACATTTTCAGGAAGATTATGAAAATCTCAAAAGATGAACGAGCTGATATTAAAAATATGCCAGTAGGAATGTCCAAAAAGGTGTACAAGGAGATGGTAAAAGAAATGGACAAAATTGCATCGCAAGAGGAGCCATCACAACAACAACGTGCTTCAAATGTAATATGTAATCATTGAATTTTTCAATCATTAGCTACAATAAATAAAAAATTTAGCATTAAATATTAATTTTCAAGTATTTTCTTGTAGAAAAGAAAATGGAACCCATTCAACACATAAAACAGGTCGACAAGGAAGAAAAGGGTTGATATCTAAGTTTGTTAGTAATTTTTACTTCCTTATAACAACTTAACTAGATTTCATTTTTGTATTTTTTAAGTTGTTTTACAAAAATCATCATTGAATGTCTTCAAATAGTTGCTAACATACAAAGAAGAACCATTAGACGAATTGATTGAAATTGGGTTAAATATGCGTTGTGAGTATATGTTGGCATATCAGAAATTAATTATGGAATTTGTAAGCATCTATCGATCTTGTTTTACTTAGCTCCATCTATAATTAATAGAACAAAACATTTTTTTATATTAAATATATGATTTGTTATGGGGTATAAAACTTGCAGGAAACAAAGTATGGAACTGCGCCAACAGATGAAATCTTGAAAGATGGCATGGTACATGGTTTTGAAAGAATTTGTATAGTTTATGAGTAAATTGTTGCTATGGTACTTCATTTCTTTTCGATTTACATTGATGTATATTATTTAATATTGCAATTTTCATTATTCTCACCAATGTATATACACTCATTACATTTTTTTATTTTTTTTAATGTTTGTATATGGAAGGTGAAGAAGAAGAAAACAATCAACACCGTGAAGAAAACATTCCTGAAAATAACCCAAGTCATGGAAGTAGCTCTAGCAGTGACTGCAATTCAAGCAAAGAATGATGATCACTATGTTTGGATATCAAAGCAAGGCATTGTATTTTTTGAAATATTTGTCTATGAAATCAGACATTTTGTTTAATGTAATGGACATAGTGTCCCAATTGAAAGACAAAGGGATACCAATAACTGTCCCATTTTGTATGACAAAGACAGACTTATATATATATATATATATATATATATATATATATATATATAATCAAATATGTTTTAATTTATTCTATTGTGTTCTCCATTGTCGCTGTGAAATGTAACGCCACTGATTAAATTTATGGATGATTAAATATTATAATGAAGAGATGTGAAATTTGATGATTTGATATAACAAATTAATCCAAACATCACATTCAAGTGCATTAATAAAAATTTAATTAATATGATTACTGTTATAAGATGTGTCAACTTTTGATGAATAATGAATTTTAAAAAATCACAATAATTGCACTGTCACAAGTCGATGTTTCTAAAAAATACAAAATGAACACCGGTGCGTGTCAGTTATTGTACACCGGTGCATTTTTATGCTGCAGCACACCGATGCGTTTCTACGACCTATGGGCACCACACAAATACCAATACCAATTATAAACCTCAGTGCGTTTGTCTGATACGGCACACCGGTGCATTTCTATAAGTCTACGTACTGGTGTGTTGAGACGACATATGGGCACCGCACAAATCCCAAGATCAATTAGAACGGCCCCGTCCGTTATATCATCAACATTGCGCCTGGTGTGGTTTTATACCTTGACGGCCTGGTACATGCACCTTTGACTGCCTCGGGCCACCTTCTAGATGACACGCACTGGTGCGTTGAAACCTTAGTAGCGCACCAATGAAAAAAACATCCGCAATAACCTTCGGCCACCCTGTTTTTTTCATTGTGTTGAATTTATGTTAAAAGCTCCGCCAAAAACTCCGTAACCATAAATGGATGTTGTAGCAATTTTTTTTTGACAATTTAAGCCAATTTTATAACACTAAAAACCTCGTTTATAATCTCCGCTAGAGGGTCTTTTTCTTGTAGCATGTAAAGGTCTTCCATGGATTCACATTGTGCACATGATATTCTAGAACCAATATATATTTCTCTTTCCTCTACCTGTGGAGAATTAATAATATCTTGATATTGTTGTTGTTCAACAATGTGTCTTTCCTCATGTTCCTTTAAAATATTTTGTGGCCAAATAAATGAAGTCTTCAAAAGTGTATCCTCATTTATTGACCTTGAAATCATAGCACTTTGATTATTGAAAAAAGACTCCCACTAAACTGAATCAACAACATCAAAATACTCATATGTATATCTAGTACATCTTTAAATTTCTTCCAAGAATTCAGAATAATTTATATCTCTCTTATGCCTTCATGCATTATGGAGTTCAACAACTGATGTAATAAAAATATCTTTGATGCAAATATTGGATGCTCTGGAATGGACTTAAAAAATGCTAAACCTGATGACGACCCCCATTCTACAAAAATTGAATACTTCTTGCCCCATATAATGTTTTTCCCATAAATTTTTTTAATATGGAATTGATGTTGGAAGCTAATGTCATTAAATTGTTCAAAGCATTTCTTCTCACAATGCAATCCCAGAATAAACCTTCGAATGTCAATAGTTTCTTCCAACACATGAAAAACAAGCTCTAGAATGTATGATTTTTTAATACATTCAATTAATGATGGCAAGCTCCCAACATCTTTCCTCCTCAATGTTACTGAAAAATGATAGAAAATTTGATCAATATGGTCATGAGTATTCCCAACAAGAAGGAAACCAACCTTTGCCTTTTTAAAAATTCCCAATTCAACGAGCATCTTTAGATACCGAAAAAGAACTTGATATTTTTTTTCACAACTTCTGTTGTCTAATTGTAAATACAAAACTTTAGGAAGAATACAAGAACAATGAGAAACCACATAATTGATTATAGTTATGGTAAGATTTGCATCATTATGAATATTTGGAGTTGTGAAGTAAAATCTTGGCAAAATCTTCACATTAAAGACCATACAACCAACCAAGTGAAACTGAATAGAATTTTCATCCTATAAATTTTTTGGTGTGCAGAAAAAATGTGGCAAAATTGTTTTCTTTTCGTCCATACCATCAATTATCAAATTCAAATATTTATTTGGATGATCACAACACTTCTTTCGATGTTTATACATTTTTTGTATTTCACTTGTTTGCTGATTGCAATGCTCTTGAAGTGCTTTGACAATGGAACCTGCACATAAAATAAAAGAAACCTATTAATACATGTATTTTCATAGTTGATAAATATATAATTTTTAAAAAATAATCTTATGAACACATACCTCTTTCTACCCCTTGACATTTATCTCGTTTTTCTTTAAGAGAAGCACATGTACTGCAAACCCCCATCCTTGTCTTCTTAGGAATATAAACATTGTTGAATTCATTCTTCCATATCCTTGTAAAATATGAATATGTAATAAAATTACCAACTCCTTTAGTACCTTCTACATATTCTTTGTATAAGTTGTAGATTTCTCGTCTCGAGAAATTATCTGGAATATGTATTGTGTCTTTATTTGGCATACACTCTCTATTCTTTGAAAAGAAGTCTTTCATCCATAACATTGCAGTATTTGCTAACGGCCCAACCTCCTATCTATAACGTACTTCTGAATAATATCTTGGATCATTTTCGAGTCTTTCTTGGATTCTTAACAAATGAAAATTACCAATTGAATGCAACATTTTGAAAGACTTTCTCGAGAGAAATACATTCCCAATGTGAATTCATAACCTGTTAGTGTAGATTGCATCCAACCCACTAAATATGAATTTTGCAAGCTTTTATTCATTGAGAAACATATTTTCCTTTTATCCAAAGAAAACTTGAAATCCATATGTTTCAAGCAATCCTTTCGACAACATTCACCTAAAATCGGATCACTGATAGAACTTCTTCTTGTGAGATATGTTGTCTTAAGCCTTTTATAACTGGAATATTTTGGATTGATATTAAAAGGTTTACTCTTACTCCTAGATACAATTTTTGCTTACAAAAACTTCATCATTCCCTTATCCTCTATAGAAGAATTTTCATCACCATTACGAGGAATATTATCCTCACTATGATCATTCTAAACATAGTTAAGAAATTCATCATCGTCATTGCTTGGAAAATATTCATTACCATCCTCACTTGAATAAAATTCTTCACTACCATCATCTGCAGTTTTGAAATCCCGACTTAGACGAAATTATTCACCATCTCCATCCATTCTTTGAAATCTTCCCATGGAGGATTCAATTCTTCATCACAAAAGTGCCTTTGAAACACACACTTAGAGAAAATGCATTATTCAGATCTATGCCTCTAAAATTATCATTTGCAAGAAACTCTTCACCCTCCCCTTCATTATTGGTGCTATCATAATGCTTAGGATTAAGACTGATTAGAAAATAATACTCTCTATTTATATTCAAATTATCATTTGCATGAAAATTTCCATGCTCAACTTCATCAGTGATGGTCTCATAATCCTTAGGATTAGGACTACGTGGAAACATTGAATCTCTATTTAATGAAAATTCTTCATCCTCCCCTTCCTCAGTGATTCTCTCATAATCCTTAGGAATAGGGATAAGTGGAAGTTTCAAATCTCTATTCGCTAGAAATTATTTATCCTACCCCTCCCCTTCCTCACTGGTGCTCTCATAATCCTAAGGATTAGGACTAAGTGGACGCTTTGAATATCTATTTATTGGAAATTCTTCATCCCCCCCTTCGTCAGTGGTGCTCTCATAATTGTTAGGATTAAGACGAAGTGGAAAATTTGACTCTGGAAATTATTCATCCCCCCCTTCATCAATGGTTCTCTCATAATCCTTAAGATTAAGACTAAGTTGAAATTTTGACTCTGGATATTCTTCATCATGCCCTTCATCATTGGTGCTCTCGTAATCCTTAGGATTAGGACTAAGTGGAATAATTGACTCTCGATTTACATAAATTTCTTTTTGTTTCACTTCATCAATGTTGCTCTCATCATCCTTAGGATTATGACCAAGTGGAAAATTTGACTCTCTATTCGTAGTGTACGAACTCCTGTTATATTCATAAATATGAATAGAGTGTATGCATGACGAATATGTTGATGCTATAGAAAGAAAAACTTCACTATCAGAATAATCCATGACTTTCAACAAAAAGATGTTGAATGATACAAATGCACTCTCTCCCAATGACAATATATAGCTTAAAAATTGAATTTTTCCCTCTAAAATCCCCCCCCCCCCCCCCACCCCCCCAAAATTTTCACCAAAAGTTTTTCCTCCAATGTTTACCCCCAAAAAAAATTTCTGAAAAATTTCCCTCCAAAAATTTTGTTTAGAATATTTCTCTCCAAAATTTTCGTCTAAAATGTATTTGAAAACACTTTACTAAACCGCTGGTCTTGAAATATTTCCCCCTAATTTCTATTCAAAATATCCACAAAGATATTCCTTTAATGCATTCCTTTGAAACTAAAATAAAATTTCCATTTAAATTATTTAACATTGACTATGTAACTAAATTGATTTTTATAATTTATATTTTATTTTTTAGCCGACATTGAATAAAAGTTAATCTAACCTTATAATATTAACTACATATTAATTTTCTTAATTTTAATTTTAATCCCAAATTCGAAAAACGCTAAAGAAATCCCACAATCTTTGCTACATAATAACAATAATTTTTTCTATTTGTCACATCACATCAAGTCTTCTGGGTTTTGTTAAAATATTTGGAGCAATTTTGCATAGGCATTGCATTGAGATCGATAACACATTGAACAAGAGTTTTTCACATTCGAAAGGTTAGCTTTCCTTCTATTTTGACCATTTAAAGATGAATTTGGGGGAAATCTGTGCTTTTTATGGTTTTTATGCTCCAAAACTTTTTTTTTACTATTTTTCTTCTATTTTTTAATTTTGTTTTGCAATATCATATTTTACGGGGAAAACCACATAAAAAAACCTTATTTTTATATTTTTATAATGAAGAAGCTAAAAAAAAAAATCAAATTTGTAGAGTTTTTAGAAGAAAAAAATTAGATTTTTTATTTTTTATTTTATTTTTATTTTTATTTTTATAACATTTATTATTATTATTATTATATATATATATATATATATAATCACACATATATAGATATTAATTTTTTATAAAAAAAAATTGGTTTTTTTATTAATTTATTAATTATGTTAAATTTTTTTTTTTGGCACAGCCAAGGGCTGGAGGCCAGCGGGCGGGCTAGTTGGGCTTGGCTAGGCCTGTCGGCCGGCCTCCGACCGCGGTTCATGCCGAATTTTTTATTTTTTATAAATTTAATTATATATATATATATATATATATATATATATATATATATATATATATATATATATAATTTTAAAACCTAATAATTATATTTGGAAAAAATATGTAGTTAATTTAATTTAATTTTATTTTTTTATTTTTTTTAATTTAAATATACATGATTAAAAAAAAAATTGTATTTTGCTTTAAATTTTAAGTTAGATAGATTAAATTTCGCTTATTTTTAAAATATATATATAATTATATTTAAAAAAAATTGATTTATATAGTTAAAAGAACATTTTTTTAAATTAAAATTTATATATATATATTTTAAATTTATATTGGTAAATTTTTAAAACAATAATTTGTTTAATTAGGAAATGTGTTTTTTCATTAACTTATATATATATATATATATATATATATATATATATATATATATAAGGAAGATGTCATCAAATAAGATCTCTGTGAATATTTTTGGACCAAGGGCAGCAATTGCCACATCTAAAGTTGTAGTTGGATGCATTATGGATACTACTAAACACACCCAAACTGAGAAACGTAATAAAAGTCAAGCAAGTGGCCCATCAAGTACACTCAAGATTTATTTAGAATGGAATAATGCATGAGAAATAAATAAAACAAAATTTTCATGGCATCTTAAAGACAATGAAACCCGATGATGGTAGTCATATCTATCTGTATTTTGGTATGATTAACTTTGGTGAATCATATGAGGTGATGGGTAGAGTACGAGACATAGGTTTGGTGCCGAATACAGACATTGTTTATGTTCTTGCAAGATTGGCCAATACACGTGAAAATGTTAGATATAGTCTCTCAAAGGTCCAATATGACACATATGAAGAATATGCACAGTTGTGTGCAGAAATCACAAGCAACATTACAAATAACATTGTAAGTATGCTTCTTTATATTTATGTGTTATGCATTATTGTAAGGATCATTCAATTTTTTATAAATTATTGATCATTGACATATTGTATTTTGTTTCATAGGATTTTACTGAGAGTCTTTCAATAATGTTGGAGGGTATTTATTATCTAGAGCCAAATATTATGACTGTGATCAACACTTTCCACACATAGACAAAAGAAGAAAGAGGAAGGAAGCAAAGAGAAATAGCTCGTGACACTGCAATTGTACATACAGGTGATCAACAAAAAATCACTAAGGTGGGTCAATCTAGTAAATCTAAACATGTTTCTTTTGAAGATGTGGAAGATGAAGTTGAAAAATACGTTACCATTAGTGAGGAGGAGATTAGAACTGTTGTTGAAAAGGAGAAAAGAAATAAAACACCAAAAAGAAAAATGGCCAAGGATATCTCTCTTCTAGCTAATGATGAAGAGCTTGTTTATCAAGAAGAAGATATGTTAACCGATAAGAAGAAGAAATCAAATGAAGGTCAACCTGTAAAAATAATGGGCAACAACGAAGAACAAAGTGAAATCTCTAAAGGCAACAGAGAAATCATAACACTAGGTGCTGAGTTAGAGGATGGCATTATTAAAACAAAACAAAATGTTATTCGAGATCAGTTGAGGAAGAATAAATTAATTAATGGTGGCCAAACATTTCAGCTTAATCGCAACCGTTTCTACTGGCCAAATGAAGGACAATCTCAATATCAAATTAGAAAGACACATCACCTACGTGTACATAATCTGAAAACATTGTTCATGTTCAATCCATATGCACATGTGGTGGATTATATGGTTCTTGTTGATCCAAATCAGGTTCCCAATAAACAAGCATTTGAGAGGACACGGCATTTTGAATACAAATATTATGTAATTGGAGGGAACCATTCAAAAGAGGATAAAAGACAATTGATTGAGGAATATCCCAATAAATCTCTTTTTGAAACAATGAGATGCATCATTTACGATGGTTTAACAAAAACATAAGAAAAGTTATTGGCATGTGATCATAATGCAGATAATGAGTACAAAATGTATATGACTTTCATCCAGAGGGTCAGATTTATTCATAATGAATTTGTAGAAAAATGTGGTGGGGATAAGACAAAAGTTAGTCTAAGCTTTTGGAAGGAATATTTAATGGAAACATGTTATCAAATTGAAGATAAAATCAATTCAAAAGGTGGTAGAGTAAATTCACATTTATTCAGAGGCACGGATAAAATTTTTCAGTTGGCATTTAGAACTGGGGAGATATGGGAATTGATTGATGATATTTTTGAGTGGTGGGAGAATATTTCCATAACAAATCAGAAGGTTAAAAGGTGTAAACCCATAATATGTAGCAACAGTAAGACAAGTCCCGAAATAAAGCAAATTCCAGATGATATAACTATCACACCTTGGAGAACAATGCAAGTAGTGAAGGATGAGAAACTGGTCAAATCAATACTATGCCGTGTGAATTTAGGTGAACTTTCAATGGATGAAATGTGCGCAGAATTTCAAAGGTAAGTTTGTTCAATTATTTTACTTTTTCTTTGATTATAATTTTCTTTTAAATATAACTTATTGTTGTTCGTAGAATTTGTTATACATATCACTATATTAAAAAAATTTAATTTATTTATTCAGTCAGAATATTTATATGAAAATACAAGACCATATGGTTAAAATGTTGGGATGATGTTTATATGAAGACAGTTGGGATGATGTTGAGCGTAACTACCTAGAATCAAGTTCTACATCAACACTTGAAGATTTTTTTCTTGCATTCAATAAGGTATGTTGATTTATACATTCATTTTATTCATAAATGTAAACTATTTTCCCGTCATTGGGATATTACATTATGTTTAGGAAAGAACAGGACCATTTTGGAAGCTGCCCGTGCCATGCTATGTGACCAAGGTCTTTCAAAGTTTATGTGGGGAGAAGCTGTGAACACCGTCGTGTACATACAAAACTGATGCCCACATTCCGCTCTGAACTCCAAAACTCGCGAAGAGGTTTTCTCTGGTAAAAACCCTGACGTCTCACATTTTAGAGTTTTTGGACGTCCTGTTTATTTTAATGTACCTAAGGAGAAGAGGAGTAAGTTGGATGCTTCTAGAAAGAAGGGAATGTTTGTGGGCTACAACGAAACTTCGAAGGCCTAGAGAGTCTATGTGCCTGGTCAAAGGGAAGTAGAGATATGCCACAATCTTACCTTTGACGAAGATGCTTCCCTCAGGAAAGTAATCAATATTCTGAGCTCTGAGGAAGATCAAGAAGTAAGGTCTGGAAATCAAGAAGAACCGAAGGATGAGATGATGCCCGATGTTGAAGGACTGATGGACCCTATTCATCCACCTCCTTCAATGAAGAGGAGACCATCATGGCTCAGGGACACTCTCGAGGATGACGAGAGACATATGGCCCCAACAGGGACATTACGTGAAAGCAAGAAGCCAAATAGATACCAAGGGTATCTAGCAGCCATGAGTATAATCATACAATCTGAGCCTGGATCTTTTGAAGAAGCCGTGAATCATCAAGTCTGGAAGGATGCTATGCACGAAGAATATAAGTCCATTATGAAAAATGATGTTTTGGATTTGGTTCCAAGACTAGAGGACAAAGAAGTTATCACCTTGAAATGGCTCTATAAGATCAATCATGGATCTAATGGTAGTGCTGAAAAGTTCAAGGCAAGATTCATTTGTCGTGGCTTCTCTCAAAAGGAAGGTGTAGACTATGATGATGTATTTGCACCTGTGGCCTGATATACCACCATCCGATCTATTATATCCCTTGTTTCTATGCAAGGATGGAATCTTCATGATATGGATATGAAGACAGTATTTCTGCATCTTGCGATAAAGGAAGAGGTGTATGTAGAGCAACCTCTGGGGTTCGAAGTCTAGGATCGGGACAACCATATTTGCTGGTTGAAGACTATTTCAAGTATCGTGACCTAGTCTTAAGGGGAACTAATGCCTTACTTCAAGTCTAATGTCTTCTGTGTAGGTCATTCAACCTCTGAAGGCACCTTTAATATATATATATATATATATATATATGGGATCTAGATGTACAATAACGTTGAAGATCACAAACCCATACCAAAATGTACAACATTGTCGCGACTGCAATTTCTGCCACAATGGTGAAATATACAACATAATCCATGTTTTCCTATGGCTTCAATATGTCCTAAATTTTAGGCAATGATTGCCATTTTGTAACCCTATTTTGCAGAGTGTTGTATTGAATGAGTTATGGGTATCATAGTTATTAATACACCTCAGGATGGTCATAGGGATATGTTTCACAATTTTCCTCCCAACTAGAGATATACATCCCCACCCTTACTTGTCTCAGGGGATCCAAAGTTTTGTCTCCACCCTAAGGTTTCTCTGCAACTCTAGCCAATGTTGTATGATGATGTGAAATTCATACCCTATCAATCCTAGGTGGATTTGCGTGTGGTGGATTTGGAACTCCCAGAAGCCACGGGCCTTTGGAACATCCCTAGCCACTCTGAGTTGGAAACCTTTGATTGTAGTGCCACAACCTAATGGACTACGAGTGCAGAGGAAGGGGTGCACTACCGTGGGTTGTGAAGGCAAATGGGGGATGAGAGAAAGTCGGTTGGAAGATGTTGGAATCAAGTACCTTGATTTGCTACCATATTGGTGCAGCTATGGACCATAGTTGGCTTAGATAGCCTTTTACCCCGACAGAGTCTTGACCACAACACGGGGATGACCCACTACTAAGAGATATGAGTAGCATAGTCTATTATTGAGCGGAACATCCAGGTCTGAAGCCAATTGGTGTCATTTCTCAAAGATAAATGTTATGTTATATTGTGTTTTTTTGTAGATTACATGTTTATGAATTATCTATGCTGCAAAGGTTAAGAATATGATGCATTACATAATATTGTGCATTTAACATGTAAAATAAAGCAAAACCAAGGTAAATTTTCAAAGGCCATGTTACAAAGATAGTAATATGCCCCAGTGGGTGATTGGTGGTGTTACAAAAACATACAAGTCACAAATGATGGACAGTGGCCTGATATAACTAATGTTGAATCAACTAATAATGGCTGGAGGCCCACTCCCAAGGACAACAAAAAATCTCCTGATGCAGGTGTCAAACCAACAACAGATTCTTCAGGATTTGAAAAATGTGTTTATTTATTTTCATACCATAGGGCAAGACTTTATTAGCTTTAATGGTTAAGTGCCAGCTAGAAATTTTGGAATGTTAGTGTTATTGGATATGCCCAGGTGGCAGTTTTGTTAACTTCTATGCCCTTAGGTAGTTATGGAAGTTATTAAGGCATCTTTCGCATGATATAACTAAGCTTGTGGTGATCACCACACAACACGCTAATTTTGTAAAACAATACTTTGTACGTGGGGGGGGGGGGGGGGGGGGGGGGGGATTATTTCCTAAACATAATGTAATATCCCAATGACGGGGATGCAGCAATACATGAACACAATACCAGTGTAAATCAGCGCATAAGATGTGAAAGGAACACCTAGCCATAAAATGAATGTTCAGTAGCAAGAATATGTCCCATTATCTCATCCCAAAGTGAGGAAATACAGCAATATAGGGCATAAAAATGTTATATACAAAAAATTACGCTATAAATGTGAGAAATGGGACTTGGATCCCTTAGTTCATACCTTAGACACCTCACATACAGAATGGGAGCAAAAAAAAATCACTCTAGCCAAGTTAAACAGATCTCCCCAACCCAATATGACCTAAAAATGACCAAACCCCATGACTTATGACATGCAGAATTCCTGAAGCATGTGACAACATTATTTTAATGAGGGTTTATGCAGTAAATTATAAGAAATAATAGATCAGGAAATGGCAATCATTCAATGGCTGAGAAAAATGGAGATCCCCTTCCTTTTTATACAATATGATAATAACCCGACAAGGGCTTCATGAAAGTACAAGTATAAAATGCCAGATCTGCAGATATAGATCTGAAACAACGCAGTTATACTGCAGCTCTACATATATATATATATATATATATATATATATATATAGTTGAATAGTACAAGAGTATAAGAAGATTCTTTATACAATCCTTCCGGGAGAAGGGATGGTCCTTTCCCCAAGGAACAAGCTCGAGATCAAGGGCCTTGACCCTGCTACTACAATACTAAGAGAAATGACGCAGTTCCTGCAAGGAATGCGCTGTAGGAGATGGAGAATGCTTTGGCCAAGTGCCAAGATGTAAAATGTGCTTAGAAGTCTCCCTCACTAATCTCCCAAGGAGAGGAATGCTTCCTCCTCTGAAAGACAAGCTTTGGAAGTGGTGTTGTGAACCTTCCACTGCAACACAACATTACACGCTGCAGAAATAACGTTGTAGCTGAAGGAGGATGCTTGGCCTCAAGCCTAAATGTGGAAAAATAAAGTACAATGCTCCTCCAAGAGGCCTCTCAATGTAGGAGAAGGAATCCTTAAGCAGGAATGCCTTGTGCTAAGCAGCACTGCAACTCTGCTAAACAACAAGAGAATGCAAAATAGTCATGCAGACCATAAAATCAGTAATCATCAATCTAACCACAAATGGCTACCATCCTCTTCCTTATAAACTATGTGAGCCTCCTCACCTTGGGTCCGACCCATTAGGGTTTCCAACATCACATAATCAATCTCCCTCCAAAACTGCGTTGTATCTCCATCAAGGCCACTCCTCCATAACCATGCTGTTTGATTTGGTCAAAGTTGACCTCTTCAACCTGCTTCACCCCTTTTCACACCCAAGTGTCTTCAATCCAGCTCTCATATGTTTGTTTAAACTGATCCTTGTTCATATTGAGCTATTTGCATTGATGATCCATTCTTCTCCATGAATGTTATTGACTTGGTCAAACTTGACTTTGTCCACATCCAATTGCCCTTGTTCACACATGATGTTGTCAAATAAAGCTACTAGAATGTTCCCCTTTCATACTAAGAGGGTTTTTATGCTAATTCAAGTTAAGTATGGGTCTCTTCCCCAATTTATTCACCTACTACGTTCAAAAATCAAAAATCAATATTCTTATTAGCTGCATGCTAATTTAGGAATATTATAGTCCAACCCTCCCAAATGTTGCTTGTCCTCAAGCAACTGCAAGGATAGAACTGAAAAGTCTCCTTTCCTCCTCCTGTAGCATCCTCATATGATGAAATCCTCCAAGGAATATGATGTTGTCTCAACGATAAATATCCATAGTGCCCCTCCCAAGCGTGCAAGCTAGCGTTTGGTGAGCATCCCAAATAGCCATCATCATGAAAAGGTGAAATCCTCAAGGAGGCAACTATGTGCTGTCTAGAGGTCCTCTCAAGGCATGGAGTCTGAAATGAATTGCGAACTATCATTCCCATGTAAAACCTCCACCCCCAAGCTATCATCCACACAAAATGAGCCACCCTCCAGAATGGTAACTCATGAATAATTCCCTCCACCTTTGGCTCCTGCAATGTAGGTGGGCTGAGTAATTGAACATGGTAGACAAAATGGCCTACCCCACGCTGTCTCTCTCTCCACACATGATGAGTGTAGAGTATGTGTTGATCTTGGGCTGCAAACAGGTTTCCCTCAAGTGGAAAAAAGTAGATTGGATCTTCAAGGATCCTCTCTCCAATGTCATGAATCATGCTAACCCAAACCATTTCATACAAGATGAATGGCACATCATCACCATATGGCATCCAAATCAGAAAAATGTTGAAGGTTGTGTGCAAGTTTGGATGATACCAATGGTCTCTCAATTGGATACAACACAGTATTTCCAACTGTTGTTTAAGAACATCATGTTACAAGTGGTCTCCCAATGAATTACTAGCTGTGCATGTTTTCTCATCTACTATGTCGTAGTAAGCAGCAATATATATCAGTTGAGTATAATCAAAATAACAATACACTTTCCCAAGGTCATGTAGATAAGGATCATCATCATCATAAAGGTGTGCCCTAAAGTGACCATGAAACCCAAGGGTAATCTTGCTCACTTGTGGAGAAATGCACTGTCCATAGATGGTGAGAAGATACAAATACTCAATGGAATAATTAATAAGTACATAAATGTATTTCGTACCATGCATAGTGAGTAGGCTGAAAGTGAGGTCCATGGACGAGTCCTCCCATGAGAATCTTCTCATAAAAATCTGCAACAAGAGAGGATGCATACTCCCCTTGGAATACTCCATCAATAGAAACATACTCCCAAGTGACAATGCTGTTGGCCTTAGTGATAAGGCTCTTGTCACTCCATGATTCCCTTCCTTGACATTCCTCATGTCAAGGTCATCCACTATCATGCTGCTATGTGGGGAAATCTTCTTCCTACATGGAAATCCCTTCTTATCCTTCAACGTTGAAGGGTAGCTTCTTTGCACCTTGAATATGCCATACATTCCCTTGGAAATATCATGATGAGTATGGAGAAATTTTTGCCCACACTCTCCCAATAGTAACCATAACAACAAGGACTCTTGCTGCCTCCTTGCATTATCATGATGCAAGTCATGGAGCAACAATACAGTAATGGACATGTGAGATGTCTCATCAACATAATGCAAACAAGCTCCTTTATGCCACATCATGTGAGAGTTATCCTCCCATCCTAACCCAAGTACATACATGAGATATATCCCAAGTAAGAGTAAATATATGGACATAAGATATAACATGTGATGTCCAAACTCTCTTCTCAACAACCATAGTAACCATGCCCTTTTCTTATGCATTCTAAGATTAAGACATAAGGCATGAGACAAGAAAATATGGACCTTTGGGTAGTAACCATAATCACCCAAGAGAAACCAGTGCAACCATGCTTCTTGTTGGTTTGTGTCATAGATCTGCAAGTGGTTTGGAAACCCCTTGCTCCATACTATCATCCACTCATCCCAATGTGGGTGATGGATCTCATTCTGCAAATACTTGGTATCCTCCCATTGTAGGACACCAACCTCCTCAAACCATTGAAGAACTTTGCACTCCATGAAATGTTGAAGTGCACCTCCCATGAGATCTCTTAACGAGACCTTCTTCTCATGCATGGCCTTCCAAAACCAATGGGGTTTTGGATCTGCTGCAGGTAGAAGTCTCTCTTTGAGTTGTGGCATGCTCATTGAGAAAGTGTCATATATAAAGGAGAAAATATTTCTCATCTCAAGATGTCTACCCTCTGTCATTTCTTCCTCCATTGCTTCCTGAAAAAAGCTACCATGTGAATGCTCCCATGAGGAATGGGTCCTCTTTTCTTCACTACTGCTCTTGAACAACGCAGTTCAATTCTGTTGCTCTAAATTAGCAGTATGTGCTGACCCTTGGTCATGCAAAGGCAGATTTCCACAATTCTCTAAAAGATTTGTTGCAATAATAGAAAGTGGAAATTCAATTATACCTTGATGAGACTTGGGAATACCTTGTATGGCTGCAAGAGCTCCCCTTCCTAAAGTGTTGGCTCCAACTGCTGATGTTGAAGGCTGCTCTTCCAAGGATGTGACAACACTGGTACAAGTCTCCTCAAGTGGTGGTGAGGGCTCCTCCTTCTTTTACTTCTCTTCATCAAATCTCTTGATCACCCTCTGAGTGAAATCTGCAAAAGTAGATACTCTTGCATGAATGATATGGCTGAACCACCAAGTGTTGGTCTTATCCTCTAGGTGCAGCGATGCAATCTCTACTGCCTCTCTCTCTACCACTGGATGTAGTAGGAATAATGCATCAAGTCTCCTTGCCCAAGCCCTTGCTGTAGATGTCCCATCAAAAGTGGACAATAGAAACCTATTGCCTTTGATTCTCTTTGTGCTGCAAGGCCTTCTTTCTTCCTCCAATTGAATAAACTGAGGGAAAGCTAGAGTCTCCTTGAAGGATTTAGGTTGAGATTTGTACTCAATAGGGTTTTCACTTAGAATCTTGTGATCCAAGTGTCCTCCATCTGTTTGAAACTTATCCTCTTTTCCCAAAGGAAAGGGTATGGTCCAATGCTTTGGAGCTCTTCGCAACACTGGTTTCCTCTTCTAATCATAGGAAGTGCAGGGATCTTCCTCTTCTTGAAACTCTCTAGAAGTTTCACTGCTCCTCTTTTCTTCTTTCTGTTTAACCTCCTTGGAAACGTTCTTCATAGATCTGAAAAATGATGAGACAAAGCTCATTTTCTCCATCATTCTGATCTTTCCTTCTTCTTATAGGATTTTGGCTTGAAGCCCACAGGCTAAGCCAAAGATCTTGCTCTAATACCATTGTAATATCCCAATGATGGGGATGCATCAATACATGAACACAATAGCAGTGTAAATCAGCTCATAAGATGTGAAAGGAACATCTAGCTATCAAATGAATGTTCAGAAACAAGATTATGTTCCATTATCTCATCCCAAAGAGAGGAAATGCAGCAATATAGGGAATAAAAACGTTATATACATAAAGTTACACTATAACTGTGAGAAATGGGACTTGGATCCCTTAGGTCATACCTTAGACACCTCACATACAGAAGGGGAGAAAAAACAAATCACTCTAGCCAAGTTAAACAGATCTCCCCAACCCAATATGGCCTAAAAATGACCAAACCCCATGACTTATGACATGTAGAATTCCTGAAGCATGTGACAACGTTATTTTAATGAGGGTTTATGCAGCAAATTATAAGAAATAATAGATCAAGAGATGGAAATCATTCAATGGTTGAGAAAAATGGAGATCCCCTTCCTTTTTATACAATATGAGAATAACCCGGCAAGGGCTTCATGAAAGTACAAGTATAAAATGCCAGATCTGCAAATCTAGATCTGAAACAACGCAGTTATACTGCAGCTCTGCATATATATATATATATATATATATAGCTGAATAGTACAAGAGTAGAAGAAGATGCTTTATACAATCCTTCTGGGAGAAGGGTTGGCCCTTTCCCCAAGGAACAAGCTCAAGATCAAGGGCCTTGACCCCGCTACTACAATACTAAGAGAAATGACGCAGTTCCTGCAAAGGACCGCGCTGTAGGAGATGGAGAATGCTTTGGCCAAGTGCCAAGATGTAAAATATGCTCAGAAGTCTCCCTCACTGATCTCCCAAGGAGAGGAATGCTTCCTCCTTTGAAAGACAAGCTACGGAAGTGGTATTGTGAACCTTCCACTGCAACACCCTGCAACACAACGTTACACTCTGCAGAAATAGTGTTGTAGCTGAAGGAGGATGCTTGGCCTCAAGCCTAAATGTAGAAAATTGAAGTACAATGCTCCTCTAAGAGGCCTCTCAAGGTAGGAGAAGGAATCCCTAAGTAGGAATGCCATGTGCTAAGCAGCATTGCAACTTTTCTAAATAGCAAGAGAATGCAAAATAGTCATGCAGACCATAAAATCAATAATCATCAAGCTAACCTCAAATGGCTGCCATCCTCTTCCTTATAAACTATGTGAGCCTCCTCACCTTGGGTCCCACCCATTAGGGTTTCCAACATCACATAATCAATCTCCCTCCAAAACTGCATTGTATCTCCATCAAGGCCAATCCTTCATAACCACACTATTTGATTTGGTCAAAGTTGACCTCTTCAACCTGCTTCACCTCTTTTCACACTGAAGTGTCTTCAATCCAGCTCTCATATGTTTGTTTAAACTGATCCTTGTTCATATTGAGCTATTTGCATTGATGATCCATTCTTCTCCATGAATGTTGTTGACTTGGTCAAACTTGACTTTGTCCACATCCAATTGCCCTTGTTCACACATGATGTTGTCAAATCCAACTACTAGAATGATCCCCTTTCATACCAAGAGGGTTTTATGCTAATTTAAGTTAAGTATGGGTCTCTTCCCCCATTTATTCATCTACTAGGTGCAAAAATCAAAAATCAATATTCCTATTAGCTGCATGCTAATTTAGGAATATTACATATAAGAAAATGTATATGTAGAGATATTCAATCAATTAGCATTTCAGCATGGAATATGGTGATTAATAAGGAGTACACCTAATATAAAATACAATAAGGTATGTAAGGCTAGAATAAGATTCTTTTGAGAATGTTCTATACAAATAAAAATGACTCTTGCAAAAGGTCCCTGATTTAAAAAAAAATGATCAGTACTATCAACTTAATCAAAGTAAAGGCAAAGTGTAGTAGCTCAACTAAGTACAAATTCTACAAAATATCTGCCTATTAATTTCTGCCATGAAATTATCTTCACTTAATATGAGTTTGATGAGGATTATCAAGTTTAATGTTTGTGATGATTTGGGCTTTCCCCAGTTGGAGATACTAACTCATTTTATCATTAGAATGAAAAATATTCAAATACTCATGACTTGAAATGGTGAAATTAGTTTTTCAATCATGCTGGAAAGCATAAAAAGATGTCCTCATATACCAAAAATATGCAGGGAAATTAACAAAATACCTGATTCAATTGATAGTTGCTGCTACTAATGTCCAGGAGGTGGTTGTTGTTGCTACTACTGCTGACCAGGTGGCGGAGGCTGCATGTTAGGTCCTAGCTGCATATAAGGAGGAGCACCGTACATAGGAGGGGCACCACTGCTAGGTGGAGGAGGGGGCATTCCAGGCCTGGGTGGAGGAGGGCATTCGATCCTTAGAATGGAAGATTCAACGTTTTTAGTGTCAAGAAGCTTTATAATTTACTAACAAAAGGAAAACTAAACCCTAGGACTACAACACAACACATTCTACAAAAGCCATAACATTTTATGTGTAAAATAGGTCGTTGAATGCATAGTCACACCTGAAACAAGAGGAGCCATAACCCTTTACTTTCAGAGACAACGCGGTAGAAAATATAACAGAATCTAGGGTGTGCGGTGTTGGCAATATGATGCAGAGTGTTGTCCTTGATGGCAACCCACTGAATGAAGATGAAGACATGTGACTGTTGACTTGTGTTGTCCTTGATGGCAATCCACCTGATGAAGCTTTTCTTGACGTAATGGACTTGGTAAATGATGTTTGTTAGCAATATGATGATGAGTGTTGTCCTTGAAAGGCAACCCTCTTGATGAAGATAATGGCAACTTATTGGATGAAGTTGTGCTTGATAGAATATGTCTTGATGAACTAAAACTGATGTATCTACAGTGAGTACAGAAGGCAATGAAGGAAGGAATTCAGCATGTGCTAAATATATGATGAAAAGAGTATGTTTCAAGGAATACGCGGATCTGTCTAGGGGAAGTCGTGTATGCACGCGGAAAAGAACGTGCCAAGTCGCGTATGGGTAAAAGCGCTCAAAAAGTGCAAAACCAGGGGTAACCACCATGGTATTGACCCATTGTATTGGGTAATGATTCGCCTAATTGACCCCGTCCAGGAATACCATCGGAAGTAATGTGGTTTTGGCTCATGGTATTGAAAAAGGATAAACCTATATAAAGAGATGAAATTCATTATGCAAATTATGAACGTGGGTGCAAGAGGTCTGAGCTTGAATGAATACTTCTCTCTGGAGTATATCTGAATGGAAAGGGTTACAGTTGAATGAAAGATTTGAAAGTATGATGCACCAATGATGGAGTGATGAAGAAGGGGATCTAGATCTGTATTGTACTTGTATTTGCTAGATCTGTTTATGGAATGATTAGATTTGTGATGAGGCGAACATCTAGGCGAACTTTTGTCTGAGGTAAAGGATAAAATCTGAAGTGATGTACCTGTTGTGAAGAATTGCAATAACATTTAAGTTTGAAGAACCATACGCTAGTTCGCCAAAGCGGAAGCGCGTATATACGCGGCTTCGCTGAAGAGAAAGCGCGTATGCGCAATAAAATTAGCTCTGTAATTTGTACTGAAGTATACGCTGGTTTGTGTGGACGGAAGCACGTATATACACGACATCAGAGAAAGGAAAGCGCGTATGCAAACTAGGGTTTGCTGAAGTTTGTGGTAAGAAATGTCTGATCTGTTCTGCTGGTTTACTGATACCTGTCAGTAAGTTATGTGTATCTATTTCATGGTTGACTGTGCTTAAAAGTATGGAAAGGGTCTAATCTGAAAATATGATGAAATGTGGCCTACAAGTGGTGTTTTGGATCCAGTGTGAAAATTGATGAAACGTGGTCCATAGAGGTGTTGAGGGTTGTAGCCTTCAGTCAGGGGGTTGTAGCTCCCTTCCAGGTGAGGCTGGTAAACGAGATCAGGGGGTCGTAGCTCCCTTCCAGGAGAGGCTGGTAAACGAGTCAGGGGTTTGGAGCTCCCTTCCAGGAGAGGCTGATAAACGAGCGCAGGTGGGTGCCTGCGTGCTGGTAGGAGTCTGCACCAGCACATATGTTGTAAGATGTTTTCTCAATAATAAAATATTGAAGGCTGAGCAACGGCAACGGTGGTTTTCTCCCGACTTGGGTTTCCACCTAAAAATCCTGGTGTTCATGTGTGATGTTTTGTGTGATGGTTTACTCTGTTCTTACTGTTCATGTTTACTGTTTATTAAACATCTGATGAATGAATGATGGAATGATTTATGTGAAGAACTAATGACATAATTAGATATCTGTGTATACGCGAGTTTCATAAAGGGTATCCGCATATATACGTGAGCCTGTTTCAGGAAAATAGCGTATGGGTTTTAGAAGCAAGAAAAAGTAAAAGTTTTGAATATGCAGTAAATACTGATTCACCCCCCCTCTCAGTATTTTTCCCAACAATAGCTAGGGTTTATACCTGCAATACATAAATAAATTAACTATAAGTTAAACCTAGCCACTAGAAAAAAATAAAATAAAGCATATCTCTATTCTAATCAATGAAAAATTGTCTATCAAATAGCATAGAAACCCCTTAAGGGAAAATATATCTGCAACCTTGTGGGGAGTAGAAAGAATGACTACCTGAAGACTGCCATGCAAAAAACTCCATGGAATGCCTCCTTATAGGGAAATTTTTTATAATTATACAAGAAACATGGTAGAATGATTTTCTTCAACTTCTCTGCAACTTCTAGCTGATGAAGACTGTACAAATAAACATTTGCATCAAAATAGCACAAGCGCGCGACAAATTCATCCCTAGATCTGAGAATATTCTCCCTTTGTAGTCAAATGCACCGCTCATATAAGGGCATTCTCCAGCAGGGTAAAGAGGATACGAAACATCCCTAACCCATTTCCCCAAATATATATCACACTGCACTTGTGGGTTTTCGTTCTTTGTCCTTGTATATACTTTTCCATAAGTCCTTCTGTTGATTACCACACCAAATTTCGAGATGTTTTGAGATTGATGTACTGGTAGAGGTATTTTTTCCCCAACATGCTGTGGATATTTCTCCAGTTGTCCTCTGCTAGAGACCAAATTCTCACCACTGTGATTCTGGCTTTAAATTTTACCATTTTTGTAGCCATCACTGTCTACACTAAGATTATTGCCATGCCAGACTTTTGAAATACTAATTTTGTCTACATGATTTACTATTTCAGAAGTATTTTACAAAGGAAAAGAAAACAGAGCCAAACTGCCAATAGCTTGGGAGTTTGGATGAAAGCTAAAAGTTCTCCTAAGCCTGCGATTCTCCACTATTTCTTGACCTTTTGATAGTTCAAAGGAGAAGTAAATAATAAACAAGACTGCACTTGCAGCTATAATAAGAGAAGCAATCCTGTTATTTCCAACCTGCTTCAGACATGCATCCAGGTGACCCATGATTGGGAAATGCAGGTATGGCAGTGTGTCGACTGATGATAAATTTTTATACTTATACAAGAAACACGGTATAATGTTTTTCTTCAACTTCTATGCAACTTCTAGCTGATGAAGACTGTACGAATAAACATCTGCATCAAAATAGCACAAGCGCACAACAGCTTCATCCCTAGATCTAAGAATATTCTCTGTTATGAAAATGAACAAGTGGAATTAGCACCGAACAAGCGGAGCGGGAAGATAAATTTGAATAGGTCTATTAAGATTTTAGAGTAGCCGCCAAATTCAATTTCCATGTGTTTTCCCTTAATGTCGTAAGACCGACGTTTTGGCTCCTAAAAGTTGCAAGACCGACACTTAGCCCTAAATGATGCAAGACTGACGGTATCCCTAAACATCACAAGACTGACGTATGTCTCCTAAACGTCGGTATTCTGACGGTTTCACCCTTAATGTCGCAAGACCGACGGTATCCCTAAACGTCACAAGACTGATGTATGTCTCCTAAACGTCGGTATTCCGACGGTTTTTCCTGAAACTTTGATATTCTGATGATTGTCCTAAATGTTGTTGTTACGACGATACTCCAAAAACATCGCTAGAGCGATTCTTGTTGTCGGGATTAAAAAAAATGAGAAAAATTGGGGAAATTTCCGACAATACGTCAAAAGTGTCGGAATTTTGACCATATGTACTAGTGTAAGACTTTGCAGTGCATAGCTCCAAGAGGCAAGGCTAGGGCTTGAGGGTTGAGACTGCGAAATGTGTAGTTCAGGAAGGTTGAGTGAAGTCAAGTTTGCTAAGAATGAAATTTTTCAGATAAGGCTAAGTGTGGGATCAATGAGGTTCAAGTGAGAAAATACAAAACTAGACACTACAAGGAAAAGACCCTCTAGCGAAGGTTATAAAGGAGGTTTTTAGTGTTATAAAATTGGCCAAAATTGTCAAAAAAACATTTGCTACAAAATTCGTTTTTGGTAACGGAAGTTTTGGCAGAGCTTCTAATGGAATTTCAATACAACTAAAAAAATTTGGGAGGTCGGAGGTTGTTACAGATGTTTTTTCTCATCGGTGCGCGCATCAAGTTTTAATGCACTAGTGTGTTGTAACGTGAATGCAGCGGTAATATAAACCTACCAAGCACCGGGATGGAAAACAAATTTTAGATGCCCCGGGGCGTTTAGTAACGGCCTGGTGCTTGTCAGCTAGCCAGTTGCACCAGGTCAATGGAAGGTGCATGCATCGGGTCGTTAAGGTGTAAAACCGCACCAGGCCCTGTAGGTGATAAAACGCACCGGGCCATTAAGTTGTAAAAATGCACCGGTGCGTTAAAGGCAAACCAAAAAACGATGCATGCAACGCCTATTGGACCGTCCGGGTGGTATTCGTCGATAAAGCACAACAGACGTTCTAATTGGTATTGGTATTTGTGTGGTGCCCATAGGTTGTAGAAACAGACCAGTGCAAATTATCATAAAAATGCATCGATGCGCATTATCATACAAACCCACCTGTGTGCAGTAACTAACACGCACCGGTGTTCATTTTGTATTTTTTAGAAACATCGACCTATGACAGTGCAATTATTGTGATATTTTTAAATTCATTATTCATCAAAAGTCGACACATATCTTATAACAATACTCATATCAATTAAATTTTTATTAGTGCATTTGAATGTGACATTTGGATTAATTTTTTATATCATATCATCATATTTTGCATCTCTTCATTATAATACTTAATCATCCATATATTTAATTAGTGGTGTAACATTTCACAGCAACAATGGAGAACTCAATAGAATAAATTAAAACACACACACACACACACACACACATATATATATATATATAAGGCACTCTTTTTCATACAAAATGGGACAGTTATTGGTATCCCTCTGTCTTTCAATAGGGACACTATTTCCATTACATTAAACAAAATGTCTGATTTCACAGACAAATATTTCAAAAAATACAACGCCTTGCTTTGATATCCAAACATATTGATCATCATTCTTCGCCGGAACTGTTGTCAGTGCTCAAACTACTTCCATGACTTGGATTATTTTGAGTAATGTTTTTTTCACTGTGTTGATTGTTTTCTTCTTCTTAAGTTCCATCTACACACATAAAAATAAACTATAATGAGTGTATATACATTGGTGAGAATAATGAAAATTTCAATATTAAATAATATACATCAATGTAAATCGAAAAGAAATGTACCATAACAAGAATTGACTCATGAACTATACACATTCTTTCAAAACCAAATTTCATGCCATCTTTAAACAATTCATTTGTTGGCACAGTTCTATACTTTGTTTCCTGCAAGTTTTATATCCCATAAAAAATCATATATTTAATATAAAATATTTTTTTGTTCTATTAATTATAAATGAAGCTAAGTAAAACAAGGTATATGCTTACAAATTCCACAAATAATCTTTGATATGCCAACATATACTATTAACCCATATTTAACCCAATGTCAATCAATTCGTTTGATGGTTCTTCTTTGTATGTTAGCACATGTTTAAAGACATTCAATGATGATTGTTGTAAAACAACTTAAAATATACAAAAATGAAATCTAGTTAAGTTGTTATAAGGAAGTAACAATTACTCACAAACATAGATATCAACCATTTTATTCCTTGTCATCCTGTTTTATGCGCTGAATGGGTTCCATTTTATTTTCCGCAAGAATATACTTGAAAATTAATATTTAATGCTAAATTGTTTATTTATTGTACCTAATCGAAAAATTCAATGATTATATATTACATTTGAAGCACGTTGTTTTTGAGATGGCTCCTCGTGCAATGAAATTATGTCCATTTCTTTGACCATCTCCTTGTACACCTTTTTGGACATTTCTACTGGCATATTTCTGATATCAGCTCGTTCATCCTTTGAGATTTTCATAATCTTCCTGAAAATGTAATATGACAATAAACTATTTAATTTTAATATTGATATATGGAAAATAAATATAACAAAAGTGATATTTATAAATGATTTCTTTCTAGTAATATATACATATAATTCTAGAAAAACATTTAAAGGAATAGTATTTTTCCATTCCTTTTTGTTTGTACGTTTTTGCTATTAAAATTCTGACATGTCTCATTGACCAATTCTCTGGAAACTCATCTTGTAGTTTAAATAAAATTTGGTTTTTGGAATCATTGGATTTATTTTTGTATTGTAAGTGGAAAGAACGTTTATACATTCATTCCACTAAATCCCTCAAAATTTTGTAAAAGTTTTTTCCCATTTCATTAACCTCCAGCACCACTCCATATGAGCTAAGGAGCAATTCATTTTCATTTGCATGTTCTATTTCTTTTCTTTTCTTAGAATATCATTCTTTTTCTTCGTTGTTGGTACCTATAGAACATTAAACATATGCGAATTAATAGATTGTTTGAAACATGTTATCTAATATTTATAAGTATATTATTAATGAAAATTCAAAAAATAAACTCATATTGGATTTGTTAACCATCAATAAACTTTGTCATATCACTTGATGGCTAAAAAAAGTATATTAGTCTTCAAGAAACAAATTTGGAGCAAATGTGTGAGTTCTTGAAGCCTTGCTATTCTCTCTGTCCAAAGAAACCCGACTTCGTTGATATCTTCACGAAAAACCCTTCAAAATAACCCTACGGTTATCACAAAGAAGACTGTTTTTCGGACCCCTCTTCCACCATCTTTCGTTCATAATTTCCCCTTAAAAATCCCTCCACTCCCTCAAAAATCCCATTTGAACCAATAAAAGTCCTTTTTGTTGGTTTTGAACCCTTCTTTATATCTATCGGAACCTCTGAAAATCCAAAAAAAACCCATTTCGGCCTTATTTTCCCAAACATTTCATAAGACAGACTTAAGCCCCCACGGGCTTAAATCCTCAGCCTTTTTCTCCATATAACCGAGACCCGTGACCGTCGGCTTAAGTCTTTAGCCCCTTTCGCGCTATCACACTTCGCTACGCCCCTTTTCCTTCCGCCTTCTTTATATTTCCTCGCCGATGGTTTCCCCCGCTGACGAGATCCGAGCTGTTGATCTCCCTGATCTAACGGTTCTCGCTCCATCGCACCACCAGTTTTGCTCCCGATCGTCACTTACCAAAGCCTCCCCGCCGATTTATTTTGGGTCATTGATCTGGCTCCCCCAGATCCAACGGTTAGCGCACTTTCACTGTTTCGCTACCCCTTTGCTCCATTGATTCATTTCTGAGGCGCTCTGATTTCATCTGGACCATCGATCCTCTTGATCGGATGGTCATTGCTTCATCACCGCATCGCGGTTCACCCCTCCCCTCGCACCATTCATACCCTTGTGCGATTCTACGATGCATCCTCCACCGTTGATTTCCCCAGATCCAACGGCCTACATTCATTCTCGCGCCCATTTCACCCAACCCCTCTGTCATGCTTTTTCAACGAGACACGTGTCGACCACCGACATGTATCGCGTCCACCTAGCATAAAACCATTTACTGCTTATTCCGAGCATGAAAACCACTCGCAGTTTTCTGCAAAACCGCTTATCATCATTTATATGCCAATATTTAAACTTGCCCAGGTTTTTTCTCGGTTTCTGTGGCAGAACCTTCCGCTAAGCATTTTCCCTCCTCCGCATCGCTGCATAACCCCTTGCTGAGCCATCTGAAGCAGTCAAACCATAAACGCAGGATTTCATAACAAGTTTATCGTTGTATGCAGGTTTAAAATGGTGGCTTAATGTTGCAGGCCCTCCCACAGCCAAACACCAGTGGAAAAAGCCGAGGATGACGATCCTGAGGCTGAATCAATGCAGAAAGGGATTCACAGGTTGATTATTAATGTCTTATCAGTGTCTCATGAACACTGGTGAAGAACAAAACCCCTAGCGCGGAAGCCCAGCCACCTATACAATACAGAAAACAGTGAAGATCACAGATTAGAGATTAAGGGATAAAGGTTAAGCATAAAGCAAGAAAATCAATGGCTTAACTTGCAGATCAAAGATAAAAACACAGTTAAAGCCAAATTAGTGTTAAATGAAAAATACAGACAAATCAGCAAAGGAGAGATTTGAATGACACATCAGTGAAGCTATTTACTCCTCCTAGGACTAAAGACACCTTGACAGTTATTATGCTGACATAACCTCTTTAAACTGTTAAGACAATTATTGTAAAGGTATGGGTGGTCTCAAAACCCATACTGTACTACTTGTACCAGAATAAAATACATGACTGTAGCAGCCAGAAGACTTCTCTACAAAGACACTCTTTGGAGTTATTACCAGCCTGACAATTAGGCCCCAAAGTCTACAAGAACTACTAGAATGGGCAAGAAATTAATGTAATATTTATGACACAGAATGGGCATTCAAATGCTTTTCTCCTCTATTTTAATTAACCATTAAGACCATCTCTATCACCTCTTCTCCCCATTCACCTATAAATCCTATTCGAACTCTCATTTTAAAAGTTGGCATTTGGTGAACTCTTTGAAGTAATACATAGACTGGCAGAAGTGAAAAGAAATTGGTGTATTTAAGTTTGTGGATGGCTTGGATTTTTTATTGATGAAGGAGGCTAGATCATTGGATCCCTGAGCTTGGTTGTGGTGAAGTACTCTTTAACAGTAATTGTTATTTCCTGTTTTCCATTTTGTTCCATCATTCTATACTTACAGTAGAGTAAAAAGTTTAGGCTAATAAATGTCTCCTAGAAGCACCTTAGAACTGTTTGCTCTTCACTGTCTTTATGTTTTCATCTGCTAAGGTATTATTGAGTAGTCTTAATCGCTCTCTTGAACCCTCATGCTTGTTTATTTTTGAAATAGTTCATACAGTTGGCCTCAAGAATGATTTATGGTTTTCCCTGCTTGCTTCTTTCCACTTGAAAATTGTTTCTGAAGTCTCCTTTCAAAGTACCATTGTCTGTAGTCTGCGAGAGAGGTATGTTTTGATCATACCCTCTGTTCTTGCTGAGATAATTGTTTTAAAGGTATTTGTAATTGTAGTCTTAGATGTTTATGTGTTCCCTCTTCAATGAATGCAGTTATTTGTGAATCTTATATGTTTTCTAAATCCTTGCTAGTGAAATATTTAGAAGAAATAGAGCATTCCTCGCCTTCTGTAATTCATTGGAAAAGTCTGTCTTGAAATTATCATCTGCCGAAGTGTGGTTTTTGGAATTCATGGTTAGCCTTGTCTATCAAATGCATCTTTATGTTCAGACAATGTTTTAAGTCCCTTTGTTGAGAAGTATATATAATTAAGGATTCTTAATTGCCCTTAGTTTTACTTTTAATTCTAAGTCCTTAATGTTCATTTCATCCCACCTGCAAAACCCAACGGATCCATTGACCAAGTTAGATTTGCCCTTTGGTACCCCAAATTCATCAATCAAACCTGCTATGACTACCACTTGACTCCATTTCCCAAGGGATTATAGAATTCCCCACTCTGTCTATGGTGCCTAGATCATCTATGTCCAACCAACAAAACAAAAAAATTTTCACCTAATAACTAGCCTAAAATCAACCCTTAAAAGCAAACAAGACATATCTTTGCACACATTGAGAGATACCTCTCTGAGACTAGGAGGGCTAGATCCTAGAGCTCTAAAGATTGGTTTGAATGTTGTCTTGTCATTTGGTTTTCCAATCAGCCAAATCACAGGACCCCAACATTTTTGTGGCTCCACTTGGAGAGGACAGCTTGCTATTCAGGTGTTCAGAATCTCAGTTTATCAATCTCTGGCTTTTAGCAGACCAATGTATTAATCCATTGGGCAGCAATTCTTTTCTTTCTTGGACTTGATAATATTTAAGCAATCTGCAGCATATGAAATTCTTCAAAGCAGCATCACTATCTACCCAATCTTACTTATCCTAGCATTTTTTTTTCTTTTTTTTCTTGAATGCACTTGGACTGGCATCTCTTTTACATATTATTTTTGAAAACAGAAAGATAAAACTATCTAATGCTACCCTTATTTCTTCCAAGAGTCTAGATTAAACAGTTTAACTCTTAAGTCTCTACCTAATCTACTATCTGTGAAGATTAAGCTGTTTGACATATCTGCATTCTCTACATTCCAAAACAGAAATTTAAACACAGACAAACCAGGATTAAACAGTCTGATTTGTTGTAGTGTCTATGGCATAAGAAACCAGCTGCACATAGACTTTTATTTGCAGAAAATTAAAACAAAACTGTGAAGGCTTAAGATCTAAAAATAAAAGACATCCTTCTTTATTCTTGGCTCAAGTTTTGATCTATTTAGAGCCATCTTTTTCTTTCTTTTCTTTGGTTCAGATTTTGAGCATGTTTGAACCATTCTTTCTTCTATCCTAATCTATTCTACTGATAAGCCAAGATTAAACAATTTGACAAATCTTCTTCACTAACCTATCAGCAGTAAATTGAAATCTATCTAGTCATAATTAGGCTGTATGACTAAACAATAGTGTTTTATTTTAGTAGTGGCATTTAGGCTTGCACACTTTCATATTTTTCTTTTCTTTTTTGGTATGGGGTTGTACCTTTCTTCTTTTAATCTGCCCTCTTTTCTTTTTCCTTTGTTTTTGTATTTTTTCATTTTTTCTTTTTCAAAGAAAAAACAAAAAACTAACTAAATGCTCATAGGCTGAGCTTTATTGCATTCCTATCTAACCTAATCTAACTTGGAAAATTTACATATTTAGTTGATGAACTCTCTTCTTCAATACATCCAATCAATCATATGATTGCATGATTGGTCTTTTCTCATCTCCTTGAGCATGTTGGACAAACAGGGCCACTCCCATTTCCCTTGTTCCTTAGCAGCAGTGCTAAAAAATCTTCTTTCTTTTGGTAATACACTACTTGTAACAACCTTTATCCCTTCTTCAAATATCTTCAAGAAATGGGCATAGGGATCTTGAAATAATGCCTGGTTATGAATATTTGGAAGATAGGTTTTGACCAGGCTTACTTTTTCCTCCACTCGATCAAGCTTAAGATTCTTTTGAGAAGGAAATTCTTCCTCATCTTTATTATCATCTGAACTGGAGGACTCATCATATATTGTAGTGTTGTCCTCTTGTAGTCCTGGTATGCTCTAATTCAGTGGACTGTACTCTGTGAAGAGATCATCATATTCTTGAGTAGGGGTATCTTTTATTACCTCAACCCTCTCAGGAGAAGGTTACTTATATTCATCCTGCTCAAGAAACTCCTCTTTCTTCTCAACCTCATCATCACAACTGATAGATTGCTGAATCCCAATTATGTGAAAGCTATTTCTGATGGATTGGATTTTTTGATTGCTGCTTTCAAGCTGATGATAGTGAATTTCATGACACCAATCAACTGCTGGTTTCCCTGCATGATTAGTTTCTGCTTGAAGCTCATCATCATCATCAGACTGATCAAAAATTGGAAAATCATTAGTATAAACAATCTCACCAATCAAACATATTGGGTTATCATTTTGTTTTTCTTTATGCTGATCTACAAGTTTATTTTCTGGTTCAAGACATCAAGGTTCAATAGGTAGATGAGTAGAAGTGTTTTGTTCAAATGAAGTTTTGATGGTTGGCTGTTTGTTTAATATTTGATCAATCTCTTCTTCTATCAAAAGAGGAGGAATTTTATTTTTCTTTGGACAGAAGTACAACAATCCTCTTTCTCTTGTGTTGACTAATTTTGAGGTTGTATGTCTTCTTGAGCCTCTCTTAGGGGATCTTTACTTGTGCTTGCAGGGAAACTTTGAGGATTTTCTTCTATTTCAGATTCTGTGTTTCCTAGGAGGCTTATTGTTTCCTCAAAGCACTGCTCACTTTTTGCATTTGCATTTTGGTCGTAAAGTTCTCTTAACAGTGCAATACAAGATAAAGGTAGGCTATTAGGACTTTCTTGACAACCTTCTTCATTATTTTCTTTGTAATCTTGCTCATCATACATATTTTTCTTGTTGTATATGTCTTGTAGTGGTTGAGTTTGTTTTTGATCAGGAGAAAACATGGGTTGCTCTAGATAATCAACATCTGTATTAGCCTCATGCCTTTCCAGTTTCTTATCAAGTATGTACACTATTTTTCCAATTAAGTCCAATAATGTGTTTAGTTTAGCTTCTCTGTATATACTTGGATCCATGTTTGTAAAAAATAGGTCACTGTATCTTGTCAACCAGTTCAGAGTCTTCTTCCAGTGGAATCATTAGCTATTTTGGGATTGTGGAGTTTCCAGGTGAAAGATTTTGAACTTTTATGTCCACCGTCAGCATGATTTGGATTGCTCAATGCATTCCCAGGGGAGTTTACAAGGACAGGTAAAGTAATAGGCCTACTGGAGGCCAGTGGAGTCGCCAGGTGGAAATTTTTAGCTCTTTTGGAGGTAAAATATTCTATGGTCCACCACCAATGTTTATTATGAAACCAATCTGAAATGTTTTTGGGGTTTTCTGAGTTTCTATGGTTATTTAAGGACTTAGTGAGTCTACAAGAGCTTGCTAGGCTATTATGTACTCAGAGGTCCCACTGTGATCGCCAAAATGTTGGGGTCTTGTGATTTGGCTGATTGGCAAACCAAATGACAAGGCAACATTCAAACCAAGCTTTAGAGCTCTAGGATCTAGCCCTCCTAGTCTCAGAGAGGGATCTCTCAATGTGTGAAAAGATATGTCTTGTTTGCTTTTAAGGGTTGATTTTAGGCTAGTTATGAAGTGGAAATTTGTTTGTTTGGGTTTGGTTGGTTGGACATGAATGATCTAGGAAACATAGATAGAAAGGGGAAATATCAGAGCCATTGGGCAAAGGAGTCAAGAAGAAGTTATAACAAGCTCAATCAGTGGATATGGGATATCAAAGGGAAAATCTAACTTGGCCAGTGGATCTTGGGTTTGGTGAATGAAATGAAATGGACATTAAGGATTTAGAAGGAGAAGTAGAACTAAGGGCAGTTAAGAATCCTTAATTATATGTACTTCTCAATAAAGGGACTTAAAACATTATTTGAACATAAAGAGACATTCCATAAACATGGATAACCATAAATTCTAGAAATCACACTTCAGCAAAAAACAATTTGAAGACAAACTTTTCAAATGAAATCTAGGAGTCGAGGAACGCTCTATTTCATCCAAAGATTTCACCTTCAAGGAATTTAGAAAACATAAAAGTTTCACAAATAATTGTATCATTGAAGAGAGAATGCCTAAAAATCTTTGATTACAATTATAAAGACCTTCAAAACAATTATCTCAGCAAGAACAAAGGGGTATGATCAAAACAAACCTCTTTGGCAGACTGTAAACAATGGTACTTTAAAGGGAGACTTCAGAAACAATTTTCAAGTGGCAGCAAGTAAGCAGGGAAAACCATAAATCATTCTTGAGACCAACTGTTTGAACTATTTCTGAAATAAACAAGCATAAGGGTTCAAGAGAGAAATTAAGAATTCTCTAGAATGCCTCAGCAGATGAAAACATAAAGATAGTGAAGAGCAAATAGGTCCAAGGTGCTTCTAGGAGACATTTCTTAGCCTAAACTTTTTACTCTATTGTAAGTATAGAATGATGGAACAAAATGGAAAACAGGAAATAGCAATTAACAGATTAGAATACATCACCAACAGCCATGCTCAGGTATCCAATGATAGAGCCTTCTCATTAACAAAACATGTCAAAACATCATCAATCTTGCAATACTTCAATTTCTTCTTTAATCTTCAACCAAAGTATGTACAACTTCAAAGAGTTCGAATGCCAGCAACCAACCCCTAACAAAGAGCTCCTCATAGAGTATTTATAGAAGAATGAGGAGGTGGAACTCTTTTTAGGGTTCAAAATGTTATTAATTACAGAGTAAATGCATTCCTAGCCTTGAAAACTACGCAAGGCCTAAGGTACGAATGAGTTGCACTACTTCTCTGTTTAATAACTCTGTCTTTACTTCCCGAGGATAAAGTAGGTGAAAAGAGTGGATTTTAAGGCTTTCCCATGTCGTAAAATAACTGTTCTGACAGTCAAAAGATGTTTTGTTAGTGTGATAACTGTCAAAGTGTCTTTGTAGGTGAAAAGCAGGCTATAGGTGGCTTCAGATATTTTGATGGATTAACTGCTCTGTCCTGATGTGCTCGGGGCTCCCTGCCTTATTGATTTGTCCTTTAATCATCTTCAGCTTCATTCTTTGAACTGCAGGTTAAGCCTTTGAATCCTTGGGATTTGACTGTATCCTTTAACCTTTATCTTGAACTCTGATACTCTTCACTGTTTCTTCATTTAATCTTCACTGTTTGCTGACGGGTACTTTCTTTGCACTGGAGGGTTTGATTTAATAGTCAATATCATGATTTATTGACTAACAGTCAGAATTTAACCCTTCTTCCCTTTCTGCAATTGAATAGGCCACAGGATCATCACCCTGAGCTTTATGCCACCTTTAGTGACTGTGGGATGCTTTGAATAGCTCAAACCGCCATAAAACCTGCAAAAACCAATAAAATTGTTAAAAAAAACCTACGCGAGGGCTTGAACTGCTTCAGAGGCTCGGGCGGAAGCGGAGGAGCTGTGAGGAGGTGGCGGATGCAGCGAAAAGGGCCTCATGGAAAAAAACCACGAAAACTAGGGTTCAAAACTGAATTTGGCGCAAAGAGATGCAATGGCGGTTTGGCAGAAAATCAGAGGCGGTTTTCGCACGGGGCCAGGGCGGTAAGTGGCTTTACCCTGGGTGAATGCGATAGGGCTCAGGTGTTGACACCTGTCCCTCTAAAACCACCCATTTCGCGTTCAAATTGCACACCAGGGAGGTTTCGTGAGTTGGGTGCGAAGAAAAACGAGGACCGTCAGATCTGTGGGATCAACGGTCGGGATCTTTTCGGCGGAATGATTTGGTAGAGGATGATCGGTAGGAAGGAGGGTGAAGTGAAGGAGCACGGACCGTCTGATCCGGGGGAACCAAATCGATGGCTGAGAGTGAGCGCGATGGTTGAATAGATGCGCGGGGGTAAGAGCAGTGGGCCCTGATGGTGACGTCAGCAGTCCTATCTTTTAGCGGAAAGTCTAATCAGTGGGGTGAAATGGTGGCCGTTAGATCTGAATAGATTAATGGTGGAGATTAACTGCGGGGGGACTGGGGGGTATGGCGGGATTTCGAGGCCGGGTGCCTCCGCAGTGAATGGGAAACGGGGAATAAATGTTGGCCGTTGGATTGGGAGAAGATCGACGGTGGAGATCGAGGGTGCGGGGGGACTAGGGAGTACGGGCCACTTTGGTCGGGTGCCCCTGCAGTGAACCTGCGCCGTAGATCTGGGTTAATTGGACGGTGAGGATTGGATCGGGGAGGATGCATATCGACGGCGAAAAGGGTTTGGGAATGAGGAAATGGGGATCACTGATGGAGCAAGGACCGTTAGATCAAGGAGATCAGTGGCTCAGATATATCGGAGCTCCGTATAAATAACAAATGGGCAGGGGATGACGAAACAATGAAACAGTGCTGGCCGTTGGATTTAAAGAGATCAATGGCGGAGAAAACATCACTGTTTCTCACAGAGGGATAAATGGTGTGGCGAAATGGGAAAATGTGATGAAGCAACCACCGTCGGATCAGGAGGATCGACGACTCAGATTATTTCGGAGAATGGTAGGCAGAAGGGGTTTGACAGGAGAAAAGCGATATTGCGAAAGGGCGATGACCGTCGAATCTGGGAGAGATCAATGGTCAGGACTCCATCGACGAAATAAACATCGCGGAGAAAGAATAGAGAAGGCAGATGGAAGACGGGAAAGACAAAGTGCGATAGCGTGAAAGGGGCTTAAAGACTGAGGCCGACGGTCGCGGGTCCCGGTCACATGGAGGAAAGGGCTAAGAACTTAAACCCGTGGGGGCTTAAGGCTGTTTATATGAAATGGTCGATTTTTAAAGGCTGAAATGGGTTTTTCGAGGTTTTTGAGGGTTCTGATAGAGGGAAAAAGAGGTTCAAGTCCAAAATAAAGATGATTTATAAGGTCTTAAGGGGTTTTTATGGGGAAAAAATGGTGAATGAAGGTCATAGAGGGGGAAAAGGAGAAATGATGGGCATGGAGGCTTGAAATAGTCTTTTTGAATCAGCAGGGCTTCTTTGAAGATTTTTAAGTGAAAACATCAGTGAAGGTGGGTTTCCCAAGGTTACAAGTTTTAAACATCAGTTGGGAATTTGCAATAGTGTTTTAACATCCTTTTTGAATACCTAAGATAGATTCAGAAGCAGAAATAATTCCTTGGAGCAATATTACTGAAGTTTGTTGAAACACTTCTTTTAGAGAAGCCTATTGAAGATATCTTGAAGGAACATTGTCTTGAAGATCTGTTTGGAGCACATTAACATCACTCTTGGAGCACCTGTGAAGACACTCTTGAAGAATCCTGAAAGACATCTTGGAGTAACTTGAAGACATATTGAAGATCTTGTGGAGATAATGTTGAAAACAGTGATGCATTGATGAAGCCATCATGAGGTAACTTGGAGAAATTGTTTGGGTACGATGAAGAGAAATGGTGACACTTTTTAAGAAGAAAAAGGTTGTCATTGATGACATAATGTGGATACTACAATGAAGACTAAGTGAAGATTGATAGGGCTCATTGAAGAAGACATTGGGAGCTGTGAAGCATAACCAAATGTATCTTGACGAAGTAAAGGGTTGGAGCCTAAAAAAGACAAGGTTGGTGCCTTGGAGAATAGGGTTGGATCCCTAGAGGATAGGAGTCCTCAAGAGACCAGGTTGGAGCCTGTACAAGATATAGGGTTGGAGCCATTGAGGTTGGTGTCTCAAAATTGGCAAGGTTGGAGCCTTGGAAGTCCAAGTCGGTGCTTGGAAAATACAGGTTGGAGCCTGGGAAATTGAAGATTGGTGTCTTCATCTAGGGTTGGAGCCCTACATATATAGTACTTGATTTATTGTAAAGAAGAAATTAATAAAATAATTTATTCTTATTGTTCATATTGTGTTCTAAATATAAGTGATCTAACTGGTAAAAATAACAATTGGAAAGAAATATTGATTCACCCCCCTCTCAGTATTTCCAACAATATCATTTCCATGCTTTCATAGAGTAAATCTGAATGCTTTCTTCACATGCTTTCATAGAGTAAATCTGAATGCTTTCTTTACATGCTTTCTTTACTTGCTCTTTAAAATAGATGTTTAGTTATCCCATCATGCATTTCACTTTTCCAAATCCTAAACAATGAATTCCTAATCTAACTAGATCTAAGGTCCATATATTTTAGTCTAGATCTGGATTGATAATTAAATATATGCTCTAATTTAGTCCCATAAATTATACTTACATTTTTGGCGTCGTTTCCGGGGATTCACGCTTAGATACAGTTAGTTAGGAAGCTTGTTTAAAATAAAAATAAAAAAACAAATACAAACACCAAAACAAAAAAAATATTTTTCTTTTTCATAATGCTCATTTATGCCTATACAAAGGGATGAAAAGGGCAGATACACCAAACCAACCCCCTCTACTAACCAACCTTCTTTAGGAGCTGGTCCATCTACACTTGTAGGGGAAGGATATAAAACACCAACTGTGGGACAATGAAAGATAGAAGAATTGGAACAAAAACAACTTTCGGGAGAAACATTACCTCTTCTAGAACGTCGAACTTTGTTGATCCATTAAGAAAAAAGGAAACAACACCAAACTGGGACATCATCTTCAACAAAACCAGAAATATAAAAGACACCAGTTGTTAAATTTATTCCAGAACTTAGAAAGGAATCCCAATCTATTATAGATGAAGAAACAACTATGTCAAATATTTCTATGGTTATAAGTGGATCTGAAAAACCAGTTGAAAGTGTAACCATGACGGAAAATGATGAGAGAAGAGAAAGAGAAAGAACAAGGACTAAAGAAAGGGAGAGAATAAGGCAAGAAGAAAGAGAAAGACTAAGGAATGAAGAAAGAGAAAGGAAACAAAGGGAAGATAGAGAATCAAGAGGAGATGCAGAAGGTGGCAATGATGAATAAGAAGAAGGAGAAACTACATTTGGATTTCCCATATTTGATCCATAATATGCCATAGGAGTTGATTTAAAAATGAAAAATATACCTCCTTCCGTTCTTCCAAACTTCTATGGTATGACCAGAGAAGATCCTGATGCATTCCTCTTTGAATTTGATATTGTGCGCCGTTCTTATGGATATAATAGTGATGCACAAAAACTTTGATTATTTCCCGCAACATTAAAAGGATTTGCACTTAAATGGTTCATGGGGTTAGGAGAATCAACTATATTATATTGGGTAGATATGAAGAAGAAATTTCTTGCAAAATATCAACCATATTGTAGACAAAGAGATTCTAAAGAAGATATATTCAAAATGTCTCAAAGAGAAGGTGAAACTTTAGAAGATTATGTAGAGATATTGTTATTTCTGCATATGTTCTATGCCATTTTAGATTAGGGCACAATACTGAAGAAGATAGAACATACTAATAGATCGATAGAAGACAAGTCAAAACAGAGATAAGAAATGGTGGTGTTACGGCGATCAGCAAGATGCTTCTACCAGCAAAGTCTCCAATAGGTCATTCAGCGAAGCGTGTCACACATAACCCCAGAACAACCCAAACAAAGAACAGTCCATATATATCACAGCTCCAATGCTATCCAGAGAGAGAGAGAATTCCTCCACAACAATGTGTGTCAAATGAACTCTATGTCTCTCCAATATATAGGAATATTTGGGGTGTGTGACACGTCCTTTAAGACATTTAAGTCAATATTTTATTCCAGGCCGAGCTAGCACATAAGTGGAACAAATTCAAAGTACATGTTCTACTCATCCGATCGAGATGATATTTTGATCAATCTTACACCTCTCTGAAAGAGGAATCTAATAAAAATATTGGGATCGTCATCTGAGCAGCGCAACCCGGAGTTTGGACCTAGTTGTCCAATTTTAACAGATATTTTCTTACAATCTATAGAAATAAAAACAACACAACCTTCCACCTGATGTTGTTAGGACTATATTTAGATGAATATCTAAGCATTTTTAATCTCATGGGGAAAGGATACATTTCTAGATTATGCTTTGACAAAATTGCAGAATTGTGCATAAAGCATTTTAGAGGAAAAGCTAAGTATGGGAGAGGAGAGAAGAATAATCTCACATCAAACAAAGCAACCACAAATGGAGTAACTAGAACTGAATTAGGACATCTATTTTGAGAACTTCAAAACTGATCTATTAAGTTCTTTTAGTCAACAAATCAATACTTTAAAACTCAAGAAAAAACAGGGAGATCAAAATGAACCACTAGCAATATTTTGCCCCAAATGCAAAAAGAAAAATCCCCATAGAGAATGTCATTTGGATAGTATTGAAATTTGTGGTCTTTGTGTATAAAATCATAAGACTGAGGATTATTCAACTCTGAAACAATTACAACAAGTTCAAGGATTTCAAAATTCAAGATTTTAAACACTTCATAACTTGGCCCCTAGGAGACCTTGGCAACCTAGATTTCAAAGAATGCAACAAAATTTCCCTCAACAATATCCTATCCAAAATACATGGAATGTTCCTATGCCTACACAAGCTTGGCCTCAACAAAATTGGCAAGGATACACTTATGGAAATCTACCATACCAACAACAAACATATCAAAATCAATCATTCCAACAACCATATCAACAACCTTATCAACAAAAATTTCAACAGTCATACCCCCAAAAATCTGTTCCTCAACAACAAAATCCCTATCCATTATTACCAACACCACAGAATCAACAGCTTTAGCTGCCATCTAACCAAAAACCTCTCAGACCAACTCAACTACCAGCTCGATGGGTAGAAAATCCCAATACTAGAGTGGAAAAACCTGTTTATAATACTGAAGAAGGAACACCAATTCCTACATATTCAATCCTTCCTATCAAGGATATTCACTTAAGGTCTGGAAAGGTTTTACAGAAAGATTCTCCAATCATCATAGAAGAGCAAATAGAAGATGAGAATCCTCAACATCTCAAAACAGATAATGAACATTAAATCAATCAAAAACATCAATAACATATCCAAGTCAAATCACCTCCTTTTCCAGAAAGGTTGGCTTTAGAAAAACCAATTATATCTTTATCTGAGTTTGATGTTTTAGAAGAATTAAGAAATATCTGTGTGAAAATCATGTTATTGCAGACTATCAAGGAGATACCAATTTATACCAAAGTAATCAAGGAAGTTTGTATCAAGAAAACTAAAAAAAGAAAAAAAGGTCCATCTACAATTCATGTCATTGGGAATCTAGAAAACTTAATGTCAAAGTCTTCTATGTTGAAAAAGTATGGTGATCCAGGAATTCCAGGTTGATCTAGGAATTCCAGTAGTTACTATATCTATCAACAACTTTTTAATATCTAATACTTTGATTGACTTAGGTGCAGCCATCAATGTCATGACAATTGAAACAATGAAACGACTCAATTTGTAAAATATTCGACCAACTGCTACAATAATAGAACTAGCTGATAGATCTAAAGTATTGCATGAGGGTATCCTTGAAGATATCATAGTCTCTTTGGATTCTTGGGAATATCCAGTTCTTAGTTTTGGAACCAAAAACAAATATAGGTGGACATCCTCTGATCCTAGGGAGACCTTGGTTAGCTACAACTAATGATATTAGTGGATGTAGATCTGGTAGTATGATAATCGTTAATGGTAATGAAAACAAGCAGATCACTTTGTACCCTCCAACTCAATTACCTTTAGATATTCAAGACACTGAAGAAGAAGAAAGGCATCCCACTCAACAAATCTTGAGTATCAATCAATCTTATGATTTTAGAGAAGATATTAATTCTGATTTGTTAAATTATTTCATTATTGAACCAAACATTGCAAAAGAAGTGAGAAATGAACAATACCTTGCTACAGATTAGGTATTAGATGAAGAATTTCAGGAAAATTGTTCAAATGATATTTTAGAATCTGCTTTTGATAAAATTTTTCCTATAAATTCAATCACTAATACTCAAACCAAGACAATACAAATCAGTCAGGGAAAGACTTTGCAAATCAATTCAACTCTTGAACCTAATCAAGAAGAAAAACATATTCAATTATTGCACAAGTATTCCAAATCATTTACCTGGGACTATACTAATATGCAAGGAATTCATTCTGATACATGCACACATCATATCTACACAAATGAGAGTATTACACCAGTAAGACAACCTTAAAGAAGAATGAATCCAATGGTGAAAGAAATAGTTAAGGAAGAACCTCAAAAACTTCTGAAAGTAGGATTCATCTATCCTATTTCATATAGTCAATGGGTTTCTCCACTAGTAGTGGTACCTAAGAAAAATAGTAAGTGGAGGGTATGTGTGGACTATAGGGAGCTAAACAAACCAACCTTAAAAGATAATTTCCCATTACCTTTCATCGACCAAGTTCTTGACACCCTAGCAGGAAAAACTTACTTTTCATTCTTTGATGGGTTTAGTGGATACAATTAGATAAAGATAGCTCTAGAAGATCAGGATAAGACTACATTCACATACCCATGGGGAACATATGCTTACAAGGTCTTATCTTTTGGATTATGCAATGCACCAACCACCTTTCAAAGGGTAGTTCTAGCTATCTTTGCCGATTTAATTCAGGACAATGTAGAGGTCTATATGGATGATTTTACTGTTTGTGGAACTAATTTTTAAGATTCCATCAAAAACTTGGAAAATGTCTTACATATATGTATTGAAACAAATCTATCTCTAAGCAATGAAAAATGTTTAATGATGCAACAAGAAGGAATGTACGAGGACATCATATATCTCCTTCGGGAATAATAGTAGATCCTGCCAAGATATCATTGTAAAATTATTTGAACCAACCAATCAGTGAGATGTAAGGAGTTTTTTGGGACGATTTATAGAAACTTTAGAAAAATAGCCCTACCATTATTCAAACTCCTTTCAAAAGATATATAATTCCTATGGAATAATGACTGCCAAATTTCCTTTGAAAAACTAAAACAAAAACTATCAACAACACCTGTCTTGAGAGGACCTAATTGGGCATTACCATTTCATATCTCCACAAATGCATCAGCCACAACAATAGCGACATACTTAGGACAAAAAGATAACCAATCGAACTATGCCATCTACTTTATTAGTAAAAACTTAACTCTCGCTGAACTAAATTACACAGTCACTGAAAAAGAAATGTTAGCTGTAATACATGCAGTCAACAAATCAGACATTACATCACAGGATATGAGGTTTTTATACACACAGATCATTCAACCATTAAGTATTTAATGAATAAACCAATTACCAATGGAAAAATTACAAGATGGTTGTTGATGCAGGAATTCAATATTATTGTACTGGATCGACAAGGAAGGGAAAATAAACTAGTAGATTTCTTATCAAGACTTCATCCTCCTAGTGAGATAGTTCCAGTTTCAGATACATTTCTTGATGAACACCTATTTGAAATATCAATTAAAACCCCATGGTTTGCTGACATAGCTAATTACTTAACATATGTAAGACTACCTTCTCATTTCACTAGTAACCAAAAAAGAAAAGTAATAAAAGAGAGTGTTAGATATAATTGGGTTAATGGAGACCTATTCTATACTGGACCTGATCTTTTAATCTGAAAATGTGTAAGAGAAGATGAAATTTTAGATATATTAAAATCATTCCATGATGAATCGTGTTGTGGCCATTTTTCAAAAAAGAGAACAACCTACAAAGTACTAGATCTTGGCTATTATTGGCCATCAATATTCAAGGACTCTAAGAAATATGTCAAGAAGTGTGACAACTGCAAAAGGATGGGAAGACCTGTCCCTTCCGATGAAATGATACTAAAGCCTCAAGTACTCATAGAGCCATTTGATAAATGGGCTCTTGAATTTGTTGGTCCTATCAGTCCTCCATAAAATGGTAAACAATATATCTTAATATGCACAGACTATGTTACCAAATGGGTGGAAGAAAAAGCATTAACCAAGGCCACTGAGAGTGTAGTAGTAGATTTCTTGTTTGAAGAAATATTTACAAATTTGGGGTACCAAGGCAGATTGTAACAGATCAAGGAACACAATTTACCTCAAGGCTTATCAGACAACTTACGTAAAATTACAAGATCAAACATAGGAAGTCAACTCCATACCACCCTCAGGAAAATGGACAAGTAGAATTAGAAAACAAGGTCCTAGAGAACATCATGACAAAGACAGTGAAGATGCACATAAAAGATTGGTCACAGAAACTGAATGAAGCATTATGGGCTTATAGGATAACATGGAAAAATACCAATGGATTTAGCCCATATCATCTTGTTTATGGAAAATAAGTTCTTGTACCAATTGAATTTCAGATCCATACATACAAACTTGCAGCAGAATTGGGGCTGGATTTGTTAGAAGCACGACAACAAAGAGTAATGGAGCTAAATGCATTGGATGAGATTAGAAAATAAGCTATGGAACATACTTCGTTCATTCAACACCAAAGGGAAAAATGGCATGCTAATTTCATCAAAAAGAAGGAATTTCATGTAGGAGATTGGGAACTACTGTTTGACTCTATAAGTATAAGGATTTCAAGGCAAAATTTACTACACATTGGTTAGGGCCTTATGAAATTGAAGAATTGTATGGTAATGGATCATTTAAAATCAGAACCATAGATGAACAAGCTACATCATTCTTGGTCAATGGACACAAGCTTAAAGCTTATAATAAACCTGTGAATAAGGAAGATTTTCTTAACAAATTAGCAATAGAGGCAAATCTGGAAGTAGTGGAAATGCACGGTAATGTGACTTCCCTACCTTAAAAATAAAATAAAGTAAAAAAGTTAAAAAATAATAAAAGGGTTTGGCTGTGAAAATCCAGGTTCCTGGCACAATACAAACCCGAATTCATACTGGAAAACCAATTTATTTGGCTAGTATGAATTTTGAAAAATAAAAGAGTTCTATTTTTATTTCATTCTGTGTTTATATTTTCTTCTTTGCAAAATAAATACTTGAGGAGAAGTCTCAAAATAAGCAAGGGGGAGAGGACAAAAGCAGTTATGCTTTTGTTATCCTTTCCATCATTCAACATCTATCCTTATATAGAAAGGGACCCGATCATTCAACATCTATCTTTATGTAGAAAGGGACCTGATCATTCAATATATATCATTATGTAGAAAGGGACCTGAACTATTCAAGCTTATTCTTTATAAGGGACCTGCACTATTCAAAGATTAATCATGAAAATTTAAACATATGAATCAAATCAGAAGGACCTGCACAAGAGAAGGAAAAAATTTCCAAGGTAGCATTGAAAGACAACATTTCAATCAAAGGCAACTTTCATTAAAGAACTACTTTCAAAGATGCCTCATTTATGCAGAAAGGGGGCAAAAAGGAAGCTGATATAAAGGAGCCTATTTTTACTATCAAGTTACATCAAGAAACAAATGGAGTTTCCGTAAGTTAAATTTTTATTTCTAATGCTTTTTTATTTTGGCATTATACTTGTAATTCAAAGACTAGCTACACCTTGATGCATCCTTTTCTAAACCCCCATAAACCCTTTCCACCATCCTAAAAACCCTTCATAAATCCTTTCCACACTTCAAATAGAAGCCAAAATCAGAGAATAACCTCCTTCCTTGTCTTGCAAATCAAGGAAAATGAGATTAGTATTCAAGAAGATAAAAGTCAGAATTGAAAGGAAAACTTCATTTGAAATAGTTGAGAAAACCCTGTACTCGTCATTGAAAGGCATCATTGAATGATTGAAAATTCTAAAGGAAGACAACATTGGAAAATCACAGTTGAAGGAATTTTCTGTATGAATACTAGACAATCAGTAAAGGACAATAATCTCTGTTTTCAAATGACCTTGAAAATGGTCATTTTAAAGAAAAGCTATCATGGATTGATTCTATAAATATAGAATGGAAAAACAGATTTTTCTTCAACAATTTTGGCTATATGACTAAAAACAAAGGATTTATATGAAAGAGAGCATTTACATTATTTTTCATGCAAGAAATCAAGGTATTCTTAAGTTTTTAAACTATAGGAGAAGCGGAATCTTGTCTTTCTTCTAAAAACTTGAGAAAATTTTGCTTCAAAAATCAAATTGCCAAAAACATTCTACAAATATTTCATATGCCTTTGATCATACTAAACTATGGCAATATTACATGCTGGAACTTGGAGAAAAGAATTTTCATTATTTGAAAATACATGGTACTTACATGATTGAAAGAATTAGTTGTCTATTGAATGTAATGAGATGCATATTATTAAAACCATGAAGAATATCACAAGCTGCTTATTAAATCAATCAAGCTGCCTACGAAATGGAATGAGTCTACCTAATATTGAAATGATGAAAACACATTAGCGCTGCCTATCATGTTAATGGTCTCAAAGTATGGTTCCGCAGATACAAATAATGAAGTGCAATCATAAAAAAAAAAGTAAGTATTAAAAGCATTACCAAGCATAATATCAAACTCATGGATTCGTAAGTATTAAAAGCATTACCAAGCATAATATCAAACTCATGGATTCGTAGACTTCACCAAGTAATGAGTATGTCATAAACTCTAAATCATTGTTGTTTCGACCAAGGCAAGAAAAAAGAACATAACGACATTTATCAAAAGAGAGCACATAGTGTGAAGGATACAAGCTACAAGAATGTGGAAGAAATAAGGAGTGGAAGCATAACAAATATATTCACGAGCTGGGAAGCGTTCAGGCAGAGCTCACAGGTTAAATATGGGGATTTCACACACAGGAATCAAGGTAGGTACTATAGCCAGCAACCCGATTTCTTTCATTTAAGACTGCATGAGGCTGAAATTGGAAAATGCATTGGCTATAGAGAAACCAAAAATTTAGGAATAAAACACCAGTTCTCTTGTAGAGGAACCTGTTTTACTATTAGTTTCCAGGTTTCAAGTGAGATTCGAATCGATAATCCCTGAGATTCTGTGATTAAATCCCTTTCCAAAAGAAACTCAATCACGCAATCCAATCACGGAAATTGTGCCAAATTTTTCGTTTCAACGGGAATAGAGAAATCCATGGACTCGAAGGTTAGTCAGCGGTCAGCTCCAGGTAAGAGTTCGAATCCGTTTTGTTGAAAACTGAGAAGAGGAAATCATCGAACTAAACTAATAAATGGAGGAAATAAGTAGTAGTTTATTCGTGGTATTCTTTTCGAAAAAAAACTCTCTTCTCAATTCGATTTGTTATCAAAGCAGTGGGTTGTCAAACCAGAGCAGTTCATTGTAAAATTCGGAAGGGCTGTGAAGCAAGCTACATGATATCGAAATTTGGCAACATGGTTCTAATTCAGGAACAATTCGTGACATCAAAATACTGGTAGGCCAATCCTTACCTCTTCTCTGAGTTGTCTAATGAAAATTTCCCTTGAAATCGTTTTTAGAAACAGAGGATGTAGAAAATTACAATGCCAGTTTTATCTATTTTGAAAAATATGTCATATGTTCCTCCAAAAAAACTAAGAAACTTGAAATGCTAATACGTAGCTCCTTAAAAATCAAAATTTTTTTAAAAGAGAAAAGATCAGAGAATAAGGTAAAATAATTCCTATTGTTATTTCATTCTCTCTTTCAAAATCAATCAATGAATTTTGACCAACAGTTTGAAAATCTGGGCATCGAAATTACAGAGCAGATATAAAAATGGAAAGGAGGACTGAACCAATAGGGTTTCAAGAAGAAACATGGTCACAAGGAAGTAAGAAACAACTTTCTAAGGCAGATTTGCTGGTTTGCTGAACTTTTTAGGAAAATTCAATGGTTATAATCATAAATTACAGAAGAATTTGTGGCTAATTATCAAGATGGAAAGATAAGTGTGGGAGATGTAGCCATTTGTGTAACAGAGGAATATCTTGCTTTAGCTACAGGATTACCAAGAACATGAGAGATGTATCATAGAGGTAAACATTTCAATCAAAAGGATTACAATTTCTTTCTATAGAGATCTAGAAAAGGGAATTTGAATTGGAAAAATGGATTGTTAAGAACATGGTTGCAGGACCCCTAGAAGGAAATTATCCTTATTATCCAAAAATACCTTACCTGCGATGGTAGGTATAGTGTGGTTCACATGTACCACATTAAGATTATCCAACATATTAGAGGTGAAAAAAAAATTAATTTTCCTTACTTCTTTACAACAACCCTGCTTAAAATGATTGAAGGAGTGAAGGGGAAGAATGACACAAAGGAGACAATTTATTATCATGAAGGGATGATAAAAATGCTAGTAGAATATAAATTGAAAAAGACCACAGGAGAGACATGGATGAGTTTCTTGGAGAGAAACAATTTCATAGAAGAACAGTTGGATGAAATTTCTAAAGCTGATGACCACTAAACTTTTTCCAAAGAGGTAATGTATACATCCTCTTATCCATAAACAATATTTAAAAATAAAATGGAAATAGAAACATTGGAAAAATACAACCCTTTTGTCTCTTTCCTAGAAAATCCAGAAAAAGGATGTTGGAGGAAGTGAAAACATCTGAAGAACTTCAAGATGAAACCCAGGATATAGTTGAGCAGGAATTACCAGTTGATGAAGTAAAACTAAGGTATAAGGATTACCTTGAAGAATTAGAGCAGCAAGCAACTGAAAAAATGAAAGAAAACAAATAAGATGAATGGCATGATGTAAATGAAAGAGAGGATTCGTCCTATGATTCTCCATATGAGAAATTAAGTTAAAAAATCAAGAAATATGAAGTTGAAACTTATGGAGAATCCTCTGGAAAAGACAAAAAGGGTGAAATGGAACAAGTAGAAGAGTTGACGACAAAATTGAAGATAAAATCAAACATGGAAAGGCATCTAAAAACTGAAAACGAGATGTATAAGAAATAAAACAATAAAATCTTGAAAGAAAACAAGAAACTCAACAAGAAAGAAAAGAAACTTGAGACTTAGAATTTGCTTATATCAAGGCAGGCATACAAATGGCTACATGAAAATAAAAAATGGAAGTACAAGTATGAGAGGCAAAAAGTGAAAACTCAAATCTATAAGTGTTGGAAATATGATGCAGAGTGTTGTCCTTGATGGCAACCCACTGAATGAAGATGAAGACATGCGACTGTTGACATGTGTTGTCCTTGATGGCAATCCACCTGATGAAGTTATTCTTGACTTGATGGACTTGGTAAATGATGTAAATATGATGTGATATGATGTTTGTTGACAATATGATGCTGAGTGTTGTCCTTGAAAGACAACCCACTTGATGAAGATAATGGCAACTTACTTGATGAAGTTGTGCTTGATAGAATATGGTTTGATGAACTAAATCTGATGTATCTACAGTGTGTACATAAGGCAATGAAGAAAGGATTTCAGCATGTGCTAATTCTATGATGAAAAAGAGTATGTCTCTAGGAATACGTGGATTGGCCTAGGGGAAGTCGCGTATGCACGCGGAAAGGAACGTTCCAAGTAGCGTATGGGCAAAAGCGCTCAAAAAGTGCAAAACCAGGGGTAACCACCATGGTATTGACCCATTGTATTGGGTAATGATTCGCCTAATTGACCCCGTCCAGGAATACCATCGGAAGTAATGTGGTTTTGGCTCATGGTATTGAAAAAGGGTAAACCTATATAAGGAGAAGAAATTCATTGTGCAAATCATGAGCGTGGGTGCAAGATGTCTGAGCCTGAATGAATACTTCTCTCTGGAGTATATCTGAATGGAAAGGGTTACAATTGAATGAAGGATCTGAATGTATGATGCACCAATGAAGGAGTGATGAAGAAGGGGATCTAGATCTGAAATATACTTGTATTTGCTAGATCTGTTTATGGAATGACTAGATCTATGATGAGGCGAACATCTGTCTGAAGTAAAAAGGTAAATCTGAACTGAATATCTGATCTGTAGAAGTATGCTGCTCTATAATGATTGAAGATCTATACGCTACTTCGCCGCGGAGAAAGCGCGTATATACGCGTCTTCGCCGAAGAGAAAGCGCGTATGCGCAATGAAATATATACAGAGGTATATGCTGGTTTGTGTGAACGGAAGCGCGTATATACGCGACATTAGTGAATGGAAAGCACGTATGAAAACTAGGGTTTGCTGATGCAAGGGGTATGAAATGTCTGATCCGTTCTACTATGTTTCTGCTATCTAATCTGTGTTGTCTGAATTGATAAGTATCTGTTGGTGATGTATGTTTGAGCTTAAAAGTATGGAAAGGGTCCAGTCTGAAAATATGATGAAACGTGGCCTGCAAGTGGTGTCCTAAAGGAAGCTTTGGATCCAGTGTGAAAATTGATGAAACGTGGTCCATAAAGGTGCTGAGGGTTGTAGCCTTCAGTCAGGGGGTTGTAGCTCCCTTCCAGGAGAGGCTGGTAAACGAGATCAGGGGGTCGTAGCTCCCTTCCAGGTGAGGCTGGTAAACGAGATCAGGGGGTCGTAGCTCCCTTCCGGGAGAGGCTGGTAAACGAGTCAGGGGGTTGGAGCTCCCTTCCAGGAGAGGCTGGTAAACGAGCGCAGGTGGGTGCCTGCGTGCTGGTAGGAGTCTGCACCAGCACATATGTTGTAAGATGTTTTTTCTATAATAAAATATTGAAGGCTGAGCAACTGCAGCGGTGGTTTTCTCCCGACTTGGGTTTCCACCTAAAAATCCTGGTGTTCATGTGTGATGCTTTGTGTGATGGTTTATTTTGTTCTTATTGCACATGTTTACTGTTTATAGAACATCTAATGAATGAATGATGGAATGATATAAGTGAAGAACTAATGGCACAATTAGATCTCTGTGTATACGCGAGTTTTATGAAGGATATCTGCGTGTATACGCTAGTTGGCTTCATAAAAGTAGCGTATGGGTTTTAGAGCATGAAAAAGTAAAAAGTTTCAGTTTTCCCTAAATACTGATTCACCCCCCCCTCTCAGTATTTTTCCCAACAATTGGTATCAGATCAGGTCCTTGTGCAGAAGCTTGATCGCTTAAAGGAGATCCGTCGCAATGGGAAGTCAAGAAGGAGTAATGTCTATAAAGCCACCTCTATTCAATGGAAGCAATATGATATTTTGGAAGGTACGTACAAAAGCATATCTGCAAATTCTTGGTGCAGATGTATGGGCAATCGTGGAAGAAGGTTATCAATACCCGGCAAGTATTCCTACTGATGCAGCTGAAAGAAAGAAGTATGAAATCAATGCCAAAGCAGTGAATGTCTTATTGGGAAGCATGTCTGAATCAGAATTTGCTAAAGTGATGCACCTACATTCGGCAAAAGACATATGGGACAAAATCATTCTAAGCTATGAAGGAGACACAAAGGTAAAAAGTGCAAAACTCCAAACTCTTAGAATTGAATATGAAAATTTGAAGATGCATAGTGATGAGAGTGTTGCCAGTTTCTTTCTTCATCTAGATGATATTGTAAATTGGATGAGAAATTTGGGTGAAACCATAACCGATACTACTCTGGTGGAAAAAGTCTTAAGATCCTTGACTTCAAAATTTGACTCTAAAGTTTCAGCTATTGAAGAAAGGCAAGATCCGCAAACTCTTACTATTGTTCAATTACATGGTATTCTGACTGCTTTTGAAATGAGACAAGGAGGTCCTTCTCAAATCAAAGAAGCTGCTTTTAAGGTATCTACAAGAGGAAAAGAAAAGGAAGTTGTCAAAGAATCCAGCTATATATCCGATGAAGAAGAAGCGAATTTCGTGAGAAAGCTCCAACTAGGTACTGGAAGATTCAAAGGTAAGCTTCCCTTCAAATGTTTTGAGTGTGGAAAAGTTGGTCACTATGCCGCTAAATGTCCTAATAGAGAAAAACATGGTAAAGGGAAACAATTTGAAAAGAGAAAGAGTTATTATGCAAAAGAAGATGATGATGAAGTGTCTAGTGAAGAAGAAGAAGATTCTGACCATGATCTGAAAGTGCTCATGGCAAAGAAGCAAAAGAAGAAGCCTACTCGAAACAAGGAGATCTCTCAGAAAACATGGTTAGCATAAATTGAAGAAGATGAATCAGATAGTGATTGGGGTCATCCCTTGAATGATCTTAGTTGTGCAAACAATGGTGAAGACAGTGAAAGTAAAGTTGTGGATCTAGAAGAAGCTCTCAAGGTTAAAGTTGAAGAACTACAAAGTTCATCTAAGACGCAAGAATCTATGAACAAAGAGATGATCTCTCAAATGGAAAAACAAATAGAAATGGTGAATGGACAGGTGGACAAGTATCAAAGGTTTCATACTTATGCATCCAATCGAATTAAAGAACTAGAAGCAGAAATCAACGATCTAAATGCAGATCTCGAAAAATCAAGCAAGAAGAATGAAGGACTTGAAGCTGCAATCATCTCTCTACAAACAGATCTTGAAGCATCAAGTAAGAAGATTGAGGAACCTCTACAAACATTTGAAAAGGAAGGCCTTGAAGAAAAAATCATCTCTCTCAAAGAAGATCTGGAAAAATCAAATAAGAAGAATGAAGAGCTGGAACAAACATGTGAAGAAAACGAAAATTGGCTGAAAGAAGAGATTCTAAATCTGAAGGATCAAGTAGAAGATGGAAGAAGGAAAGAAGAAAGCATGACAAAGCAATGTCAAGCCTTGGAGGTTTAGGTAAACATTCTCAAAGGTAAATTAGAAGAAAAGGTAAAACTTTTGAGGTTTCATGATAGTACTAATATTTTGGACAATATTCTAAGTAATCAAAGGTCTCCTGCTATCAAACTTGGTCTTGGTTTCCATGAAACTATTAAAGGAGAATCTAGCTCACAAGGAGGTGCTAAAGAATCAAAGGACATCAATGCAAAATCTGAAGTGTTGAAAGAAACAAAAGATCAACCAACAATCATGAACTCTCAAAGGAATTTATTCAAGAACGTTGAGTGTTTTAAATATGGGCATGTTGCAGCAAATTGCAGAAGCTGAACAATTCAGCCACAAACAAACAGATTCTATTCAGAAAGGTACTCTGGTAGCTTCAAGGGATATTTTTTCTCATGTAACAAGTATGGACATAAAGCAGCTGATTGTAAAAGGAGGAAGATTAGAAATACTCATTATGACTCTTATGCTTATTTCTCTGGACACATGAGATGTTATTCTTGTAACAAGTATGGACATGTAGAAAAGGAATGCAGGTTGAACAGATATGAGAAATTGCACAACTTCCAGCACACAAATAGAAAGATCAAACAAATCTGGAAAAAGATGGAGGGCCGATCAGAAACGTAGGGAATTCTGACCCTACTACAGTCATCCGCTTCTGAAGCTTACTTCTCTTATTGACTGCAGGAATGATGTGGGATACATTATGAGATTTAGTAATGTATCGTCACAGGGGGAGCAATGTATGATGTCTCTCATGGTTGAATTGATTATTCTGGTTATATGCATTTCTGACAGTGCATCTGATATGAAGAAGACAGGTACAGGAAGGACAAATTCAGGGGGAGATGAAGGAATGTGAAAAATTTCTATGCTTCACTTTCCATACGCGGGTTCTATGAACAAAAGTCGCGTATACACGCGAGTTCCAGCAGACACAGTCACGTATGCATTGAGGATAAGATAATTTGGATGACAGCTGAAGATCAGGAGCAGAGGTTCAGGGGGAGCATCAGTCTGACTGATAATAATTGTAGTTTTGACTCTGTATCAGCTTAATTTCTCAGTTCTAAATGATAATGATATGATACTTGATGTCTTATGTTGAAGTTTATGGATGAGTCCTGTATGCTTGTTAAATGAAGAGTATTTGTTGCTGAGATGAAAGTCTCATAATTCAAAGACAAGGACAGATCATGCAAAGATTGTTGATGATGACTTGCTGTTGAAGGTGTTTCAGATTGCACAAGTTAAGGAAGAGCACTGGTTTAGGGGGAGCAGCAGGTTGAATACTAATGATTGCATTGTTGGCAATATGACTGCTTACTCTTTGGTTATTGTGATACTCATACTCAAATGATGATGACTTGGTACATGGTTTATTATGATGAGATTTTGAGCCCTGTTTGCTGATAAGTATCTTTTGTGCTCACACATGGATGAGTTGGATGTCGTTTGATTCAGAAATAAGAATAGATCATGCAGAGTTTATTACTATGGTTGAGATCTTTCGCCTAAATATGTTACTTCATGTTAAATCTTGAAGATCTTGATGATATTGGACCACATGGATGATTGCTTGACACATATTTGAAGATGTTGTTCTGATATGATAATCTCTCTTGGAAATATTATATTGATGCTGCAAAAATCTGAAGGCTTGGTTACTAATGTGTTTATGCTACAACCGTTGGATGACGCTTGAAGACACAACTACACTGTTCTATTTATCTGTAGTCTAGGAAAGCATTCAAACATCTCAGAAAGAAGCTGAACATTGTCTTTTTCTCACAGAGGATCAGATCTGGTTAAAATTTAGAAGATGGTATTGGATACGCGGGTTTCCTGAAACACAGTCGCGTATATACGCGAGTTAATGCACATAAAACCGCGTATGTCTGATTGCTGACAATTTTTTGTTTGGAGTCAGCTCTCTTCAGCACAGCTGCAGTGATGTTTGGTATCTCTGGTGGTGTTCCAGTTCTCATAATTCTATTTCTAATGTTTTGATAAATATGCCTTGATGATTTGTTGGTGAAAGTGTTCAGGATGCACAAACTAAGGGGGAGCCTTAGTCATATGGAAAGGATGCTTGGATGCACAGATTCAGGGGGAGCATTAGCGTTGCTGAGTATAATGCATTGTTGGCATTATGATGGTTTTGAAATATGTTCTCTTTCTTGAGGACTTTCTGGTGTTGGTCTTAAAGTTACATTTGTAGTTTGATGAAAAAATCTTGTTGAGATCCATGATGTAAATTTGTAATATTCAGTCATGTAAGGACTTGTCAAATTTGTAAACCCACTTGGTTGGGTAGCTGAGTCAATTTTGTAAACCCACTTGGTTGGGTAGCTGAGTCAAATTTATAAACCCACTTGGTTGGATAGTTGAGTCTCATATGTAAATCCACTTGGTTGGATATTTAATGTAAGTATGAGTCTTTGGTGATAGGAAAGTCATAGAGTCTTGAACTTCATTGGAAAATATGTTTTGAAGATTCAGCATGAACTCAGGGGGAGCTTGGTCACTTCAGTATACATCATATCTGTAGAACGCTTCTTCCACATGAAGAAAAAAAAGGGGGAGAGTGTGTTGGTTTTGATCCACCCTTTGCCCTTGATGTCAAAGGGGGAGAGTGACATGGTGTTTGAATGAAGAGAAAGAATGATGTTTGAAATGGAGAAAATGACATGGTGTCATTGTATTATTAATGTACCTATCTGTTGTGGTAACCAAACACCATCTTGGTTGCCATCAAGTCCAAAGGGGGAGATTGTTGGCAATATGATGCAGAGTGTTGTCCTTGATGGCAACCCACTGAATGAAGATGAAGACATGAGATTGTTGGCATGTTTTGTCCTTGATGGCAATACACCTGATGAAGTTATTCTTGACTTGATGGACTTGGTAAATGATGTAAATCTGATGTGATATGATGTTTGTTGACAATATGATGCTGAGTGTTGTCCTTGAAAGACAACCCACTTGATGAAGATAATGGAAACTTACTTGATGAAGTTGTGCTTGATAGAATATGGTTTGATGAACTAAATCTGATGTATCTACAGTGTGTACAGAAGGCAATGAAGAAAGGAATTCAGCATGTGCTAATTCTATGATGAAAAAGAGTATGTCTCTAGGCATACGCGGATTGGCCTAGGGGAAGTCGCGTATGCACGCGGAAAGGAACGTTCCAAGTAGCGTATGGGAAAAAGCGCTCAAAAAGTGCAAAACCAGGGGTAACCACCATGGTATTGACCCATTGTATTGGGTAATGATTCGTCTAAATGACCCCGTCCAGGAATACCATCGGAAGTAATGTAGTTTTGGGCTCATGGTATTGTTTTGGCTCATGGTATTGAAAAAGGGAGAACCTATATAAAGAGAAGAAATTCATTGTGCAAATTATGAGTGTGGGTGAAAGATGTCTGAGCTTGAATGAATACTTCTCTGTGAAGTATATCTGTGTGGAAAGGGTAAAGGTTTGATGATAGATCTGAATCTATGATGCACCGATGAAGGAGTGATGAAGAAGGGGATCTAGATCTGAATTGTACTTGTATTTGCTAGATCTGTTTCTGGAATGATTAGATCCGAGATGAGGCGAACATCTGTCTGAAGTAAAGGGTTGAATCTGAACTGAATGTCTGATCTGAAGAAGTATGCTGCTCTATAATGATTGAAGATCTATACGCTACTTCGCCGCAGAGGAAGCGCGTATATACGCGTCTTCGCCGAAGAGAAAGCGCGTATGCGCAATGAAATATGTACAGAGGTATACGCTGGTTTGTGTGAACGGAAGCGCGTATATACGCGACATCAGTGAAGTGAAAGCGCGTATGAAAACTAGGGTTTGCTGAAGCATGGGGTATGAAACATCTGATCTATTCTGCTGTATTACTGCTAACTGATCTGTGTTGTCTGAATTGGTAAGTATCTGTTGGTGATGTATGTTTGAGCTTAAAAGTATGGAATGGGTCCAGTCTGAAAATATGATGAAATGTGGCCTGCAAGTGGTGTCCTAGTGGAAGCTTTGGATCCAGTGTGAAAATTGATGAAACGTGGTCCATAGAGGTGCTGAGGGTTGTAGCCTTCAGTCAGGGGGTCGTAGCTCCCTTCCAGGTGAGGCTGGTAAACGAGATCGAGGGGTCGTAGCTCCCTTCCAGGTGAGGCTGGTAAACGAGATCGGGGGGTCGTAGCTCCCTTCCAGGAGAGGCTGGTAAACGAGTCAGGGGGTCGTAGCTCCCTTCCAGGAGAGGCTGGTAAACGAGCGCAGGTGGGTGCCTGCGTGCTGGTCAAGTCTGCGCAAGCACATATGTTGTAAGATGTTTTCTCTATAATAAAATATTGAAGGCTGAGCAACTGCAGCGGTGGTTTTCTCCCGACTTGGGTTTCCACCTAAAAATCCTGGTGTTCATGTGTGATGCTTTGTGTGATGATTTATTCTGTTCTTACTACACATGTTTACTGTTTATAGAAAATCTAATGAATGAATGATGGAATGATATAAGTTAAGAACTAATGGCATAATTAGATCTCTGTGTATACGCGAGTTTTATGAAGGATATCCGCGTGTATACGCTAGTTGGCTTCAGCAAAGTAGCGTATGGGTTTTAGAGCATGAAAAAGTAAAAAGTTTCAGTTTGCCCTAAATACTGATTCACCCCCCCCTCTCAGTATTTTTCCCAACAATAAGAAGGAGGAAAGAGGAACAAAAGGGATAGATGCTCTTTTATAGGCAACAAAGGTTGAGGAAGCGACATCAAAATCCCGAGAAAGAAGAATATCTAGGCGATCTAATGAAGCATGAAGACATGCTTAATGCATAGCAAGGGGGAGTGTTAGTCTCCCATTTTGGCTTCTTTTGACATACATATTTCATCATTTATCATCTTTTCTCACCACTTTATCACCTTATCCACCTCATTTTGCCTATTTCATACACAACAAGGTAGTCAAACTATGTATTTGCGTTATTTTAATATTTTTGACAAAATTAAGCATTAAAATTAAATTTGGATAGAACTGGAAAAGCTTGTAATGGCTCGTTCAAAGTGATCGTTGTAGGACACCTAGGCTCAAACCGAAGGATATTTTGGGATATTCCACGCGGAGGAGATTTTATTAAAATAATTAATTATTTTTAATGGATACCTAAGTCTAAACTTAGGGGAGTAAAATAATTAAAGGGTATTGATAGAACTCAGTGTAAATCTTATAGAAAAAGACATAGATCAAGTCAATATGATCCAAGCCATTGATTAAAATATAATCTTGGCCATTGATTTCTAAATGAGAATATTATAAGGACTTCGATGGGCATTTGGAAACACAAAAGGCAGTTACATAGTTGCGTGAGCAGATCGATTTTCTCACTGGCTAAAGTTCGGCAAGAGAAAATCGAATCAGAGGGAGAGTTGTAGGTTGGAGAGAGAGGGTATCAACAATAGTTGGGTGTGTAGGAACATACTAGAAGATGCAACATAGAGGAGGGACAACGCAGGGGAAATGACGCAGGGACTGCGCAGAAAGTGACATAGTGGGGCTAGTGTGAGGGCAACATGTCCTCTCTGGGGTCAGAAATTCACTATGGAGGGTGAGAAATTTGTCTGTAAAATTTCTCACAGTGATTCCTCTTCTATTCTGTTGTTTGTATTTTGTACATGATATTTTGCTGAAAAATAATAAAGAAACCCTCATCTGCTGTACTAGTTTTCCCACATTGGGTTTTTCTGGGGATGATTGTCCAAAAATAATTGTTTCATTGTGATTGTACTTGTGCTAGTATTTTTTCTCCCATTTGCTTTCCGCAATATTTTTAATTGTGAAGGTTGCAATAGAATTTATTTTGATATTTACTGTGTAACACCGTAAATAACTTGTTTTTTAATTAATAAGTAAAAGAAATATTATGAGTTGTTGCAGTAGGAATTCTATCTAGGAATTTTCACATAGTATCAGAGAATAGGTGAAGCGTAAAGAATAGAGGTGGAAGAGTCAATGCTGAGTAGAAGAGGGAGATCGAAGAGCTGTGTAGGTAGTAGATCAAATCCCGAGAGGGAGTGCGCAGTCTAGTCCAAAAGGGAAAGATTTTCGAGGAAAAATCTCTCTCCGAGTGAGTCGATAGAGAGAAACATTTCCAGATCGAAATTTTCCAGTGACAGAGGGAGCAACGTAGCAATTTGAAAGCATAACAATCTTCAGGTGGGACGTAGTATTTGCTACAACAATTGCTGGGAAGAAAAACGTCATAACTCAAAAGTAAAAATAACACAGATAAGTATGGAAAGTCAAGATGTCTCTGAATTATCTTCTAGATTAGAAGAAGAATTTGCGTGCTTGTCAAGCTCAACATCATCACGTGTTTGGTATATTGATAGCAGGGCTTCAGCTCACATGACTAGAGTACGAGAATACTTCTCGATCTATCAAGAAGAGAAAATGGACTTCTAGATCACTATGGGAAACATAACGAAGTGTACTCTAGTAGGGAGAGGCACCATGGTGTTTTAGACGGAAGCAAGAACCAAAATTAGAGCCACTAATGTGTTGCATGTTCCTGGGTTAGGATTGAATATGATTTCAGTGTCCGAGTTACAGGACAAGGAATACAATGTATAATTCATTGGAAGGAAGATGCATGCCAAATATCCAAGCTAGAAGAATATGAGACAAATTAGAGCTCTAAGCAAGAAAATGTATAGATTGTAGCTCGAGTGTCCAATGGCACTGATAGGAAGTAATCATAATGGTGAAAAGGAATTGAATGAACTATGGCACAGGCGAATGGGACACTTATACCATGGAGCATTGAGGATGCTCAGAGAGACTGTTACAAGAGTTTCAGTCATTAGTACTGAGCATGATGATGTATGTAGAGGATGCGTACCAGGGAAGTACTCTAAGGCATCCTTTCCTAAAAGTGACAACTGAGCGAAAGGCGTATTGAGATTGATACACTTAGATATTTGTGGCCCAATGTCCACAAGAGCTCTTAGCAGTGGAAAATATTTTGTCACCTTTATTAATGATCACTCTAGTAAAACCTGGATCTATTTCTTAAAGACCAAGGATGAGGTCTTTGATCGGTTCAAAGAGTTGAAGGCTCTCGTAGAAAACATGACAGGGAAAAAGATAAGGGTATTGCGTTAAGATAATGGTGGAGTATATTCGAACAAAGACTTCACAGATTTTTGCGCAATGGGGGGCATCAAAAGAGAGTGGACAACTCCATATAATCCACAACAGAATGGAGTAGCGGAGCGAAAAAATAAAACAATCGTTGGGGCGAAAAAGGCTATGTTTTATGACCAGTACCTTCCTAGATTCTTATGGGCAAGAGGCATACAGCACAACGATGTACATTCAGAATAAAAATCCTCACAAAGCATTGGGGAAGAAAACACCTGAAGGAGTCTTCACAGGGAGAAAGCCAGAAGTAAGTCATCTCAGGATATTTAGAATGGTGGCATCTTATCACATTCCAGATGAGAAGCGTAGTAAAATGGATCAAATTGCAGAAAACGGGTACCTTGTAGGGTATAGCGAGACCTCAAAAGCATACCAAATCTACATTCCTAGCAACAGGAAAATTGTAGTAAGACGAGATGCAAAGTTCATGGAAGATAGAGCTTTCAGGAAATCTCGGGAAATGTCGATGAAGATCAGTCAACATATGTTCCATTATTCCAACAGCAACAGTGGCAGTAGCAAGGACAAGCAAGCGGACAAACACCAGGATCAAGTACAATGACCAACACCGGTATTTCCTCAGGGGTAGAGATCCAGGGATTTTTCAGCAGATGGAACAACAAGAGCATGAAGAGGATTTGATTGAGCCTCCAACCACCAGTGATAGAACTAGTAGGGAAGTACGACAGATGCTGAGGGACGCAGAGGCGTTTGTCGGAGCTCCTAGAACCGACAAGAGGCAACGTAGAGAGCCTGACAGATACCAAGCCTTGGTAGCACAGGTTGAAGAACCCTCTAGTTTTCAGGAAGTCGTACATCACCAAGTTTGGGTGGATGTCATGGTAGAATAATATGGTTCTATCATGACGAATGATGTCTAGGAAGTGGTACCTAGACAAGAGGATATATCAGTTGTAGGATCAAGGTGGATCTACAAGAGCAAGTACGCTGCAAATGGCAGTGTAGAGAAGTACAAGGCTAGGTTCGTGGCAAAGGTGTATGCACAAAAGGAAGGAATAGAATATGAGGAGACCTTCACCCCAATAGCTAGATATACCTCTATTAGACATCCCTGACAACTCAGATTGGATGGGAGATTCACTAGATGGATGTTAAGGCAACATTCTTGAACGAGGTGATAGAATAAGAGGTGTAAATAGAACAACCTGAAGTCTTTGAGACTCATGAAAAGAGAACTCATGTATGTAGGTTAAAGAAAGCTCTGTATGGGCTCAAGCAGGCACCCAAATTGTAGTATGGTTGGATTGATAGTTACTTGCAGCGGTTGGGATTCATCAAGAGTGATGTTGATCCCAATCTCTACTATCTTATGGTGGAGAGTGAGCCACTTATTCTGGTTATATGTAGATGACTTATTTCTAACAGGGTCATTTAGGCTCATAAAGGACTGCAAGAAGAATCTAGAAGCAGAATTCGACGTGAACGATATGGGGTTGATGCATTATTTTCTAGGGTTGGAATTTTGGTCGAAAAATGGAGAGATCTTCCTTGGGTTTTAATTAAGGTTTTGCAAATGGGGTAGCAAGCTAAGTGGGCTTGATTGTGGGGAAAACTCCACAGTTAAGCGTGCTTGAGCCAGAGGAGTTCTAGGATGGGTGACCTCTCGAGAAGTCCAGGTTACCAGGTGCAAGCCCCTTAAATGATGATTGATGCTATGTGATTAATTTCACTAGTTTCAATCCCACTTCTTCACCCCTGTGAGTGGCACCCGATGTAATGAGTGCTAATTGGACTATTCAAAAATCATGAGAAAGTAGTTAGTTAAGACTACCTCTCATGGAAATGGTCATAGATGAATGAATTACTTAACACAGTTGAATCCGAAAAATGATATCTAATATAATCCACTGCGGAAACCCCCATATTTAAATTATATTGTTTTTTAATTGATTGAAGAATAATTGTATTATGTTTTTAGGATTATTTATAGTTTTGATTATATTTATCAAATAATAATTATGTTTATAATTTTTTTCTTGTTTGCCATTATAATTATTAAAATACATAATTTTTTTGTTGTTTATATTTTTTTTCTTGTTTGCCATTATAATTATTAAAATACATAATTTTTTTCTTGTTTATAATTTTTTTCTTGTTTGCCATTATAATTATTAAAATTTTATTTGTAATATTCCTTGGAGAATGTTTATGGTTTTGATTATTCTTATTAAATAGTAAGTTTGATTGTAAATTATTAATGTTGGTAAGTTTAATATTTTTTTGAAGTAAATGAAAATGATGAAAACTGTAAAGAATGAAATTTGTTAAAAAAGTTATTGAAATTTCAATTATAATGTTTATGGCTCTTAATATATAATTTTGATTTATTTTACTATAAAACTATTAAGAAGTTAGTAATGTTTATAATTTTGATTAGTTGGTTAAATGAAAATTTGTGAAGATGATTCATGAATTTTTAAGTAAAATGTATTATGGTTATAAATGTGTATATTTTGTTCATTTTATCAAATAATTGAAAATAATGAAAATAGTAGAAATATATTAATGAAAATTTGATTATAATAAGTCATGTTCATAATTTTGATATCATCATGTATATAATACCAAATTTAACTTTTATTATATTTATAATTTTGATTATTATAAAAGAATGAAAGATTGTTAAAGATGATTGTCTATTGATAGTTATAATTTTAATGATTATGAATAGATAATAGAAATGATTATAATTTCATTAATATTTATAGTTCTAATGATTCTCGTTAAACTTGTAAAACTTGTAAAATTATAGGAACTATTAGTGGAATTTTGATTACAATGAATATTATAATTATGATGGATGAAATTTTAACTATGATGATTTATGATAATTATTCCTAATGATTATGATATTCCTAGGAGACTAAAATGCTTAAAGTTTTATTTAATGTATATATATTTTTTGAACTTATTAAACAAAGGAAGATTATGATTGTAAATATTTTTATGGAATTTGATTATATTTTTGGACAGTTGGAAATGTTTATAGTTTTGATTTTTATATTGAAAAATTACCATAATTACCATAATTATCATTTTATTAATGCTTGCACCTTTGATTAATTTTATTAGACAATAATCACTATTATAGCTTAATTAATGTTTATAGCTTCATTGTTCTTACATGAAAATAACTATGATTATGTTTTTCAATTTACGTTTAAATGCAATAATTAACTTTCTTTAATATTATTTTGAGTGAAGGAAACTTAATACATGGGTTGACTCTCACAATTGGGGTTGGTTCAACTGAAGATGCACATGAGACCTGGCCTAACAACAAAGTGCTCAAATCATTAAAATGATGTGATTTATCATTGTCGACTCTTATGGTCTATGATATCAGGTTAATTTGCATTATTTGGATTATGTGTTTGGGGGAAATAATTAATTCCTAATATAGCCACCTTTGGAATTTGTGTCTAGTGTCTTTGTTATGCATTGTCATCTTTGTACCTAGTTGTGCCTTTAAATAAGATGAGTACTTAATGTAGCTTTGAACTACATTGTAATTTGAATTGTTGTGTTAAAATTTAATTCATTATAATATGCATTTTATGTGAGGTTTTTCCTTGCATGATAAATATAATATATATAAAAATTAAACGATTTACAAAACAAGTTATAAAGTATTTTCAAAATATATTTAATCACCAACATAAAACTCATAAAATAATTCTAAATGAGTAAAAATTATCTTTTGTTGATAATAATTATTTTTGTAAGATATGAAATAAATATAATTGGAAGTTTTATCGTAGTCAAACAAGTATTAATGAATAATATTAATGGTAAAAAAGTTTCTTGTATACACTTTTTTATAAATGTGAAAAATAGGAATTATTGTGTAGTGATTAAGATTTGTTTCAAGGAGATAATTATTTCTATCAAATTAAGATTGAAATATATCATGCAATACATTCTATTGAACTTCTTTGGTTACGAGTCAAATTTTCAATATGCGACATGTATATGATTGTGTAGATTAAGAAAATCATATCTAGTGTTTGATATGTCATTTCTAACCGCTAGAAGCTATATGTTTAATCTATGTTGATGATTTACATGGTTCATAGGGTAGACAACTCATAGTTCCTCATTTTAATAATCATATAATCCTCATTCTTACCCTTTTTGTATTTTCTGTTGAGGTAACTTTCTATTTAAGGAAGTAAGCTGCTTTGAAACTATTGGATTATTTTAGCATTTTTAATCTTATTTCATCAGGAGGATTAAACAAAAGGAGGAAAGTTTTTCCCTTCTAATGACCCATCGTCTTTGTTATTAGTTTCTCCATAAGGGGCAACCAAATGAGGAGGTTGAGGGTTAAAGAAAATTCAATGGTAGATGTTGCAAGGTTGAAATCATTTGATGCTTGATTGATTACATTCTATGGGTGTTAGTCACCAATTCCATTCCATTAGGTTGGTTTATTATTAGCTTATCCTTAAGAGTTGGCTATGTGAGGAGATTGTAGATGGCATTATTTTATCCACTATAAGGTCAATATCATCATTGATCTCCTTGAAGGTTAAAGAAAATTCAATGACAAATGTTGGAAGGTCGGAGTCCTCTTGAATTTGAGTGGCTACACCAAGTGGTTATTAGTTACCATTCCATTCTGCTAGATTGGATTGTAATTATTCCTTTTATTTTTTAGAAGCATTTTCATTTATATAAGAAAAAACCATGTGTTAGTACTCAAAATATAGTTAGCAATACAAAGGAATATGTTTACAATCCAACAATTATGTCTATTTGCACTACATGCACTCCAATTCAATTTTTCCCATCATGTCATTTCTTAAATTTAAATAAATGTAGATTCTTGTGGCATTTGTTGTTCATCAATATCTCATCTAAGGACTAAGGGTGATATAGTTATGTGGAGTATTTCTTACAATCATGAGAGATTTATATATTCCATATTCAAGAGGATGATTTTCCATTAATTGTGACATATGATCACAATTTCATACATAGGTTAAACCTTGGATGGAATGACTCCATAAAGAGGGTATTGCACTTGTATGACATGTCCCTTTTTTTAACAAACAATATGTTTTCCTTATAACACAAGATAAATGAAATTCTTTTGACATAACGGTGGAGTACCAATATTTTTTTTAGGCTAAATCTTAGGATTTAAAGATCCAATATGCAAGAGGTAGGCATTTAAACATTTTCTACAAGTCGTTTCAAGAAACAAAACTCTCTTCTCTCCTTCCCCCATATGGGATGGGAAGAAAGCAATCTTGTGGCTAAAATCAAATGGGATAGAGTTATTTTTCAAAAGATATAATTATTAGAAGGGGCCTTGTTTACTTGGGTATACCTTTTAACATGGGAATATTTCAAGATTAATAAGGTCGTATAGTGATGCAACATAAATACCAGACGAATTTGTCCATATAATTTGAGATGAACTAATTTTGTTGGAAGGTGTGCCATACAAAGGCCTATGGACTTTCTCACACCCCATTCATGAAACAAATGAAAAGGATGTTGAGCTACATGAAGTGCATGTATAGAGGAGTAGATTTTAGATGATGAACTTTTAATTATGTGCTAATTACTTAGTAGATATATCAGAAGATGTAAATTTAATTTTCAATACGGTGTTTGTATAGAACTTGCAATTTATATTGCATTGTATATGCTAATACTTTCTGTCAAGTGATAATTAGGTAGTACTAATTAAGTATTACATAGTTGTATGTTAATGTGCTTTCACAAGTCACCAAGTAAAGTAAATAACATTTGCAGTACTTGAAAGTTACACTTGTATGAATTGAATGACCAGACTTACAAGAATTGAAATATGACAGTTGTATGAATTAAAATATTGCACTGCAGTCTTGTAAGAATTGAAATATTAACTAGAACACTTTTGCAGAAAAGTAAATCACTCTTTCTAGAAAGTAAGCACAAGTAGGAGAATAAATCACTCTTGCTAGAAAGTAAATACATATGAAGGAAAGTAGTGGGTGGCTTAATCAATTTAATTGCTTGTTCCTAAACTTTACAACAAAAATGCTCATGAATTGATGATATATTGAGATGTTGGAAAATTGTGATACATAAAACCTAATTCAATAAGTTGAATTAAGGTTAATGCCACATAATTTGGAAAACAAAGTAAACCATTGCTTAATTCAATCAACACACAACAATGGAAAACATAATAAGTCAATTAATGAGTTGCAACAACATTAATAATTAGAAAACAAATAAAATTGGTTAGTAATTTGCAACAACATGAATAATTAAGAAATAGAGTATATAATCAAACCAATCATATTGTGAATGAAAATATAAACTACCATAACTAAAATATAGGCATCATTTCAGTAAGGAGGAGGCCCTACCTCTCTAGGCGAGGAAGTGGTTAAATTTGTAGCAGCACGCCTAAACTATCAGCACATCACACACACATAATGGAAATGGAATAGGAAATATAAAGTTTTTTTTAGTTAACATCAACCAAAAATTAATTGCAATAGTTTTCTTCCCCTTTATTATTGTTGGCTTGAGTTGAATGAGGAATTTATACAATGCTTCAATCTCTCAATTTGGTCATGCTAGAATCAAGGGACAACAATGAGAATCTTTGATTCTCAGGTTGTTTTCCCTTCGTTACAACAACATAGTCAAAAGATGGAAAAATTGGACCTTTGCTAAATCACTTAACCATCGGGTCAAATAAGTTGTTGATAATATCTCCAAGATAAAAAACCAACCACGCACATCATTTCCTTTGTCGGGTAATCAAGTGGTTGATCACTTCGTTGGGAAACTAGTAGTGACAGTTGTGCATCTGGTAGTTGACTTGCACTGCACTACTACAAATCTCCATGAAGTTGCAACATTGCGGGTAATGAGTTGAAGTAGTTGCTTCCATGGTTGGATTGTGAAGGTTTTGTGGCACAAGTACTTTTATTTTTTGCAACATTGGCACATAGATGTGTTACAACATCGATACTTGGATGTGTTGTAGCATAAGTACTCCATTGTGTTGCAACATTGGTACTTAGACAAATTAAAACATCAACACTCTGACGTGTTGCAACATTAGTACTTTGGGACATGTTGTAGCATTAGTAAGATGTCGCAACAAAATCACGGTGGAGGTGTTACAACAATGACATGTTGGAGGTGTTGTAGCAACGTAAAGGTGTTGCAGTAAGACAAGGTGTTACAACACAAAGGTGTTGCAATAACTGAAATTTTCCAAATCATTTGTTGTAATGTCTGTAAGGGTACCTTGACGAGGTTGTAGAAACGTAAAGGTGTTGTAGTAAGACAAGGCACACAAAGGTGTTGCAATAATTGAACTTTTCCAAATCCTTTGGTAATGTCTCTAGGGGTACCTAGATGAGGCTATATGAAGTATTTCTCATGATTCTCATTAGTTAGCATAAAAAGGAAATTTTTTTCTTAATACATAAAAATGAACATTAAAATAGACATAATTAGAGAAATATTGTATCCTTGTCAAAAATGCATTGTTGTGAGCGAAATGAGTTATAAGATGATATGAGATGAGAAAAAGGTATTAACAAAATTGTTGAAAGGGGATGCCAATTTGAGCCTTGCTATCTCCCTACAGCTGAAAGTGTTGTATGTCCTTCTGTAACCATATAACTAGATTGAGTCAGAGTTAGAGTGACCCCCAAGGAGGTTTTTGATGTTGTAGTCAACATACCTTGCATCATAGGCGAAGAAATGATTTTTTCTTCTCTCAATTTTCCTCTAGTAGGTGGCATCCTCTTTCGTAATCATTCTATAAGCAATTTGATATTGTGGGGTTGGTAGCCAAGTCTTCATGTAGTGAAACTTAAGGCTTATGTATTCATTTTCACAGTTCTTCCTGCATTTGATATATCTGTGCACCCTTTATGAAGCCATTGTAAGGTTGTTGTGATTGAATGGATATTTTCGACGTATATGCTATGTTCCTTGTTTACACCTCTGGGCACATCCCTTTACAACTTTTTTGGAGAACACTATTTGTGTTATGCAGTGATCAATAGCTTCTTGTTTGTTGTGAGCCATGAACTTTGCATGTTGCAATAGTTCAGCTAGCTAAAGTGTGTGATGAGAACATTCATGGGCCTATAGTACTCTCCCTTGACCCACATATTATAGTTGTAGTTCTTATGGAGTAATGAATATATTCTCGTTTGTTGCAAGCCATGAAATCTGCATGTTATGTATATAGATAAAAAATAACAAAGAGACATAATAAAGATAGATCAATGACTAGATAATAAGCCACTTCGATGGGACAACCTACCTTTACATCACTTAAATGAAAAATTCTTGGATGATTTTAATGACAAGACCTCCTTGATATATATATAGGAGTCTAAAGGGGCAAAACATAATTAAGGCCTACATAACAATTGTAATGTAGGGGCACAACAATAATAATAGGTTTCTATGGGGCACAACAATAACAATATGGGGGTTGCACTAGTATAATAAGGACCTAACATGCCCCTCTCCTTCAAAAAAGTGTTGCCCTTGATGCTTGAGTAGTTATCGATGATTTTGTATAAAACAATCATCTCCCATGTGAAATCTTTAGCAGATAAGTTCTTCCACTTAATGAGGTACCCTAAAATTGATTGATTTCGTAGTTGTTAGATTCTTGTTTCTATGATTACTTCAGGTTCTAATATGATTTTTCCTTCCTCATAAAGTTCTGGAAATATAGCTTGAACTAAGATCTTGTCACCTATAACCTTCTTTAAGAAAGAAACATGGAAAATTGGATGTACTCATGGAGATGGAAACAACTCTAGTTTGTATGCTATAGTACCAATATTTTGCAACACCATGTAAGGATTATAGTACTTGGGTGATAATTTATTATCCTTCTTAGCTTTCTTGAGGGACTATTGTTTGTATGGACATAAAAATACCTAATCAACCACATCAAAAAAAATTTCACTGTGATGTTCATTTGCGTGTTGTTTCATTCGATTTTGTGCCAAAGTTAGGTTATCATTAAGAGTTGGAGAACTTGTTGTTGATGCTCAATGTGATCTTCCCTTGCCTAAACCTTAGAATTTTCTCTTAAAGACGATGTGGACAGTGGTTGATATCCATAAAGCACCATAAATGGGTCATTTTTGTTGCAGTATGGAAGTGTTATGCCACCATTTTGCTAGTGGTAACTACTTGACCCATTGTGTTTGTTTATCAAATACAAAGTAATGAAGATATTCTTCCAAACATTTTTTCACTATCTTAGTTTTCCCATTTGATTGAGGATGATAACATGAGCTATGAGCTAATTGAGTACCAAAACAAAAAAAATTAATTATGTCCAAAAGTTTCTAGTGAAAATGGGATCTTTGTCGCTTACAATATTCTTTGGGTTTCCATGTAGCTTTTGAATTGTTTGCACAAAAGCAGTAGCAACTGGACTGGCTTTGAAAAGATGAAATAGTGCACAAATGTGTGCATACCTGGTAAGTCTATCAACTATCAGCATGATGACACTCTTTCTTTCGGGCATGGTTAAACATGTGATAAAATCCATTGAGACCTCCTCATAACGTTGATTTGGAATGACTAATGGTTGTAAGAGACCTAGAGTCTTAATTGTCTCAAATTTAATTTGTTGGAAAACCAAATATTTTGCCACAAACGTTTGAATATCAAATTTAGGACCATCCAAAACACATTCCTTCTTGACCCTATGGTAAGTTTTTTAAAATATTGATTGTCGTCCTATAGGAGAGGTGTGAAATTCCAAAATAACCTTTTGTTTGAGTTGAGATTTCTTATATAGCTATAAGCGACCTTTGTACTAGTGAATCATTTCCATATAAATGTATCATATGCACTAGGATATTGTTGCAAATTTTGAATGAGTGTCCACACCTCCTTGTCATTCTTCATTCATCCCTTGCTTAAGTTATCCAATTAGGTTGGAAAATAGAAATGACACAGAGAAATGCCTCCACATTCTTGTCCCTTATAGAGAGTGCATCTGCAACACCATTTTGCTTCCCTTTTTTCTAGATGATTTCAAAGTCATAACCCAACATCTTTGTTATCCATTTTTGCTGCTCTTCTGAAGATAATTTATGTTCCAAGAAGTATTTGAGACTATAATGATCTGTTTTTACCTTGAAGTGTTTTCCATTAGGTAAGAGCATCATTGCACTAGGGAATGTAGTATTCCCAACATTTCCTTCTCATAAATAGGTTTGTGTAAATAATTTCCCTTAATCGGATGACTTTCAAAACAACACATATTCCATTTCCCGAGGCATCATATTCCACAATAAAGGTTTTTGTGAAGTCTGGGGTAGCTAAGACTGGTGCTCGACACATTGCCTCTTTAAGATGTTCAAAGGTCTTTGATGTTTCTAAAGTCCAAAAAAATGCATATTTCTTCATTAATGTTGTTAGAGGTGCTACTATGTTCGCATAATTCTTAACAAACTTGTTATATACCATGTCAGCTTGAAAAATACTCGAAGATGCTTAAGTTTGTAAGAATTTTATATTCCTTTGATGGTTTTAATTTTGGTAGTGTCTACCTTGACACCCTCATGAGATACAATATGACCCAAATATTCCACTTCCTACACCCCAAAGAAACATTTGGAAGGTTTTTCATACAATTGTTTATTCTCCAATAGTTTGAGCACCCTATCAACGTGTTGAACCTGATCCTTCCAAGACTTGATGTAGATTAGTATATCATTAAAAAATACTAACACGACTTTTTAAGGAAGGGTTTGAAAGTGGAATTCATCAAACCTTGAAATCTGGAAGATGCATTAGTAAGGCCACAAGGCATGACCATAAAATCATAATGACCTTCATGAGTTCTAAATGTTGTTTTCAGAATGTCTTCTATCTTCATTCTAATTTGATGATATCCTGAATGAAGATCTATCTTGGTGAAGTAAATTTCTCAATGTAGTTCATCCAATAATTCATCAATGATAGGAATAGGAAATTTATCTTTAATATTGATCTTGTTGAGCTCTTTATAATCTGGACATTTTCATGCCATGATCCATCCTTCTTGTGCACCGATATTATTGAAGGAGTAAAAGAACTTTGGTTATATATAATTATACCTATCTGTAGCATTTCTGCAACAATACATTCAATTCCACTCTTTTCGTCATAGGGTTATTTTTAAGGTCTGACGTTTGGGGGAATATTTTCAGAATCAAATGAATATCATGATCATGATCTCAAATAGATGGCAGACCTTTGTGAGCTGCAAGTAACTTGGAATTTGTTGACGGGTGTTGGAGATCTGCCAACCAAGGGGGTCTCCCCGATGTGAAGTCCCAATTAGACCTCACACCATTTGGAATAGGAGCATCATCCAAGGAATCAAACCGACTACCATATATTCTTATAGATTTTCCTTGGCTACAAAGTTCAGCACAAGAGAGTAATGCATAAGTAATCTTGGATCAACAAGTGAGTATGCCTTGTGAAATGTTCAACTGCAGATAATATCAAGGTCCTTCTATTGAAAGGGAAGAGAAAAGTGGGCACTTTAAAGAAAAGTAATATTATTAATCTAGAAAAGGCACACGAGCATATACATATGAATGAATCGTTGATCAACTAGTGAAATAGTTCACAAGGAATTTGTTGGAAATACTGAGACCGGGGGGGTGAATCAATGTTTCTTAGCAATTAGCACTTTATTAATCTTTTTAGAAGCATTAGTTAATCTTCAGTTATTATTACTATTGTTCAGTAAGAGAAGTAAATAAAAATGCAAAAATAGAGACAATAGGCACAATATTTTTAGGTGGAAACCCCCTTCGGGTCAAAAACCACCTAACACTTTTCTAATAAGGTTTTTAATCTTCAGCCCGAACTAAAAATAAAGATACAACTTCCTAGAAATCTAGGAAAACATTCTTCTCCAGATCCCACTGGAAGGATGCCCCAACACACTGGTTTTATGAGTAGTCAGTTGAATGGATGCCTCAACACCCAAGTGAACCACAAGTAACCCTAGCACCACCCTACCACCATGAAGTGTTTATAGGGCCCATCATGAAGGTGAATTCATTCACCATCTTAGCACCACCATACCACCCTATAAAGATAAAAATAAAATACAAGTGTGGACTCTCGTACCAGCAGCAATGATCCACGTTACAATGATGTTTTTCAATGAATTTTCTTTGACTGACCAACAACTCTAGGACCTAAACCCTTGTCCTGACAAACCCAAGAACCAGATATCCTTGTACCCAAAATGACTTCCACAAATCTTTGTTGAAATATGTCTTTACAAAATGACAATGTGAATGTTTTGAAGTGTCGACAATGATTGGCTTAGTGCATATACTCCTTGAGGATGCTCATTGATGCATACTGAGATTACAATGAGAAATATTGTCATATTGAAAATCGTGGGTGAACAAAATTCCTATAGTAGAATGTTAGTGCAAAACTAGATTAGACCTTTGAAGGATAATAGAACCAATGAAAAAGTAGAAACACTTGTGACACTTTTCTCAACAGTTTTGATCTTCTAAAATAAGGTGAAATAAGCAAGTCAATCTGCAAATCTGTCCTAAAAATGAATCAAAAGGCTACAACACAATCTAATCAAGCACGAACCATTTTTTTCTTTGATCTAATAAAAAACCTAACAAAACAGTGATACCTCAAAGTTTGAAATGAAAATCTAAAAAAAACAGTCATACTAACTTGAACCCAAGATAGTTGCCAAAACAAGTGTCAAATGAGAGACATACTTGGATGTTGTTGCAATTTCTTTAAATATTGGAGAAAATATGTATATACATGCTTCTATACATGATTGTTGTTAGGTCATATTTCAAATGGCAGTCACATACATATATTTATGATGCTATGATATGTCAAATCTGTGAAGAATTCTACCAAAATTTTACTTTTGTGTTGGTCCGCTCAATAAGATCCTCTCGATGTCCATTAATATGCCCATGTATGAGTGCCTTAGAGGGCTGATAACATATATCCTTCTATGTTGTCCATATCCTCCTTTAAGATTGCTTCAAGACTTAGATTACTTGCAAGGTTTAAGCCAATATGAATCCCAATCACCAAAGAAGAGAACTGCAAAAAAATATTTGATCTGTTACTAGGGTCGAAGACAATAATCACAGGTCTGAAATATTTTTTAGGAACTTAGTTTTGGATACATATGTGTCCCTTATAGACTTTCTCTAGTCCTCTTGCAAAGTGATTTCCAAAGATGACCTTCCCAACCAAAATTCCTAAGTAACTAAATCACTTTCCCTCTCTAATGATCTTACATTATGTCCTCAGGAGGTCGAAAAAAATTTCAAATAGATTCTTCACATAATCATTCATTCATGTGCATCATTTGGAAGGAGATAAGTACTCCTTTTATAGACTATAAGCGGTTTTTATTAATGGTGAACATTAGAGGTTATGAGGGGTTGAAAAGTCTTAAAAATATTTAAAAATTCAAACAATAAAGCTATATTTCCTAAGTCAAGAGAGTCGATGGTTTAGAGGGAGAAATTATAGGTTTATTGTCCTTAATAAATGGTGACATCCACATCCTATGGATGGAGATATACATGAATACTCTACTTAAAATATATTATTGAATTAATACTAATAAATAAGAAATAATCACCCTTAAGATAAAAATTTTATAATTCTAACCCATAAAAACCCTCTGGGGTTTTACCCCACTAATAGGGTCTCCATCTTTAAACATGAATAACTTGCAAACCATAAGGAACTTTGTGGTGTGTTACATACCACTAGAAATATATTTTCGAGGAGAATCTAATTAGAGTGATTAGGAGATTAGAAACCATGAATTTCCATGGAAATTTTGGCAACGAAGATAGGGGTAGCTCCTAGTGCTGCTTGGGTTGACATCAATGACAACCACCTATCAACAATACCCCCCTTTGGCATTTATGGCAACACAAGAACTCCTCTTACGATATAACTCCCCCTGAAATCATCCTTCTCTTCTTCCTAATGCTTTCTCTCCCCCTTTGACATCAATGGAAAAGAGTAACTGCCCTTGACAACCTACCCATCCTGCGGACCTGTAACCTACCTCAACTCCCCCTATCTACTTAAATAGATAAATAAATGATCTATTGAGAACTTGGGTGAATCCCAATTTTTTGGCGAAGATACTCAAATGTCTCACGAGGCAACGGTTTAGTAAAGATGTCAGCAATTTGTTCTTTCGAGTAGGTCTAATAGTTAAGAGCATGTGTTTCCTCCGAAGAGGTCACAAGTTCAAAACTATAGGGGGGTAGAGTATGTATGCCTTCGTAGACTTAGTAGTCAAATCGTTGCATGCAGGTGGGTCTCTTGTCCAACAAACAAGGGGGTCTCATACACAAATTTGGTTTTTGGCTTGGTCATGACCTTAAAATTGGATAATAATAATAATAAATAAATTATGATATTCTTCTTTGCAACTTCTATAACTAAATGATACTTAAGTAGTATGTGTTTCGATTTTGAATGCATCACATGATTCTTGGAGATACTGATGGTGTTGGTGTTATTGCAGAAGATTCGAATGAGCTCATCAAACTTCACTTGAAGATCTTGTAATGTTTGTTTCATCTAGAGAACTTGCATACAACAAGTTGTTTTTGCCATGTATTCCGCTTCTGCTTTGGATAAGGACATGATGACTGCTTCTTGATCAACCATGAAACAAGACAACCACCTAGATAGAAATCTTCTCCAGTAGTACTTTTATGATCATTGACACTTCCTGCCCAATCAACATTTATATATGTTGCAATAGTTAACTCATTTCCTTTAGGATACCATAGTCCATATTCAACATCTCCCTTGAGATATGAGAAGATCATTTTTACTGCAATGAGATGAGATTCTTTTGGTGCTACTTGCAATTGGGCTACATGTCCGCTTACCTGCATCACATCTGGTCATAAATAAATCATCCATATTTTGTTTGCAACTTTTCAGCTTTGAAATGCTTTTTCTTAATGCTTGCTTGACATACTATGCTTCATATGAATTGTTTCTGTCTTACAATATGGATTAAATTTTCTTGCCACTGAAACTATTCATAATATTCCTTTATGTCAACCTGTCAATGAATGATATTCAAATGTGCCACTACTGCTACTTAGACTTCCCCTCTTCAATATTCATGGGGTAGTCATGTTGGATTCTTAAAAATAATGTACTACCCAACTCTTTGGTTGGATCATCTTGAACCTTGTCATTGTCTAATGTACTTGTTGCTACCTCAAGATATTTTCCCTTTACAAAGCGTGAAAGAATTACTGCTGAAACTTTCTTATTTCTTGAACTTCTTGCATTTGTTTTCCTTTCCTTTACTTGATGTTAGGGCTTTCATGTATGGAGGCTTCCATCTTGTATCTGTAATCTCAAGCTATGTGTCCATTGTTATGGCATTTGTGACATTTATACGACGTAAACTTCTTACTGTCAAATTCGTGGTGAAACCTATCTTTTGATTCTACAAAATTGCTTCTAAAGTTTTGATTCCATTGATATATCTTTGATAATTGTACATGTTATCAGTTTGAAAATACCTAGCCATATGTCCAAAGTTAGCACATGAAACAATATAACCATTAAACAAATTTGCATATCTGAATGAGTTATCTTGTCTAAATGGCCTTTTGTATTCATTCCTTCTTGGAGGAGGAAATGTCTTTTGATTACTTCTTGGGGTTGCATCATTTTCAATTTTATTTTGTCCTTCATTTTGATTTGGCCTTTGACTGCTCATGAAATCATCCAATGCTCTAAGGCTACTTGAAAGGTTATGTTGGACATTTCCCTTTTCTGATTCCTTTCGTAGAGAGACTTTTTTGGCTTCTAGTTCTTCCCTTGCCTCTTTGCTTTCTTTTAACTCATTCATGAGGGATTATTCAATTATTTTCGCTTCTTCTAAATTTACTCCGAGGTTGATTATTTCTTCTTCATTTATTTTGTTGAGGTTCTTGGCGTGTTCTTTTACATCCTTCAATTCGACTCCCAGAGAATTAACATTTTTCCTTTATGCTTTGAGTTCTTTTATAACTCTGACAACTTCGTTTTGAAATTTGATTTCAGTAATTTCTTCTTCTTCATCTCCTCCTTTGTTATGTGCTTTCTTCTTATTATGCATAGTGATAAATAATACTCTTTCTTCTTTTTCTTCATCACTGTCACTTTATTCTTCATATGAGGAATTATCTTCCTTGGAGAGGAAGTTTTTCTAAACGTTTTCTTCTTGAAATTTCTTTGACCCTTCTTTCCTTTCGTAAATTTGGGTCGCTCACGAGAATTTTTTGGGGGGTGTGCATCAAGGCGGATTCCTTGATCCTAATCCGGATTTATGCAGGAACGCAATAGAATAAACATATAACCATAAATACAGAGATGCAGCGGAAATAACACTTCATTTCATTAATATCAAAAAACTTAAATTTGCTTACAGACAGAATGGAAATAAAACTAACTAGGGCGCTGGTAGCTATCTCTGAGAAGAGATGTGGCGGCTATAGGCCTCTAAACTGAGTTACAATGAGGCTCGAGGGCCTATTTATTATTGAGAAACAATGGAGAATCCTAAACATCAAAAAACCTAACCCTAGGAGATGAAGCGCCAAAACTATGGGCCCCGTTTGGGTAAATTGGTGTTTCAACTTCCCAGGGACGTAACTTTGGCATACTATCTCCGTTTGACGCACATGATACATCATTAGAAAGCTCTATCCGAGGACTACAACTTTCGCCACAAATATCATTCCAAAACGGAATGATATTGGCTGGAGTCGCGATGCCCAAAAAACGTCGTTTAGGGCCTCAAAACGGCTCCGGAAGTTCAGGACCCGAAAAACTGCTAAAAATAGTAAATTATGCCAAAACTGAAAAACTGAAAGAGACAATGGTGGGGGCCCAAGTGGAATAGGCGGGTGGCCACCAATATCCACCTGGATCATTCCTCCCCCTTAGGAAGCAATGGTCCCCATTGCGTTAAGTTCCTCCATCAGATGAGGAAATTTCTGCTGAACTTGGTCCCTGGTGAACCACTTTCCTTGGTGCGGGAGTTGGCCAGCTTTGACAACCCGATATAGTTGGATCTTCTGTTGGTGAGTGTTATTGATTTGCATGTCCATGATACAATCTGTGGTGGCCTGTTCCATGCAGTCTGGGTTTAACTCTGTTGGTGTGAGTTGTTCTGCAATGTCTGAGGTGTCCAGTAGAGGTGGGAAGTAAGGACGAAGGTGATCCACATTAAAGACTGGGTGCAGACCAAGGAATGGAGGAATACTAAGCTCGAAGGCATTGTTCCCTACATCCTTGGTGATGGTGTACGACCCGTATCGGAGCGGGCGAAGCTTGCAGTGGGGTCCAGTGAGGCGCTCCTTCTGCAAATGTAGCCATACTTTGTCGCCCACTTGGAAGTTGTGTGGCACCCGGTGTTGATCATGGCACTGCTTGTACTTCGCATTGGCTCTATCCAATATATCATGAACCTGTTGGCGGATGTGTTGAATGCGCTTGATGAAGCTACTTGCTTTGTCAACTTCAGACTGGACATGAGCTGAATCGGCCTGAGTAGCTGAAAATTGCATGGCTACGTCAATGGGACATAGTGGCTGGAATCCCAAGCCCACCTGAAATGGGCTATGGCCAATTGAACTGTGGAGAGCCCTTTTATAACTATGTTGTACATAGGGGAGGCTCTCGTCCCATGTGCATGGATGCTTTGAATTGTACATGCGCAGAATGTGTACAATCATTCTGTTGACGACCTCTGTCCGACCATCTGTTTGGGGATGGAAAGATGTGGACTTGGTGAGCTTTGTGTCCAACATTGACCATAGGCTGGACCAAAATGTGCTGAGGAACCTGCTATCTCGATCTGATATGATAGATTGTGGGATCCCAAAGTGCACCCACACTCGTTCAAAGAAGAGTTTAGCAGTGGATTCTGCTGTGATATTCTTCTTATAGGCCACCATAATGGCCATCTTCGAGAATCTGTCAACGACCACGAAAACACAGTCATTTCAATTCTTAGTAGAAGGCAGGCCCGACATGTAATCCATGGAGATGGATTCCCAAGGTCGACTAGTTGTAGGTAGTGGAGTATATAGGCCTTGCTTCTTGATGGTCGGTTTGGCAATGGCACAAGCAGTGCAGGATCTGATGTGCTTCTTGACATCCTTTCGAAGTTTCGGCCAATAGAAATACTTCTGTAGTATTGCTACCATTTTCTCGACCCCGAAATGCCCAACGACTCGACTGTAGTGTGCTTCCCATATCATCTTGGCACGCTCGCTTGAAGGAACACAAAGGTGTCCCAGGTGACATAAAAGTGCATCTTGGAGGTGAAAATTTGGAACTTGCGTACCCCCAAGAGTGCCTTGTAAGTGTGGCCGAATTCTGGGTCACTCTCATAGAGAAGCGGCCAATCAGAAGTCTCGTGCCCACAAGAGTTGAGCACGGTGGTGAGCACCACGATCGGTGGTCGACTGAGGCAGTCTGCAACATTATTGGTGCTACCCTTCTTGTACTTGATGTTCAAATGAAACTATTGGAGATATGTGGACCACTTCTGATGGCGATCATTCTGCAACTTCCCTTGTGTCTGTATGAACTGCAGGGGCCGGTGGTCTGTGTGGATGATTGTTTCCTTCCCCAAAATGTAATGCTTCCATTGTCGACAGGCTTGCACAATGGAATACATTTCTTTGTCATAGGTGGGATACTTGCAAATTGTCTCAGACAATGTCTCACTGTGATATGCCACTGGATGTCCCTGTTGAGTAAGAACTGCCCCAATAGCATAGTCAGAGGCATCTGTCTCGATCTCAAATGGCTGTTGCAAGTCGGGTAATGTGAGCACTGGGGCAGAACAGAGGCGATTTTTCAATTCTGTGAACGCCTTCTGTTGAGGTTTCGACCAAAAGAATTTTGCTCTCGCTCCTCCCTTGGTGACTTGACTCAAGGGCCAAGTGATATGAGAGAATCCCAACACGAATCTATGGTAGAAATTAGCAAGACCCAGAAAGCTGCGAAGCTCTGTTATAGTAGTCGGGGCTGGCCAATCCCGAATGACTTGGATCTTGGCTGGATCCACATGCACCACCCTTTCATCAATAATGTATCCCAGATATTGAACCTGGGTCATGCCAAACGTGCACTTCTCCAAATTGGCACACAACTTGTGTTGCCGCAGTGTTTGGAGGACTTGTCGGATGTGATGAAGGTGCTCTTCCCAAGTCTTCCTGAAGATCAGAATGTCATCCAAGTACACCACTACGAATGAGTTGGTGAATGGCCGCAAGATGTCGTCCATCATCCTCATGAAGGTTGCGGGAGCATTCGTCAACCCGAAAGGCATGACCAGCCATTCAAAAAGGCCTTCCTTGGCTTTGAAGGCAATCTTCCACACATCAGAGGGTTCAATTGGTACCTGGTGATACCCAGACTTCAGGTCAATCTTGCTGAAATATTTTGCACCTTTGAGTTGGTCCAGAAGGTCATCAATTTGTGGGATTGGGTACCTATTCCGGACAGTGATCTTTTTCAGCGCCCGATAGTCAATACAGAGTCTCCACGTCCCATCCTTCTTTTGTACCAACACGATCGGGTTCCCACAGGGCGATGAACTTGGTCTGATGTGACCTTTCTGCAACAGCTCCTGAATCTGCCTCTTGATTTCATCATTCTCTGGAACAGAGCACCGATAGATCAGTCCATTGGGTAGTGGCACACTTGGGGTCAGATCAATCGGGTGCTTGACCTGACAGTGCAGAGGAACCCCTGTGGGTGAGGTGAAGATGTCCTCATACTCCTCCACAACCTTATCCATTTGTTGTTGTCGTGCAGAGGAGCCCTGTCTGGAGGTCGTGGCCACAGTCTTCTTCTTGCCCTGGGGGTGGATCATCAGGAAAACAAATTTCCTGGTTTGGGAAATGAGCTTGCTGCATTGTTTTGCAGTAACCAAAGAGATAGCCATAGGAGGTGGTACCTCTGGTATCCTGTACAACTTATTTACCAAAGTAACAATGACAGCACGAGGTCGAGACTCATACACAGCATGGCACTTCCACAAGTATGGTTGTCCTAATAATACATCAGAAACATCAATAGGAGCAACATCACATAATACCTCATCCGTGAAGGGCGCGGAGATCTCGTCCTTGGTGAAGCCACCCGATGGTGTATGGATGTGGGTGAGCTGTGGTCGGCAAGCCCAACCGCTTCACGGCGTCTGCTGAAATGAGGTTCTTTTGGCTCCCATTATCGACAATGAACTGTACCGGGGAGCCCTTTACCCACATCTGGGAGTGGAAGAGACGTTCCTCCTCCTCTGGATCTTCCGGTTCCTCCTTTTGGATCTTTGTAGTGGAAACAGTGGCATTGGGCTCCGCATCAATAATCTGTTTCCCTTTTTCATTCCTCTTTTCAGGTTCTGATTCGGAGTCAGAGCATGCATCTGACTCAGAAGCCCTCATCTCGGCCACTAGCGACTGCTTGGCCTGACACTCACTTGTGTTGTGAGTGGAGCTCTTATGGAACTCACACCACTTTCCCGTGTCCTTCTTTGGCTTTACGGTGTTGTTCTTTTCTTGTGGCTTTGGTGGGTTTTCTTTAGCCGCCATGCCTTGGCTCTGTCCTTTGTTCTGCGGTTTGGAAGCACCTTTTCCTTGCTTTTGATTCGCAGATCCAAAGTCTCGCTTCTTATGTTTGAATTTCTGCTCAATCTTGGCAGCATACCGGTATGCCGTACCAAGCGAGGAGATGTCGAGGAACTCCATTTCCTCCTGAATGTATCTGTGCAGACAGCTGCGATACTTTAGCACCAAATGTTTCTCTGAATCTTTGATACCCAACTTTGTGCGCAGGGTATGGAACAGATTCGTCAAATCATGCACATCTTGATCCCTTTGTTGTCGCAGCGTGGTCCATTGTATGTACTTGTACTCATAGCTCCCCACGGGATAGTACTGTTCCTTGACGGCGTCTCGGAAATAATTCCAAGTTGGTATGGCCGAGAACAGAGAGGGTTCTGTCTGGTCCTTGTTCTCACAGTAGGTTTCCCACCAGTCCTTAACATGGGGGGTAGCTTTGAGGAGTGCAAAAATAATCTTCTCCCGGTCTGAAAAGTCATGAGCAGAGAAATATCCTTCTAATAGATTCAACCATCTATCTACGGCATCTGCGTCTATTTGACCCTCAAATATGGGAATGTCAAAATTTACTTGTACTTTAAAGGGAGTCGCAACTCCAGAGTGGCTACTGGATGCAGATGCGCCGCCGATGGGCAGCCGTTGAAGGATCTGAGCAAAACTATCCATCATCGCGTTCCTTTGTTTTTCGAGGGCCTCCTCGAGCAATGTTTTGATAGGATCTCCTGCTCCCTCATCTTTCTTTTCGTCCCCCATGGGCGTCCGTCGAGGTTTGCGAGGCTGATCTTGCAAAGGTTCCACCAGATCAAGCCCTAGCTCCTTATACCCCGACCTCGTTGGGGACATGCAAAGAAGGATCGAGAAAAAGTAGACCGCTCTGATACCACTAATCCGGATTTATGCAGGAATGCAACAGAATAAACATATAACCATAAATACAGAGATGCAGCGGAAATAACACTTCATTTCATTAATATCAAAGAACTGAAATTTGCTTATAGACATAATGGAAATAAAACTAGCTAGGGCGCTGGTAGCTATCTCTGAGAAGAGATGTGGTGGCTACAGGCCTCTGAACTGAGTTACAATGAGGCTCGAGGGCCTATTTATTATTGAGAAACAATGGAGAATCCTAAACATCCAAAAACCTAACCCTAGGAGATGAAGCGCCAAAACTATGGGCCCCGTTTGGGTAAATTGGTGTTCCAACTTCCCAGGGACGTAACTTTGGCATACTATCTCTGTTTGACGCACATGATACATCATTAGAAAGCTCTATCCGAGGACTACAACTTTCGCCATGAATATCATTCTAAAACAGAATGATATTCTTTGGAGGCGCGATGCCCAAAAAACGTCGTTTAGGGCCTCAAAATGGCTCTGGAAGTTCAGGACCTGAAAAACTGCTAAAAATAGTAAATTATGCCAAAACTGAAAAACTAAAAGAGAAAATGGTGGGGGCCCAAGTGGAATAGGCGGGTGGCCACCAATATCCACCTGGATAAGATCCCCAGCACCATTAATTTCACTATAGCAGGAAATATACGATATGATAGGGGTCTCTATCGTTGCACCTATAATTTCCCCTTGTAGCCATTGGATGCTTGAAGGGCAAGTGGTGTGGCACCCTAGGAAATTCAAGAGAAATTCTTGAAGGGCACGACCGACTTGTCACCCTTGGCATGAAAAATAAACTCTTAGACATGGCACCCTTGGAACTTTGAATGGAAGTTCTTGAAGGGCATGACCAACATGACACCCTCGACATCATTAAATAAACTAATAAATATAATCAATATATGAAAATCCTACTAATTCATATCAAGTGATATATGATGTTAGAACCAAGGGAATTAAATCAAGAATAAAACTTAGGGTAAGGGAAGAATAGGAAGAAACAAAATATTTTACCATGATAACTCTACCATTTCCATGTTAAAACAAAATATTAAGTGGATAATGTACATAAGTAGCTTAATTAGGCAAAAGGGGGAAAGAGGGACATAGAGTTAAGTATAGATATTAATTAAAAACTACATTAAGAGAAGAGGGTGGTGAATTAAAATAAGATTAATAAATTAAATTGGAGAAATTTAGAGAACTTCCATGTGGTAAGAGCCAACATAAGAATATTTATCTAAGAGGAAAATTGAGTTAAATTAGGAGGTATTTAGGGGACCAAATCTGAGACTTATTAGTTAACTTCAGTGATAAACACAAATTAAGGAGTAGGAAAGGGGGAATCAAAAGACAACTAGGAGAAGAAATAGGAAGTCTTGTTGGGGTGAGGAAAATACTATTTTAAATTAATAATCAACTAAATTATTTTTGGAGAGTCTTGATGAGAGGATGACACATGGGTGGGTGAATAATCAAATTTTGGGTTAATAAAAAATAATTATTTATGCATGAAATTCCAAGTGTCACCTATGAAGCCTTCTATAAAAGAAGGGGAAAGCGAAGGGAAAAGGACTTTTGCGGACCCTATTGTCGAATGGAGGAGATTATGTCATTGTGAGTGGTTATGAGCTATAGTTGAGTTTGGTGAGGTAGATTATTTTAGAGAGGGTACTCTTGAGCCAAGAGGGGCTCACCTCTATCAGCTAGCACATTCCTTCGTTGTACAACCCCATTGCAGCTCGGGCATCCGCGGGGAAGGAGAGTACCCAAGGAGTAGGCTGGGAGGTCAACCGGTGGGTCATTACATTCAGATTGCGCATGACAACTTTCAGGATTGGAGGTAGACGACAACAAAGGGGCTCAAGTAGCGGCAAGTCAAGTTTGAATCTCGTCTAAGGGTGAACGGTACATGTGTTATTTATAATGTTGTTTTTACATGACTTCATTGTGCCTATAATCAACATGTAAATTAGATGTATGTGTAATGAAGTTAAATTAATGGATGTTTGATTTAATTAATTAATACTTCTAAGTTTCCAGCTTTGTATGTTTATGGTTTCATTCCTAGTTTGTTGTATTATCTCAAAAAAAAAAAAAAAAAAAAAAAAAAAAACATAGGGTTGGTCTAGTAAAGCATAGAGTTTGTCCTTACACTTGGTATCAGAGCCTAGGTTCAAACTGTAGGACTTATGGACCCTTTAAAACTTACTTTCCGTAAGTGCCACTATGAATTCTCATTTAAAAAAAAAAAATTCTTTACCATAAAAGTAATTCTATCTAAAAATTTGTGCTTGATAATATAAAAGTTGATAATGCAAAATTCACTACTTCAATCATATTTTGAAGGCAAATCAATTCTATCATGGATTTTCCTCAATGCCTCTTATCCATGGTAACCCAAATTCCTAATTGAACAATTCAATAGTGTTCATAAATATTCTAATTACATTTGTAAATAGAGTTTAAGTTAATGTATGCAAGACAAAAAAAAGAAGAAGTCAAGTTAGTTATATATATATATATATATATATATATATATCCTGAAATAATGCAAGCAAGGTAAAAATAAAAATAAAAATAAAAATAAATCCTCCTCTTTCACTCACACAATCCTATCTTCTCTATACAGACAACAGCAACTGTCAGCCATAGTGATCGAGAAAGTATGCACACAATAGCAACCGTCAACCTTAGTGATTGATGAGGAGTGTAAGGGCATGGAATATATTATTTGACTGAACAATATTTTGTTTTCCTGGTTCATTATTTTTATAATGTCAAGATATGGCCTGTCCAGTTATTTATCTATTAGGTAGAATTATGAAAGAATGAAACCCTTTTAACCAAGGAAAGAACTCACAAAATTTACCAAGAATTCAAGCATGGAAAGAGGCATTGTCATCCTCTATTTTTCCATTTCTAAGAAGCATATCATTGCAACAAATTTTTAGGTGAATGTTGAAAATAATGAAGGTGTATGAGATCAAGATTGATAATAATAATAATAATAATAATAATAATAATAATAATAATATTTCCTTAGAAATTTAATGTTAAATATTATTATTATTATAAAATTTAATCATGACTATGTGAATCATAGAAACTCAACACCTATCTAAACAATGGTTTTATGCATGCCATTGTAAGGTTTAAAAAAAAAAAAAATTTAAAATATTTTAGATTCACAATACTTAAAACACAAAAGCTTTCTTCAATACTTGTATGGGAATTCTAGTGTTTAAATGCCAGTGGATGCATATGTTAGAATGGAATTATGTATCAATTTAATTTATATGTTTCTGGCAACTTATGTGTAAAATGTTTGAAGTATAAATTATTATTTAAAGGAATTCAATTCTGCCAAGTAAATTACACAACAATAATCTGATACATTTATTATTGCTGGAAAAAAGTTATATATATATATATATATATATATATATATTTCTCTTAAATTTGTCATATATTTTTTCATTGTCATAAACTTTTAGAATTGCACTTGTAATCATTTGTATGGAATTCAATTAAACGGGTTCATTTTAGACATAAGTATTGTTAAATAAATTTGGATCCTAAAGGGCCAATGAATGGCATATAAATTTTGTAATGAGTGGAAATTTCTTGAAGCTTACTAATTTTACATTTTACTCATAGAGTTAATTTATGCAAAGAATCACCAAAAAAAAAAAAATGGTGGGCAATAACTCTTGGTATATTTTCTTATTACCAGAAGGTGAATAATGTCCCACGTAAATATTGCACTAATGCATATGACAATCCAGTCATTTAAATTACATGGTTATATTAGTTTAACATTTTTATAATCATTACATTCATTTAAACATTTAATTATCTTCCCCTATAAATAATGGAAATCATTCTTATATATTCTTTCATCATTAACATTTGTCCTTACACTTGGTATTTATGTGTGCATATTATTAATATTTGAGTTGTACTTCCCTTAATTGAATTCATAAAACAATTAGAAACTTATTTTCTCTCTCCTTACTAATGACAATCTCAATTTATGTTATGATAATGCTACCAACCACTTTTTATCCTTTACATGACATAATGAACTCTAAACCTAATCTGATAAGCTATATTAATTGTATCCTTATGATTAATTCTTATAGGAAGGTTGGAAAGTAATAGGTGAATTAAATCACTAAGAACTTATAAATGCATAAATTGTTCTTCTCAAAATATATAATAATATTAAATAGAACCGCTAAGATTGGTTATAAATTTTATTGATTGGCTTTATCTTATAAGAAAAATCATCTTAAATTATGGCAAGATTCATTGGTGAACCATGGTTAGAAGAAGTACAAGAAGGAGTGGGGCAACTAGAGGGCGCAAAGTGATGCCACCACAACAACCAAACCCTACCACCCCACCTAATGATGAGGAAAACATCTCAACACAAGAACAAATACCAGCAGGAGAAGTGTTAAACTTAATGAAATCATTTCAGCACATGTCTGAGGCATTAATAAACTTTCTGGAACGATAGCATGGAGGACCAGTCATACAAAATGAAGCACCCCAAAACACTACAAGAAATGATGTACGTCGAGATTTGGAAAAGGTAAAATTTCTAGAGTTTTTGGGATCCACAGATGGTCAATCTGCAGAGGCATGGTTAGAAAACAAGGCTATGTGCTTTTCCCTGAGAGAGTACACGTCAAACATGAAGGCCAAGATGGGTATATTCCAGCTAAAGGGAAACACACTACTTTGGTGGAAGACATTATTACCCCAATTGGGGATGGCTATCTCAAAAGTAACTTGGGAATTGTTTGAAGAAAAGTTTAGAGAATGCTACCTGTCAGAGGAATTTCTTGAGAGGCAATTAAATGAATTCAATGCATTAAAGCAGGGAGTCGCTCAGTACCGGAGTATGAGGGTTGTTTCATGGAATTACTCCATTATGCCCCTCACTTAAACACAGAAAAAATCAAGGTGAACAAATTTGTGTATAGATTAAATGGTAACATTTAGGCTAAGGTTAGGATCTTAACGCCTTGCACCTTGCACGAGGTAGTTCAGCGGGAAATTATAGCAGAGGAGGAGATCATGAATAGTGGACCTAGTAAGACAAATAGGCCCACAGGATCAGGAGTAACCAATGGAAATAGTATGGAACGTAGAAATTTCAAAGGGGTCCTATGCTTAATCATCAAAAGTGGTCTACCAGAAATCAAAGAACACCATATAGGCATCCAACTCAGTAGCTACATGGGGTACCTCAACAAGCTCGTCAACAAAAACATCATCGTCTTATGCGACAACACCAAGTCACACCACCTCAGCATCGATCCCAACATTCTGGCTCTTTCCAATAGAGTTTTAGGCCAACTCCTAGTTCAGTCAATAGTAGAATCTAAGCTCCTAAGAGGGGGTGTTGGACTTGTAGAGGTCCTCACTACGAGAGGTATTTCCCTCAAAAGATAGGTAATACCAACTCAACTCAGAAAGCAACTATGGTGGGGGGCCTGGGGAAGGCTCATCGCATCCATGTAGCGGTGAACAATCGTCAGGTCGAACACCAACCCATTGTGTTGGAGACCTCAGGTAATATTGATGGTATGAGTTTTGTCATTTTAATAGATCTAGGAGCTACTAATTATTTTATTTCTGTAAATGAATTATCAAGGATTAAACATAAACCAATTGCTCAACATGATTTTAGACATGTAGAAATGGCATGTGGTATGAAAAGAAATGTAGGAAAGATGGTAAATGATTGTTAGGTGGACCTGGGTGTATGTAAAACCAAGGTATCCTTGTACTCTACGATCTTAGGAGTCTATGACGTAGTTATAGGAATGGATTGGTTGGAAAGACATGAGGCACTCCTAGACTGCAAAGACAGAGTACTATATTTCATAGATGATGATGGACAAAGAAAATTATTGAAGGGAAAGAACCGAGGGGTGTCCCTAAGGTTCATCTCCTCCATGCACTTAATGAAATATAGAAGAAAGGGATGTAAAATGTTCACGCTGGTAGCTCTAAATGATAAGGGTGATTCTAAAAACCTTGATGAACATCCAATTCTTGTTGAATTCAAGGATGTATTTCCTTAAGAACTACTTGGGTTACCCCCAAAAAGGGAAATTGATTTTACCATCAACCTTAAACCAAGCACTAAGCCTATTGCAAAGGCACCCTTTCGTATGTCAGCTCCAGAACTTAAGGAATTTCAAATAAAATTAAAGGAATTGTTGGACTTGGGGTTAATATGACCCAACATATCTCTGTGGGGAGCTCCCGTGATTTTCGTTAAGAAGAAGGATGGGTCTTGGCGACTGTGCATTGACTACTGCCAGTTGAACAAAGTGACAATAAAGAATCAATATCCTTTACCTAGGATAGATGACTTGTTTGATCAAATGAAGGGGGAAAATAAGTTTTCAAAGATAGATTTGAGGTTAGGATATCATCAATTAAGAATCAAGGAAGAAGATATCCCAAAGACAGCCTTTAAGACAAGATTTGGGCATTATGAATTTGTAGTTTTACCCTTCAGACTGACAAATGCCCCGGGTGTTTTCATGAGTTTGATGAATGGGATATTTCGGGATTACTTAGACAATTTTGTACAAGTATTTATCGATGACATTTTGATCTACTCAAAGACCCCATAAGATCATGACGAACACTTGAGGATAGTTCTTCAATGTCTTAGAGAAAACCAATTGTATGGAAAACTGTCAAAGTGTTCCTTTTACCAATCAAAGATTCATTATCTTGGGCACATTATCTCTGTGGATGGTATTGCGATAGACTCGACAAAGATAGAGGCCATCATGGAATGGCCAACACCAACCAATGTTCATGAAATACGAAGTTTCATGGGCATGGCAGGGTATTATCGTAGATTTTTAGAAGGGTTTTCGAGGGTAGCAAGCCCCATTACTGAGCTCCAAAGAAAGAACAATAAATTCATTTGGATTGAAAAATGTGAAGAGGCATTCCAAAGGTTGAAGGTATTATTAACGACGACACCAATTTTGAAAGTGCCAGATATGGAACAAGAATTTTTGATTTGCACTGATGCCTTCAAGCAAGGGTTGGGTTGTGTATTGATGCAGGAAGGAAGAGTAATAGCATATGCATCAAGAAAAATTAGAACCCACGAAGAGAACTACGCAACCCATGATCTAGAAATGGCAGCAATTGTTTATGCACTAAAGATTTGGAGACACTACCTTCTAGGAAGGAAGTTTGAACTTAGAACTGACCATTGTGGGCTACAACACATATTCACTCAGGACCACTTAATGCAAGGCAAAGAAGATGGTCTGAGCTAATCAGTGACTATGATTTTGATATTACTTACATAAAAGGAATAGTAAATAGGGTGGCTGATGCTTTAAGTAGGAGGCCTCCACTATTTTAGTGATTCCCTTAAAGACAAATTTGAGGGAGAAGTTGCTTTAATTGCAATTTAAGGACACCTGGTACAAGGAGGTTAGAAAGAGTTTGAAGGAGGATGAAATGAGGATCCCAAAATATGAAGAATACTCCCTTGATAGTGATGGACTTATACGATTTCGGGGAAGGATATATGTGCCACCGAATGAATATATACGCCAGTTGATCTTGAATGAAGCACATCGTGCAATATACATGGCACACCCTAGTGTTAAGAAGATGAGTGCAGAACTGAAACCAATTTTCTTTTGGAAATGAATGAAGAAGTACATTGTAAAATTTGTAGCAAGATGCTAAGAGTGTTAGCGAGTAAGAGCGGAACATAGACATCCAACAGGGTTATTGCAACCCCAGAAGATACCAAAATCTAAATGGGAAGTTATATCAATGGAATTCATTGTGGGACTACCAATGACCTCAAGACGACATGATTCCATATTTGTAGTGGTGGACACATTGACCAAGAGTTCCCATTTTATACCAGTTAAGACTACATATGAGGCACCAGAGATAGCGAGGGTTTTTATTGATGAGATTGTGAGATTACATGGAGTTCCTAGGAAGATCATATCAGATAGGGAAGCAGTGTTTACAGGAAGGTTTTGGACCAGTTTCCAAGAAGCCTTGGGAACCCAATTGAACTTCAGCATTGCATACCACCCTGAGACAGATGGTCAGACAGAGAGGACTAATCAAATCCTCGAAGACATGCTACGAATGTATGTGATGGACCAAAAAAATAAATGGGAGGAGTTTTTACCTTTGGTGGAATTTGCTTACAATAACAGTTATCAAAGTTCCATCAAGATGCCACCATTTGAGTTCTTGTATGGAAGACTGTGCAGAACACCTCTTAGTTGGGACCGACTAGAGGACCGAGTATTAATAGGGCCAGAAGTGGTGCAAGAGATGGAAGAACAAATGACTATGATTAAAGGGAGGCTAAAAGAAGCACAAGATCGACAAAAGAGTTATGTTGACTCTCACCGAATAGACCGAAGTTATGAAGTGGGAGATAGGGTGTTCCTGAGAGTAAGGCCCCAAAAGAGCTCTATAAGATTTGGAAAGGGAGAAAAATTGTCTCCACGGTTTGTGGGACCTTTTGAAGTTTTAGAAAGAAAAGGGTCGGTAGCATATAGACTTGCATTACCTCCATCCCTAGCACATATTCATGATGTGTTTCATGTTTCTGTTTTGCATCATTATATTTCAAATCCATCACATGTTATTGACTTAGGTCTCTTGCAAGTTTCAGACGAGGGCAAGGTGATGGCCGAACCAGTTCGCATATTGGACCAGAAAACTTTGCATCTTAGACAACGATTATTGGACCAGGTTAAGGTCCAGTGGGACAATTACAGTCCTAGTTCAGCCACTTGGGAGGATGCCGAAGAGATGTGTCATCGTTTTCCTTATCTATTCCAAGGACTTTGAGACGAAGTCTAATATTAAGAGGGGGTGTATGTAATTCCCTACTCTAGTTGACTGAAAATGATATGAATTTTAATATTATTTAGCCCTCAGGACCACACTTTATTCTTTGAGGACCTTAGGCTGAGAATCCGGACACATGACTCTATTATTAGTGGATTTGATGGTTCTGTATGTTCTTTATTGATATTGTGATGATGACATCATTAATGGTTATGTACGTGCTCTATTGATATGATTGTAGCATTAATGGATATGCATGTTCTCTATTGATATCATGATGATGATAGACTTGACGGATAGGTATGTTTTCTATTGATACTACGATGATGATGTCTTTGATGGATACGCTAAATTCCCATTGATGTTACCATTATGATAACCATGATGGATGTGTCCCATATGTTAGCTACTTACATTAGTTCTGATTCAAAATGAACAACGATGTGAATGACTAGGTCATGTTGATGTTTCTATTATGATAATGACTAATACTGAGAAACTTTGTTACTGATGATTATTGAGTATGACAGGAAACCACTAGAGGGACTCGCATGTGATGAGTTGAAAACATCTGGTTTGATAGAAATTAATATTTTGTCTTTGAAATTCTAAGTTCAGTTTGAAACTTGTTATATATATATATACTCTGATGATATGTCAGTGGTTGCAGGAACATGTTAGTTGCTTGGCCGAATGACTCACATATGGGTGATGGGGTTGTACAATTTGATGGAACAACATGGGAGGGGTGGGACAGTGTCCCTGATCTCACCCACTAGCACTCCCACTGTGAATTAAGCTGGAAAGGTCGAAATAACTTTGCCTTGAAGATCACAATGTAGTGGGGGCAGGTCCCAAATTTGGGTCGCTCACGAGAATTTTTTGGGGGGCGCGCATCAAGGCAGATTCCTTGATCCCCAACACCATTAGTCTCACTATAGCAGGCAACATACGATATGATAGGGGTCTCTATCTTTGCACCTATAATTTCCCCTCATAGCCATTGGATGCTTGAAGGGCAAGTGGTGTGGCACCCTTGGAACTTCAAGAGAAATTCTTAAAGGGCATGACCGACTTGGCACCCTTGGCATCAAAATAAACTCTTAGGCATGGCACCCTTGGAACTTAGAATGGAAGTTCTTGAAGGGCATGACCAACTTGACACCATCGACATCATTAAAGAAACTAATAAATATAATCAATATATGAAAATCCTACTAATTCATATCAAGTGATATATGATGTTAGAACCAAGGGAATTAAATCAAGAATAAAACTTAGGGTAATGGAAGAATAGGAAGAAATAAAATATTTTACGATGATAACTCTACCCTTTCCATGTTAAAACAAAATATTAACTGGATAATGTACATAAGTAACTTAATTAGGCAAAAGGGGGAAAGAGGGACATAGAGTTAAGTATAGATATTAATTAAAAACTTCATTAAGAGAAGAGGGTGGTGAATTAAAATAAGACTATTAAATTAAACTGGAGAAATTTAGAGAACTTCCATGTGGCAAGAGCCAACATAATAATATTCATCTAAGAGGAAAATTGAGTTAAATTAGAAGGTAGTTAGGGGACCAAATCTGAGACCTATCAGTTAACTTCAGTAATAAACACAAATTAAGGAGTAGGAAAGGGGGAATCAAAAGACAACTAGGAGAAGAAATGGGAAGTCTTGTTGGGGTGAGGAAAATACTATTTTAAATTAATAAATAAGTAAATTATTTTTGGAGAGTCTTGATGAGAGGATGACACATGGGTGGGTGAATAATCAAATTTTGGGTTAATAAAAAATAATTATTTATGCATGAAATTCCAAGTGTCACCTATGAAGCCTTCTGTAAAAGAAGGGGAAAGTGAAGAGAAAAGGACTTTTGCGAACCCTATTGTCAAATGGAGGAGATTATGTCATTGTGAGTGGTTATGAGCTATAGTTGAGTTTGGTGAGGTAGAGTATTTTAGAGAGGGGACTGTTGATCCAAGAGGGGCTCACCTCTATCAGCTAGCACATTCCTTCGTTGTACAACCCCATTGCAGCTCGGGGGTCCGCGGGGAAGGAGAGTACCCAAGGAGTAGGGTGGGAGGTCAACTGGTAGGTCATTACATTCAGATTGAGCATGACAACATTCAGGCTTGGAGGTAGACGACAACAAAGGGGCTCAAGTAGCGGCAAGTCAAGTTTGAATCTCATCTAAGGGTGAATGGTACATATGTTATTTATAATGTTGTTTTTATATGACTTCATTGTGCCTATAATCAACATGTAAATTAGATGTATGTGTAATGAAGTTAAATTCATGGATGTTTGATTTAATTAATTAATATTTTTGAGTTTCCAGCTTTGTATGCTTATGGTTTCATTCTTAGTTTGTTGTATTGTCTCCAAAAAACAAAAACAAAAAAAAAACAAAAAAAATTAAGCATAGGGTTGGTCTAGTAAAGCATAGAGTTTGTCCTTACATATGCCTAGTGCCAAAACCTGGTTGATACATACGCCCTACTTGAAAAAATGTGTTAAAGGAGAAATTTACGTAGTGGGTTTTGAATGCACATAGAACAGAGCACAGTGCACGTGAGTGTTCTTACTGTGTTTCTTCTGATCTTAAAGAGAGCTCAGTAGCAACATTAATCCTGTTTTATCCTATGCACACAATGGCTTCATATCATGTTAGTTGGTTTTTATCAAAACTTCTCCTTGTGATTTTTGGATACTTGTAGCTTGAGAAAATAATTTCACTAATAAAACAACGCAAATGAATTGACAGTCTATAGTTGTGATTTTGGCATATAAAAACATGCTCTCTGAGAACAAATGTAGTGAACATAAACCTTTGTAATAAAAATCATCTCTCCACAAGGTAATGAGATATATGGCTTGTCAATGAAGGGAGTTATGCATATGCTTGGCTATATGCCAAATCCTCAACCTAACAGGCGGAAAAACTGGCATTGCGAGTAAGCCCTTCTATTTTATTGCCAGATTCAAGGACACAAGGAAAGCCTGATAGTCTCTTCTTCAGCTCCATAGTAAAGGCATCCATGAACTAATCAACTCTTTATGACAACATGAGAGCTGGACTTGAGTTGGGTATTGTAGGGACTAAAATCTATAAATTATATTCAAGTCTATCCATGTAGATGTCAGGGACAAGGTTATTATAAGTCATTATCAAATTATATGCCTATAGATTGGAGCATGTCCAAGGCTAGAACGAAATTAAATTTCATCTGCGACATCGTATATTATTATGATATCATGAATTCCTTCAAGTGTCAGGCACCACTATTTCAAGTATCGTGACCTAGTCTTAAGGGGAACTAATGCCTTACTTCAAGTCTGATGTCTTCTATGTAGGTCATTCAACCTCTGGAGGCACCTTTAATATATATATATATATATATATGGTATATAGATGTACAACAATGTTGAAGATCACAAACCCATACCTAAATGTACAACATTGTTGTGACTGCAATTTCTGCCACAATGGTGAAATATACAACATAATCGATGTTTTCCTATGGCTTCAATATGTCCTAAATTTTAGGCAATGATTGCCATTTTGTAACCCTATTTTGCAGAGTGTTGTATTGAATAAGTTATGGGTATCATAGTTATTGATACACCTCAGGATGGTCATAGGGATATGTTTCACAATTTTCCTCCCAACCAGAGATATACATCCCCACCCTTACTTGTCTTAGGGGATCCAAAGTTTTGTCTCCACCCTGAGGTTTCTCTGCAACTCCAGCCAATGTTGTATGACGATGTGAAATTCGTACCCTATCAATCCTAGGTGGATTTGGGTGTGGTGGATTTGGAACACCCAAAAGCCATGGGCCTTTGGAACATCCCTAGCCACTCTGAGTTGGAAACCTTTGATTGTAGTGCCACAACCTAATGGACTACGAGTGCAGAGGAAGGGGTGCACTACCGTGGGTTGTGAAGGCAAATGGGGGATGAGAGAAAGTCGGTTGGAAGATGTTGGAATCAAGTACTTGGTTTTCTACCATATTGGTGCGCTATGGACCATAGTTGGCTTAGGTAGCCTTTTACCCGATAGAGTCTTGACCACAACATGGGGATGACCCACTACTAAGAGATATGAGTAGCATAGTCTATTATTGAGCGGAAATTCGAAGCCAATTGGTGTCATTTCTCAAAGATAAATGTTATGTTATATTGTGTTTTTTTGTAGATTACATGTTTATGAATTATCTATGCTGCAAAGGTTAAGAATAGGATGCATTGCATAATATTGTGCATTTAACATATAAAATAGAGTAGAATCAAGGTAAATTTTCAAAGGCCAGGTTACAAAGATAGTAATAAGCCCCAGTGGGTGATTGGTGGTGTTGCAGAAACAGACAAGTCACAAATGATGAGAAGTGGCCTGATATAACTAATGTTGAATCAACCAATAATGGCTGGAGGCCCACTCCCAAGGACAACAAAAAATCTCTTGATGCAGGTCTCAAACCAGCAACAGATCCTTCAGGATTTGAAAAATGTGTTTATTTATTTTCATACCATAGGGCAAGACTTTATCAACTTTAATGGTTAAGTGCCAGCTGGAAATTTTGGAATTTTAGTGTTATTGGATATGCCCAGGTGGCGGTTTTGTTAACTTCTATGCCCTTAGGTAGTTATGGAAGTTATTAAGGCATCTTTTGCATGGTATACCTAAGCTTGCGGTGAGCGCCACACAACACCCTAATTTTGTAAAAAAATGCCCTGTCTGTACATTACTGTTATATTAATAATTAAAGAAAAAAACTTATGCCAAAAAATGTATATAATATGATAACCGCACAATGAAATTGTTTTAAAACCTATTATTTCCTAAACATAATGTAATATCCCAATGATGGGGATGCATCAATACATGAACACAATACCAGTGTAAATCAGTTCATAAGATGTGAAAGTAACACCTAGCCATAAAATGAATGTTTAGCAGCAAGAATATGTCCCATTATCTCATCTCAAAGTGAGGAAATGCAGTAATATAGGGCATAAAAATGTTATTTACAAAAAATTACGCTATAACTGTGAGAAATGGGACTTGGATCCCTTAGTTCATACCTTAGAAACCTTACATACAGAATGGGAGCAAAAACAAATCACTCTAGAAAAGTTAAACAGATCTCCCCAACCCAATATGACCTAAAAATGACCAAACCCCATGAATTATGACATGCAGAATTCCTGAAGCATGTGACAATGTTATTTTAATGAGGGTTTATGCAGTAAATTATAAGAAATAATAGATCAAGAGATGGCAATCATTCAATGCCTGAGAAAAATGGAGATCCCCTTTTTTATACAATATGATAATAACCCGACAAGGGCTTCATGAAAGTACAAGTATAAAATGCCGATCTGAGATCTAGAAAACAATGCGCTTATACTATAGCTTTGAATATATATATATATATATATATATATATATATATATATAATATATATATATATATATATATATATAGCTGAATAGTACAAGAGTATAATAAGATGCTTATACAATCCTTCTGGGAGAAGGGTTGGCCCTTTCCCCAAGGAACAAGCCCAAGATCAAGGGTCTTGACCCTGCTACTACAATACTAAGAGAAATGACGCAGTTCCTGCAAAGACTGTGCTGTAGGAGATGGAGAATGCTTTGGCCAAGTGCCAAGATGTAAAATGTGCTTATAAGTCTCCCTCACTAATCTCCCAAGGAGAGGAATGCTTCCTCCTTTGAAAGACGAGCTTCGGAAGTGGTGTTGTGAACCTTCCACTGCAACACCTTGTAACACAACGTTACACTCTGCAGAAATAACGTTGTAGCTAAAGGAGGATCCTTGGCCTCAAGCCTAAATGTGGAAAACTGAAGTACAATGCTCCTCCAAGAGGCCTCTCAAGGTAGGAGAAGGAATCCCTAAGCAGGAATGCCTTGTGATAAACAACAAGAGTATTCTTCCAGTGGAATCATTAGGTCTTTTTGGATTGTGGAGTCGCCAGGTTAAATATTTTGAACTTTTCCGTCCACCATCAGCATGATTTGGATTTCTCAATGCATTCCCAGGGGAGTTTACAAGGACAGGTAAAGTAATAGGCCTATTGGAGGCCAGTGGAGTCGCCAGGTGGAAATTTTTAGCTCTTTTGGAGGTAAAATATTCTATGGTCGACCACCAATGTTTATTATGAAACCAATCTGAAATGTTTTTGGGGTTTTCTAAGTTTCTATGGTTATTGAAGGACTTCGTGAGTCTACAAGAGCTTTCTAGGCTATTATGTACTCAGAGGTCCCATCGTGATCACCAAAATATTGGGGTCCTGTTCTTTGGCTGATTGGAAAACTAAATGACAAGGAAAAATTCAAACCAAGCTTTAGAGCTCTAGGATCTAGCCCTCCTAGTCTCAGAGAGGGATCTCTCAATGTGTGCAAAGATATGTCTTGTTTGCTTTTAAGGGTTGATTTTAGGCTGGTTACGAAGTGAAAATTTGTTTTTATAGGTTTGGTTGGTTTGACATGAATGATCTAGGAAACATAGATAGAAAGGGGAAATATCAGAGCCATTGGGAAAAGGAGTTAAGAAGAAGTTATAATAAGCTCAATCAATGGATATGGGATATCAAAGAGAAAATCTAACTTGGCCAGTGGATCTTGGGTTTGGTGGATGAAATGAAATGGACATTAAGGATTTAGAAGGAGAAGTAGGATTAAGGGCAGTTAAGAATCCTTAATTATATGTACTTCTCAACAAAGGGACTTAAAACATTATCTGAACATAAAGAGGCATTCCATAGATAGGGCTAACCATAAATTCGAGAAATCACACTTCAACAAATAACAATTTCAAGATAAACTTTTCAAATGAAATCTAGGAGTCGAGGAACACTCTATTTCATCCAAAGATTTCACCTTCAAGGAATTTAGAAAACATAAAAGATTCAAAAATAATTGTATCATTGAAGAGGGAACGCTTAAAGATCTTTGATTACAATTATAAATACCTTCAAAACAATTATCTCAGCAAGAAAAAAGGGTATGATCAAAACAGACCTCTTTGGCAGACTGTAAACAATGGTACTTTAAAGGGAGACTTCAGAAACAGTTTTCAAGTGGCAGCAAGTAAGCAGGGAAAACCATAAATCATTCTTGAGACCAATTGTTTGAACTATTTCTGAAATAAACAAGCATAAGGGTTCAAGAGAGCAATTAAGAATTCTTTAGAATGCCTCAACAGATGAAAACATAAAGACATTGAAGAGAAAATAGGTCTAAGGTGCTTCTAGGAGAAATTTCTTAGCCTAAAATATTTACTCTACTGTAAGTATAGAATGATGGAACAAAATGGAAAATAGGAAATAAAAATTAACAGATTAGAATACATCACCAACAACCATGCTCAGGGATCCAATGATAGAGCCTTCTCATTAACAAAACATGTCAAAACATCATCAATCTTGCAATACTTCAATTTATTCTTTAATCTTCAGCCAGACTATGTACAACTTCAAAGAGTTCGAATGCCAGCAACCAACCCCTAACAAAGAGCTCCTCATAGAGTATTTATAGAAGAATGAGGAGGTGGAACTCTTTTTAGGGTTCAAAATGTTATTAATTATAGAGTAAATGCATTCCTAGCCTTGAAAACTACGCAAGGCCTAAGGTAGGAATGAGTTGCACTAATTCTCTGTTTAATAACTCTGTCTTTACTTCCTAAGGATAAAGTAGGTGAAAAGAGTGGGTTTTAAGGCTTTCCCATGTCTTAAAATAACTGTTCTGACAGTCAAAAGATGTTTTGTCAGTGTGATAACTGTCAAACTGTCTTTGTAGGTGAAAAGCAGGCTACAGGTGGCTTCATATATTTTGATGAATTAACTGTTCTGTCCTGATGTGCTCGAGGCTCCCTGCCTTGTTGATCTGTCCTTTAATCATCTTCAGCTTCATTCTTTGAACTGCAGGTTAAGCCTTTGGATCCTCGGGATTTGACTGTATCCTTTAACCTTTATCTTGAACTCTGATACTCTTCACTGTTTCTTCATTTAATCTTCATTGTTTGCTGACGAGTATTTTCTTTACGTTGGAGGGTTTGATTTAATAGTCAATATCATGATTTATTGACTAACACTCAGAATTTAACCCTTCTTCCCTTTCTGTAATTGAATAGGCCACAGGATCAACACCCTGAGCTCTATGCCACCTTTAGTGACTGTGGGATGCTTTGAATAGCTCAAACCACCATTAAACCTGCAAAAACCAATAAACTTGTTAAACAAAACCTGGGCGAGGGCTTGAACTACTTCAAAGGCTTGGGCGGAAGCGGAGGAGCTGTGAGGAGGCGGTGGATGCAGCGGAAAAGGGCCTCATGGCGAAAAACCATGAAAACCAGGGTTCAAAACTGAATTTGGCGCGAAGAGATGCAATGGTGGTTTGGTAGAAAATCGGAGGCGGTTTTCGCACAGGGCCGGTGCAGTAAGTGGTTTTACCCTGGGCGAACACGATAAAGCTTAGGTGTTGACACTTGTCCCTCTAAAACCACCCATTTCGTGTTCAAATTGCACATCGGGGAGCTTTCGTGAGTTGGGTGCGAAAAAGAACGAGGACCATCGGATCTGTGGGATCAATGGTCGGGATATTTTTGGCGGAATGATTTGCTAGAGGATGATCAGTAGGAAGGAGGGTGAAGTGAAGGAGCACAGACCGTCTGATCCGGGGGAGCCAAATCGACGGCTGAGGGTGAGCGCGATGGTTGAACAGATGCGCGGGGGTAAGAGCGGTGGGGCCTGACAGTGACATCAACAGTCCTGTCTTTTAGCGGAAAGTCTAATTAGTGAGGTGAAATGGTGGCCGTTAGATCTGAATAGATCAACGGTGGAGATTAACTGCAAGGGAACTGGGGGGTACAATGGGATTTCGGGGTCGGGTGCCTCCATAGTGAATGGGAAACAGGGAATAAATGCTGCTGTTGGATTGGGAGAAGATCGACGGTGGAGATCGAGGGTGCGGGGGGGTTGGGGAGTATGGGCCACTTTGGTCGGGTGCCCCCCCAGTGAACCTGTGCCGTAGATTTGGGTTAATCGGATGGTGAGGATTGGATCGGGGAGGATGCATATCGGCGGCGAAAAGGGTTTGGGAATGAGGAAACGAGGATCGCCAATGGAGCGAGGACCTTTAGATCAAGGAGATCAGTGGCTCAGATATATCGAAGCTCCGTATAAATAACAAATGGGTGGGGGACGGCGAAACAATGAAACAACGCTGGCCATTGGATTTAAAGAGATCAACGGCGGAGAAAACATCACTGTTTCGCACAGATGGATAAATGGTGTGGCGAAATGGGAAAATGCGATGAAGCGACCACCGTTGGATCAGGAGGATGGACGGCTCAGATTATTTCAGAGAATGGTAGGTAGAAGGGGTTTGACAGGAGAAAAGCGATATTACGAAAGGGCGATGACTGTCGAATCTGGGAGAGATCAACGGTCAGGACTCCATCGGTGAAATAAACATCGCGGAGAAAGAATAGAGAAGGTAGATGGAAGAGGGGAAAGGCGAAGTGTGATAGCGCAAAAGGGGCTTAAAGACTGAGGCCGATGGTCACGGGTCCTGGTCACATGGAGGAAAGGGCTAAGAACTTAAACCCGCAAGGGCTTAAGGTTGTTTATATGAAATGGTCAGTTTTTAAAGACCGAAATGGGCTTTTCGAGGTTTTTGAGGGTTCTGATAGAGGGAAAAAGAGGTTCAAGACCAAAATAAAGATGATTTATAAGGTCTTAAGGGGTTTTTATGGGGAACGAATGATAAATAAAGGTCATAGAGGGGAAAAAGGAGAAATGATGGGCATGGAGGCTTGAAACAGTCTTTTTGAATCAGCAGGGCTTCTTTGAAGATTTTGAAGTGAAAATATCAGTGAAGGTGGGTTTATTTGGACAGAGAGAACAACCAAGCTTCAAGGACTAACATATTAGCTTGAAATTGTTTCTTGAAGGCTGCAAACTGATTCTAGCCATCATTAGGTATAACATAAATTATAGATGTCTAACAGGATCAATAATATTTTCTCATTAACTTGATTCATCCTTCTCAAATTTTTCCATCAAGCTTTTACGCTCTTCTGGTCTTTGATAAGAAATAATATTATCGAGCTTCGTCATTTTGTAGCTCTGCATGATACAAAGTAAACAATGCATATTAGTTAAACTTATATATAGTTCAAAAATAATAATTTTTGAAAAGAATTTACAAAGAACTTGCCTTTTTTTCTTTTCTCAATGTGCTATCAGTATTTTTGTTACTTGATCTCTTTTCAGCCATTTCTTTATCAATATGAAAATTTTCCCTACCATTCAGTAATATATTTTATAAATAAATCACAAAATTTTCAGGTAAAAAAAAAAATTAAGAAAACGGTGCGCCTTTCAAATAGAACGCACCGAAGGCATTGCAACATGTTCTTATAAATGCACCGCCAAAAAAGTGGAAATATCGTATGATGCTCTCTGTCAACAAGGAGACCCGATGTGTTATATGTTAACCGGTGCACCGATTAACATAGACATAAATTAATAAAAAATTGTTTTTCTTAAACAATATGCGTTTGATGAGCTATAATAAAATAGGGCACTGGTGTGCTATTTTACAAAAGGTGCACCGATTTAAAAAAACCATGCAAGGGCCAACATGGATTGGGATCTGAATTTGCAAGTGGTCCCATGGGTTAGATGTCATACGCCTATATATATAGCAATACAAACCTTATAAATATAAAATGGAAATCCCTAATTGTGAAGTCACAGAAACAAGAAGAAGCAAGGGAAAAAAAGAAGAAGAAAGGGTTTAACGTAAGTGTTACCACTCCATTGGATCTCTGAGGCTGAGAAGATACCAGTAAAGTTAACTACAGACCAAGCTCTCGCCAAGTAGTTAGCCCTACTAGGCAGGAGAGGGCTCTCTCCAAGGGATGATATCCAAGAGGGATGGATCAATTAGGTTTTAGGATAGGTATAGTAGCACAAGGGTTTTTATTTGGTTGATTTGGGTGTTGGATGAGTGAATTAGGTAAAAAAGGTAACTAGGTCAGGGCAAATAAGATTAGAATTGCAGGCATATGATGGGGCAAGGTAGGTAGGCACTCTAACAATTTAGGGTTTTTAGGTGAGATGGATCAGACTGGTGAGGAACTAAAAAGATCATGACAGTACATGAATTCTTTTTAATATGAAGAACTGAAAAAAATTATGGTGATTCTACCAAAACAAAGCATAAAATATGTATTCTGCCTATCAAATTTGAGAATCAAACATATCATATAATTGGAATGAACATGGAAAGTAAAAAACATTCATACATATGCAACAGAAGAAGAAATTATGCCAAAGTATAGTACCACATGAATCCCACCAAAATAACTGCAACTCATCCAATATATTCCTACCAAAATCTGAATACACTAGTGTCTCTAATTAATACAACATCATCCAACCTCTGAAATGAGTAAATAACTGAAATATATCGACATGAAACAATTTCTACCTACCTCAGGGGTTGAATCCCTAAAGATTTTGTTCGTCTGCTAATCATATTCTCTCTTCTGTACTATGTAGGCCATTTTTTCCATGCTCCTAAATAAATAGTATGGAATGTTGAACAATTTGACTCTTGTGAAGTGCATAAGAAATCTGATGTGGTATGTGTAGATTTTGGAGAACCTTCCTTCACAAGATAAGTGCTTCATGATTATTTTCATCATGGAAGCATAGTTATCAAGAAGGTAACTGAAAGGGATGAATTTATTTCTCTCATTTTTGTACCTTGGTTTGATGAATGGTTCATAAAACTCGTCATCCAGGTCTTTGGTTTTAAACCACTTCTTACCCATATTAGGTATCCCTGTAGCAACAAAAATGATAGGTGTGGATATGGTGAAGGTCACACCAGCAAGGGTCACTATATTGTCCTAAAGGTTTGAGATGCAAAGTCTGCTCAAAACAGGGTGGTGTTGAACTCTTTTAACCATTTCACAGAAATCAAAGCAACCCACATATTTGAAGCAAGTGACTGTCATGGGTGAGGCCATCAGTTCTTTGTTCCTCCCTTATGATGCATTCTTTCCTCTTTGTCCTCCTCCTCCATGAAATCTCTGTCTTCCTCCTCCTTGGTTTTTTAAGTTTTAAAACCTGATGGAAAGGAAAAGGGAATGGAAAAATAGGTTTAGTGAGTGGGGATGGAAGTAGGAAAAATTGGGGAAACACGAAAGGGGGTTAGGGAGCTTAGGGGAGTGATATGGAATCAAAATACTTAGGGAACTAGGGTGGGGAATTTTATTACAAGTATAGGGAAGCTGCCTAGGAAATTTGTAGTCTAGGAGCTAGGGTTTTGGGAAATGTAGTTTGGGGACAGGGATTTAGGGATTTAGGGATAGGATTAGGGTTTAATGTGATTTGGGGAAGGAATTTTGGGTCTAGGGAACAATTTTGGGATGTAGGAATGAAATCTAGGGTTTCTTAGCTTAAAAAATTTTCAAATTTGAATAAGAAATTTAACACTTTAAATTTGCAAATGGGAAATGCTAGGAGGGCATAAAATGGTCTTGATTAATTGTTATGAGGTGGAGGAACCCTTTTTTGGTGATTATAAGCACTTGGACGAATTTTTAGAGGCTGTGAGTGAAACTGGGCAAGAGCGCAATGCCTTGCCTCTGGGAGCGCAACGCCACCCAAAAACTTGGCTTTTGACACTGCAAAATTGATTTTTGAGCAGAGGGAGTGGGAGTTCAATGTCTTAGAGAGAAAATGAGTGCTTATTTTATCTTTTTATGGGCTTTATACTTGGTGGATTGGATGAATTTTCCTTTGGGACCACTTTTCTTCTTCACATTCATTTTAAACCTTGAAATATTTACCTTTCACTTTTGTTTTGATATTTGGAGTTAGGTCACTTGATATATTGAGAACACTTAGAATTTGAAACTTCTGAGCTTTCTTGGCATATGAAATCTTTGAGTTGACAGTTTTCTTAGAACCATGAACTTATAACATATTGAGAAAACATGAAATTACATAATGGAATAAAAACTACATATTACATTTCAACTTTACATGGTAAAGTGAATTTATTGATCACCCTTAGTCTTTCTGGTATTTTATGCAATGGAAATGATGTTCTAATGTACCTTGAAAACCCTAAGACCTAATGGACACCTTAACTGAATGGAATTCATGATGACATGACTAAAAAGGTAATAAAGCCTCATGAATGATAGACACCCAACATACTGATAAAATGAGCCAGTAAGTGATGAGATGACATTTTTTGAAAAGAGTGAACCTTGATTGAAATCTGCACCAAGTGATCAAATTTTTGCATGACCTAGTGGAATGACAAAAAAATTCTGAATGGGACCCCTAACATGACATGAAAGAGTTAATTTTGATCACTGGTGGAAATATGCAAATATTGACACTAACATTGGATCCATCTAGGGATGGTAGCTCCTTGGAGGTGCCAAGAACATCGTAGACCAAGTGCTTAGCCATTGGGCATGGATTCAAATGGTAAGGACTAATTGAAAACTGAAAACTTAAACTGATTTCTGACAAAATCAAACCGACTAAAAACTGACTTTAAAATTGACTCAAAACTGACTTGAATTTGACTAACTTAATTTTGAAAACAACAAAAAACCAATGAAACTTTATAGCCTTCACCTCTGGCCCCAAGCTTCGGTGATTCTCCACTTCACACTTTCAGGAAAGTTAAACTGACATTTGCAATGATAGTGATAAAGCTGAAAACTACATCAAGAATAATAGTGCTTAAGGAGACTATTGTTGATCGGTCCTCCTAAACATTCTCTCCATTCATCTCCTGTAGTACTAGGACTGCAAGTGATGTAGGAAAAATAATGTCTATTCCATAAAATAACTAAAAAGGGGACATTCTGATAGATTTCTTACTACTCACCCTGTCTTCCCACAAGGAATTCACATGCTTTTTGTGCCAGTTCTTCTTTTTGGCCTCCAACATCTTCTTTATAATATTAGTCAGGGATTTATTAGAGGACTCTGTTAAACCATTACCTTGTGGATAGTAGGCAGTTGAGTGCCCCAACTTGATGTTATATTTGTCACAAAAATCAACCATCCTTTTTTATTTGAAAGTTGTCGCATTGTCAGTAATAATCCTATGAGGAAAACCAAAATGAGACATTATGTTAGTCTCCAAAAAATGAATAATTACTAGGTCTGTTTCTTGCCTTGTTGGGATCGCTTCGATCCATTTGGTGAAGTAGTCGTGTGGCTATCAATATCCATTTGTGCTGTGAAGATGATGTAGGGTGAATCTCTCCGATGAAGTCAAGTCCTGACTGCTGAAACAGTGCATGAATTGAAATAGGTTGCAGAGGTAATGGAAGAAATTTTCTTTTACCTTGAAACACTTGACACTCATGGAAACTCATCATTATTTTGTACAAATCTGCAAACATAGTTGACCAATAGTATCTTGCTCTCAACACTGTATTAGATGTGGTCTTCTAGAAAAGGTGCCCCCCACAATATCCTTTATGAATATATTCATAAATTCTTGGGCTTCAATCTCAACTAAAAATTCAGCAAAATACCTCGTAGACCTTTCCAATAAAGGGCGCTATCCAAAATGAAATATTTGGAATCTTTCAACTTTAAAGACCTACCCTTACTCTTAGTCATGCCTGGAGGAGGATTCAAATGTTGAAGAACATATATTATATCAAAATACCAAGGAGACGAAAGAAACATATCAGATACCTATATCAGAGTGACATCTTGTTCTTCATTAGACAATGTTGTAATAAGATTGATATATGAAACATGCAGATTTGACTCAGCCATAAGATTTTCTAAACCTTGACCTTTGATCAACTTTGTGGGCTTGATCTCGAGGTCATATTCCAAAATCGTTGCGATCCATTTCCCTCTTCTACCTTCTGGATCTGTCTGCATAAGAAAAAAAATTACTACTACATTAGGGACACAAGCCAAAGTATGAGAATGTAAAATATAGAAACGGAAATCCTTCAATGCTTTCATCAAAGCCAAAGCCTGTTTCTCTATTATATTGTACCGAAGAGCTGCATCCTTGATGGTTCGACTGAAAAATGCAATGGATTGTTCAGTCTTGTCCTTCTTTTGCATTAAGACTATAGCTATGGTGTCCTCGAAGGCAAATGAGAATATAATAAAATAAATAGTGTAATTTGGGCTTCTTAAAATAAGGGTTGTAGTCAAAGAAAATTTCACTGTGTTAAACGAATTATTAGCATCCTCAGACCACTTTACCTCATTATCATTTTTCAACATGTTGTTCATTTCTTGAAGGTGCTCAACCAAATTTGGAATAAATCTGCGTAAGAAATTCATCTTACCAGTGAAACACTGAATTTATTTCTTGTTCCGTGGAAAGTCAATTTGTTGAATTTCCTCAACCTGAGAATGGTCAATATGGATTCCATCCTTAGAGATGATGTGACCGAGAAGTTTTCCCTCCTCTATGGAAAAAAGGCTCTTTTTCGGATTAAGAGATATTCTGAAATTCCTGTATTTCTGAAAAACAATCCTTAAGTGATACAAGTGTTCATCATCTGAATGGGAAAAAATTGTCAAATCATATAAATATACCACTAGAAAAACATCTTTCTCATCTACAAATGCTATATCCATTGGATGCTGAAAGGTAGCCCCTGCATTATTTAGTCCAAATGGCATCTTTGCATATTTAATTTTACCCCAAGGTGTAGTGAAGGCAGTTTTGTCCTGATCTTTGTCATGTACGAAAATATGATTGTATCCCGAATATCTATCAAACAAAGACATTCGAGAAGCCCCAACTACTCTTTGTAATATGTGATCCATTTTGGGAAGGTGGTAATTATCTTTTAGTGACACCTTGTTTAAATTTTTGAAGTCTAAGTAGAGCCTTATTTCACCAGTCTCCTTTCTTACAGGGACTAAATTAGATCTCCAATTAGAAAACCTTATAGGAAAAATGATACCTAACCTGTAGAGCCTGATCACTTATTTTTCAATGGATGGTACCAAACTTGGGTTGATCCTTCTCAACTTTTTCCAAAAGGGCTTTTGATCGGGTTTAATTGGAATGGTGTGATGTATGATATCTTTATTATAGACCTTCAAGACTGCATAATCCCACGCGAAAACATCAGAAAATTCATAAAGTAAATCAATGTATTTGTCCTTTACCTTAAGAGACAAAGACTTGGACATTTTGACCATCTTAGGCTTGTCCATTGTCCCAATTTTTACGTCCTCCAGATATTTTTCTGTAGGAACCAATGTTGGCTTCCTCGCTACATCATCCTAATCAAACAATTCTTCCAAAGATATGAGACCTTTTGGAATATTGTTATCCTTCAGCTCTAGTATATCAGCCTGAGTTTCTTCGATGAATTTATCATCCTTGTCATAAAATTGGTCAATTGCAGAATTCTCGAACTCACCTTCACTTTGCAGAAAATTATTAACTTGCTGATTATCCCAAAAAACTTGCCAATATCGCAAGTTATCAGGAACTGTAGGCCGATGCTTCACTTGAATTTCAAATATTCTGTTAGAAAATATTGGGATTTTGAAATTGCTTGCCGTTGTAGTAAGAGAATCTACCATGATATTTTGACTTCTTGGTACTACTGAAAAATTGTATTATGGAAACATCTTCACGATATCTAGTACAAAATTCATGTATGCTCTCATTCGTGGATGCTTGGCCTGGTATTCCCCTTTCACCTGTTTTATCACAAGTTCAAAGTTGCCATATACTGAAATTATTCTTGCGCTTAGATTTTTCAATATCTTCATACCGGTGATCAATGCTTCATATTCCACCTCATTGTTAGAACAATCAAAAGCCAATTTGTATGAACATAATATAACATTATTAGGAACCTTACTAGGCCGATGAAGAGGGTTGCGGATCCAAATTCCAATGCCTGCCTCATCTTTCCCCAAGGCACCATCAAAATCCATGGTCCATAGACCATTTTTATCCTCAAAGTGTTAGAATTCTAATTGTTGTTTTGTCTCAACTGTCTGGGATACTTCTTGATTCTAATTTGAAATTTCCTCTGCCTTATCATATGGCTGCTCTGAAACACTGGGAAAATTCTCTTTTCCCTTCTCTAAAATTGTTCTGATGCAATTAGAAATCTCTGTAACATCTTTTACTTCTACATGCTGACTATCTACATCATTCAAACCTCTATCATTGAGAAAAATGAAAGATTCTAAATCTGTATGTACAAAATTTATTGGATGGTTATTAGGCCTCTCTTTAATGGTTATTATGTACTTCATATTCATTTCCCGGTACAACTTTCGGGCACCATTTTCAGGATGACAAGGTCGCCTTCCCCTAGAAAACTGGGATGGTGGCATAAGAGAAGTCTAGTTGCAGAGTGCCTCTCAAATTCACTCCCCGAGATCTAGATAGCAACATACCAAACCGTGGTGGTATATAAGCCACCACCACATCCATCAATACATTCTTTGCTGAAATTTTCTCAAGGGAAACTACTAAATCCTTAATAAGACCTAAACAACAAAATCTTCCTGAATCGAAGGAATAAAAGTCATGGTAAGGATGAGTGATATCTAGGCCCAATTTATCCATAATAACATTCGGCATCAAATTTTGGGAAGCTCTAGAGTCGAGCATGGCATTGTGAAGGATATTTTGGTGGATTCTCATACTCAAATAGAATGGGGGAACTTCACTATCTTCTAACTGACCGTCTATTACTAGACCAAAGATAAGCTCAGGTTGGTCATAATCAACATTAAGTATATCATATGAAGGATCTACCTTTAACATTTTGGATACATGAGACTTATACTGATTATTCTTGACAAGTTAAATTAAAGGTATTGACACTTTCACTTTGGAAATTTTAGTTTCTAAGCTAAAAGGAGTGGATTTATCTACCTCTTTAATGATGTCTCTTTTTTCGGCATGATCTTTTGATGCAAATTCTTTCCTTTGGTTGTCCTTTTCTTTACCCAATGAGCTTGCATATGGTTGATTATATTTGTTTTGATTTGTAGCTGCAGGCTCTTTTCCTTTACTCTGATTACCTTGAAAAGTTTGTTTTGGTTGAGTATATTTTTGTTGTGATGCCCACTTCTGAATAGGATTTACTTGGACATCTCTACCTCTCAATGTATACCACCTCTTTTTTGAGTTGAGGGAATTCAAATATCCTCGTTGATAATCATCAGATTCAACCTCCAACTGATGATACTGGCCTAAAATGTAGTCTTCATCCTTGGGTACATCTGTCTTCGCGACATATTCTTCAACTTTAGTAAAAAATATGGGTTGGTCATCATCTGTAAAAAAAGGTTTTTCTGCAACAATATGATATTCTTCTTCTTCTTTAACTCCTTGAGTATAATTCTACTGCAAGGGTGTCCGAATTTGTTGTGGTTGTGCTAGTTGCTCAGGTGCCCTCTGTTCCCTTTGCTTGATTCTAAATTGAGGTTGTTGTTGATGTCTTCTGAAGTTATGATTTCTAACTTGTGGTTTTGGCTTCTTGTCAGTGATAGACATCCTGTCAACAATCCTTTCAATTTTTCTTATCAAATTTCCAGTTTGACATCAGAAGATGATGATTCCTCCTCTTTGATAGTTACTCTCCTTTCACCCTTCATTTTTTACTTCTTTATGGACAAATTAGCTTCTACACTAATTTCATTTTTCTACATGTCTTCTAACGTAGCATGATTCCTTTCTCGTAACTGATAGTCTATGTCTGGATCAAAACCATCCGAGTAATGAAAAAGGGCCAACCCTGGATGGGGTTTGATCTCATTAGGAATGGAATTATATACTCTATTGAATCGGGTGGTGAAGCCTTGTACTGATTCATTTGGTTCTCTTTTCAAATTTTTGTATTCAGAAAGGATTTGTAATGGATTCTTATTTACCTCCCATATGGCTATGAAAGCATCTATCAACTAATTTGAAGTGGCTATGGAATTTTCATTTAATGATCTGAACCATACTTTAACTGCTCCTGAAAAAATTTGAACTATGATTCTCATTTTTGCATCGTCTTCATCTACTTATTCCAGATCAATAAAGTCGGTGACTTTAACTATGTGTTGTTTTGCAGTGATTGAATAATTTTCATAAAAAAGTGGAAGCCTCTGGCCATAACCTTGAGGTAAGGCATGGAGTTGACCTGGTAAGATGAGGGGTGCAAATCTGGCCATAATTCCCGCTAAATGGACTACATGAGTGAAACTAGGAATATTTTGTTGAATAAGTGATGAAGTAGATGGTGCGAAAGAGGAAAAAAAAGATGTGTCAGAATAGGTATTGACTCTTTCTAATATTGGATTATGGATTTTTCCAACTGGTACTGAAGTTGGTTTGCTAAACTTTCAAGTTTATAAAATTGTCTCCAAACTTTAGTGTCAAAGTTTGATTCAGACTTAGTTTCTTCAAAGCATAGATTTTTTTCAAGTTTTAAAGAACTAAGATCCAACTCAGATAATGGCTTGACCTCATAGAGCCTTAATGGATCAAAGACTATGTCAGCTAATGAGTTTTCAGACTTAGATCAAAACAATGACAACTCAAATTTTAAATCAAATGGTATATCTATGAGAGATAGAACTTTAGCAGTCAGCGAAGAATATCTTACCAAAGGGATTGGATCTAATTGAATTTCTGTAGCTTGATATCTATGCTTTCGATCAAGCCTCTTTGGATCTTCGACTGGACCATCTGGGTGAGGATTAGGATTTGATCTGGTGTATCTCCTCGAAGCCAGAATGTTCACTATTCAGCAACTTGTTTTCTTTGTAACTTTTTCAGATCAGCCTCAACGAAATCTTAGACCTATCATCCAGAGGCCTAGAATTCAAAGAAATAATGGTACAACCAAGGAAGATCTGACAATTTTCTTCCCTAGTATGGTCGCCAAGATTTTATTACTCCACCGAATCTTCGAGGCTAAGAAGAGACCAACAAAGGTAACTACAGACCAAGCTCTCTCCAAGTAGCTAGCCCTACTAGGTAGGAGAGGGCTCTCTCCAAGGGATCACAGCCAAGAGGGCTGGATCAATTAGTTTTTAGGCTAGGTATAGTAGTACAGGGGTTTTGATTTGGTTGATTTGGGTGTTGGATGAGTGAATTAGGTCAAAAATGTGACTAGGTTAGGGCAAACAAGATCACAATTGCAGGCATCTGATGGGGCAAGATAGGTAGGCACTCTAAAAATTTAGGGTTTTTAGGTGAGATGGATCAGACTGGTAAGGAGCTAAAAATAGCATGACAGTACATGAATTCTTTTTAATATGAAGAATTGAAACAAATTATGGTGATTCTACCAAAACAAAGCATAAAAGATGTATTTTTCCTATCAAAATTGAGAATCAAACATATCATAGAAATGGAATGAAAATGGAAAGTACAAAACATTCATACATATGCAACAGAATAACAAACTATGCCAAAGTACAATACCACATGAATCCCACAAAAATAGATGCAACTCATCCAATATATTCCTGGCAAAATATGAATACACTAGTGTCTCTGATCAATACAACATCATCTAACTTGTGAAATGAGTAAATAAGTGAAAGATATAGACATGAAACAAATTCTCCCAACCTCAGGGGTCGAATCCATGAGTTGTGGAGCCGATCCACAAAAGTCTGAACTGTAAACCTAGAGTGTAGGGAGGTCAAACTGACTCATCCCTAACTTTAGTGAAATTGATTCATCAATCCTCAAAAATAATTTTACCTAATGTATTTACCCCTAGGTAACTCAAAATCATCATAATTAAAATTATATCCATCATTTACATTGGTAAAAACATGATTTTCCATGATGAAACTCAAAAAACTGAAAAAAAGGAAAGAAATATCAATCACTGGTCATGAGCGCAACGCCATCTTCAACACAAATTTTGAAGGGGTTGTTGATGTCCAAATTGAGCTCAGGATAGTGCATTGGAAAGCCTATCCTGTCTAGTTTCTAGAAATGTTCCTAGTTTACAAAAAAGATATGTTTTGACCCTCCAAAAATTCAATCTCCCAAGACTGGTGAGGAGTGTTGCGCCCAGCTGAAAAACAGGGCATAAACATGATTTTAGGGTGTTTTTTGACCTTTTTCCCTGCCAGATTGCCCAAATTTTCTTATAAAAGTGTCTAAATTGACTTTTTATGCCTAATGAATCCAATGGTTTTCTTTGTTTTTCATTTGGATACCTCTAGAAGAAGCACAACACCTAGGGCGTTGTGCTCCTAGCAGTCTAGTTATGCTAAAGACTATCAGAAATTTGCAAAAACGAACAGTTTCAAAAATTTTCTCAAATCACCTTCAATATTGTTTTGTAGAAGCCTGATGAAGTATTCTAGGTAATGAGAGATACCTCATCAAGGATGTCAAGCTTGTATTCTTCCTTTTTCTTGGCTAGGGTTTGCTTATGTTTCTCCTACAATTGCTTGAGTTTAATGCTACAGACCTTTTTTCTTGTGATATACATGTTAGACATGTTTTTGAGCATTTTTTTGTCTTTTTTTTTCCCTTGTGGAGGAGTTTCTCAAGGTGGAGGTTGACCCTATCAAGCCATATCTCTCTTTCATCTTCAACCTCCTTGTCAATCTTCTCCTCAAAAGTGAGTTTTTCATCCTCAATCTTTTGTTGTTGCAGAGCTCTCTTAAGACCACTTTTATTAGGTCTTGTTCTATTGGTTTGAATGTCATCATGATCAAGATAATTAATTGACATCATGGCCTTACCTCTTTTGGTTTTGAACAGCTCTAACTCCATAAGAACTTGTTGATATTTCAACTACTTATTCTCCTGCTCAAGAAATGAAATGAAAAACTAAGATCTATCCAAATTAGTTTGCAGTTATCTAATTTGGGGATCCTTCTCTTTGAAAATCAAGCTTGAGGCCTCATGATCATCATATTGATCCAAGTCAACTAGGTCAAACTCTGTTTCCTCATCATGAGGGTGCTCATCCTCTTGCATGACTTCCTCATGCACAACTGCCTCTTTCTAATGCTCATCCTGGTGTACCTGCTTTGTTGATGAAGAAGGCAAGGCCTCTTCCACAATTTGTGGACCAAAAACCTGCCTAGGTTCCCTTTGATAGGTCTTGACCTATTTGTCCCTTTCAGCCTCTTTGGTATTTTTAGGCTCTTTGACCACAACTCTGCTAGATGACCCAATTTGACTATGAAATATTGATGATGGTGATGATATGGGTCCAGTAGGCTGAGATAATGGAGGAATAGATGCAGAGGACTGAGATGAAGGAGGGATGGTTTCAGAATGTTGAGTTTGTGGAGTAGTGAAAACATCATTGGCAATGAAGGTATCCCATGAAATGTGCAACTGGTTTAGATGATGGAGTACAATTATTTTGATCAAAGATTGATGGAAGTGGTTGTTCATTTGTTGATCATATTCTCTCTTCTATACTATGTAGGCCATTTTTTCCATGCTCCTGAACAAATAGTATGGGATGTTGATCAATTTGACTCTTGTGAAGTGCATAAGAAATCTGATGTGGTATGTGTAGAGTCTGGATAACCTTCCTTCACAACAGAAGTACTTCATGATGATTTTCATCATGGGAGCATACCTATAAAGAAGACAAATAAAAGGGAAGACTTTCTTTCTCTCATTTTTGTACCTTGGTTTGATGAATGGTTCAAAAAACTGGTCATCCAGGTCTTTGGCTTTAAATCACTTCTCACCCATATTCGGTATCACTGTAGCAGCAACAATGATAGGTGTGGATATGGTGAAGGTCACACCTGCAAGGGTCACCTGATTGTCCTAAAGGTTTGAGATGAAAATTATTCTCAAAACAGGGTGGTGTTGAACTCTTTGAACCCTTTCAAATAAATCAAAGTAGCCCACATATTTGAAGCAAGTGACTATCATGGGTGAGCCCATCAGTTCTCTGGTGTTAGTGGGCTCAAGCCTCAAAATTCTTCCTACCTTGTGAGGTCTTATTTCCTCTCTGTCCTCCTCCTCCTCCATGAAATCTTTGTCTTCCTCCTCCATGGTGTTATTTTAAACCCTTAGGGAAAGGAAAAGGGAGTGGGAAAATAGGTTTAGGGAGTGGGGATGGGAGTAGGAAAATTTGGGGAAATAGGGAAGGGGGTTAGGGAACTTAGGGGAGTGATATGGGATCAAAATACTTAGGGAAATGGGTTGGGGTATTTTATTATACGTATAGGGAAGCTGCTTAGGAAAATTTTAGTCTAGGAGCTAGGGTTTTGGTAAATGTAGTTTGGGGACAGGGATTTAGTGATGTAGGGATAGGATTAGGGTTTACTGTGATGTGGGTAAGGAATTTAGGGTCTAGGGAACAATTTTGGGATGTAGGAATGAAATCTAGGGTTTCTTAGCTTAAAAACTTTGCAAATTTGAATAAGAAATTTAACACTTTAAATTTGAAAATGGGAAATGCTAGGAGGGAATAAAATGGTGTTGCTTACTTGTTATGAGGTGGAGGAACCCTTTGTTGGTGATTAGAAGCACTTGCATGAAGTTTAGAGGTTGTTAGTGAAACTGGGCAAGAGCGCAACACCTTGCCTCCAGAAGTGCAACACCACCCAAAAACTTGGATTTTGACACTGAAAACTTGATTTTTGAGCTGAGGGAGTGGGAGCTCGATGGCTTAGGGAGAAAATGAGTGCTTTTTTTATCTTTTGATGGGCTTTATACTTGGTGGATTGGATGAATTTTCCTTTGGGACCCACTTTTCTTCTTCACATTCAATTTAAACCTTGAAAGCTTTACCTTTCACTTTTGCTTTTGATCTTTGGAGTTAGGTCACTTGATAGATTGAGAACACTTAGACTTTGAAACTTCTTAGCTTTCTTGGAATATGAAACCTTTGAGTTGACATTTGTCTTAGAACCATGAACTTATTAAAGATTGAGAAAACATGAAATTACATAATGGAATAAAAATTACATAATGGAATAAAAACTACATAGTAAATTTCAAATTTACATGGTAAAGTGAATTTATTGATCACCCTTAGTCTTGCTGGTCTTTTATGAAATGGACTTGTGATGTGATGGTGGGGTCGGGGAATATATATGACGGGGATTAGAGTTTATGACTTTAGGATAGGGAATGAAATATTTTCGGGGGTTAGGATAAGGGGGGGAATATAATTTTTCGGGGCTTAGGCTAAAGAGAAATATGAAATAAGATATGCCTTATAGCTTTTAAATATAGCTCAATCCATGAACTTTAGAACATATCCCTTGTCCTATGTTTTGGGATGCAAATACCATTTGTCCTTTGATTTTTTCTCCTTCGACCATAGAAACATGAGACCATTAAACTACACTTTATAAGAAAAATAGAAAATTTCCTTCATTCTTTCTTTTCTTCACTTCTACCTACCCAAACTACAAATATAACATTTTTTGTTTTCTTGCAGGGTGAATTTGGACTTGCATACCCTTAAACATCTTTTTCTTTTGAACTTCTAACCTAACATCTGTCCTTATTTCTTCCATTGACTTAGATTAAACTGTTGAGTCAATTCATTTCTACCTATCTACTGATCTTCCAAGATTAAATAGTTTGGAAATTCTTTATTTTCTAACCTATCAACAAAAATTGAAAATTGTTCAATCATGATTAAAAAAACCTATCTAATGAGTAGTGGAATTTTAATTTGCAGCACTTCCAGTATTATTTCTTTTTTGGGGGTTTCTTTATTTTTACTTTTTTTCTCTTTTTCTTTGTTTTTTCTACCCTCTTTTCTTTTTTTCTTTTTTATATTTTTATTGGAAATATTTTGAATATTGAAAAAAAAATTCAATATGAAATTGCAAATAAGATGAAATATCCAATCACCTTGACATCCTATGATTTATAGGATACTAACAGTGGGTCCAGCGGGGGATGGCACTTCTCTAAATGGAGTGTCAAGAACCTAAGACCAGTAGCTTTGAATGCTCCATTTTTTGCAAAATCTTCAATTGATTTATTTTTATGTTTTTATGGCTGCTCATAAAACTAGGCTTAGGGCCTTCTCTTTGGGCTTCAACCTTGTCCAATGAATTATTGAAACTGTAAAACTGTGTTATTTACAATGATGAAAAATCAACCTGAATTTTAAAATAAATAATGTTTCAACATCCTACCATTGACAAGACCTCCAGTCAACTCTGTACCATCCAACTCTTTAATAAAATAAGCATTGTTTCCCCGGAAAGAATCAATGATATATGGCCCTTGCCAAAGATTGTCAAACTTTCCATGCTTTCCTTTATTTTCTCTTCTGGAGTCCTATTTTAAAACTTTGTCTCCTAAATTGAAATCATTTGTTTTTTTTCTATTATCAAAGATATTTTTGATATTCTCTTGAATTACTTGAGTTCTGTTATACACTTCCTCTCTAGACTACTACAACTAAATGGTTTCATTGATCCTCCTCTGTATGTCATTTGGTTTAGCTTGAATTTTATGAATAATATTCATAACTGGAACTCCTAAGGAAGATGAAAAAATTGCATCCATTCCATAAACTAATTGGTATGGATACATTCCAGTTGATTTCTTTGTAGTAAGTCTATTAGCCCAAAGAGAATTGATCAACTTTTTGTGCCATGATTTCTTATTGTCCTCCAAAAGTTTTTTGATGATATTCACCAAACTTTTGTTTGAAGATTCAACCAATCCATTACCCTGAGGATAATAAGTTGTTGAATGCCCCAAAGTTATATGATACTTATGACAAAAATAAACCTTATTTTTGGACTTAAAGGTTGCAACATTATCTGTAATGATTTTTCTAGGACAACCAAATCTAGAAAGGATATTGGTTTCAAGGAATTTTATTATGACAGAGTCAGTGGAATTTCTAGATGGAGTGGATTCTATCCATTTGGTGAAGTAATATGTGGCAGTGAGGATCCATTTATGTTGGGCAGCGGATGGGGGATGAATTTCTCCAATGAAGTCTAATCCCCATTTCTGGAAAGGGCTCTCTACAAAAATATGTTTCAAGGGTAAGGGCAGTAGCTTTCTCTTTCCTTCAAAGATTTTACATTTGTGACAAGAAGTGACCATTTTATGGATTTCAGGAAAAAGGGTAGGCCAGTAGAAACCAGCTCTCATGATCTTGTTTGCAGTGTTTTTCCAATATATATGGCCACCACAGTCACCTCCATGGAACTCCTGCATAACTTTATCTGCATCATCCTTCAACAAAAATTTAAGAAAAATAACTCCAATATCTTTCCAATACAAAGCATTTTCCAAAATACAGAATTTGACAACTCTAAGTTTTAGAAATATAGCCTTGGTTTTGGAAAAAACAGGAGGAGAATTCAAATTTGACAGTACATAAAAAATATCAGCATACCAGGGAGAATTCAGGAATGCTTCATAAATCAGTGGATTCTCCAGTTCCTCTTGACAATCCAATTAATGTACCATGCTGATGTCCAATGCATGAAAGTTGGATCCAACCATCAATTTAGCTAATCCTTGGCCTTTAATCAATTTGGTAGGCTTGATTTCCACATCATATTCTAAGATCACAACAATCCATTTGCCTCTTTTCCCATCAAGACCATTCTGTGTTAATATGTCTTTGACAACTGCATTTGGAACATAAGAAATGATATGTGAATGTATAATGTAGACTCTAAAATCCTTTAATGCATTGACCAAATAAAAAGATTAGTTTTCCATGATATTATATTTCAATGTTGCATCTCTTAATGCCTTGCTAAAAAAAGCTATTGGCTGCTCATGTCCTTTACTGTTATTTTGCAATAAAACAACAACAATAGTATGTTCAGAAGCAAAAGAAAAAACCATGAAATCTTTAGTAAAATATGGGCTAATTAGGACCAAGGCTTTTGTCAATGCTTTCTTGACCAAATCAAAAGATTGTTTTTCTTCTATGGTCCATTTAATTTCTGAGTCTTTCTTGAGCATATTGGTAATGTTCCTCAAAAGTTTTGCCAGGTTGGGTATAAATATCCTCAAAAAATTGATTTTACCAATGAATGATTGGAGTTCTTTAATATTTCTAGGATGACTTATTTTTAGTATTCCTTCAATTTTTCTAGGGTCAATTTTGATTCCATCTTGACAAATAGTGTGACCTAACAATTTTCCTTCTTCAATTCCAAATAATTTTTTCTTAGGATTCATGGAAATTCCAAACTTTCTGCATTTTTCAAAAACTCTTCTTAAGTGTGCTAAATGCTCTTCATCAGTTTTAGAATAAACAATGATATCATCTAGATAAATTACAATAAAGTGGTCAATTTCATCAACAAATGCAATGTCCATGGCCCTTTGAAAGGTAGCTTCAACATTCATTAATCCAAAGAGAATTTTCACATACATCAAATTCCCCCAAGGAGTTGTAAAATTTGTCTTGTCTTGGTCATCAGGATGTACTAAAACTTGATTATAACCAGAGAAACCAGCTAACAAAGAAATCCTACTGGAACCTACTACCCTCTGCAATATGTGGTCCATTTTTGGTAAAGGGTAATTGTCCCTAAGAGATACTTTGTTAAGGTTTATAAACTCAATACAAAGTCTGATTTCACCTGTTTTCTTTCTATTTGGCACAATATTGGATACCCATTCGCAATATCTGAGTGGCACTGTGATTTTTGACTCAAATCTTCTTGATTTCTTTCTCAACCAAAGGCATCAAAATAGGGTTTATTCTACGCAGTTTCTGTTTGAAAGGTTTTTTATCCCCCTTGATTGGAATCTTATGTTGTATGATGTTTGTATCATAAAATTTTAAATTCTCATAGCTCCAAGAAAACACATCTATAAATTCTTTGAACAGGGAAAAATATCTTCTTTTTGTAATGATAGGTAGTGATTTTGACAGTTTGATGTTTATCTAATTAATTTCTTTGTCTTGGGTTAAACATGACCAGGAATAATAATTAAATTATTGTTTAATTAATTATTCCTTGAGGAAAATCAAACAAATATAGGTTTGTTTAATATTTCCTTTTGGGGTTTCCTTTTTAGACCATAAACAACCTAATAAATGTGTTTTATTAAGTTATTTTACATAGTGAAAGAAATTTTACTTAGGGTAAAATTGGTCTTACATGGTGTACTTGGGTCCATCTAATGATAATAGGTTAGATGACCAAAAAATGGTGTAATAGATTGCCCCCCAGCGTGCGAGTGTTAGGAGCAAATCGTATGACCAAAGTACGTTGTAAGAACTCAATCACCAGACATCAAGAGGGAAGTCAGAGAGAGAAATGTGAGGTAGACTAAGGTGCTGAAGAACTAGACCCTGAGGAGACGAGACTTACAGGTGCAACAAGTCTCTTTTTATGAGAGGGTACCTGTGCTGAAGGCGGTGGGGGAGGCATACCTATGCCCGCCGAGAAAAAGTACAAAAGAATAGTGTGTCCAGTAAACAAGGGACCGAACCATAAAGTACAGCCGGCATAATCATGAGCCAGATAAAAATACAATGAGGAATCCCACATACATGCTGTGCCTGGGATAACAGCCAGGACTTATACAATAATATATGAGTACATGAGATACAAATACAACCCAAATGCCCCCTGTAAATGGGGAAGGGCTCACAAAATCTGACTGATACATGCAAATAAAAGAGGCGCTGCAAACGGCAAGGCCGACATCATCAAAAATATGGAGGGTACATCAAAAAATTTGTAATAAAGGATGTCACGGGCATGTGCCTTGTACCTGCGGGAACCACCCCTATGAGGGGTGAGACATTTCACACACACACAGGAATCACCAAAAGCAGCGCTACATCTTGAACCATCAAGAATACGGATCTCGATCATGCTGAAAGGAGCTAGAGTGGAGAAACAATCAAGTCAAAGGGTAATGAGAGATCCCTTTGCCTGATCCGAGGTACCGAACAAGAATGAAAGCTGGAACCAAGGTACACCGCCCTCTATACCTGTCTTCTGGAATGAAGGAGTTGATGTCGACAGAAGGAGGTCCGCCATAGGTGAGGCAATGAGAGATCTTCAACTAAGGCACGAGAGAAAATAGTAGAGCGACGGACAGACTAATACTAATGATGATGATGAAATGGAGGGGACTGAGTAGCGAATGGAAGACTTCCCTTGTTAGAGCATAAAGGGCATGAATGACATGGCAGCGACTGACTCAATATCTTGAGGGACAGGGGACAGTGGGACTGAAGGCCATAACGTGAAACACGAGAGAGGGACCAAGCAATGAAGGATGGAGGACTATGGCGGGATACGGGACTGAGATAGACTCCATAGATATGAGTGATGACTCAGCTCGAATGCTGTAAACAGGGCGACATGATGATGCGCCACACGGTAAAGGTCAAGGGGATATAAAAGCATGAGTCTAAGATGGTAACTCACGCTGAAAATCAAAATCATTACGAGCATGGATAAGCATGGGAAGCCAAATGATCTTTATTAAGAGTGTTGTAAGTGAAGCAATTTGATTTTGAGGAGGGTTATGGTTGAGGGTCATAGGTGCCCCCATGCGTGTTGTGGTCATGCTAAAATTTATTTGGAAAAAGGGGAATCTAAAAACATTTTAATGATGTGGTGCACCATTTGTTTTCGTTATGGTGATGCAGTTTGAGAAAGGGAATGGAGGATTACCAATCTCTTCTGGTACTACCTATAGGAATCAAATGGACTTTAAGTTTCCAGGTTGGCATACTTGGTGTCACTATCCCAAAGAGAGGATTTGGAGATAATGAAGTGATTCTCTTGTAGAAAATATATAGGTTGGTCAACAACAATGTCTAAGAGACGGGGTTGCTGATGTAAGATGAAGGAATGATAAGGGGTATCATTCCTATAGTGATCTGAAGTGATATGGGACTCTAGAGGTTCTTCTAAATGTAGAAGAATAATGGTACTAAAGTCGGCACGACCAGATACACTAAGAGAGTTGTGGATAATTGCTTCTCTGGGTCTCTCAAATGTGGGTGCCCCCTTACCCAAACATTGGGGTTCAATGTAATGGCCACAAGGTGTATGTGTTGTGAACGCATGGGTTTGATGTAAGGGGGAATAGATAAAGTCATGGGTGGGGATTTCTTCCATAATTTCATCATCGTAATAGAAGATGGGGTGACTAGTGGAAGAAAGACCACCTGACGTGGCGCAGCTACCTGAATCATCATCATGAGAAGAGAGGTTCACATGTGCATCGTCACAAGGGGTGACAGAAGAGTAAGTAGATAAAGGATCTACCGATGTTGAGCCCAAGGTGATCGCTGAAGGAAGGTCAAGCGAAACAACAGGGGAGGATTCAGAGGGAATGTTCCCCGAGGGTCTCATGGATGATGATAGGTAGAAAATGCTGGACGAAGGCTCCGTCATCTCGACATCAGGAGGGGAAATTTCAATGGGAGCAGTCATGTCTGGTAGTTTTTCCAAAGAAAAATGCGCAAATATGGGAGAGGTGGACTCATTGCGCTTGGCCTCGAATTGGCGGACTGCGGCTAGAGAGGTGCGGAAGTCCTCGAGGCAGGGAAAAAGGTGGGTGTAATGGCCATGGAGATCACACAAAGCACAGGGGTGGTTGGTGTGAATAGTCTTGGGGTTCTCGGCCGCGGTCGCGAAATGAATAGAGGCTTTCGGGACTGTGGACTCAGGGAATGCGACATTAACCATGGGCTTGAGATGAAGCAATTCAGGACAGGTATGGGTGGCGTGACCGACAATATCACACAAAGAACACTGGATGGTATGCTTTGGAGGCCGAGGAGGGGCAGGGTTTGTTGGGGCAGCCTTGTCCTTTGATGCCCCCTTGCGAGTTTTTCCCTTCTTACCTGAAGTGGTCGCAACAGGAGGAGGTTCCTGTTGAGGTGACTGAGGCACTGTTGCAGCAGGAGAAGTCATGGGGACCGGTTGAACCGGGGTCAAAGCAATATAAGGTTTGGGTTGACCAGGCAAGGTTGGGCTGGAGGATCAAGGTACCAGACAGTAATCCCAAGGGTCAGGTTAGGAAGAGAGAGGGTGGCCATGACAGGTACCGTGGACACTCCTGGTGGTGGAGCTAGGAACGGTATATGACCAGAGGGGTAATGGCTAGGTGGGATGGCTCATAAAGGGCTAAGGCTTGGAGGAACCATTCCAGGAGGATAAAGAGGCTCATGACTACCAACTATAGGTGAAGGGCTAGGAGCAGGTTGCAGAGAGCGCAGTTGCTGACTAGCCGAAGCAGGTTGCTTGAGAGCAGCCCGAGACGATTGCACCATGCAAACATTCGATGAGTTGGGGTCAGAGACAGGAGGAGGATGAAGACCAGGGAAGGTTTCAAGAAAAGAGGAGTCTTTGTAGACGCCGGGAGAGACACTGGTCAAAGAATCAACAGTTTGTTGATTGGCTACAGAAGAGATGGTCGACTCAGGGGAGGCCTGATATTTCGGCTCATGATACGTCAACTGGTCAATGGTGACTATCTTTCCATTATGAGGGAAAAAAATCTTGCGGTGGACCGCGGATGGGACAGCAGACATAGCATAAGTGTAGCTACGCCCCAAAAGAATGTTATAATCAAGAGGGACGTCGATGACTTCAACGTCAACGCAAACAGTCTTGTCCGCAAGAGTGATAGGAGAATTACGGATTAAGCCAATGGGTTGGGAGGCATGGCCATCCCACGCATGAAGGGTGATTGTGGAAGGGGCCAATTCAGGAGATCTGAGTTGTTTCCAAACCGAAGCGGACATCACACAGGTGGATGCCCCCCCATCAATGATACACTGAGAAACGTTAGCGTTCCAGATTTTGACTGGGATTTGGAAGGCTACGGAAGCAGGAAGAGGAGGATGCTCTGATTGATGGGCGTTGAAAACAATCAAATGGTCATCAGCAGGATCTACAGTGCCCATGGTAGATAGTAGATCCTTCTTTTGGGAAGGGCATGAATGGAGGAGTTCCAGTGTTTAAATGACAGCAGGAGATTGTGCCAAATCATCTACGATGCTATAAGAACGAGCAGCTCGACCAGAAGCAGTGTTTCGGCGTAATGGTCCCTTAGGAATCTTGGTATCAACCTCAACTTTGGGCGGAGGGATATGCAAGGGACCATTGGATGTCGAAAAATGCTCTGTAGACCCTGAAGACGGTGACTCAGGGACAGACGGAGCGGGAGGCTTGGGGTACTGATGGGACCAAGGATGAAGGTTAAGGTCGATGGTTAGAGGCGGATCAGAGTTCATCATGAGGATCTGGTAATTGGAGGAACCAGAAGGGGAAGGTTGAGTGGCCACCTATCTATTATGTGGTTGGGTAGCCATGAATCCCTGTTGTGCATCCACCTGCTCTTGAGGGGGCGGTGATTGCTGTTGCAGGGGTTGAGAAGGCCAGGGAGGCAGAGGTGCTGATGCTGGAGGAGCTGGAGCACTAAACTGCGAATACGAATAATAAGGGGGTTGGGTAACAACATGGTGACCAGGAGGTTGGGCCAAAAGAGGAGGCATGTTGTATCCTGGATACGTGCTACCAGGAGGGGAACAAGTGCGGGAGGTGCTACCCCCTCCCCCAGGAAAACCATAACCCATGGGAGGTTGGGCATATGGATGAGAGAGAGCTCCAATGATACCGTCGGTGACATGAGGTGCCCCCGGTGCATTGACACCACCGGGTCTGGGGAGATTAGGTAGAACGGTATAAACATAACCTGTCTGAGCGTAGATCAGGTCATATTTTAACGCCAATTGGAGGGCGGCTTCTTCGGTTTCGGGGAAATGCGATGCGACATCTTTCCCGATAGGAGGCAATAGAGATCTAAGGAACCAGTCCATGTAGACACGGTCTTCGAAAGTAGGGGATTGACATAGGCTCTTTCGTCTCCGCCATTCCTGGACATGATCGGATAGGCGGGTCGCAAATGATTGACAGAAAGAAGTCAAAAGTTCGATACCAGTGTCATAATGAAGGGGAAGCTGGAAGTAAGATAAAAAAGCCCAGGCAAGAGTCGCAAAGGTGGTATGAGAGGAAGGGGCCTGATCAACATACCACTTAGAAGCCGCGCCTGTAAGCGTTCATTGGAACAACCGAAGACAGATAGAGTCATCGGTAATGGAGGTAGATGAACACCACATGTGGAAAGATCAGACATTATTTGAAGGATCTTCTCCAGCAAGGCCTTCAAACTTTGGGATGTCAGAAGGGAGCTTTGTCGGAATAGCAGGCCAACTAGCGTCATGGTGTATAGGGTCATTTGTCAACCGGTCCAAATCGGGGAGTCTAAGGCCTGCCATGAAGGGGAGCAAGGGCGCAACTGAGGTAGTTCCTATGGCGGTTCCGCTAGTAGCAATCCCGGCATTAGGGCCGGGATTACCGCTAGCGTTAGGCCCTGGACCAGACATAGTGAAGGTGACAGGGGGAGAACCGGAAGTAAAAGGAGAACCCAATGAATCAGAAGAGGAGTCGGAGTGCAGACTCAGAGGAGGACTAACTCGACGACGGCAGGAAGGAGTAGGTCAACCGATCGGAAACTGAGGGTGAAGGCCAAGAAGTCTCCGGGATGTGCGCCTTGGGGGCGCAATGGTGACAACACAAACACGGCACAAGGGGAAGAAGAACGACCAACAGAGGCAGGGAGGTGCAGAATCAAGTGATTACAATGTCGAAACAAGGGTAGAAAGGTGCAGTGTCAAATGATTTTACAATGTTTTAAAGTCTTTGCCTGGCGGTGTTGACCAGGCTCTTCTTCGCTTAGGGTGAGTGTGTGGCGTGCGTTAATTTTAATTTTTAAACCCTGACGTTTTGAGAGCAAAAGAAAAAGTGTGTTGTGTAACTGAAAATAAATCTGCAGAGAACAGTATATAATGCTGAAATAACAGAAAATTAACAGCTAACAATGCATCGATCTAACCCAAAAAGGCGGGTCTCTCAAAACTAGTCTAATAGAGGGAAAAAATCTAGTCAAAACACACTAAAAAGAGGCCAATAGATCTAGGGTCGAAAGGGACAGGGATCTAAAGGAGAAATCTGCTGAAAAGAGGTGCAGAACACAACCAAGAGGCAGAGGCAAGGTGGCTGGAAAAAAGAAGGAAATCAACAAAAAGCAGAAGGGACAAGGAGGAGGCCCTAAAGGTAGATCCAACCAAAATTTCAAGAGGTGATTTGAAAGAGAGAAGAGCTGATTAAAAGGGATCTGAAAAGGAGGGATCAGATCTGAAAAAGAAATGGCTGAAAACTCTGAAAATTTAGACACTTACAACAGCTAAAAATCTTCCACAAAAAGTGGAGGGTACTGAGGCCCTAGGGGAATAGATTCCCACTTAGTTGAGTAAAACAGAGAAAGAATAGGTCTAAAGGGGCGGAGAAGGAGGTCAGACAACCCTGACAGAGGTTCAGACAAAACCCAGAAAAATTTCAGAAAAATTCCAGAAAAAAGTCCAGGTCGCAGTTTTTGACTTGTTTTTCGCTCAGGTTGCAGTTTTTGGGCTGTTTTCCGCTACCCGGGTCGCAGTTAATGGGCCAAAAAGTGAGACCTAGAGTCCAGGTCGCAGTTTCTGGGCTGAAAAGTGCGACCTGAAGCTCCGGGTGTCCCGGCGGCAGATTTCCGAAAAAGTTGCCGTCTCAGGTGCGGCTGATGTCTGTCACCTGTGCAATAGGGCCAGAAACATGCGGAAGTTAGAAAGTTTAATGTTTTTAGGGTTTTATGTGGGAAAAAAAACATAAAAATAGGAAAAACAAAAATTTGAAAAGAAACCCTAAGGGCTGAAGTAGCTGGATATGCAGTAATATGAAAAACGACAGCGGTCGTAATTGAAAACCCCAGTGGAGTCGCCAGTTGTTAGTATGAATCTTTTGTCGAAGTGTACGAAAAAAGACCACTTTAGCTACGCATAACTTATAGCCCTTACATCAAATATGGTTGCCAATATCTTCAGATCTGCAGTTAGTTGATCAAGACAAGTGCTGCAAAAACCAGATCTATACATAAAGAGACATTAAGCAGTAAAAATAAGGTTTTGCTCCATACATCCAATAGACAAGACAAGAACAATTTTTTGAAAGAATTTTTTTATTAAGGGCACCTGGGAGGAAAACAAGAAGGTGTTTCCAATTCTCCTCAATGGGATGGGTTCTTGGAAGTCCTCAGCACTTCAGATCTAGCATTTCTCTCTCCTGTTGGTGTAGAAAACCCAGACAAAGATAGAACTCAAAGGGAGCTCACCCAGCAAATAATGGAAAATATGACAATGATAATGGCTCAAAGTCACACCAAGAGTATAGATCCAGAGTGATCTAATAGGCAACAAAAGGTGAAGAATGGTAGGAGAAAACCCTCCTATTTATAACAAAATATTGGGTCATTCTAGATCTTGGTGCATGATTAAAATAACATTAACCAAATCTAGATCCACCTTTTATGGAATATTTTATTATATTTTTTGGAGGGAAAAATTATTTGACTTGGGTCAAATCCCTTCATTTGTGAATAATAAATAAATAAATGATTTATTTATCATTTTAAGTGGTTGAAAGATAATCAAATAAATAATGATTTATTTAATTATTTATGGGTGATTTAGTCATATTTAACAAGGAATATTATTTAAATAAGATTTAAATAATTATTCCTAGAAAATAATAAGATAAATAAAGATTTATCTAATTAATTTCTTTGTTTTGGGTTAAACATGAACAGGAATAATAATTAATTATTGTTTAATTAATTATTCGTTGAGGAAAATCAAACAAATATAGGTTTGTTTAATATTTCCTTTTGGGGTTTCCTGTTTAGACCATAAACAACCTAATAAATGTGTTTTATTAAGTTATTTTACACAGTGAAAGCAATTTTACTTAGGGTAAAATTGGTCTTACATGGTGTAATTGGGTCCATCTAATGATAGTAGGTTAGATGACCAAAAAATGGTGTAACATGATGATTTTGGGATTTTGCTCAATGCCTATATTAAATTCTTCAATATTTGTTCCAGTTGGTTCCATTTTCAATTTCTTAGCCACATCATTAAAGTCAAATAATTCCTCTAAAGGGACCAGCCCTCTAGGCAGAGTATTGTCTTTGAGTTGGAGTGCTTTGAATTTTCAGGGTCTATGAATTTCTGTGTTATGTACAGTTTTATTAGTTGGAATATTTATATCTATATTCACATAAAAAACAACAGTTTTATTTTCTACATTATTTTGTATATTAGCAAGACTGTCTTCCTCACAATTTAGGTCTATATTATTGTCTTCAAATTCATCTTTATATTGTAGGAAACTCTCAATTTGTTTGTCACTACCAAAAACTTTCCAGTACCTCATGTTATATGGTATATAAGGACAATGTTTGACCTATATTTTGTATTGTTTGTTTGGGTGAGGCAATTTACATGTACTTTTTGAAAAAGCTAAGCCATTTTCTAGGACATTTTGATTTCTAGGAATTACTACTAAATCATATTCATCAAATGTTCTCAAGAAATCAAGTACAACATTTCTATAGGCTCTTAATTTGGGATGTTTTTCTGTATATTGTCCTTTTATTTGTTTTATTACTAACTCAGAATCACCGTGTACCAAAATCCTTTTTGGTCCTAATATTTTCAACATCTGTAATCCTTAGAGTAGGGTTTCATATTCTGCAATGTTGTTTGTACACTGAAAATTTAACTTGTATGAATGACCTTGTGCACTATTGTTGCTGCATTATACACCCAAATACCTTCCCCTAAGCCATGTTTGCCACATGAGCCATCAAAACTCATGTTCCAAAGACGTTCCTTTTAAGGATCTGGTTGTTCTATTTGTATTTGACTGTCCTCATTTTCTTTAAGCTTATTTTCTGTATGGGAAACCTGTGCATCAATGCCCCCATAATATACAAAATTAAAGAGTCAAGATCAGTGTGGACAAAGTACAAAGGGTAATTGTGTGGTTTTTTTGAACTACTCACCATGTACTTCATTAATGTTTCCCTATACAGTGTTCTTGGTTGACCAAACACTGGCATTGTAGCATATGTCATGTCCATTTGTAGGATCCCTTGTACTTTTTCTCCCCATGAGCAAGATAAAAGCATTCCATACTTAGGGGGGATGTCAGCTACAACTATATCCATCACTAAACTCTTTGCTGGTATTTGAGCTATAGTGACACAAATATATTTTTATAAGACCTAGACACCTAACTTTGCTCGAATCAAAAGAGTAAAAATCCTTATAAGGTCTAGTGATTTCAAGGCCAAGCTTCTACATGAAAGCCTTTGGAATAAGATTATGTGATGCACTTGAATCCAATATGGAATTATGGAGAATTTTGTCATGAATATTTAGACTGGCATAAAAGGGAGGGACACCTCCTTCTTGGGGTTTACCATCAACTTCTAGCCCCAACAAAATTTCAGGCTGATAATCACTTAAATTGACAGTATCAATAACCTCCCCTATATTCAATACTTTTAGGACCTGAGACCTATACACATTCTTGTTGATCAATTAAGTGAGAGGGATAGATATTTTCAATTTAAAAGTTCACTCTCAATACTGAATGGTGTTTGAGTTTTTAGTAGATTTAACAAATCAGTTCTTTCATCCACTATCTTTTGGGTAATTTTAGTTTGTTTTATTGTACTAGGAATGTATGTTTGAGCATTTCAGGCAGGAATATCTACTGTTTTCTTGGTGTTGTTTTCTTTGTTTTCTTTTTTGAGTTATTTACATTTTTTTTCGGTTTTTTGTTGTTTTCTTAACATCAGTTTCAGATAGTTTCTTGGCATAATTTTCTGAATTATTTTTATTGGAATTATCTAAGTTTTTATTGCTTCTTAAATTGTATTGTCTGTGAACCTCCATAATAGCATTCTCAAATCCTAATTTGTAATCATCAGATTCTTCAGATTCTAACTCTATTTGGGTCAGTGAAAACAATCCTTGTTCTTCTTCAGTGAGAAAAATAGAGTCATCTTCATTAATCCCCATTAAATTTATCTAATTTTCCTCAACTTCCTCAACTACTCATTCATCTTCATCAACATAATTTTCTTGAAATGGAGGTCTAATTTTCTGATCAAGACCTCTTTTCTCTCTATGTCTAATCTGAGGAGGGTTTCTTCTAGGATTATGATTTCTATTTTGAGGAGCTTGTTGATTTTATCTGGGAATAAATATCTCATTAAGACTAATTATCTCCATTATTCTCTCCATAATTCTTACCAAATTTTCAATTTTAGCATCAGATGTAGAGGCTACAGGTTCTTCCCTTATTGTAACTCTCCTCTCAGTTCTAATCCTAGCTCTTTTTGCTAACAAGTTGACTTATACACTCACAAAATCTCTTTGCATTTCTTCTAAAGTGGATGAGTCTCTTTCTCTAAGTTGGTAGGCCATTTCTAGGTCAAAACCATTTGGGAATTTAACCAGGACTAACCCTTGCGGTGGCTTCATGTGGGCAGAAAGTGTGTTGTATATACTATTGAATCTAGTGCAATAGTCTTTTACACTCTCTCCTGGGGACCTATTGATACTCTCATATTCTAATCAAATTTGTAGTGGATTTTTCTTGATTTCCCATCTATTAATAAAAATTTGGTGAAAAACATGGAGATCATGAATGTTATTATAAGTTAAAACCTTGAACCATTTTCTAACTTCAACTCCTAAACTCTGAGCAAACATTCTCAATTTGACATTGTCTTCATCAATTTCTTGTAGGTCAAAACAATCATTCATTTTATCTATATGTCGTTGGGCAGTCACAGGACTAGTCCCATTAAATTGTGGAATCTTAGATTGGTAATCCTGGGCATAGGGGGTAAAGGTGCTGGAAGCACCAATGGGCATATCTGGCTGCCATGATTGGTGGAGGTGGTGGAGGGAGGTGAATAGTGGATGAATTAGGATGTGTAGACGTAGTGGGAGAAGATGTTTGTGTAACAGTTTGAGTGTGGGGATGAGAAAAATTAGTGGTAGGGATTGTGGAAGCAGTAGGACTAGCTGACATAATATGGACTGTTTGAGATGTAATTCAAGAAGCTTCAATGGTTAAGGCAGTTAACTATATAGACTGTTGGAGGTAGGCATCATCAACAATTGAGGTAAACTCTGTCACCAGATCTTGGAGAGTATCAAAATCTTGGAGAAGTTGGATATCAAATTGAAGTTGGGAGTAGGATTCTCTTGCTGGACATTGATGTAGGATAGATGGATCAAAAACTGTATGGTCAATCCAATTCTCAGATTTGGTCCTGAAGAGACCTTGTTCAAAATGTAAATGAAATTGAATGTCTTGCAAAGTGACAAAGTTTTCAGGTAGGGAGTTAGATTTGTGGAGAACTCTACTACTGGTTTGACTTTCAGTTCTAGGAGCCTTTCTTCAAATATTCTCAAGATTGTCTACAATAGGAGGAGGATTTGGATCAGGACGGGATTTAGTGGATATTATTTTTGGAGCCAAAATTTAAATCATAATCATAGACAAACTGATTATTTAAAATTGAAAGAAACCAATCTTTAAACGCTAATTCTATCATACAATGTTTTTAACTGGGGTTTCTGAATTCAAATGAAAAAGTGTTTTTCAGTTAAGCTCCCCAGTATGGTCGCCACTATGTTATCATTCTATAATTTATAATATTGGAGAGACTAAACTATAAAGGAAAACATCAAACCACTTTGGAGCCTAGGATCTATCCCTCCTAGACTCAGAGAGGGATCTCTCTTTCAGATTTAGCTTTGTTTTTAAGTCTTCTGATATTAGGCTAGTTAAATTGATTGTGAGGGTTGTTTTGATTGATTGTTTTTGTTTGGATTTAAGGGATTTATTTAAACTGTTTCCATTGGGCTATGGAGTTAACATAGGCTGGGTGTATGCATCAATTTTCCAAAGCAATTGCAAGGCAAGCTAGCTGTATATACTGGTTCTTTATAACAAAGTGAAATATGGGATGGAGAAAAGTGATTTCAGTAGTGGTTTATAATCAATTAAGTATTATTAAACTAGACATCAAAGGAAAAACATTTAAATTGTAAAAATATCTAGACTTAAGGTACTCTCTGCAACAAATCTTAATCTTCAGATTTCTATTTTACAATTAAAAAATGAAACATTGACAGAAGAAACAGTGGGAAACATTAAACATAGTAAAAGAAGAACATCACCAGGACAATACAACACATGAATCTTGCAAAATGGTATGTTTATTGATTCTCCAGCTCCAAAATTACAAATTCTCCAATGAAAAATGCTTACAATCTAGGTTCCAACTGTAATATTCCTACCTAGCCCAAGCCAAGAGGAATATTCAATTTTGTCTCATTTTCTATTGATTGAATAAATGAATCAAGGAGGACATGTAAAACTCCTGGAAACAATTAATAAATCCATGCCTATGTGAATAGAGACAAATCTGGGCCATATAAAATAAACACTTGCAGGTGTGAATGGGTTTGAACTATGAGACTGGGTCAACCTTGACCAAATCCACAGCGTAGTCTAGATTCAATGTACCTCATGGATGCACAACACAGTTCTAAATGGAGGCTCCAAATGTGAAAGGAACTAACTCATTGAAGTGGTTTAGGGTTTAACAAGGCTTTTATCTTATAAAAGGAAGAGTTGAGCAGCATGAGAGGGTTTTTCATGATATGTTATTTTCTGAATATATTGTTTGGTTAGACATATATCATTCTCTGGCTTTTTAGCTGAGAATCATGTTGTTTAGCATTGGGTGTTCCTGAGTGCAAATCCCACCTCCTTCCTTGAGAAGCTCTTGGAGGAGCCTTATTTGTCTTGTCCACTATCTGGTATTTGGCCAAGCTTCATCTTACACCTATAGCGCTAGTCCTGTTTAGGATTGGGTTGTCCTTGTGAGTTGCAGCAAGTGGAGGATAGATCTCTTCAGATCTATCTAGCTCTAGCACCCCTTTTCACTGGGAAATTCATATATCCCTTTGACAAGAGTTTTCTACACCTTGGGAGCTTCAGATCCAGATCTTGGCATCAGGCCAAAGTATACTTAGAGTCTACAGCGCAGTCCCTTTTTCAGTACTGCGTTATTTTGAAGAGCAGAATTGCAGGGAGTTTTGGCATCATCTTGGAGGAGAGATCTCTAGTGATTGGATCCTTCCTTTCATTGTGGTGATCCATGGATTGGCCATCCAATCCATGTTTGTTTCAGATCTGATATTTTGTACATCTTATACATCTGAATTTTTTGAATATTACTGCAGATTTGTAACTTATATCTCAGATCTACTCTTGTACTTTCATGTTCTGCTGAGATCCCTAAGGGCAATGTATAAAAGAGCCTTTCTGGTATACAGATCTGAAATAGATCTATCATTTTGTATATAGATTTTCTCTAGATCTGAGTTGTAACATATTGTTGCTTCAGCCAATGAAAATAACACTTTCAAGCTTATTTAGACATTTCTTGTGGTTGTAGCACCTCATTTCTGAGGGTTTCTTCTTGTAAATCCTTCTCCTTTCTATTATACATTGTATAAGCTCTATTTTAAATCTGATTTACTGTTATAACAACTATTTTTGAGCTACCATATTGATATCTTGCAAACATTGGGCTGAACTGGGTTATTTTTCCAGCAATGTTGTTTTGTATTGCTGCAGTCCCCTCTTTGGGCATTTTCTCGCTGCACTAGGTGTGGGGAGACCTGTTTAACCCACCTAGAAGGATTTTTTTTTCTGATCCCCTCTTGGATTTAGGACTTAGATACTCAGATCTAAGGGATCCAAGGGATAGTTTCAAGAGATGTAGCATCCATTCCTGAAAAATTCATTTTTCAGGCATGCCTTGCTAGCAGTCCCGATTTTGGGATATTACAGTTGTATCAAAGCATGATCTTTGGCTCAGCCTATGAGTCTCAAAGAAAAATATCAAGATGATGAAAATAATGAGCTTGCTCTCATCAGTTGTTAGATCCAGAAAGGACGTCTCCAAGGAGGTTAAGAAGATAGAAAAAGGATAAGAGGAAGGGCCATGCACTTCCTACTCTCACAAAGAAGAAGACAAGAAGCATGGAGGACACCTGGATCATCAGATCTTGAGTGAGTACCTTGTTGAGTACAATTCTCAAGCTAGAGCCTTTAAGGAGACTCTAGCCTTCCCACAGTTCATTCAGCTAAAGGAAGGGGGGAGACCCTGCAACAAGGGAGAAATCAAGGGCAATAGATTTCTATTGTCCACTTTTGATGGGACATATGTAGCCAAAGCTTGGGAAAAAAGACTTAGTGCATTTTTCCTACTACATCCAGTGGTAGAGAGAGAAGCAATGGAGATTGCATCACTGCACCTGAAGGGTGAAACAAGAAATTGGTGGTTCAGCCATGTGAGACATGCAAAAGTATCTTCTTTTGCAGATTTCACTCAAAGGGTGATCAAGAGATTTGAGGAAGAGAAGTCCTCACTATCTCTTGAGGAGATTTGTACTAGCACTATGAAAACCTTGGAGGAGCAGCCTTCAACACTAGCAGTTGAGGGAGCCAACAGAGTAGAAGAAGGAACTCTTGCAGCCATACAAGATGTTCCCAAAGCTTATCAAGGTATGATTGAGTTTCCACCTTCTATTATTGTAGAAACCATTTTTGAGGGTTGTGGAAACCTTCTATTGCATGACCCAAAATCATAAATTACTGCTAATCTAGAGCAGAAAAGTTGCAGTGCACTGTCCAAGAGCAGCAGTGAATAAAGGAGGACCCGTTCCTCATGGGAGCAATCAGATGTCAGCTTCATTCAGGAGGCAATGAAGACAAGGAGTAGACATATTGAGATTAGAAACATTTTCTCCTCTCTAGATGACACTTTCTCAATGAGCATTCCACATCTCAAAGAGAGACTTCTACTTGTATCAGATCCAATACCCCACTGGTTTTGGAAGACCATGCATGAGGAGGAGGTCTCATCAAGAGATCCCATGGGAGGTGCACTTCAACATTCCATGAAGTGAAAATTTCTTCAAATATTTGAGGAGGTTGGTGTCCTACAAGGGGAGGATAGCAAATGTTTGCATAATGAGGTCCATGATCGACCGGTGGATGAATGGATGTGGATGGTGAGCAAGAAGTTGGAAAGCTACTTGCAGATCTATGATACCGGGTAGCAGGAGGCTTGGCTACACTGGTTACTTTTGAAAGAGTTTGGCCATCATCCTCTTTCTAAGGGTATGTGGAGGAAAGATGTGTGGTAGGATACTTGCATCATTGAGCAGCAAGGAGTATGGACACATTGTGTTGATATGACATTCTTCATATCAATTACCATGTTTTCACCACATGATTTATATGATGAAGGTATGGGAGGTAGAAAATTTTTTTGTTGCTTTGGATGTTCTTGGGAGAGCAAGAGCAGAGTTCCTCTCACACTTTGCATGATGTTGCAGGAGGAGGAGATGACATTATCTCCTAAGCCTTTGATGATCTGGGAGTACTTCCACTCTAGAAGGAACTTCTTGTTTGTAGCAACATTATGGAGGATGTCTTTGACAATGAAAATGTCAAAGAAAGGAGCTATGTATTGGCAAGAGCCTATTTGCATAGGCCAACAATGCTGTCACTCTGGAGCATGAACTTATGGATGGAGTGTCCCCAGGATCATTCCACTCTTGGTGCACTTGATGGACAAGGAGGAGATGAGAAATATGGAGTAATGGATGGAGACATCTATTGCTGTGATGTGTTCTTCTTGGCTTGGATTTCCAAGTACATGAGGAAGGATCTTCATGCAGCATATGGTTCATTCCTCTTCATGGGAGTGTGTCATACCACTATGGAGGAATCATTCATATACATATGCATCATATTGCTCTTAAAAAATGGTAAGAATATTGTTTTTGCATCCATGGATTATCTAACAAAATATTTGGATACTCTTACCATTCATATTCAGTGCATTACTCCACAAGAGGGCAAGCTTTTCATTGAGCTCCATGGTCAACGTTGGGCCAAATTGTATGATGGAGACAACCATCTCTTATATGGCCATGGGAAAGTGTTGTATTACTTCATGTATGTTCATTTGTTGTATAAAACCATCTATTATTCATTAATAAATGAAATAACATACATAGACCACCATGTATCCAACAACCACTTGCCTTGTAATTTTTTGAAGCTGCAGTTGGAAAAACTGCGCTGTAACTTCATGGGAGACTGTTGGTACCTTCTTGCACCATATGAAGCCTTAAGTATTTCCTTTTTCTTGATGCTAATAATGGTTCCAATTTCTGATTTTGATCTTGCTTTTGTGAGGAGCATGATTGGAGAGGAAACAAATTGGCTAGATGTGCTTTTTGGGGAAGAGGATTCCCACATTTTCTACATTGCATGTTCTAATGGGAACATGAGAGGAGATATGGCCACCGCAACCAAACATTTGTTTCTTTATGGGGTGGGCCATGAGTTTTATGATATTCCATATGGTGATGATTTCCCAGCCATCACATATGGAATGGTTTGGGCCAACTTGATTCACAATGTTGGAGAGGATATCTTTAGAGATCTAGTCTTCATCTTGCTTCTTGAAGGCAACATCATTGCAGCCCAGAATATGAAAACACTCCACACTTATCTTAAGTGGAGAGGAGGATAGCGTTGGGTAGGCACCTATGTCTAGCATGTTCAGTTTTTCAGCCCACCTACATTGCATGAACTCAAGGTGGAGGAGAATTTTTTGGAGTTACCATGTTGGGAGGTGACTCATTTTGTATGGATGATTTCTTAGGGAAATATGTTTTCCCAATCCATTTCAGTTCTATCCTTGCAGTTGCTTGAGGACAAGAAAAATTTGGGAGGGGAGGACTGTAATATTCCTACTTAGCCCAAGCTAAGAGGAATATTCAATTTTTTCTCATTTTCTGTTGATTTAATAAATGAATCAAGGAGGACATGTAAAACACCTGGAAACAATGAATAAATCCATGCCTATGTGAACAGAGACAAATATGGGCCATATAAAATAAACACTTGCAGGTGTGAATGGGTTTGAACTATGAGACTGGGTCAACCTTGACCAAATCCATAGCGCAATATAGATTCAATGTACCTCATGTATGCACAACACAGTTCTAAACGGAGGCTCCAAATGTGAAAGGAGCTAACTCATTGAAGTGGTTTAGGGTTTAACAGGGCTTTTATCTTATAAAAGGAAGAGGAGAGCAACATGAGAGGGTTTTTCATGATATGTTATTTTCTGAATATATTGTTTGGTTAGACATATATCATTCTCTGGCTATTTAGCAGAGAATCATGCTGTTTAGCATTGGGTGTTCCTGAGCGGGAATCCCACCTCCTTCCTTGAGCAGCTCTTGGAGGAACCTTGTTTGTCTTGTCCACTATTTGGAATTTGGCCAAGCTCCATCTTACACCTACAACACTGGTCTTGTTTAGGATTGGGTTTTCCTTGTGAGTTGCAGCAAGTGGACGATAGATCTCTTCAAATATATGCAGCTCTAGAACCCCTTTTCATTGGGAAAGTCATCTATCCCTTTGAAAAGAGTGTTCTAGACCTTGGGAGCTTCAGATAAGATCTTGGCATCAGGCCAAACCATACTCAGAGTCTGCAACATAGTCCCTTTTGCAATACTGTGTTATTTTGAAGAGCAGAATTGTAGGGAGTTTTGTCATCATCTTGGAGGAGAGATCTCTGGTGATTGGATCCTTCCTTTCACAGTGGTGATCCATGGATTGGCCATCCAATCCATGTTTTTTTCAGATTTGATCTACTGTACATCTTATACTTCAGAATTTTCTGAATATTACTGTAGATTTGTAACTTAGATCTCAGATCTACTCTTGTACTTTCATGTTTTGCTGAGATCCCCAAGGGGAATGTATAAAGGAGCCTTTCTAGTATACAAATCTGAAATAGATCTATAATTTTGTATACAGATCTGCTCTAGATCTGAGTTGTAACATTCTGCTGCTTCAACCAATGAAAATAACATTTTCAAGCTTATTCAGACATTTCTTGTGGTTGTAGCACCTCATTTCTGAGGGTTTCTTCTTGTAAATCCTTCTCCTTTCTGTTACACATTGTATAAGCTCTATTGTAAATATGATTTACTGTTATATCAGTTATTTTTGAACTACTATATTGATCTCCTACAAACATTGGGCTGAATTGCGTTATTTTTCTAGTGGTGTTGTTTTGTATTGATGCAGTCCCCTCTTTGAGCATTTTCTACCTGCACTAGGTGTGGGGAGACCTGTTTGACCCACCTAGAAAGATTTGTTTATGATCCCCTCTTGGATTTATGACTTAGATACTCAGATATAAGGGATCCAAGGGCTAGTTTCAAGAGCTGTAGCATCCATTCCTGAAAAACACATTTTTTAGGCATGCCTTGCTAGCAGTCCCGATTTTGGGATATTACACCAACCCTCAAAACTGAATAAAAATGCTATATTTAAAATACTTCCTACTAATTTCTATATCAGTAGAGGAAATCTTCTTATTTATTACAATAGTAACTGATTATTGATAATTGTGACTAGTGCATGGACACGTTGGAACAACTCTGATAGATGGCTGAAGTCTCCATAAATTCGTTATGGAGTGTTGTAGTGTTTTGATGTGATGTAAAATCTAAGGTTGATGTGATGTACTGATACATTGGGTCTGTTGAATTGAATGATGAGCTGAGTTGGATGTTATGTTGTCATGTTGAGCTGTCACCCTTCCTACAAGTCACACGATTTCTCCCATCCCTATGGACTCAGAATCTTGATCCAGATTAATATTCTATATATCTCATCAGTTTTTTTGTACTTCATGAATGTGGGCTTCAACTGAAATAAGTGCTTGATTTCATGTTGTATGAAGATGTCGTTGCTGAGAAATTCATAGAAATCCCTCCCTTTCATAGTGTTCTTCATATTGGCATAATGGGATGCATCCTTGGAGATGTCAGTGGGCTTCTTTACATAATCTGTCCTTTCCATAAGCTTGTCATTTATCACAAACAAGGAAGGAATCCATTTTTTGTTCAGGGGTTCAATCCTATTAAAAAAATGCTTACTCTAATCTGGAGTTGATGACACTTCTCTTCAACATGTGTAACTAAACTCTTCTTGTTCAACACTTTCTTAACTTCAAGTATTTTTGATGTCATGTCTTCTACTCCAAGGGGTTCCAATTGAAAAATTCTTTTGGAATTTAGAAATTTGATGATGTTGTTAGTAGTTGCAGGCTAATCTTCAATTTCTTCATTTTCCTTTTCTATTGCAACACTTACTAGATGAATTAGATCTCTCTGCTCAAAGATTTTCTGGATGGATGGCCAGCTCTCATTCATAGAGTCAATTATATTCAACCAGATGATTTCTTTGAATATTCCTACCATTTTCCCAATTGAAGAGTCATGAAGAGACTTCTACAGACTCTCTGTCAATTTATTACTGATCTGTAACTATGTAGCATGTGCTTTATCATTCCTCTTTATTTGATCTTGCAGGGTAGTGACTTATTCTTGCAGCTTTTTGATTTATGTTGTCACATATTTTCCATAGCCTTAGCTAATTGCTCAGTGCCTCCACTTGATGTTCCTGTAGATGTAGATGTTTCTGAATGAATAACAACAAGAGGGACTTCTTGTAATGGAATCATGGCCTTGGCTGCTTCTTTTGATGCTTACTTTACTGCCTCTCTTACTAATTTTTATTTCTCTTTTATCATTTTATCCATCTCATTTTCCATTTTCTTAATCTGTTCATCTTGTTTTATGATCAATTGCATCATTTCTAAATTTTGTGTCTCATTTTTCTCTATATCCTTTGTTAGAGGATCTTCTGTTGCTGGCATCTTGAGTTGCTTCCTTAAAGCAACTATGTCTTCATTCTTCTTCTTTACAATTGCTTCTACCACAACTATGTTTTTTGGGTCATACCCAATTTGTATCACTAAATCCTCCAGGGATTTAATTCTTGTATCCTTGGCCATGGATGAAATATTTTCCATTTTTAGTTGTGACTATGTATTGGACAATTTAACTTGCAATTTTGATATACTCGTGGCTGTACTGGTCAATGTGGAGGAGATCATTTCTCTTGCTTGATTATGCATCCCCATTTGGTCTATTGGATGAATGTTCTTCACATCAAACTCAAAAGAAGTTTGCTTGTAGTCTGTTGCAGTTTTGGGCTGAGGGATTTGTGCTTCCAAGAAAGCCATCTTTATTCTTCCCTTCTTAAAGTCAAAGGTTGATAAAAGCCTTCTTTGTGAACTACTCTTTTGTTTCCAGAACTGATTGTAGGTGCTGGTTTTAAGTATCTCATTCCTTCTTGTGATCTCCTTGAATGTTTCGTAGATATTCCCCTCCTTTTTCCCTGCAGTGGTTATAGATGTTGGAGTTTGCAAAGTTTGCTGCTGAAATGGAATGGTGGCAGAAGATGCTGAGAAAATGTTTTGGCCACCTACTCGAGAAGAGCTTGGTTAATCTATGATTGTAATAAATGTTTGTTGATCTTTCTCACTACTCTGGTTAATGTCCATGTGGACTCTGGCTCTCTTCTTGTATTTCATCTTGAACTCTGTGGTGGATGTGTCAATATCCATGTCGACTTCATCATCTCTTGTTCTCTTTCTTCTTATTTCCTTTTCTGGTTCCTTTCCCTTATTCTTTAGCTCCCGTGTGTAGAAATTATATGCACTAAGCATGCATATGTCCAAGATCCACCTAATCTCACACTATTTAACTTTATGCAAGATACTGAATCTATTCCACTTGTTAATATTTTGCGGAAAAATTAATTGCACACACATGTGAAGCATAGACAAAAATATTCAATCACACATAACAAATTTTTTAACCGGGAAAGCCTGAAGCTGAAAACCCCAACTATATATTATGTAACATGGAGATCATATGACAATCTCATACAAACATACAAAGATTATCACAAGCCCTCAGTACAGTACAATCATCATACACTATACCGACCTAATCTTACAAATCCATGCATCGACCTTTACCACCTGCTAGCTTGCCTCCACTGCGCAATATCTGTTGAAGAATAGCTCTGAATGAATTTTAATTACTCCATCCTTGACTGTGCAATCCTCATTGGCATCTCCACTGAGTGTGTGATGCAATCAATGCATCACTATAGTCACAACAGATAGTCTATCTTTCCCTTTCACCTATCTCTCCCTTTGGTCTCCATAAGCCCTTATTCTTATCAGTTAGCTTTATTTGTATTGTTCAGTTGATTAATGAGTTATTATTTATGAATTAATTAACTAATTAATTCACTCCACTCTCACTGGTGTATCAATCAATTAGACTAGATACAACTAGCTCAACTGAGTCTAACTAAGTTAAACTGAATACAACTCCATAACTACTTCTTCCAATTATGTCATAACTCTTCCATTTGAGTTCTAACTGAGTCCTCCATGCATTAGCTCCAGTAAACCCTCAGGAATAGCATAATTCCTTCTATCAGCTGATGTTCCACATCTGTGCATTGAACTTAAGTGCTCCAAGAGAATAAGTTGTTGTTTAGAGTCTGATTATTATTAAGAGCTAATAATAATCGACATGCATCTATTTTTAGATTGACGATCTATAAATAGACTTCGCCCAATATTCTAAAAATATAATTTTATCTATTTTTCCAACTTGATCAACCATCCAAAAATAGCATCCTGCAACTTCTGAAATATGATTATCATGTCTAAAAATAGACATAGTCTAAAAATAGACTTGCGCCAAAAATAGCCTGCGGGCCCACTTAGTGAAGGCGACTCTTTTCACTAAGCTCATCATATTGTTGAATCTCAACACTCCCTCTCAAAAAGATAGGGATTATCCTTCACCCCAATCCTACCTCTATGGTATTCGAATTTGCTCCTGGTGAGCGCCTTCATTAGAATATCTACATCCTGATCCTCTGTAGGAATGTACTGAAGCAACATGATCTTCCGCTGCACACAATCTCTGATATGATGATATCGGATAATCAATATGTTTAGATCTATCATAAAACACATAATTAACTGAGAGTTTAATGCAACTCTGATTATCACAATGAATCACTGTGGGATCTAAATGTGAACCGAACAAACCAACCAGGATCTTCCTCATCCAGATAGCCTCACATGCACCTAAACTTGCTGCCATGTATTCTACTTCCACTGAACTAAGTGCCACAGATCTTTGTTTCCTACTGTACCAAGAAACTGTCATAGATCCGATACTGAAAATCCCTCCTGATGTGCTCTTTCTGTCTATTGGGCTTCCAGCCTAATCTGCATCCATGAAGCCATGCAACTTCACCTCATCCGTTTGTCTGTACCATAAACCATACTCAGATGTGCCCCTGATATATCTTAGGACATGCTTGCCTGCCTTCCAAAATATCTTGGTAGGCTTAATCATCGCTTGTGAAAGCCGGTTCACCACATAACATATGTCTGGTCTTGTATTGAATAAATACATGAGCAAACCCACCAACTGTCGATAAATAGTGGCATCCACTACCTCTTCCGATGTAGCATCCTCTTTCTTCCAATTTACTGGAAGAGGAGTGTCGATAGGCTTACAGCCTTTCATGTGAAACTTCTCTAGTATCTCTCGGGCATACTTGCCTTGAGACACAAACATCTCACCTTCCTGCTGCCATATTTCCAATCCAAGGAAATAATGAAGGAGGCCCAAGTCCTTCATCTCAAACTCCTTTGCAAGATCTGCCTTGCATGAGTGTATCAACTGCTCATCACCATTTAGTATTAAATCATCAACATAAAGTACAATGATTAAAAGCTTACCCTCAACCACAATCTGGTACAGGTTTGCATCTGCCTCACTCTTGGTGAAGCCAAGTCCAGTGAAATAGCTATGGATCTGAGTGTACCAAGCACAGGGTGCTTGTTTCAGCCCATACATCACTCTTTTGAGCTTGCACACATGCGACTCGCTGCTGAAGATCTCAAATCCTTCAGGCTACTCAATGTACACCTCTTCCTCAATGATTCCATTCAGGAACGCAGTCTTCACATCCATCTGATGAATGTGCCAACCCATCTGCGCTGAGAGAGCAAGGATGGTCTATATGGAAGAATACCATGTGACAGGTGCAAAGGTTTCTTCATAGTAAATCCCCTCAATCTGAGAGAAGCCCCGAGCAACAAATCTTTCCTTATACTTATCAACACTCCCATCAGCAGCTTGCTTTACCTTGTAGATCCATCTTGATCCTACAACTAATTTTCCCACCGGCCTTGGAACAATCTCCCAAGCACTGTTTCTGACAATGGAGTCATACTCCTCCACCATGGCATCTACACATGTGGGATCCTACGCTGCTTCTTCAAAAGAAGATGGCTCTGTCACAATACACTTGATCATAAGAGCCATGTATCCAGTATATCGGTTAGGTGACTTTCTCTGTCTGCGCTGTGATGTAGGGACTTGTACATTCTATGCCACATCAAGATTCAGTCTCTCAGCTTCTGTGGTATGCTTTCTACCTTGTATGATGTTTGGTTCTGCATGAGTGGACTCCTCCACTCCATGAATATCCTCCTGTGGCCGATCCACATCCAGAGGCTCATCTTTGGGAACAAGAAGTTCCTCTTCCACATGCAAGTGTAGCTCCCTCTCAAGTGACAACTTCATGGCTTTCACCTCATTGAATTTTATATCCCGTCGCATAATAGTCATCTGACTGTTTGGAAAATACACACGATAGTTATGGGGTGTTTCTCTGTACCCCACAAATATCCAAACTTCTGCAGTCGGCTCCAACTTCTTCCTGGCGTCCTTCATCACATGAATGTAAACAGGTGAGCTAAAAATCTTCAAATGAGAAATATCAGGCTTCTTACAAGTAAAAGCTTCCTCGGGTGTACTCATCCCAAGCATTATATGAGGACAATTATTTTGCACATAAACCACAATGTTGCATGCTTCCACCCACAAGTGCATTGGTAGGCCTTGTTTATGCAACATCGCTCGTGCAGCACCCACGATCGTTCTGTTCTTTCTCTCCATGACCCCATTCTGCTGTGGGTTATGAGTAGCTATGAGTTCTCTTCAAATTAATTATTTTCTATAGAAGTCTTTGAATTCGCCTGAGATGTATTCACCACCATTATCGCTCCGTAGAGCTTTCACTTGCTTCCCTTAATCCTTCTCCACCAATGCCTTGAACTCACAGAACTTTGAGAATGTTTCACTCTTCTTCTGCATGAAGAAGATCTAGCATCTACGAGAATAATCATAAAAAAAATATCACATAATACCTATGTTTTTCTTTTGAAGCAACCGAGAATGGTCCACACACGTCTGTGTGAATTCTCTCCAGGATCACCGAAGCACGATTCTCCTTCTCATGAAAGGTGGTCTTCACAAACTTACCCATGGTAAATCCTTTGCACTAATCTGACTATGCAAGAGTACCCTTTGGAAGTCCAGTATAAATTTGTTGCAAAATCTTCAAAGCACCATGGTGAATATGACCCAATCTCCTGTGCCATAATTCGCCCTCATCGTGACTCACCACTTCTTCTTCTTTGCCCACCATTGCAGCACAACCATCTACCTCTATCTTGTAGAGATTCTTAATTCGAACCCCTATATTCTTGGTTTGACCCATTGTTTTATGTCAAAGGAAGGCTTTTCCCTCATTGAAAACAACATCATAACCCTTGTCTTCCAGCATTGCGACTGAGACCAAGTTCTTCTTCAGACCTGGAACATGCATGAAATTCTTCAACAAGAACGGATTACCGGACTCCCTCTCAAATGTAATGGTCCCAATTCCAGTCGCACTGTACCGACCATCTTTTCCCATCTCTATATGCATCTGGAGGTCCTTCTCCTCCAAGTCACTAAACAACTCTTTGTCTCCTGTCATATGGAAAGACACACCACTGTCAAGATACCACACCGATCCCATGCAGCTTGAAACCAAGCATGCGATCAAGGAAAAATCCAACTCAAATTGAGAGGCTAAGGGCTCTCCAGCTCCAGATCCATCAACCTGCTTATTCTTCTTCTTTTGTGGACAGTTAGTGGCGAAATGTCCATGCTCGTGACAGTGAAAACACTTCACTTTGGACAAATCTTGCTTCTTGCCTTCAGCACCGGAGTTTGAAGGATTTTTCTTCCCCTTCCCTTTCCTTTCTTTGGCAGCCAAAGCAAAATTCTCTTCATCTTCCTTCTTTGATGAAGATCCATCCCTGGTACCCCGCCTTATCTCCTCCTGCATAAGATCTGACCAAAGTCGCTCCCATCCCAACAGTTTCTCCCGTCCATTGACAGAGTCTTAGTAGCTATGCCAAATATTTGGAAGCCCAAGGAGAGCCAAGCTCACCAAGTCTTCTTCATCAACAGTAACCCCCACACTTCCCAGTTCATCCTTGCAGTGGACAAACTTCGTGAGGTATTTTGGAATATTTTCGCCTTTCTCCATTTTTATTTTTCTGAGCTTGTCTTTAAGCGCCAACTTCCTCTGGTCATTTTTGCTTCGGAAAAAGTCTGTCAAATCCTTCCACATTAAGAATGGAGTGGATTTCCCATGAAGGCTGGACACAGTATGGTCCTTCACACCTTCCAACAGAATCCTCCTCGTCTTTGCAGTCTTCTTTTTCCATGCATCAAGTAATGCAGCATCGCTAGATCCCGGCTTAGAAACATCGCTATCGATGAAATCCTTCAGCCCCTTATCCTCCAACAACACTTCTATCCTGTCCTTCCAAGCTATGTAATTCGAGCTCCCATCAAGGGCATACTCCAATCTCAACCCGCTGAAAGACATTTCAATGTATACTCGATTTATGCACCAAGAATCTTCTGTAGCAAATTCGAATTTTCCACCAGCACAAACTCACTTCACAATTGCAATCTTCAATAAAAAATGCTCTGATACCATGTAGAAATTATATGCACTAAGCATGCATATGTCCAACAGACACCTGATCTCACACTATTTAACTTTATGCAAGATACTAAATCTATTCCACTTGTTAATCTTTTGTGGAAAAATTAATTGCACACACATGTGAAGCATAAACAAAAATATTCAATCGCACATAACACATTTTTTAACCGGGAAAGCCTGAAGCTGAAAACGCCAAATATATATTATGTAACATGGATATCATGTGAAAATCTCATACAAACATACAAAGCTTATCACAAGCCCTCAGTACAGTATAATCGTCATACACTATACAGGCCTAATCTTGCAAATCCATGCACTGATATTTTCCACCTGCTAGCCTACCTCCACTGTTGAAGAATATCTCTGAATGAATTCAAATTACTCCATCCTTGACTACACAATCCTCATTGGCATCTCCACTGAGTGTGTGATGCAATCAATGCATCATTATAGTCACAACAGATAGTCTATCTTGCCCTTTCACCTATCTCTCCACTGGTATCCACTGAAACTGCCATGCACTATAGTTAACTGTTGTATTTTTCAGTTGATTAATGAGTTATTATTTTTGAATTAATTAAATAATTAATTGACTCCACTCTCACTAGTGTATCAATCAATTAGACTAGATACAACTAGCTCAACTGAGTCTAACTGAGTTAAACTGAATACAACTCCATAACTAATTCTTCCAACTGTGTCATAACTCTGCCACTTGAGTTCTAACTGAGTCCTCCATGCATTAGCTCCAGTAAATCCTCAAGAATAGCGTAATTCCTTCTATCAGATGATGTGCCACATCTGTGCACTGAACTGAAGTGCTCCAAGAGAATAAGTTGTTGTTTAGAGTCTGATTATTATTAAGAGCTAATAATAATCGACATGCATTTATTTTTAGATTGACGATCTATAGATAGAATTCACCCAAAATTCTAAAAATAGAATTTCATCTATTTTTCCAACTTGATCAACCATCCACAAATAGCATCCTGCAACTTCTGAAATATGATCATCATGTCTAAAAATAGACATAGTCTAAAAAAAGACTTGCGCCAAAAATAGCTTGCAGGCCCACTTAGTGAAGGTGACTCTTTTCACTAAGCTCATCATCTTGTTGAATCTCAACACTCCCTCTCAACAAGATAAGGATTATCCTTCACCCCGATCCCGCCTCTATGGTATTCAAATTTTCTCCTGGTGAGCGCCTTCGTCAGAATGTCTGCATCTTGATCCTCCGTAGGAATGTACTGAAGCAACATGATCTTCCACTGCACACAATATCTGATATGATGGTACCGGATATCAATATGTTTAGATCTATCATGAAACACAGGATTAACTGAGAGTTTAATGCACCGGATATCAATATGTTTAGATCTATCATGAAACACAAGATTAACTAAGAGTTTAATGCAACTCTGATTATCACAATGAATCACTGTGGGATCTAAATGTGAATTGAACAAACCAACCAGGATATTCCTCATCCAGATAGCCTCACATGCACCTAAAATTGCTGCCATGTATTCCGCTTTTGCTAAACTGAGTGCCATAGATCTTTGTTTCCTACTGTACCAAGAAACTGCCATAGATCTGATACTGAAAATCCCTTCTGGTGTGCTCTTTCTGTCTGTTGGGTTTCCTACCCAATCTGCATCCGTGAAGCCATGCAACTTCACCTCATCCATCTGTCTGTACCATAAACCATACTCAGATGTGCCCCTGAGATATCTTAGGACATGCTTTCCTGCCTTCCAAAAGAGCTTGGTAGGCTTAAACATCACTTGTGAAATCTGGTTCACCGCATAGCATATGTCTGGTCTTGTATTGACTAAATACATGAGTGAACCCACCAATTGTCAATAAACAGTGGCATCCACTACCTCTGCTGATGTAGCATCCTCTTTCTTCCAATTTCCTAGAAGAGGAGTGCCGATAGGCTTACAGCCTTGCATGTGAAACTTCTCCAGTATCTCCCGGGCATACTTTCCTTGAGACACAAACAATTCACCTTCCCGCTGCCATATTTCCAATCCAAGGAAATAATGAAGGAGGCCCAAGTCCTTCATCTCAAACTCCTTTGCAAGATCTGCCTTGCATGAGTGTATCAAATGCTCATCACCTGTTAGTATTAAATCATCAACTTAAAGTACAATGATTAAAAGCTTACCCTCAACCACAATCTGGTACATGTTTGCATCCGCCTCACTCTTGGTGAAGCCAAGTCCAGTGAAATAGCTGTCGATCTAAGTGTACCAAGCATGGGGTGCTTGTTTCAGCCCATACATCACTCTTTTGAGCCTGCACACATGTGACTCGCTGCTGAAGATCTCAAATCCTTCAGGCTGCTCAATGTACACCTCTTCCTCAATGATCCCATTAAGTAATGTAGTCTTCACATCCATCTGATGAATGTTCCAACCCATCTACGCTGAGAGAGCAAGGATGGTCTGTATGGAAGAATACCATGTGATATGTGAAAAGCTTTCTTCATAGTCAATCCCCTCAATCTATAAGAAGCCTCGGGCAACAAATCTTGCCTTATACTTCTCAACACTCCCATCAGCAGCTTGATTTACCTTGTAAGTCCATCTTGATCCTACAACTGATTTTCCCACCGGCCTTGGAACAATCTCCCAAGCACTGTTTCTGACAATGGAGTCATACTCCTCCACCATGGCATCTACCCATGTGGGTTCCTGCGCTGCTTCTTCAAAAGAATATGGCTCTGTCACAACACACTTGATCATAAGAGCCATGTATCCAGTATGTTGGTCAGGTGACTGTCTCTGTCTGCGCTGTGATGTAGGGACTCGTACATTCTGTGCCACATCAAGCTTAAGTCTCTTACCTTCTGTTGTACACTTTTTGCCTTTTCTGATGTTTGGTTCTGCATGAGTGGACTCCTCCACTCCATGAATATCCTCCTATGGCTGATCCACATCTAGAGGCTCATCTTTGGGAACAAGAAGTTCCTCTTCCGCATGCAAGTGTAGCTCCCTCTCAAGCGACAAATTCATGGCTTTCACCTCATTGAATTATATATCCCGTCGCATAATAGTCATCCAACTGTTTGGAAAATGCACACGATAGTTATGGGGTGTTTATGTGTACCCCAAAAATATCCAAACTTCTGCAGTCAGCTCCAGCTTCTTCTTGGCGTCCTTCGTCACATGAATGTAAACAGGTGAGCCAAAAATCTTCAAATGAGAAATATCAGGCTTCTTACCAGTAAAATCTTCCTTGGGTGTACTCATGCCAAGTACTCTATGAGGACAACTGTTTTGCACATAAATTGTAGTGTTGCATTCTTCCGCCCACAAGTGCATCGGTAGGCCCTGGTCATGCAACATCGCTCATGTAGCACCCACGATCGTTCTGTTCTTTCTCTCCGTGACCCCATTCTGCTGTGGGTTATGAGGCGCTATGAGTTCTCTTCGAATTCCTTCTTTGCTACAGAAGTCTTTGAATTCACCCGAGATGTATTCACCACCATTATCGCTCCGTAGAGCTTTCACTTGCTTCCCCGAATCCTTCTCCACCAATGCCTTGAACTCACAGAACTTTGAGAACGTTTCACTCTTCTTCTGCATGAAGAAGATCCAGCATCTATGAGAATAATCATCAAAAAATATCACATAATACCTATGTTTTTCCATTGAAGCAGCCAAGAATGGTACACACACATCTGTGTGAATTCTCTCCAGGATCATCGAAGCACGGTTCTCCTTCTCATGAAAGGTGGTCTTCACAAACTTACCCATGGTACATCCTTTGCACTGATCTGACTATGCAAGAGTACCCTTGGGAAGTCCAGTATAATTTTTCTGCAAAATATTCAAAGCGCCATGGTGAAGACGACCCAATCTCCTGTGCCATAATTCTCCCTCATCGCGGCTCACCACTTCTTCTGCTTTGCCCACCATTGTAGCGCAGCCATCTACCTCTAGCTTGTAGAGGTTCTTAATTTGAACCCCTATATTCTTGGTTTGACCTGTTGTTTTATGTCGAAGGAAGGATTTTCCCTCATTGAAAACAACATCATAACCCTTGTCTTCCAGCATTGCGACTGAGACCAAGTTCTTCTTTAGACCTGGAACATGCATGAAATTATTCAACAAGAAAGCATTACCAGACTCCATCTCAAAGGTAATGGTCCCAATTCCAGTCACACTGTACCGACCATCGTCGCCCATCTCTATATGCATCTAGAGGTCCTTCTCCTCCAAGTCACTAAACAACTCTTTCTCTCCCGTCATATGGAAAGACGCACCACTGTCAAGATACCACACCGATCCCATGCAGCTTGAAACCAAGCATGCGATCAAGGAAAAATCCAACTCAAATTGCGAGTCTAAGGCCTCTCCAGCTACAGATCCAGCAACCTTCTTATCCTTCTTCTACTGTGGACAGTTAGTGGTGAAATGTCCATGCTCGTGACAGTGAAAACACTTCACTTTGGAGAAATCCTGCTTCTTGCCTTTAGCACCGGATTTTGAATGATTTTTCTTCCCCTTCCCTTTCCTTGCTTTGGCAGCTAAAGTGTAATTCTCTTCATCTTCATTCTTAGATGAAGATCCATCCCTGGTACCCTGCCTTATCTCCTCCTGCACAAGATCTGACCAAAGTCGCTCCCATCCCGACAGTTTCTCCCATCCATTAACAGAGTCTTCGTAGCTATGCCAACTCTTCGGAAGCCCAAGGAGCCAAGCTCACCAAGTCTTATTCATCAATAGTAACCCCCACACTTCCCAGTTCATCCTTGTAGTGGACAAACTTCGTGAGGTATTTTGGAATACTGTCGCCTTTCTCCATTTTTATTTTTATGAGCTTGTCTTTAAGCGCCAACTTCCTCTGGTCATTTCTGCTTTGGAAAAATTCTGTCAAAACCTTCCACATTAAGAATGGAGTGGATTTCCTGTGAAGGTTGGACACAATATGGTCCTTCACACCTTCCAACAGAATCCTCCTCGTCTTTGCAGTCTTCTTTTTCCATGCATCAAGTAATGCAGCATCGCTAGATCCCGGCTAAGGAACATCGCTATCGATGAACTCCTTCAGCCCATTATCCTCTAGCACCACCTCCATCCTGTCCTTCCAGGCTATGTAATTCGAGCTCCCATCAAGGGCATACTCCAATCTCAACCCATTGAAAGACATTTCAATGTATACTCGATTTCTGCACCAAGAATATTCTGTAGCAAATTCGAATTTTCCACTAGCACAAACTCACTTCACCATTTCAATCTCCAATCAACAATGCTCTGATACCATGTAGAAATTATATGCACTAAGCGTGCATATTTCTAAGATCCACCTGATCTCACACTATTTAAATTTATGCAAGATACTAAATCTATTCCACTTGTTAATCTTTTGCGGAAAAATTAAATTGCACACACATGTGAAGCATAAACAAAAATATTCAATCGCACATAACACAGTTTTTAACCGGGAAAGCCTGAAGCTGAAAACCCCAACTATATATTATGTAACATGGAGATCATATGACAATCTCATACAAACATACAAATCTTATCATAAGCCCTCAGTACAGTAGAATCATCATACACTATACAGGCCTAATCTTGCAAATCCATGCACCTATCTTTGCCACCTGCTAGCCTGCCTCCACTGTGCAATCTATACTGAAGAATAGCTCTAAATGAATTTGAATTACTCTATCCTTGACTGCGCAATTCTCATTGGCATCTCCACTGAGTGTGTGATGCAATCAATGCATCATTATAGTCACAACAGATAGTCTATCTTGCCCTTTCACCTATCTCTCCACTGGTCTCCACTGAAACTACCATGCACTGTAGTTAACTGTTGTATTGTTTAGTTGATTAATGAGTTATTATTTGTGAATTAATTAAATAATTAATTGATTCCACTCTCACTACTGTATCAATCAGTTAGACTAGATACAACTAGCTCAACTGAGTCTAACTGAGTTAAACTGAATACAACTCCATAACTGCTTCTTCCAACTGTGTCATAACTCTGCAACTTGAGTTCTAACTGAGTCCTCCATGCATTAGCTCCAGTAAACCCTCATGAATAGTGTAATTCCTTCTGTAAGCTGATGTGCCACATCTGTGCACTGAATTGAAGTGCTCCAAGACAATAAGTTGTTGTTTAGAGTCTAATTATTATTAAGAGCTAATAATAATCGACATGCATCTATTTTTATATTGATGATCTATAAATAGACTTCACCCAATATTCTAAAAAAAGAATTTCATCTATTTTTCCAACTTGATCAAACATCCACAAATAGCATTCTGCAGCTTCTGAAATATGATCATCATGTCTAAAAATAGATATAGTCTAAAAATAGACTTGCGCCAAAAATAGCCTGCGAGCCCACTTAGTGAAGGAGACTCTTTTCACTAAGCTCATCATCTTGTTGAATCTCAACACCGTGGCTGTCCTTTCTTATGGAGTTGGGGTTTTAATCCCTGATGTAGAAATGACCTGTTCTTCAGCCTCTTGTAGTGTGTTGGTTTCCCTTTCTTCTTGTTTCATGTACTGCTCTATCTCCAATCTGTGTGTGTGGATGTATCGTGTGGATTTGTTCTCCACCCTTTTCTTGGAGATGATCCCCATTAGGTCATAGGACCAAGTGAAGCTGTGGGTGAACTTCATCTCCTTCAATATTCGATCTTCCTCCTCCCTTGTTGCTCTGTTGTTGCAAATGAATGGACCAATCTGTGATTTGATCCTAAATTGAGACTTTTTCTTTGCAGAAACAAAATGCACCTCATCTACATTTATCATTTATATTATATATTATAGTGCAAATATCCTCATAGAGAGGCACCTTGGAAGTTTGTAGGGGGCCAATTCATAGCCATAAACTGATCTTTGTGTAATTTTGGTACGAGTACCAATATGTTGTTCTAACCTGATCTATCAATTGCATAATTTCCTTATTTCTTGACTAACCCTTGGCTCTGTTGCACCGATTTCTAGATGTACAAATTAATGTACAAAATTCTTGTAGGAGTAATTATTTTTCTCTTTCATCAATAAAGCGGTCGAGAAAATGACTTATTGTGATTGGAGTCATCATTTAATTTCATCATGTCAAATTGAAACCTGTTGGATTGAAAATAGACAAACATATACACCAACACTAAATTGTATTTAAACACCTCTTGTGTCTAAAACTTCAAGAATTGATTTTGGATAGTATCAACAAGGAACTGGGCATAATTAAACATGACTAAGGGTTTGGAATCTGATGAAAGAATGGATAAGAAGCCAATTATGGCTTCATATACCCACTGGTCTGTGTGATACCCTAACAAATATGAAAAAAAATGACAATATGTTGGGTCCTGCCAGGAAAAATGGATGAAGGATATGGGGGATTCTTGGTCTACATTGGGGCATTAGTGGCCATGAAGAGATCTAAGGTTTTAGCCCTACTGGAAAAGTCCAGCTTCTGGTATAACTCCCTAAGGGCTTCATAAGAAAAAGGGATTGTTTGATCAAGACTATGGGCCTACATCAATTTTGGATAGATTGGGCATCAATAGAAATCATTATCTCTCTTGTTGGAGTCACTATATCTCCACATCCGACAGTGAGCGGAGATGACAGAAAGATGGGGGTCAGTTAGCATCGATAGGACTTGTGATGTGATGGTGGGGTCAGGGAATATATATGACGGGGATTATAGTTTAGGACTTTAGGATAGGGAATAAAATATTTCCGGGGGTTAGGATAAGGGGGGAATATAATTTTTCGGGACTTAGGCTAAAAATAAATATGATTTGAGATATGCCCTATAGCTTTAAAATATAGCTCAATCTATGAAGTTTAGAACATATCCCTTGTCCTATCATTTGGGATGAAAATACCCTTTTTCCTTTGATTTTTTCTCCTTCGACCATAGAAACATGAGACCATTAAAATGCACTTTATAAGAAAAATATAAAATTTCCTTCATTGTTTCTTTTCTTCACTTCTACCTACCCAAACTATAAATCTAACATTTTTTGTTCTTTTGCAGGGTGCATTTGGACTTGTAGACCATTAAACATATTTTTCTTTTGAACTTCTAACCTAACATCTATCCTTATTTATTTCATTGACTCAGATTAAACTGTTGAGTCAATTCATTTCTACCTATCTACTGATCTGCCAAGATTAAATAGTTTGGAAAATCTTTATTTTCTAACCTAGCAACAGAAATTGAAAATTGTTCAATCATGATTAAACTGAATGATTGAACAAATGTATCTAATGAGTAGTGGCATTTTAATTTGCAGCACTTTCAATATTTTTTTTTTTGAGGTTTTCTTTCTTTTTTTCTCTTTTTCTTTGTTTTTTCTACCCTCTTTTCTTTTTTATTTTTCATATTTTTATTGGAAATGTTTTCAATATTGAAAAGAATTTTCAATATGAAATTGCAAGGAAGATGAAATATCCAATCACCTTGAGATCCTATGATTTATAGGATACTAACACACCACCCCTCTCTTTATACCTAGCGGTTAGTCAAATTCTACCCAGTTGGGGACAACAATGTTATTGTACAACTTGAAAAAAAAATTTGGCTTTTAGAATGCATGTTTCTTGTAAATTTTGAGGTAATTTACTGTCAATTCCTCCCTTATATTTTGATAAATATAATCACACAATGAACATTACAAATGGTTGATTTTATGAATGTTAATAAGTATATCAGCATTAATGTACATTTAATATTGTCCATGACCAACTACAGGTTATTCAAAGATAAGGTTCTTCTGAGTGATAATGTCTTGCCTGGTAGCTGCAAAGAGGCAAAGGAATTGTTGAAAATTTTGGGTGTTGAGTACATATCATATCATGCATGTCTAAATGATTGTATTCTATATAGAGGAGAATATGCAGACAAAGATATATGTCATAAATGTGGGCATGATGGGTATGATAAATAAGAAAAGAAGGGTAAATCACATGGTCCTCCTTTTAAGATATTGAGGCACATGCCTATAATCCCAAGGATTCAAAGGCTCTTTCATTGCAAAGAATTAGCTATGTTGCAAGGATGGCATGCCTCACACAGAAGTGAGTTGGGAGTTATGTGAATCCACACAGATTCAATATCCATGAAGCATATAGAGGATACATGGCCCGAAGAATTCAAGGATGTAGTACAAAGTTTACGACTCAACATAGCCATGGATGGCGTCAACCCATATTCCCTCCAAAACACCAACTATTACTCTTGGCTTGTAGTAGTGATCAATAACAATATCCCCCTGTGGTTGTCTGTGAATAATGAACATCTTATGTTGGCTCTCATAGTCCCTGGTAGAAGAAAAGTGAATAATATGGATGTCTACTTACAACCACTAGTAGATGAATTGAAGGAATTATGGGATGGGATAAATGTATACGATGTATCAAGACCCATCGTAGTAGAGAGGAGTTTTACGTTGTATGGAATATGTGGTTACACGACACATGACTATCCAGGCTTAGGATTTTTCTTTGGTAAATTACATGATTATTGATTTGTTTATATACGTAGCAACATTCTTTCGCATATTAGTTATTTAATTCGTTGTAATTGTTCTTATCTTCATGATATTATTTAACGTGCCATGCATATTGTATACAATAATTTCGTAGGTCTTGTAACAAAAGGGTATTTTGGATGTAAATGTGATGGACCTTCTCTGAAAGCTAGATGGTCCAACGACCTATGAAATCCAGTGTATGACTGCTCCAGGGTATTCCTCCCAGAAGAACACCATTACAGAAGAAAATCATTTGCTTTCAATGGTAAATGAGAGAGAACCCAAATGCCTCTAATAACAACACCAGCTAAATGGCTTAGACCATATGAGAGAGAGAAGGAGAATGATTTCATAGAAATGTTCGATTCAAATGGGGTGCGTACGTTCAATGATCCATAATTCTTCGACACCTGTGTTGAGAAATTTCCCATTAGGTGAAAATGAATTATATCTTTTATAACCTCTCATATTGGGAGCATCTTAAAATTACCCACTTATTAGATCCCATGCATATACTTAAAAATGTTTCATGTTATTTATGGAGGCACATATCATCGAAACAAAGTGACACATTGGATGCTAGGAAATATCTTATTACTTCAAAAACTAAAAATAAACATTGGCCAAGATGATTAGAAAGTACAAGATCAGAGGCAGGTGTTGGTCCCTCTAATTGGTATTTCAAAGAAGGTGATGTCCCATGAATTTTTAAAACATATGGTATTTCTTTGGCAAATGAAGTTATAATGGGTGTGAGGGTGCCATCTTCATATGGGTATTCACTACAACGCTGCTTCACCGTAGATGACCATTTGAATCTTGTAAAAGTACGTATAATGTCAAAAGCATGATTTTATTTTTTGTTATATTAATAAATTTTATCGCATGAAGGGATCATAAAACATAACTAATTTTGTATAATGTGTTTATAACTTTGCAGTGTCATTATCCTTTGTTCGTGCATGGGTGTGTGAAACATGGATTCCCCCAAGACCTAGGATGTGCCATATCTAAATTATCAGCTTTTGTACGTTGGATCACGTCAAATGAGATTCATGTGGCTAGAATTCCACGGTGGCGTCAAGACATATTTGAGGTTTTTTGTATGTTTGAGAAGGAACTGCCGACAAGTTTCATGGACTTGCAGGTTCATATTCTAATCCACCTAGTAGATGAGGTTGAAATAGTTGGGGTGTTTTCTTGTCGTTGGATGTTATTCTTAGAGAGGTACACGAAGAAATTGAAAGGTTTTGTTTGACAAAGGGAAAAACCTGAGGGGTCTATGGAAGAGGGGTACATATTGTATAATTCATTCTATTATGTCCGTGAGTACATCAAGCAGATCGAAAACAGACCAGGTGCGATGATTTGGGACGATGAAAGGGATGGAGACAAAAGAGAAGGAGGGCTGCTCCAAACGAATGGGAAAAGGTGCTTGATAAAGAGTAAGCGACTTATAATTTTTCAAATTTACACAAAGTAAATATTCATGTTGAAATTTGATATAATGTATATTTTGATCTCATATGTACTATATGTTGGTTTGATTTCATCAGTGAATGCAGAAATTGAAGCAATCAATAAATTCGTTCTTTACAATTCCGAAGTGACACAACCGTGGGTTGCATTGTACGAACAAAAGAGGATGAAATGGGATAGTGACGGGAAAGAATTCAAACAATTTAATGGTAGAAGTATGCCTTATCCCGATCAATTTTTAAAGAAAATATGCCAAGTATACACCCCAACAGTTGGGTTTCTGACCAAGTCAGAGAGAAATACAGTGCAACCAATCGTTACCTGTGTGCTGAAGAGGGTGTGCTAAATGTAGGGATTGGGTGCATCCACTCGGTAATAATCTATTTATGTACATTTTAAACTTAATAATTCACCTTTTAAATTTAATTAAATCTATATTCAATATTTTAACAGTTGGGTTATTATAAGACACATGACACTATGATTTTTTAAATATTTTATAGGTGAATTTGTTCCCATCTATGTGGGCATATGGAAACCATTTTCGCACAAAAAATGTCGATGATGGACACATGACACAATACTGTGGAGTGGAATTCGAGTTCGCTCAATCTAGTGGAGCTAGCCACCGTGATCAAAACCTAGTACGAGGGACGTTAGGCTACGTCAGAAAGATACAAGAGATAATTGAAGTGGATTTATCTTATTTCTAATGTGTTATTTTTATGTGCAAGTGGTGGGATACCTTTGATCAGAATAATTTAAAGCAAGATCGTGATAGTAGGATGATATGTATCAACTCTAGAAAGATGTGGGATGAAGCTGAGGAGTGCTAAGTTTTCCCAAAATAATAAATCTAGTGGAACTAGCCACCATGATCGAAACCTAGTACAAGGGACATTAGGTTACGTTGGAAAGATACAAGAGATCATTGAAGTGTATTTCTCTTCTTTCCAATGTGTTATTTTTATGTGCAAGTGGTGGGACACCTTTGATTAGAATAATGTAAAGCAAGATCGCGATAGTAGGCTGATATGTATCAACTCTAGAAAGATGTGGGATGAAGCTAAGGAGCCCCATGTTTTCCCCAAACACTGCAACTAGGTGTTTTTTAACCCAGATGTGTTGGATAGGGATTGGTGGTTTGCATTGATACATGACCCTAAATCAAAACATATTTTTAAGAAAAATAATGTTATCATGCCAAGCGAGCTGGAAGATAATGAGGGTGATCGTGAGAACTGAGAGTGATATGCTACAAGTGTTATTTCATCATTTATACTTTTTAAGATGGGTTTTTTAAAAAGAAGAGGACATAATTACCTTATAACTAAGACTCTCTTTTTCGAAACATTATAATATTTTTTTTGAATTAATTGGTTTGCATTGTGTTATGTTAAAATCATTTCACTTGATAATTTGCAATTATGTTGATCTCAAAAACAATTGCGTACTGTATAAAGTTTTTTTATATAATGTCAAAGCCTAAAATAATACAACTACTTGATTGCTTTAAATGTGTGTGAATGATATCTTCAAAATGTATACTGTTATTTTTGGTATGTAAGATCATAATAAAATGATGATAATTCTAAACATGGATTTATTTTCATTATTGTCTAAACTTTATTATGTTACAAAAATTCATATTATTCTAGTTTTATTATTTTACAATTATTTATATTCATACAAATTTACAAATTTACAATTTTACAATTATGGTAATTTATCAATATTTACGGTATACATTTTACTTACGGTAGTAATTATGGTTCAAAATTGACAATTAATTTACATTTTACAAATTTAAAAATTTAAAATTTTTAATAAAATTGAATGGCAATACAAACAATTACAATTACAATTTTACAATTTCACAATACAATTACAATTACAATTACAATTACAATTTTACAAATATGTAATATTACTAATTAGCACACGGCTAATTGGAATATTAAATTTTGATTTTTCTCTTAGATAGAGGAATAAGAGGGTATGGAGACCCATAAATATCCTTAGTAGGAATAAAAGACTCTCCTAGTGTGAATGGAGGTCATCTAAAAGCTGGATTGAAGACCCTTAGGTGTGAAAAGGGACTGGATCATGAATACTTGGTCAAGTTTGACCAAATCAAACAACGTTGTTATGGAGGAGTGGCATTAATGGTGGGACAACACAGTTTTGGAGGGAGATTGATTGTATGATGGTGGAAACCCTAATGAGTGGGACCCAAGGTGAGAAGGCTCACATTGTTTATAAGGAAGAGGATGGCAGCCATATGGGGTTATATTATGATTATTATTTTGATATGTATGTTTTAGACTTTGTGCTCTCTTCAGCTGTTTGGCTAAGATTGCTTGTACTATTTAGCACAGGGTGTTCTCGGTCAGGAATCCCACCTCTTTCCTTGAGAGGCCTCTTGGAAGAGCACTGTTGTTATAGCATCATTTTTCACCCTCATGTGATTCATGATTGTCTCTTTGGCCTTGGGCACCCTTTCCCATAGACTTGAATAAAGTTCATAAAAAACAGTGTTTCAAAACCCATACGCGGATATGCCCAGAAATTTCTGCGTGTATACATGAGTCCAGAGATAATTTTCCGCGTATGCCATTAAAATCATTGAAAAATATATAAAAACCCTATTTTCGAGGCTGGGTTGATGGTTATTCTCGTAGTTCAACCACCCCAGCCCGTGGCCAACTATTTCCAACTAATTGAAACTACTTTGAGGGAGTATAAAAGCCCCTCATATGCATGGCCTAAGGGGGAGAGAAAAATTATAGACATTATACTCTTTTGGAGCCCAATTCAAGTCTGATTTCCCATGCCTCCTGCACTTCCTAGGTATTTATAGGAAACCCTTGTTTCCTGGAGATGTTCATCAGCTTATATGTCATCTCATGTGCACAAGTCTTGGAAGAATCCTAGCGAGGCAAGGGCTGGACGGATCCAGACGACGGTCTGTTCGAAGATCGTGGAAGGATTCAGGTGATATCTCCACCTTTCTATTATTGTACATGCTGTTTGTAAAGAAGAAGAACCATCTTGTTTCTGAATTCACGCATTAATATCTGCTTATATATGTGAAAATATTGTTAATTAAACATTTATTATTGTTTATATGATGTTTCACATGGATTATACTGACATACAGGAAAGATATATGTTGTAAAACTAGATTTCCGTGCACGCTTCTTCTTGATTTTCAGGTTGAAGTGGAAGAAGAGTTGCTGGGGGTTTGGACCCCGCGGGGTCTACATCAAACGTAAGATCTACAGGTGAGTTCTACAACCGATAATATCTAGTTTTTAGCATACAAGTTTGGTTGTGTGAGTCCTTCTTGAATAGTATGCCCCGATCTGTGGAGGTTTCTGACCCAACGACCTCTAGGGAGTTATTTCCCGAAACAGAACTGGTGACTCCACCGGGGATCGCATTCTTGTGATTCCCCTGTTGGGTGGTTTCAGCTGTTTTAAAGGTTCCTGACAGTTTTAATCATTATTTCCAGTCCAGTTAGTTTTTTCTTAGTCGGACTAAAGACCTGGTTCTTTAGCTAGGCTTGATCTTTTTATTTTTCATTATTTACTTTTCCATACGCTAGTTTTCCTATATACAGTCGTGCATACATGTAGGTTCTGTCAAAGTAAGTCGCATATACGCGTGTTTCCTTTGCCACAGTCGCGTATGCACGCCTGTTGCAAAATTTCTAAGTAGCGTATGCCTGAGCAAATTTTGAAATTTTTGATTTTTTGACTTTTTGGTCTTGTCTGCCTGTGGTGACCTATTCCTGCAGTGTCCCTTTAGTATCTGGATTGTGTTGAAGGTGGTTATTGGTCTTTTTCTCTCTTGTTTGGTCGAAGACTAGCTCATTTGGAAAATCTTGTTTCTTTTAGTGCTTGCATTTCTGGTTCGAGTACCAAGATCTCTTTTTGGAGATTCTTGGTTGTTCTGCTTAATCAGGACAAAGAGCTTCTGCTCATATGCTCTTTCCTAACTTTATGTCTTGCTTTGCACTTTAATTTTTTCCTGTTTTTCGGTTGGTTTTCTTGATTTCATTTGACTAGGTCTTGTTGCGATTTTTATTTTTTTTGAAGAGTCATTTTGGTTCTTTGAAGTTTTTTTTGCTGCAAGTTTGTGCTATTATACTGGGTTGATTTACTGAGTTTCTTGTCTTCCTTTTGCTCGTATGAATCTTGCTACCAAGTGGCATTATAAGATTTGGAGCATTTTTGTTGGAGTTTTTCTTGAAATTCAGAGATTGTTTGGCTTGGTAATTGGATAGTTTTCTTGGTCTTTTTGAAGTCTTCTTTTTATAAAAATCAAAAGCCCAAAAACATTTTGTTTTGCCATTGATTTTGTTTTGCATTTTTGTTTTGGTTTCTTTTCATCTTCTGAAGCCTTGTTGAAATCTTTTGCCTCCGGTTTCTGTCTTGATCTGGGAAGAGAGTCTTCATTGGTTTCTTTCTCTTATTTCGAGCATGTTTTGGCGTCTTTATACTTAGAGTTTTTGGTTTGGGAACTATCTTTGTGGACAACCGAAAAGTGATATAATTGCGAGATTCCTGGAGATTTCTCTTTGCTTTGTTAGATATTGCATCTTAGAGTTGGCATGCTCTTAGTAATTTGCATTAGGTGCACTTGAACATTTGTAGTCTTTTTCATAAATTTTGCCACTGTGAGGTTCGATATCTGAAAAGAAAAAATAGTCTCGTAGAACCTGTGTAGAAATTTATTTTCATCGAAAGGCAATTACTGCATCTGCATGTAGCTTGGTTTTCATTAATTTCTTTTCTGCGTCATAAAACATCACAAGTTTCATTTCCATATTCCCTTGACTTAATATAACAACCAACTAAAATAAGCGCAATAATTTAAAAAACAATTAGAAAGTTTTTTATTAAGTGTCATACATCAACTAGCTAGGTTGTAGGGCCTTGGATTAGGTGAGTGGAGAGTTAACTCTCCAAGGCCGCTTAAACTAAAACATAGAAGTTTATTAAATGAGCGAAATCCAACACCATTAGGTGGACCGGGAAAGCTCTCCTCCAGAGAGTCAAGCGCGAGGGAAAGTGAAGGCCGAGAAGAGAGATACCCCCTCTTTGATTTGCTGGATCTTGCCTTAAGACCGTTCCGCCCGGCTACTGACACGTATTGGTGCCCTTAGTTTCCATTAATAGGTATCACACAGGTGACTGCGGGGGGGAATACCCGTGGTACTTGAGGCAGACGTCGTATCACTTCCAACAGTACTTCTGGACGGTGCCCTGGCGAAGCTTGGGTACTTGCACCAGCAAAGGTTGTTGTTTGGAGGTCGGCGTAACTGTTTCTGTTACCTTCATTAGTAGATCTAGGCCATCATTATCCCAGACTATTTTCGGGAGGTCCTATTTTTCGCTTTCTCGTATTTTGGTGTTCGGTCCTAATAACCCGGAGCGGAAATACCTGAAGGCCGCTTGCTTGGTTGAATCTTAGGGATTTTTTGTAGTGAATGCTCTTTGCTCCTAGCTTCCTTAGCTTCATAATTTTTTTATTCTAATTAATTTATTAAAGTGGCTGATTAAGTGCCTCGTCGATCGAGGAGAATCCGGGGGTTATCTCCCGAGAGTGCTGAGCCTTCTTCAAGAAGGCGTAGGAGTAATATAGCAGGTGAATATCACCCAGTGGTATCTGACGCAGCGGAGAGAGATCCTCCGCTAGGGCTTGAAGGTTCTATAGTTGGTTTTGGTGTTGGTTCCGAGAGGAGCACTCCGCTCACCTCGAGAGTCTTATTTCTGCGAGAAGAAGAAGTAGAAGTAGAGGAAGTACCTCAGCCTCCTGAGTCACTTCCATCTCCTCTTTCTCCTAATTCTTTGTTTGTTGTTGAGTACATCGGACCTAAGTTTGCAAGACCAGAAAGTCCTTATCCATATTATTCGTACCTTTCGATGGCCACGACTGAGAACACGGCTTCGGCTGTGAGTGCTGCAAGCATTCAGACTCCTGCTTCGGTAGAAGGAGGAGGCACAATTGCTATATTTTAAATTGCTTCTAGTACTGTTGTGTTTGGCTCTGGTCACACCCAAGCACAAGCTTCTCAATCTGGTCCCTTTTGTTTTGGAATGCCCATTAGTGGGATTCCTTCGTTTTCCTTTTCCACTGTTGCAACTACATCTGCACCCATGTCCTCTATGGCTAGTGGGTCGGCTTCTTTTCAAGGGTTCCCCTTCGGAAGTGGACATGTTCCTAGTTCGATTCCTTCCTTAGGGTCTTTTCCTTTTACTTCCCAGAATTAGAGTTTTAACCCTTGGTCTAGAGGTCAGAGTTCGAATAACTTTACTGGTTGGAACCCTATATTTACAGCAGTGGGGGCAGGGAATCAGTTTCTCGCTGGTCAGCAAGGGAATGTTCCATTCCCTTCGTCGAGTAATTATCAGGCTTTTTCCCCTTTTTCTAATGCTTGGAACCCCTATCAGGGGGTTTCCTCTTCATTCACTACTTCAGTGGGGGGAACTGGTCGGGTTTATGGTAACTCTACGTTGGGGGGAGCTCCTTCTCCAAATACTGGGTCACAAGGATTGTCTTATGGCCCAAAATTTTCTACGAGCTCTTTCTGGCAACCTGGTGCCTCATCAAATCCAGGTTATTCTTTTTCAGAATGTTGGGAACCCATCCCATCAAAGATGGAATTCTCAGGCCCCTCCTCGTTTTCCTTTTCTAGCAACTTTAAACTTGCCAGATTTATCGAAATTGACGAATGATCCAATTTGATATAGTCCGGGGTGGCCTCCAGTTCCTACCAAACTACCTTCAAACATTCCAAAGTTTGAAGGCAAGAATGGAGAGGAACCGACTGATCATATCACCACTTTCCATCTATGGTGTTCATCTAACTCCCTGATCAAGGATTCGATTAGGTTGAGGTTGCTGCCAAGTGGTACATTGAGTTAACTGGGGGCAGTTTTGCTACTTTTGGAGATCTGGCTACTATATTTCTAAATCATTTCCAGTTTCCTGTTCGTTATGATGTTGGGACAGAACTCCTGGCCAGTTTTAAGCAGGACAAGGCAACCCACATTTCTGATCATATTCAGGAATGGTGGAGAAGGAAGAGGCTCATTAAAGCTTATATTCTGGAATAATTCCCCTTGGAATGGTTTTTGAAATCTTTGCAGCGAGATATTTCTAAGGATGTGTCCCTGTCAGGGGTATTTTCTGAGGAACAGGCTATTTTCAGGGCCCAATAGCTTGAATTGATATATTCTCAGTCTAGTGTCATTCATAAATATTTTCTTGATGCTCCTCACTCCAAATTAGACTTGTCCAAGACTAAACCCGGTCCTCATGGTGATGGACTTATTGGGTCGATCGATAGCGGTGCAGCTAACCTAATTATTCAATTACAACAGTTTTCTATACAGTCTGCTTCTTCTGGTCAGGTTGTGCTTGCTGAGTCATCGCCTTCTCAATATTTGTCGGTAAATGCCGTCCAGGCTTCCAACCCTAAAGGAAATTAACAATCCGAAGGGAAGAAGAAGGGACGGAATAATAATAAGAAAAAGGGCAAGGATGGGAAGGGTAATGCAAATAAATCCAACGAGCATGTTGGTGAGGGTCCAAAGGATAAAAATAAAGTGAAGTTTCCATGCAAGTTATGTACTGGAGATCATATTACTCACCTTTGCCCTAATATTCAAGATGCGCAGCGCTTGTTAGCTCAGCAGGGTTCTGCTAGTTCCCAGGCTGTGTTGACAAACCCTTTTCCGCAAGGGCAACAGCTAGTTTTTGGCGCGAATCAAAATACTGGGGCTTCCTCTGGGGGCACCCAGGAAGGGGAAAATCCGTCAAACATATATATGATGAGTTCTCACGAGGATATCGCCACGAGATCCCATGATTATGGTGAAGCTGAGTCTTTGAAAGCCAAGGGTGCTCCCGATGGTACTGAGCCGCTTCATATTACGAGGCCTATTGTTGAGCCTATACCTTGGATGCCAAAAAAATCTACTAAGCATACGATGATTAATCCAAATGCCAGGGCTGCCCAGAACTACTCTGTTGTAGAAGATTTGGCGCAGAGCCCTTGTGCTATGTCTGCTCTTGAGGTGCTCCAGTCTTGCCCAGCTCAACGCAGTGCTTTGCTCACTGCTATTGGGGCTGTCGATCCAAAGAACTCTCTTGTGATTACATTCGATATGTCTAATTTTAAAAAGAGACTCCCGTATCATATGGATTTTCATATCAAATCGTCGTTTCGGAAATTCAATATCTTTCGGACGGTCATTGATGAGGGTGCTTCCACATGTGTGATGTCTCTCGCATGTTGGAAGGGAATTGGATCTCCCGCAGCTGTTCCATCTGCTACTCTTCTGACTGCGTTTGATGGTCATTCTCACAGATCGCATGGCATTATCCTAGCTTTTCCCATCTGTGTTGGGGGAAAAACTGTAAATATCGAGGTTGAGATAGTTGATGCAAGCTTGGACTACAACCTTCTGTTGGGGAGAAACTGGATTTATGAGATGGATGCTATTGCATCCTCATTATTTCGGATTATTTGTTTCCCTCACGAAGGGAGGATTGTTATAGTTGACCAACTGGACTATTCTCCTGTAGACCCGAATGCTTCTACTGAATCAACTATCCCAAAGATGGATAATGCCAAGCCGCCTGTTGAAAATTTAGGGGTTGGAATGTATTCTTCTTTGATGGGTACTTTCGATATTCCACCTCCTACCATTCATATAAATGCGATTTCATCCTCCAGGGTTCCTATTCGAAGAGAGTTCTTCAGAAATCATTATTTTTCAGACCCTTGGACCTTACCTTCCCCTACCTCCACATTAGCAGAAGGTCAAGTGGGTGGAATGGCATTTCCAATTTCTACAGCTGAGATTGCTTATTAATCTATTGTTGACTATGCAGAGTCCATTCCAGTTTCTCTTTCTCCAGAGGAGTTGGATGGTAATGTGGTTTCGGCTTGGACACTTAGTTCTTCTTCTGCCCAGGATTGCCTTGATACCACGCTTCCATCTGAAGAGGCCACCCTGGAAGCTATGACTGGTGTAGATAGACCATGGGATGATTTGCATCATCGGTCTTACTTTTTACCTGATTTGAGCGAAGTTGAATCGAGTTTTCCAAGTCCTTCGTCTTCTGGTCCTGTTCACCCGGTCCTAAACCCTTTAGCACCAGCACAGGTGTATACTGAAGGGAACATGGTTGTGAGTTCTCCGACTATCTCGGTGAACATTTCCAGAGATCCCAATGTTATAGAGAATGTCTTCATCGGAGCTGAATGTTCCCCTGAAGAGATTCAGCTTTACACCGACCTCTTTAAAGAGTTTAGGGATGTGTTCGCTTGGTCTTATGAGGAAATGCCTGGTATAGATCCATCTATTGTCCAGCATGAGATCAAGACTTACAAAAATTCTAAGCCTGTGAGGCAAAAGCTTCGTCCGGTCAACCCTAGGAAGGCTGCAGCTATCAAAGCCGAGGTAGAGAAGCTGCTTAAGGCAGGATTTATTTTCCATGTTCCTTTGACTGAGTGGGTTTCAAATCCTGTTCCTGTGGATAAGAAACAAGGAACAATTCGAGTTTGCATTGACTTCAGAGACCTTAATAAAGCATGTTCAAAACATAATTACCCCACACCATTTATGGATCAGATTATCGATGAGTGTGCCAGTATGAGATTTTTTCCTTCATGGACGGTTTCTCCGAATATAATAAAATTACTATTCGTCCTGAAGATCAGCATAAGACTGCCTTTATTTGTCCCTGGGGTACTTTTGCTTACAAGAAGATTCCTTTTGGTCTTAAAAATGCTGGGGCTACTTTTCAGCGGGCCATGTCATATGCCTTCCACGACATTAAACATATTATCAAGGCGTATTTGGATGATTTAGCTGCTCATTCTTGAAAGAGAATGGATCATCCTGCTCACCTCCGTCAAGTATTTGAACGATGTCGTTTCTACAAGATTAGGTTGAATCTGAACAAGTGTGTTTTTCGCGGTCACATCCAGTCGGTTATTGGGATTTATAGTGTCTACAGAAGGGATTCGGGTAGATCCCTTCAAGGTAGAGGCAATACTTCTATTTCCTCCCCCGTCTTCTATTCGTCAACTTCAAAGTCTATAAGGAAAAGCTAATTTTCTTTGGAGATTTATCGTAAATTATGCTGAAGTTATCAAAGGATTTATGAGATTGTTGAAAAAGGGAGTCCCATTCTTTTGGGATGACTTCGCTCAGCGCTCATTCGATGCTTTGAAAAAAGCATTTACCTCTGCTCCTATATTGAGTCCACCCGATTATAGCAGGGATTTCCTTTTGTATCTTGCAGCAGCAAAATCTACCATTGGTATGGTTCTGGTTCAGGAGGAAGATGCTCTTGTAGAGAATGTTATATACTACCTTAGCCAAGGCTTGGTAGGACCTGAACTTCGGTATACTCCGATAGAGAAGCTGGCTTTAGCAGCTGTTCATGCTGTACAACGACTCAGATATTATATTCTTCTACGAAAAACTTATGTTTTGGCAGCAATCAATCCATTTCAGTTTGTTCTCAGTAGGCGAGTGATTGGGGGCAAATACAATAGATGGATTGTGATTTTGCAGGAATTTGATCTTGAGTTTATGTCTGCCAAGTCCAAGAAATCATTGGTTTTCTCGGAATTAATCTTCGAGTTGCCTTATGGAGAAGAGATAGTTTATGATGAATCCTTCCCGGATGGACATTTGTTTCTCATCTCTGCACAGGATCCTTGGTATGGGGATATCATTGTGTATCTTCAGACTGCGAAGTTTCCTTCTATTTTTTCGAAAGATGAGCGCCGTAAATTACGTCACTTGGCTAAAAATTACTTAATTATTGGTGATTCTTTATACCGTCGAGGGGTTGATTCAATCCTGAGACGTTGCTTAACTCTCGAAGAAGCTGAGGCTGTGCTGAATGATTGCCACAGTGGATCTTGTGGTGTTCATTTATCTGGGCTTGCTACAGCCCAAAAAATCTTGCGTGCTGGATACTTTTGGCCTTCGATTTTCAAAGATTGTATGGAGTCGGTCAAAAAGTGTCATCCGTGTCAAGTCTATACTCGAAAAATGCACGCTCATCGAGCTCCACTTTTTCCAGTCATTACTATTGGTCCCTTTACAAAGTGGGGTATTGATTATACTACTTGTAACCTACCTTCGGCTAAAGGTCACAAGTACATTATTGTAGCAGTAGACTACTTTACGAAGTGGGTCGAGGCTATGCCTAATTTTGGGAATGATGGTGAGACAACAACCCTTTTTATTTTCAACCAAGTTATTGCTCATTTTGGTATTCCTAGAGAGATTGTCACTAATCATGGCAGTCATTTTCAGAACAACATGATGGCCGAGTTGGCTCTAAAATTAGGTTTCCGGTAGGAGCATTCGTCTCCTTATTATCCTCAGGCCAATGGGCAAGTGGAAGCCATGAACAAATCCTTGAAGACGATTCTTCAAAGGACGATTGATAAAGCTCGATCCAACTGGCATATCATGCTGTATCCTGCACTTTGGGCATACCGGACGTCAGTGAAAACTGCAACTGGCTTTACTCCGTTTCAACTAGCTTACGAGCTGGAATCCATATTCCCCATTGAATGTGAGATTCCTTCTTTAAAGTTAGCTGTTGAGCTTCTTCCTGACACTTCTAGTCTTGAAGAACGTCTCCTTCATCTGGAACATCTTGATGAGCAGCGTCGGGATGCCGCTACGATGAATGAGGCGCATAATAAACGATTCAAAGTTCAGTACGATAAAGCGGTCAAACCTAGGGTTTTCTTGGAAGGTGACCTCGTTTTGGTCTATGCCCAAGAGAAGGATGCCCTGGGCGCAGGAAAGTTTAAATCTATGTGGTATGGCCCCCTCATTGTTAAAAAAGTCCTTAAAAAAGGAGCGTATGCCTTGGTTGATTTTGAAGGAAATGAGTTGGCAGAGCCCAGAAATGGGCTCTATTTGAAAAGGTATTATGCCTAGGCTTCGGCCTGGCATTTTGCTTTTGTATATAGTTAGTTTTGTTTTTTACATATCTGGTTTTTTGGTCTTTGATGTGATGGTGATGTTTTTTATCTTCTTTGGCAGGTTGTTTCGAATGTCATGAGTCATTATGGTTTCGCCGATGGTGCTAGTAGACACACCCAGAACTTGGCTTCCGCGGCTTGGGTGCTTCATTATCCATCTGGTCAGCTGTTAGTATCAAGAGAAGTCTGCATTGGTCCTGCTTCCAATAATGTAGCAGAGTACAATGCAAATATTTATCTACTCTTGGAGGCCATATCTTTGGGTGTTGATTCATTGGTAGTTTTCTTGGACTCCCAGCTGGTGGTGTCAAATTTGAACAATACTTATCGGGTTCGAGATCCATTCTTACTCCGGTTTTTTTTTAGGGTACGTTTGTCACAACGATCATTTAAATTTTTAACATTCATTCATATTCCTCATACAGACAATTGGATGGCAGACTCATTAGCTAATCAAGCAATTGATTGGCATATTAATCATTCAATTTAATCATCAAACACATCAAGCATTTTTTTTTTACATTTGTCACATCGCAACATAAACCACTGTATATATATATATATCATCAGAGTGTTCAAAAAACTATACAAAATTTTGGATCCATATGTCATACAAAATCAGGGCTTATGCCCGATCATGTTCAGTATCAAAAATATACAGTCATCCAGTAATCATGTCTATCTACTCCTGTGGCCCCTGCCCAATATTTGTGTTCTTATAGAACACGATGGCAGTAGCGACACGGCAGAATAATCGTACCCATTCACGTGGTACTCCCACTACTCGTCTCTGGATAGCCTCAGGTAAATCTTCCACAGCAGCCATAGGAACTTGGTGAGTCAAACCCTCCAAGTTCCTCTGAATAGCATGGAGGGTCCTGCCTGGGTATTCAGTATCTGCCTCGCCTCTGCGGCGCTTGTGCCGTGGGTAGCCCTCAGGATGGACTGGTCTAGTATCTGTATCATGGTCATCATAATATTGTCATTCATTTTGAATCCAATCAAAAAACATGTTTTGTTTTCACATTTTTTCACATATATTGAAAAAATCATCAAAAAATCATATAATTAAAAAATTGCAATCTCACCGATTGCGCCCCATGCCGCTCCAGGTGGAAGGATGAGGTCTGGATCACCGCAGAAATCCATCCCGGCATAGGGGTAGTCCTCTACTGCAATGACTTGTTCCCCCCACCATTGGAAGAACTCGTCGTCCCAGGTGGTTCGGGGAACTTCACTTCCCCCCGGTCTCTTCATCAGATCAGCCCATCGGGCAATTCTTGGGTCTCTTGGGCTGTTGATGGAAGAGATCACTTTGGGTCGAAGCCCAGGAATCTTCTCAAAGAAGAATTTCATCAAAATGGTTCCATACCCGAAATGCTTTGTTTTAGATTTCCGGATGGAGGTCACTTGTTTCTTCATGTTGATTAACAAATATGTACACCAATCATATAGGTGAACTAGGCATTCCACAGCTATGCTCATCTGGGTCCTGGATGCCTGATGCAAGGAAGCAGATCCTGCTACCCTGCCAATGGTAAACAGGAGAATCTTCATGTGCAGATCTCTCAAATATTTTATGGCAATCTGAGTCCCTACTTTTTTGGACCCCTCTACACAATAGACGTGGACATAGTCATCCACTGTAAGCCCTCCCAAAGGCTTGCCGTGCAAATCTACTGGGTCTCCCCTCCGTGAGAGTCCAGTAATGAAGTAGATGTCTTCCACCTCTATGTGTATAGGCATTTGGTCTATCACGAAGAAATATTCCTCCGATTCCCAGTAATTTACCAACATTTCAAGCAACCAGACGTTACTTTTCATGTTTGGCATTTTGAAGAATTTTAGCAATCCGCAATTTCGGAGGATGTCGAGCGATTGTTGATCTTGCGTCACTTCATTATCAATTGCACTATGCTCACGTTCCCTCCAAGAGATGGTCATCCTGAAAAAATTCATTTATTTGTTCATTAGATACATTTTGTACATCACGGACTGCGCATACGCGACTTCCCTTGCAGATAGTCGCGTATGATACGCAGGTTCGTCCACATGAACCCGCGTATGCGCAGAGCCATAAATCAAAACAAATGTTTTTTACGTTGAAATTTCTAAATTTTAATTCTATTAATCGACAAAATTGATTATAATGATGGATTAAGAGTTTATCTGACTGATCCAACGAAGTTTGACTGCTGATTGCTCCTATTTTGATGAAAGAAGGTTTTTTCTCCAGAGCTTTTTTTTTCCAAATCAGCAAGTAATAATGAACCAAATATGAGGTAACATGTGTATTTATGCCCAGAAATTGAAATTTTTTGCAAAAATTTGTGATGCCTATGCTTTTCAATCTATCTTAAGCTGCATAACCCGGGTGCTTGTAAGTGTCAAGATTGGTATATTTTCAGGTACATTTTGACGAAGTTGAGATTTTTCCCGTTTTTTTTTATCCATGACTATTGACCTGCTATGGCAAGTATATGATCTTCACTAGCATATAGGTTAGGAAATCAAATTTCCGTTGCATTTTGCATACTAGCCTCCATTCTGATCACTTGTCGTAGGGTCAATCCCATCAGGTCATGAGTATTTCACCCATTTCACTCGTTGATTATTTAATCATGACTTGGTGGTAGAGCCTTCCTTTACATGGGCTTCCTAGTTAGTTCCTCGCTAACACTTGCTGCCCATGCTGCGCTTTATGTAGGCTCGGGAGTCCTCTTTAGTCCTACCATGACTTATGTGTTGAAGCTTCATTCTTCTTATTCATTATCATTTTTTCTGGCTATTACCCTAGAGGCTCCCTGGTGTTGTTGAGTTGTATTACTGCATTGCATATTGGCTACTTGTTTATCCTGGCCTTCAGCTGGCTTCATTTGGACTCGATGTTTAAGCCATCTTTTGACCTTGAATTTCTGTACAAGTTAACCATTGCATGCACTTAGCTATCGTGACTTGACACCCTTATTACCCATGGATGGAACATTCCTTTGAGTATCGTTGACCAGTTTTCGCCACCTTGCATTGGGAATAGGATGGTTCCTATTCTAGGAACTAGGGCATTTGTTTCCTAATACTCGTTCTATCCATTGTACTATAGCATTCTTTTATTCTTTTTCAGGTTTATTATATGAAAAAGACAAAAAAAATTAAATATGACAAAAAGAGCGGGAACGGGATGTTACTTCATAATTTGATGGCAATATAGTATCTGTTTGTCGACCTTGAACAAAGCACATACCATTATATATTTCCTTCATTTGGGATGGTTTTATTTTTGACCTAGGTTCAGCTGTTACCTTGTTTCACTGGTCAGTCCTCCTCCGGTTGGTTATCTCTTCCAATCATATGGAGAGTTTGTTTTTGCCTCTTGCATAACAGACTTATACAGTGTCATTATTTACTGCCATGGTCATCACGAGTTGTGCTTTTGTTTAAGGGAAGTTCAACCAGAGTCGGCCATTCTGCAGTGTATCTTGACTTATTATTCAGTCGGCCTTCCTAGTATTGTCAGTATCTTGTTCTATCACATCAGATGTTTGGTCTTTGCTCATGCTGGTTTGAGAAGGTCTCCATTGACTTCTTGCTAGTGGGTTTATCTCTTATCGACTATGACATATTTCTCTGAGAGTAAACCTAGAGCCGCACCCTGGCCCTATTTCCATCATTGATAGGTGACCTTGTGCTAAGCATTTGATCATCATTATGGGTCTTTGACTGAGTGGTTTTCCTTGTGTTCGACGTCAGCATACATTATCACACTTGGGATTTGTGCAGTACTTTGATTTTCATTTGACCCTATCGGTGGATATCTCGCCTCTGTATCAAATTTCATTATTGGTTGGTTCAGAGGGTTTCTTCCATGTGCTAGCTTCATCTTGTGCATGTCAGAAACGTACTTCGGTTTGGTTCTATCACTCTGATTCATCCGATTCCTTCCAAATCTTGGCCTGCGGGTTACACTCATGCTGGACTGATGTGGGATGCCTTAATGCCTTCCTTCCAGCAGATCTTTTCCCATCGACTCCGACTCATTGCTCTGGGAATAATATCTAGAGTCTTTTGTCAGTACCTTAGGGTTTGCAGTCATTAGTGGCAGACTCTTCACTATCGACAGTGGGGATTCATTATTGCCTCCTGATTGGTAGATTCTTCCAAGTGTTCAACTTCAACTCATTCATTTGCACTTGTTAGATTGTACTGGGGCACCTTGACACTCATTATCATTATTGGTGGGTCGTCTCGCATTTGTTAATGGTATACATTATTGACCAGTAATCAAACGATTTCTTACATGGTCGACTTCAGCTCATTTATTCCCATTGTGTAGAATTGTGCCATAGTGATCGGTGAAGACCTCGGGTTGCATCAGCATGTTTCAGTTCACTTTTGACAGCCCATTTAGTTTCTGCCAGTGATGTCGTCCACCCTTATATGTTGCAGTGTCAGTACAGCAACATCCTATATGTTGGCTCCCAAGTTGCGTGATTGTACCATGTGTTCCACCCCTTATGATTTGGTACCTGGAGATTCTGTTACTTTTGTGATCAGACGTCTATTTTCAGCATCATTGATCAGTTTTCTATATGTGATACTTGGACATTCATTCCGACTTGTACTTCCGGGCCGTGCTCAGATGATTCATTGTGTACTTTTAGTTCAACTATACTTGTATACATTCTGGATCTATCCTGTACTTTCTATATGGATATATTTTTTACTGAGCATGGGTATGCCCGCCTCAGACATGAGCTGACTCTCTATTTTATTTCATTGGTTTTTGGCAGGCTGAAATCTGGTGAAGTCCTCTTGTCCTCGCGAAGTTCTTTCTATGCACATAATACATTTCGGCCATCATGTACCACTTCTGACCTCATATATTAGGGGGCATCTGTTATAGCATCATTTTTCACCCTCATGTGATTCATGATTGTCTCTTTGGCCTTGGGCACCCTTTCCCACAGACTTGAATAAAGTTAATAAAAAACAATGTTTCAAAACCCATAAGCAGATATGCCGAAAATTTTCCGCGTGTATACGCGAGTCCAGAGATGCTTTTTCGCGTATGCCATTAAAATCATTGAAAAATATATAAAAAACCCTATTTTCGAGGCTGGGTTGATGGTTATTCCCGTAGTTCAACCACCCCAGCCCGTGGCCAACTGTTTCCAACTGATTGAAACTACTTTGAGGGAGTATAAAGCCCCTCATATGCATGGCCTAAGGGGGAGAGAAAAATTATAGACATTATACTTTGTTGGAGCTCAATTCAAGTCTGATTTCCCGTGCCTCCTGCACTTCCCAGGTATTTATAGGAAACCCTTGTTTCCTAGAGATGTTCATCAGCTTATATGTCATCTCGTGTGCACAAGTATTAGAAGAATCCTAGCGAGGCAAGGTTGGATGGATCCAGACGACGGTTTGTTCGAAGATCGTGGAAGGATTCAGGTGATCTCTCCACCTTTCTATTATTGTACATGTTGTTCGTAATGAAGAAGAACCATCTTGTTTCCAAATTCACGTGTTAATATCTACTTATATATGTGAAAATACTGTTAATTAAACATTTATTATTGTTTATATGATGTTTCACATGGATTATACTAACATTCAGGAAAGATATATGTTGTACAACTAGATTTTCGTGCACGCTTATTCTTGATTTTCAGGTTGAAGAGGAAGAAGAGTTGCTGGGGGTTTGGACCCCGCGGGATCTACATCAAACGTAGGATCTACGGGTGAGTTCTACAACCGATAATATCTAGTTTTTAGCGTATAATTTTGGTTGTGTGAGTCCTTCTTGAATAGTATGCCCCGATCTGTGGAGGTTTCTGACCCAACGACCTCTAGGGAGTTATTTCCCGAAACAACTGTTCTATCATTTCCACATATCCGGAATTCTGGCCAAGCTTCAATCTTCATGTTCAATGCAATTATGTTTAGAGTTGGGTTGTGTTGCAGGGGTGTAGCAGTGGAGGAGAGAAATCTCCGTTTTCTGAGCTAGTTTTGCAATGGAGGAAGGATTCCATCCATTGGGAGAACATCAAGGAAGATTATTGGGCATGTTTCAGATCTTTGGCATCAGGCCAAGCTATCACATCCATTGACAGAGCAGTTTCAGTTGGGAAGTGCATTATTTTTTAGGGCAATTTCAGAGGAGGATCTATTGGTTCTTTTAGAGGGTTTTTTTCTAGGTGAAGGGTTTAGCCTTTCATTGGAGGAGATATTTGGAGGAGATCTACATCAGATCCATATTATTTCAACCTTCTATTTCATGAGCTTAAGTTTGTAGTGACTCTTCAGTCCTAGGGTTGTAGATCACCATTTGTATTTGGGTGTATTTCCGGAAACCCTTCTCGGGTTCTCTTGGAAAGGTTTCTAGGAGGTTAGATATTCACTCCTAGCATTATTTGAGATATATAACATTAGATATACATTGATAAATCTTTATGTAGTAGTTTATGCCCTAAATATGCACTGTCTTAGCTTAGGGAATTTGTATGGCAGCTATTTCTCATGTGATGGAATATTTTTCTTGTAGAGGCTGGTTTTGTATTGCTTGAGTGACTTGATCCTAAAAATATTGTTCCTATTACTTACTGATATGTTTAATAATATTGTTGTACATTTGTATCATATCATGGTGTGTTGATTTATTCATTTTTATTTCCATTATTGTGTTCATATATTGTTGCTTCCCCATTTGGGAATATTACAGTGGTATCAGAGCATAACCTTGGCTCAACCTGTGGATCTTAGCCATTATGCTATCAGGAGAATAAGAAGAAGGAAAAAGAGATCAAAATGATGGAAAGAATGATTTTTATCTCATCTCTTTTCAAATATAAGAGGGACCTCACCAAGGAGGTCAAGCAAAGAAAAGTGGAGAAAAACCATGAAACCACACTAGGGTTTCAAGATGATGAAGGCCCGTGTACTTCCTATCAACAAAAGAAAGATCTCGTATTGCATAGAATCCAAAGAATCATACTATGCCCTTTTCGTTTGAAGAAGGTTACAAGAGGCATGGATATGGAGGACACTTAGATCATGATATTCTAAGTGAGTATCATGTAGAATATAAGTCTCAACCTAGAGCTTTCAAGGAGAATCTAAGTCTCCCACAGTTCATTTAGCTCAAAGAAGAAAGAATACTTTGCAGCAATAGATTTCTTTTGTCTACATTTGATGGGTCATCCATATGCACAACAAGAGCTTGGGGAATGAAGTTGTATGCATTCTCCCTACTACATCCAGTAGTGGAAAGAGAAGCTGTTGAGATTGTAGCAATGCACCTTGAGGGTGAAGCAAACATTTGGTGGTTCATCCATTTGAGTCATGCAAAAGTGACTTCATATGCAGATTTTACTCAAAGGTTGATCAAGAAATTTGACAAGAAGAAATCAGAGGATAAAAGGCCTTCACCATGAGCACTTGCATCAGGAGAAAGAACACTTGCACCTTTGCAAAGTGGTCTTGATCTCTTGACATTTAGAGTCCCATGCACTAGTCTGGAGATGCATGAAGAGGAGGAGACTTGTATCAACGTTGATGCAGCCATAGAAGAGCAGCCATCATCATCAGTAGTTGGGGAAGCCATCACACTAGAGGAAGGAACCCTTATAGTAGTACAATATTTTCCCAAGCTTTACCAAGGTATGCACATGTTTCCATTTTCTGTTACTTCAGCACAACATATGGAGGATTGTGGGAATGTACCATTACATGACCTAGGGTCAAAGTGAATTTCTCATTTGGAGCAGCAGACTATCACTGTGCTGAGAAACCTTGATTTTTTCAAGGAGGAGATAGACAGTCATCCTAGTGTATCATTATTGAGTTGCACACAACTCTTAGGGTTGGAGTGTAGAATTTTGGAGGATAGGATGAACATTGTCCTGAGAAGAGAAATGAAGAATTATGTGTTCAGAATTGAGCATAATCCTAAGATAGCATATGCACCATCATGGAGATCAGCAGCGCTGTCATTAAGTAGCAGTGATGATTTGGGGGCCCAACCTTTATTGGAGAATTCCAATGACCATTCTACATGTGTAGCAGGGGAAAGGCAGGTGGTTGATGAGAGAGATCTTATTTTCCATTGTTATGATGGATATTTCTTGATGAGCACTTCATTGCTCAATGAGAAGATTTTGCCTTCAGTATATTTGGATCCTTATGGGATCAAATTGGTTATTGAGGAGTGGTCTTCATTTGAAGATCTCCAGGAGATTTCATTTCAGAATCCCATGAAATGCAAAGATAGAAATATGATTTGGGAGGATGGCGTTCTCCATTGGAGGGATACCAATTTTGAGCATGATGATAGACACTCACCATTGGTTGGATGGGTGATGTTGATGAGAAAGAGGCTGAAAAGCCACTTGCAAATATATGACACAGGGCAGCAGGAGGCAAGGCTGCATTGGTTACTCTTGAAAGAGTTTTTCCATCATATGACACATTCTATTTCAAAGAGTAGTTTGGTGGATGGAAATTGGCATGGAACTTGCATCATATGGCAGTAAGGAGTTTGGGTGTATTGGAGGGATGTGATATATTTCATGTCAATCATCATGTTGTTTCTCCATAGTTTATATGGTGATGGTGTGGGGAGGCAACAAGAGTTGTTGTTGCTTTGGATGTTCTTGGGAGAGCATGGACTGGTTTTCTTCCATACTTTGCATAATGTTGCAGGAGTAGATGATGGCACTATCATGGTGCAAAGGGGCTACCCCTTAGTCTTGAAGGATTAGGAGGTACTTCCACTTTGGAAGGAATCTCCCATATATGGTATCATTATAATTGATGACTTTGACATATGGTATGTCAAAGGATGGAGCTATGAGATGATCGAAGCCTTGTCACAAAGGCTGACATCGATGTCACTTAGGAGCTTCGATTGGTCGATGGAGATTTCCTAGGATCACTTCACATATGATCCAATTGATGAAAAGTAGGGGATGAGAGTGATGGAATATGGATGGAGACATCTATTACCATGATATGATCTTCTTGACTTGGATTTCCAAGCATAAGAAGAAATATCTTCATGCAGCACATAGTTCATTCATATTCATGGGAGTATGCCATAACACTATGGAGGGCTCATTCATGGATCTTATTATCATCTTACTTTCAGTACATGGTAAGAGTTGTGTTTTTGCACTTATTGATTATATAGCACAATATTTGCATTCTCTTTCCATTTCTATACAGTGCATTGCTCCACAAGAGGGCAAGCCTCCATTTGGGATTCATGGTCATTTTGGGATGAACATCTATGATGGAGATAGCCATTTCTTGTATGGCTTTGGGCAAGTGTTGTACTATTTCGTGTATGCTCAGTTGATATACAATACCATTTACTATATACTAGTAGATGAGATGACATGCACAACTAGCAAATTGATTGGAGACAACTTGCCACATCACGTTCTGAAACTGCAGTTGGTAAAACTACGTTGTGATTACTTGAGAAACTATTGGTACCTTCCAGCACTATGCAAAACCTTCAGTACTTCTCTCATTTTGATTCTATATGATGATAATGTCATATTCATTTTATATGGGATGATCTAGGCAAGAACCAAAGGGTGGGTCTTTGAGGATCCTATTGCCTTTTTGCTTCATGAAGACCACATTATTGCAGCCCATATTCAGAAATAGGTCTACACTTATCATAAGTGGAGAGAGAGATAACATGGGATGGACAATTTGATCCATCATGTTCAGCTATGTAGCCCACCTTCTTTGCGGGATTCTAAGGTGGAGGAGATGTTTCATGAGTTGCCATGTTGGAAGGTGACTCACTTCTTGTGGATAATATCTTGGGGATGGAGGCTTCACATGGGAATGATATTTCCCAATATATTTTAGATTCCATGCCTCAAGAATGACTCTAGACCACACATAGTTTCTTCCAAGGATGTCCCACTTGTTCATGATGAGAGCCATTTGGAATTTTCACCAAAGGCATACTTATACACTTGGGAGGAGAAACTTGGAGACTTATTGATGAGAAAACATCTTGTTCATTGGAGGAACTTATCACATGAGGATGCTACAAGAGGAAGAGGAGAAGCTCTTCAGTTCTATCCTTACAGTTGCTTGAGAACAAGCAACATTTTGGAGGGGAGGACTGTAATATTCCTAAATTAGCACACACCTAATTGGAATATTAAATTTTGATTTTTCTCTTAGATAGAGGAATAAGAGGGTATGGAGAACTATAAATCTCCTTAGTAGGAATAAAAGACACTCCTAGTGTGAATGGAGTTCATCTAAAAGTTGGATTGAAGACCCTTAGGTGTGAAAAGGGACTGGATCATGAATACTTGGTCAACTTTGACCAAATCAAAAAGAGTTGTTATGGAGGAGTGGCATTAATGGTGGGATAGCATGGTTTTGGAAGGAGATTGATTGCAATATAGTGGAAACCCTAATGAGTGGGACCCAAGATGAGAAGGCTCACATTGTTTATAAGGAAGAGGATGGCAACCATATGGGGTTATGTTATGATTATTATTTTGATATATCTGTTTAGACTTTGTGCTCTCTTCAGATGTTTAGCTAAGATTGCTTGTGCTGTTTAGCACAGGGTGTTCCTGGTCAGGAATACCACCTCTTTCCTTGAGAGGAATATTGGAAGAGTACTATTCTATCATTTCCACATATCCTAAATTATTTCCAAGCCTCAATCTTCATGTGCGACACAGTTCTGTTTAGAGTTGGGTTGTGTTGTAGGGGTGTAGCAGTGGAGGAGAGAAATCTCCATTTTCTGAGCTAGCTTTGCAGTGGAGGAAGGATTAAATCAATTGGGAGAACAACAAGGAAAATTATTGGGCATATTTCAGATCTTTGGCATCAGGCCAAGCTATCACATCCAGTGAAAACATAGTTTCAGCTGCGAATTGCGTTATTTTGGAGGGCAGTTTCAGAAGATGATCTATTGGATTTTTTAGAGGGTTTTCTTCTAGGTGAAGGGTTTAGCCTTTCATTGGAGGAGATCTACATCAGATGCATATTATTTCAGCCTTCTATTTAATGAGATTCAGTTTGAAGTGACTCTTCAGTCCTAGGGCTATAGATCACCATTTGTATTTGGGTGTATTTCCGGAAAACTTTCCCAGGTTCTCTTGGAAAGGCATCTAGGAGGTTAGAGCTTCACTCCTAGCATTATTTGAGCTATATAACAACAGATCTACATTGATCTATCTTTATGCAATAGTTTATTCCCTAAAATTGCGATGTCTTAGCTCAGGGCATTTGTATGGTAAATATTTCTCACGTGATGGAATATTTTTCTTGTAGAGGCTTGTTTTGTATTTCTTGAGTGACTTGATCCTCAAGATATTGTGCCTATTATTTGCTAATATGTTTAATAAGATGGCTGTACATTTGTCTTATATCATGGTGTGTTGATTTATTCATTGTTATTTCCATTATTGTGTTCATATATTGCTGCTTCCCCATTTGGGAATATTACAAAATATTTTACATACAATTACAATTACAATCACAATTTTACAATTTTACAATTTTACATACAATTACAATTAAAATTAAAATTACAATCATTTCATAATACAATTACCATTACAATTAAATTTTACAAATTTTTTACATACAATTACAATTACAATTACAATTTTATATACAATTACCATTAAAATTACAATTACAATCACAATGCATGCAATTACAAATACATTTTTAGAATTTTACAAAATTTAAAAATTTTATAATTTTAATAAAATTTATTCATGACATGAGTACATGCAATTACAATTACAATTTTACAATACAATTACGTAAAATTACAATTACAATTTTACATACAATTAAAATTAAAATTTCAACTACAATCACGACATACTATTTAATAAATATCATGATTTAATATTAAAAAGAAACATCACAATAATGATAACCATCGTACAAACATCATATTTGACTAAAATAAGCATTCAAATTCGCTAACATCATCTAATCATCGTGATCATGATGATCTAACAAAACACAAACATTGTGTTAGCACTGGTATTTACATCCAACCCATCCCGACTTATTTTACTCTGATTTCACCTCATCTCCATCATTATCATTGACCTCACTTTGTTTTTGACCATTTTCACCTTTTTTCCCAAGGGCACCCAAATCACCATTTTTCCACAAGCCCTAGCCTATTGCTACAATTTGACACTTTTTGAGACTAGGCCTATGTTTTTCCCTTTTGGACCCCTTCCCCTCACTCATTTCTAGAAATTCCACTTCCCTACACTCTCTAACATCTATCCCTATCCCTGAAATTTCCCCAAGAATTTAGACAACCCCTAACCCCTTCATTCCCCTCCCTCTACAAGGTAGTCCTAAATCTCTTATTTTGCCTACACCAAACCCTAATTTCCTCTCCCATTGAGCTAGGGTTTGCTATGGAATCAGAGACATCTGAGTAGAGGAGGTATAAGGGAGGTCATTTTAGTAAGTAAGAGGCCATTTCAACCCATAAGATCATGTCTCCATCATTTTTTAAGAAACCATTCCAAGGGTCAAGTCATTTGCCACTCATAGGGCCATTTTTACTTCAAACTATGTTTATGGACAAACAAAGATGAATTTAATAAACGTGAGAGAGGTTTTTTTCCATAATATACCAAGAAAGAAAAAACTCCTTCAGTTTTTACACAAGTGTCATGTTTTTGGAGAAATTTCAAAACTACAGGTGTTACACAAGGTGTTATGCACTTCTAGAGTGACCTTGAGGAAATCAATTTTTCTCCTAGCTGGAGTGTCCAAATCACTTTTGTATAGGAAAAATTCCAACTCTACTAGAATATCTTTCCAATGAGCTATTATGAGCTCAATTTGGAGTTGAGGAAGGCCTCCAAAAGTTGCCTCCAACAACACTCTACATTTCTGCACCCTCATTCAACACTTTTTGACCAGTCTTGGGAGAATCCGTTTTTGACAAGGAAAATAAAATCCAATCATAAAAAAAAAAATGTATATTTGGAAATTAGACAGGATAAAATTTCCAACGAGCTATCTTGGGACCAATTTGGACACCGGTAAGGCCTCCAAATTTGGTCTGCAAAAATGTGTTGCACTGGCACTGCACGTTTGCTAGGGACGTTGCACGTTTGACTGAAATTGCAGTGTATTTTTCAACGGCGCTGCGTGTTTTCCAGAGATGCTGCACGTTTTCCCAGTTGCTTCAAAAATTATTTTCCAGACCTCAAAATCTCACAAAATCACTTCCAAACCTTCAAAATAAATTCCTCATGCCTCCAGCAAGCTAGTAAGTAAACATTTGATTCACTCCATTTTATCAAATGTCATTTTGATGTGTGAAGTTTTCCTAAGGGAATTTGGTGTCTCCTTTTATTTAAAAACCTTAGTTTCCCTAAAAACCTAATTTACACTTCAATATCACTCCCTAAACCTTCATAACCCTTCCCCCATTTCAGTCTACCCTTTCTCAAACCCCTACAGTGACATTCCCTTTCCCTAAGCCTTCATTTCCTTAAAACCCTAAGCCCTAAGTACACTATTTACCTAGGCTCAAAATTACCTACACTTGTGATAAATCCCTTATCCCAAAACCCTATATATCCCTACTCCCTATCACATTCCCTAATTCATAAATCCCTACCCTCATCTCCCTTAAATTACCCTATCCCATTCCCTAGTCCTAAAAAATCACATTCCACCTCATCGCACCTCCCTAGGGTTTTGACACTAAGGCACCTATGGAAGAAGAAAGAAAGGAGAGGAATCCAAACATAGGAGGAAGAAAAATTGTAGGAGGAAGATATACAACAAAGAATGACATACAAAGGAGGATGGAAGACACTATTGCATGAGGAACAAAATTGCAAGGGCCAAGCTCAAAGGAGCCCATGCAAAAATTGAAGCCTTGACCAAGCAAGAGGAGAATAGGAGGCTAGATATACTTGCTAAGGTAACACTCCATGCCTAAAACACTTGATCAACAATCTTCCCACCAGTTTTGACAATTTTTGGGCAAATTTTGCAAATTTGTAAAATTTTGTGTTTTTTAGGGCATTTTTAGCATAGTTAAAGTGTCAAATGCGCAACACCTAGGACGTTGCGCTCTTTTTTGGGGAATATAATGAGAAAATGGCCACCACCATTAGATTCATAATGATGAAGAAATAAAACATGTGCATTTTCTAATCATTTGGAGGAAACCTGGTCAGTGAAAAAGGCAAAAAACCATAAAAAACCCATGTTTTAGCTCATTTTTGGCCTGGTCGTTGTGTGTTTACCAGTCTTGGGAGAAGTGATTTTTGACAGGGAAAATGGGCTTAATTTTGAAACATGAAGGTATTTATGGACAATAGACTTGAATGGATTTCCAACAAGCCATCTTGGAGCAAATTTGGACACCGGGAAGGCACCCAAGTTCAACCTTGAACAGAGAGGGCGTGTTTGACCAGAAAAGGACGTGTTTGACAATTGACTAAGTTTTTCTTAGTTTTTCTGAAAATTTGAATTTTAGCTTGGGGAATCATGTTTTTACCTCATATAATTGATGAGGTAAATGTAATTATGGTGTTTTTACTATTACCTAGGGTAAATACATTAGGTAAATCAAGTAAATGAGGTGTAATGAATCAGTTCACTTGAGATAGGAATGAGTCACTTGGACCATCCTATACTTTATCTATCAGTTCAATTTTTTGTGTAATATATTCCTCACCTCATGAATTAGACCCTTGAGGATGAGTGAAGGTTGTTTCCATGTCTATTTAGCACATTTCTTGACACTAGTGAAGGGGTTGGAATCAGTTTTATTTTTGCTAGTTGATCAAGGAAGTTTTGTACTCAGTTTTGTCCAAGCTAATAAAGAGGAGTTTCAGCTACATTTATGGGATACCTGTTGTATTGAATGTATTTCATTGTTTATTCTTTAGTATCATATGTTTGAAAGTATTGTTTTCATGTTCACTTTCATGTCTATTTTATGATCTTTTACAAGTTAGAAATTTAGAATACATATTTTCCATGCTCTGTTTTGGGTAACTGATCATATTTTGTTCATTATCTTATGTCTGAGAGAAATACATATTTTATGCTTTTCTCAGCTTTATTAAAGTTTCAAAACCATTCCATGACCATTCTCTTCAAGTGATTTGCATTGTACCTACCTTGCCCCATTGATCCTTGCAACCCTAACTAATTTTCCCTAACCTAGCCTTCCTTGACCTAATTCCTTCTGTCAATGAATTCCCCAACCAAATAAATTCAAATAAAAACCCTACACTATATACCTAGCCTAAAAACCTTAATTTCTCCTGCCCTCCTGGTTGTGACCCTTTTGGAGAGAACCCTCTTCGGCTTGATAGGGCTAGCTATCAAGTCAAAATATTGGTTTTTGGTTACCTCTATTGGGATTCCTTCCTCAGCCTTGGGAATATGGCAGAGAGATAACATCTTGATGTTGTTTCTAGGGAGGTGAAAAGACAAATCTTCCCCAGGAAAGAATGACAAATATTTAGATATAATTGTTGATGGTGAACATTAGTTGGACAAATATGAAGGTTGAGCCAATCACTTGGCGACTCCATGGACTGAAAGATCCAGAAAATCAACACTTCATGGCGACTCCGTTGCATGAAGATTAGTAGCTTCAAGAATTTTGAAGATGGAAACTGTTGTAAGAAGGTGTGCTCCCATGAGCTGGGATCACATTCCAGGTTTCCCATATAAAATGCCTAAGGTATATTGGCAAATGAATTTACTTATGTTTAAAGATGATAGGAATGATGCTGCTTTACATTTGGTTAAATTTCACATGCATACACGCAAGTTGAAGGCTGAATTTCCTAAATATTGTCTCTTAAACATGGTCATGGCTTCTCTTGAAGGAAAATCATGATCTTGGTATGAAGGTTTTCCACCTGCCAGTATTTGTTCTCTTAGAGTTTTCCATTCAATATTTTATGAATTATACAAGGATTCCTACCCTTCTTTGTCTTTGGTTGATAATCGTTGTGATCAATTTGAGGTTTTCATTCAAAACCTAGAGGATTCTTATGATGATAATGAGTTCATGGATGAAGAGATCTTGGAGGATTTTCATGACAATCCTTTTCATCACCAAAAATAGAAAGTGTTTTCTCTCATGGAAGAAAAAGATGATGTATATTGTCTTGATGTTCATAAAGACTTTCCACAGGAGAAAATTCTTGCAGAAGTACAACAACTTGATTAGCGAAAGGTTAAAGAAGATATCCAACATCCTTGTGAAACCTTAGGAGAGAAAAAAGAAAATTACTGTGTTATCAAAAGAAAACAAAAATACTTTCTCCATTGTCTGAAGATGAGATAGATCAATTCTTGAAAATTCATATTACAGTCCAAGTGAAAGTGGGTTTGCAGTTTTCACATAGTCAAGAAAGTGTTGGTAAAAATTCTTCCATTTTTGAAAATGAAAATCTACGTTTAAATGAGGACAATCTTGAAACTAGATTTATAGATCATCATGAAGAAATATAATATCATTTTTCAATGTTCATATTTGATGAAGTTTCTCTTGAACTTGATTTGCCTTAGTAAGATAAATCTGAAGATAATTTCGATGAGGAGCTTGATGAAACTATATAGGAAATCGTTGTGAGTAAACCAATTTATGATGATGATTCCCTGCAAGGAGATCAACTAGCAGATAATGTTGCCTTTCATGAAGATTATAGGGCTGTCATGTTTGATAATATTGAAGAATTTTTCTTGTTTAAGGATGAATTAATCTATGAATTTGAGGAGTATGAACCAGAGAGAGAAAAAATTCCAAAGATTCAATTAGAATTTCTCATGTTTGAGGAATTTACAGCCAACACTCAGACAACAGAAAGTCATACTTCCCTATGCTCTCCTATGGATCAACAACCAAGAGTTATTTCATATCAGAATGAAGGGAGTACTTGTATTTTTGTTGTTGGATCTCAAGACAAGGTAATGCTTTAGGAATTTCAAGATCCCTTCGGCAGTCTTTTGCAATAATTGGAGAAGATTAATGTTGTCTTGTTTGTCAGCATAAGGCTTGGTTTTATTTTTTATTGTCAGTTTCCTACATGTACATCATTATGCCCACTCGAGGAAAGTGAGAGCAGAACTTCAGTACGTAGCCATCCCTTGGATTGGTTACATTGGAAGGATCATTTCACCTAATCAGAAATTTTGTAGCAGATTAGAGTAGGTTGGTATCATTTCAGTTTGATTTTATTTTATTTTCAGCAACAATTTTCTTTCAATTTCAGTTTTCAGCAAGTGTTCACAGAATTCATCAAGGTTTGAAGCCTGAGGTGAATACCCTAAGGCTTTGATGATCCGTTAGTGTGGGTTGAAGTTTGCAGTGTGTTTTCAGTTTCAGTTTTAGTTTTAGTTTACAGATTGGACTCCATTGCCCAATGGATAAGGCATTGATCTAAAAATTCAGAGATCTGCGGTTCTTGGCACCTCCAAGGAGCTACCATCCCCAGTTGGAGTCGATGTTAGCAATGGTATTTACATCCCACCCATCCAGTCTTATTTTACTCTACTTTCACCTCATCTCCACCATTATCATTGGCCTCACTTCTTTTTTTACACTTTTCGCTTTTTTTCCAAAGGGTGCCCAAATCACCATTTTTCCACAAGCCCTAGCCTATTGCTACAATTTGACACTTTTAGAGACTAGGCTTGTGTTTTTCCCTTTAGGACCCCTTCCCCTCACTTATTTCTAGAAATTATACTCCCCTACACTCTCTGACATCTATCCCTATCTCCCAAAATTTCCCCAAAAATTTCGACAGCCCCTAACCCCTTCATTCCCCTCCCTCTACAAGGTAGTCCTAAATCCCCTATTTTGCCTACACCAAACCCTAATTTCCTCTCCCACTGAGCTAGGGTTTGCTATGGAATCAGAGACATCTGAGTAGAGGAGGTATAAGGGAGGTCATTTCAGTAAGTATGAGGCCATTTCAACTCATAAGATCATGTCTCCATCATTTTTTAAGAAATCATTCCAAGGTTCAAGTCATTTTCCACTCATAGGGTCAATTTTACTTAAAGCTATCTTTATGATGAAAAAGAGGTGAATTTAATAAAAGTGAGAGAGGTTTTTTTCCATCATATACCAAGAAAGAAAAACCTCATTTTTTTACACAGGTGTCATGGTTTTGGATAAATGTCAAAACTACAGATGCTACAAGAGGTTTTCTGCATTTCTAGAGTGACCATGGGAAAATCAAGTTTTCTCCTAGTTGGAGTGTCCAAATAACTTGGTGGATAAGTCAAATGAAAACTAGATGGTAAGTTTTTTCCAATGAGCTATCATGAGCTCCATTGGGAGTTGAGGAAGGCCTCCAAAGGTTGCCTGCAACAACACACTGCATTTCTGCACCCTCATTCAACACGTTTTTACCAGTCTTGGGATAATCCATTTTTGAAAAGGAAAATAAAATCTAATCAGAAAACCAAAGGTATATTTTGAAATTAGACAGGATAATATTTCCAACAAGCTATCTTGGGCCCAATTTAAACAGCATAAAGGCCTACAAATGTGGTCTGCACAAAGGTGTTTCACTGGCACTGCGCATTTTCCAGGGACATTGTGAATTTGACTGAAATTGCGGTGTGTTTTTCAACGGTGCTGCACGTTTTCCAGGGACGCTATGTGTTTTCCCCGTTGCTTCAAAACTTCTTTGCCAGACCTCAAAATCTCACAAAATCACTTCCAAACCTTTAAATGCAATTCTTGATTCCTCCAACAAGCTAGTAAGTAAACATTTGATTCACTCCATTTTATAAAATGTCATTTTGATGTGTGAAGTTTGCCTAAGGGACTTTTGTGTCTCCTTTTATTTCAAAACCCTAGTTTCCCTAAAACGTAATTTACACTTCAATTTCACTCCCTAAACCTTCATAACCCTTCCCCCATTTCAGTCTACCCTTTCCCAAACCCCTATAGTGACATTCCCTTTCCCTAAGCCTTCATTTCCTTAAAACACTAAGCCCTAGGTACATTATTTACCTAGGCTCCAAATTCCCTACACTTGTGATAGATCCCTTATCCCAAAACCCTATATATCCCTACTCCCTATCACATTCCATAATTCATAAATCCATACCCTCATCTCCCTTAAATTACCCTATCCCATTCCCTAGTCCTAAAAAATCACATTCCACCTCAGCACACCTCCCTAGGGTTTTGACACTAAGGCACCTATGGAAGAAGAAAGAAAGGAGAGGAAGCCAAACAAAGGAGGAAGATAAATTGTAGGAGGAAGACATACAACAAAGAATGACATACAAGGGAGGATGGAAAACACTATTGCATGAGGAACAAAATTGCAAGGGCCAAGCTTAAACGAGCCCATGCAAAAATTAAAGCCTTGAATAAGAAAGAGGAGAAAAGGAGGCTAGATATACTTTTTGAGGTAACACTCCATGCCTAAAACAATTTATCAGCCATCTTCCCACCAAATTTGACAATTTTTGGGCAAATTTATGAAATTCTGTGTTTTTGAGGATATTTTTAGCACAGTCAAAGTGTCGAACACATAACACCTAGGACGATGTGCTCTTTTTTGGGGCATCTAATGAACAAATGGCCACCACCAGTAGATTTAGAATGATGAGTAAATTGACCCTGTGCATTTTATAAGAATTTGGAGGAAAACTGGTCAGTGAAAAAGGAAAAAAACCATCAAAAAACCATGTTTTTGCCTCATTTTTGGCCTAGTCGCTGCGCGCTTACCAGTCTTGGGAGAAGTGATTTTTGACAAGGAAAACTGGCTTCATTTTTCAAAATGAAGGTAGTTTTGGAAATTAGACTTGAAGGGCTTTCCAACAAGCCATCTTGGATAAAATTTAGACACCGGGAAGGCACCCAAATTCAACCTTGAACAGAGAGGGCGTATTTGACCAGAAAAGAGCGTGTTTGACAATTCACTGATTTTTATTGAGTTTTTCTACAAATTTGAATTTTATCTTAGCGAATCATGTTTTTACCTTATATAATTAATGATTTTAATGTAATTGTGGTGTTTTTTCTGTTATCTAGGGTAAATACATTAGGTAAATTAAGAAAATGAGATGTAATGAATCAATTCACTTGAGATAGGAATGAGTCACTTGGACCATCCTATACTCTAGCTATTAGTTCAGATTTTTGTGTAATATATTCCTCACCTCGTGTATTTGACCCCTGAGGATGAGTGAAGGTTTTTTTCATGTATATTTAGCTCATTTCTTCACACTAGTGAAGGGGTTGGAATCAGTTTTATTTTTTCTAGTTGATCAAGGAAGCTTTGTACTCAATTTTGGTCAAGTTAATAAAGAGGAGTTGCAACTACATTTATGGGATACCTGTGGTATTGAATGTATTTCATTTTTTCTTCTTTAGTATCATATGTTTGAAATTATTGTTTTCATGCTCACTTTCATGCCTATTTTATGATCTTTTTGTAATATTCCAAATTAGGAACAGCTCATGAATCATGCATAAAAAACGCAAGTCCAGCAACATATGAAATAAAATAGTGAAATGGACTCTTGGATTCCATATATTAGTAAATATAAAACATAAATCCAATATTAGAGCTGAAACAAAGCAAACTAGGTGGGTTAAACAGATCTCCCACACCTAGGAAGCCAAAAAGTGCTAAAACCCCAAGACTGCAAAATACCGGAGTTGTTGCGTAAGGGAATGCGCAGTATAAGAAAGGTTTTACACATAAAAATAACAGAGACAAATAGATCTACAATTATATTAGACAGTATGCTCAGAAAATGAGATCTAGTCTCCTTTATACAAAATACAAGATAACCCGGTAAGGGTTACTTGTCAAATACTCTGCATACAAAATGTGATATTCAGTGATTTAATGAATCACCACTGCAAAATTTAAGCACATGAGTGTACAAGTCTATAAATATGTCTGATATGATTTATATCCCTCAAGGGCTTCCTCCCATGAAAGGATGAACCTCTCAATCACAAGGAAACATTGCAATGGAGCCACCAAACCATGCATTGAGCACTGCCTCCAGAATAAAGCATTCCATAGCAAAAAAAACGCTAGGAATGCATGGGAAATGTGTGGTATAATACCAAAAATATTTAATAAGCTCTGGATATCTCCAAACATGTCCCTCAAGTGAAGGAAACCTTCCTCCAATGGGAAACTAGCTCAGAAACGGGGATTCCAATCCCTTCCACTGCTGCACCCAGCAACACTGCACAATCTCTGGAAAAATGCACTGATGAATTTGGCTGAAGCATGGCTTGTAAAAATGTGGAATGATGAATGAAAACTCTCCCAATGAGGCTCCTAAAAGTAAAGAGGTGGGATTCCCGCTTGGGAACACCCTGTGCTAAACAACACTGCTACTCTGCTGAACAACAAGAGGAAGCAAAAGTCTGAGCAGACATGAAAAGTAATATAAGACATGATGAATAATTCTTCCATCCTCTTCCTTAACATGAGTTTTCTTGCCCTTTTCCACACTCAATTAGGTCATCTATATCCAAAGATACATCTCCCTCCAAAACTGCGTTATCCTTCCTTGGATTCCTCCTCCTCTAAAACTGTGTTGTTGACTTAGTCAAAGCAGCTTGATTATATCCTTGTTCACACATGGAGGTGTTTTATTAAGCTATAAAGAGTGTCTCCTTTCACACTTGAAGTGTTTTTATCCTCCTTGGGAGACTTATGGGCTTTTCTACCCATTTATTCACTGACTAATGCTGCTACTAACTCTAATGTTCCATTTAGTTTTGAGGCTAGAATTTTGGAACATTACAGTCCTCCCCTCCAAAATATTTTCTTGTCCTCAAGAAAATTCATAGGGAGAGAAAATTTCTCCCCTCCTCCTCACGTGGCCTCTCATAAATAGCCTCCATCCCTGCCTCAAGAGAATCTGCAAATAAACTGTCATCCGATGCTTCCTCCCAAGTGTACAAAACCAAAGTGTCTGCATCAGTCAAAGGTGGAAAGTGTGAATGGAAACCTGCTTGCTGCCTCATGACCTCCACAAAGTACGAGTGCTGAAAAACATGGCAAATGAGTGCCTCCCTCACCCATGTTATCATCCAAATGAAGTGAGTCACCCTCCAACATGGCAACTCATGAAGAATCTCCTCCACCTTTGGCTCCTGAAATGTAGGTGGGATGAATAAATGAATATGATAGGAAAGAAGGCCTATCCCACACTGTCCTCCTCTCCACTTATGATAATTGTAGAGAGCATGCTGACCTTGGGCTGCAACATGATTGCCCTCCAATGGAAAGAAGAAGATTGAGTCTCCAAATACGCTTCCTCCAAAGTCATGAGTCATGTCAACCCAAACCATTCCATACAAGATGAATGGCACATCATCACCACATGGCACCCAAATCAGAAAATGGATGAAGGTTATGTGCAAGTTTGGATGATACATATGGTCTCTCTGGTGGATGCAGCGTAGTCCTTTCAGCTGCTGGTTCAAAGCATCAAGTGGCAAGTGGTTCTGCAACAAGTTACAAGCTATATATGTTTGTCCTCCCAACATGGGGAAGTAAGCATCAATGTCTATAAGCCGTACATAGATAAATTAACAATACACTTGCCAAAAGTCATGTATAGATGGGCTACTATCATCATAAACATTGGCCCTAAAGTGACCATAAAACCCAAAAATACTCTTGCTCTTTTGAGCAACAATGTACTGTACAAACATGGTGAGTAAGCACAAATACTCAATGGAGTAATTGACAAGTACAGAAATTCATTCCCTACCATACATAGTGAGTTGGATGAAAGTGAGGTCCATTAATAAATCCTCCCATGAGAATCTCCTCATAAAAATTTGCAAGAAGAAAGAATACATCTTCTCCTCGGAATATTCCATCCATAAGAACATACTCCTATGTGACAACACTGTAGGCCTTTGTGATAAGGCTCCATGACTTCTCCCTTTGACATTCCACATGCCAAAGCTATCCACCATCATGCTGCTAAGTGAGAAGATCTTCTTCTGACATGGAAGTCTCTCATGATCCTTCAATGCTGAAGGGTAGCCTCCTTGCACCATGACTGTGCCTTCCTTCTCTTCAGAAATCTCATGAAAAGTATGGGAAATTTTTTGCCCATACTCTCCCAAGTGTAACCATAGCAACAACAACCTTTTTTTCTGCATCATATCTCCCCCATACAAGCCATGAAGTAAGATCATGATATTCAACTTGTATGATGCCCCATATAAACAAATCTTCTGCTGCTCTATCATATGGGTGCCATGCCATCCAATTGGTTTTACTCTCCATACAAAGCTTCCCTTGAGCAAAAACATATCAGCAATACATGGAAGCAAGGTACTATAAAAACAAGTTGCCACATGACAACCGAAGAGTGAATCATGGTCAGTCTCATGAAACCAGCGCAGTGCATCCTTGGCCTGCATCAAAATAAGAAATAACAAGTGCTTTTCCAGCCACTTGTTTGCTGCCATAGTCATCTCATAAGATGAAAACATGAAGTTACAAGTTGGTGCCAATGGTGAACACCCAGATACATGTGGCTTCCCCCATAAACCATAAAAAATATAGCCAAAATCAATGCTACAAGTAGCTGCAAGTACATCATCATACAATATGCAAGAAGAGATAATTCTTCTTGTTACATCATGCTGCTCAAATAAGGAAAAGAATTACAATACAAAATATGAAATGATACCTCCTCCATCATGTACTTGAGGTCTTGAGCTTAAATGGCTCAACTGGAAATCCTCCCTTACTCCCAACGAGTAGGAAGGTGGTTGTGACATCCTCTCTATCACCATCCGGGCTATACATCTCTGCACATGGTGAAATATGTCATGCTGAATGCCCTCCCAAGTGAACTCCTCCATCAAATGGATATATGCATCAAAGTGCATAGAAGAGAAGTCCCCATGTGTTGCATGTAGCAGCTTCTCCTCAAGACTAGAAGATCTAGTCAGTAAGATCCTTCCATAGGAATATATGACCACATCATCCACCATGTATCTGTAATCTTCATCCGGGTCATCAAGAATCATGCATGCACCAAGATCCTTGGATTACTCTACCAAAAGCTGAGACATCCAATAAGGATCAATCCTCCTCAAAGACAACGCTGGTGATTTGGCATGTGAAGCTCTCCTCATGCTGCAGCCTGCTCCTTTGACATCCCCCATGCCAAATTTCTCCTCCAAACTCTTCACCTCTGCAAAACCCAAGAGTGGTGAACCCAAAGACAAGATATCTCTCATCAACTGTAGATATGGTGGCCTCCCTGGTGGAATTCCTCCATGTAGTGAGACATCAATGTCAAGAGTAGACTGTACATATGATTGGGCAACCTTGCCCCTGCCCTCACTGCGTAAATCAGTCTACTCTTCCTTGCATTATCTTTCTTAAACAGAGAAGGGTGTGTGCTCCTCATCAACTGATGTTGCTCTTCCTCCCCACCTCCTCCTTCCAGCTGCAATGTTGCACAATCATGTTGCTCATTGATTGTGCTTGGACCTCTATGTATGAGATCCTGGGGAACCTCTTTTAAGGATACACGAATCCTTCCTATTGGAGCATGTTCTCCTCCCTCCTCTGCATGAGGCACTGGATGTGCTCTAGATGTGATAGCGTTGTTTCCCTCATCTCCCTCAATGTGTGTGGGAAACATCTCAACAGTTGGATCCTCTTGTGAAAAAGAGATCCCTATGCCCTTTTGTTCAAGAATATGAACTGGAGGTCTTGCTTCTGGAAATGTGTAATGCAAGATGTCAGCTTATCCCATGGTTTTCTGAAGTGGATTTTCCTCCATTACATGCAAGGGTTTAGTTTTCTCAAGTTTCCCTTGCTCATGTGTCTTAGGAAGCTTTTCACCAAACCTTCCCATCAAAGTATCTATGAATCTTGCATAAGAGGAAGTGTTTGCATTCTTTAAAGAACAAGACTCAAAAATCCACCATGCATGAGCCTTTCCTCTGAAATGCAGTGCTGCAACTCTGATGGCTTCATCTTCAGAAATATGGTGCAGCTGCAAATAGGAATCTATCTCCTTCACCCAAGCTCCAACTGAACATGTAGGTGATCCGGCAAAAGTAGATAGAAGAAATCTATCTGCATCCTGCTGCTTGCTCTTCTCCACCTGGATCTTGAAAAACTCTTGGAAATCGGTATGACCTCTAAACCTCTCAGTTTGAGATTCATACTCCTGCAACAAATCACTAAGAGTTCTTCTCTTAGGCATTTTTCCTCCTCCCATCCATCTCAATATAGACCTGGGAACTTGACTGCATTGTGCTTCATGGTGTGTAGCTACATGCTCACACTCACCATGTGAAAATCTAGATTTAGCTCTAGATTCAACCTCCTTTGAAGATCCCATCTCCAATCTCATTTTCTTCAACTCTCCTTGAAAGCTCTGCATAGATTTTGGAAGAAGCTTTGTGAGCTTGTCTTCCTTTTTCCTTTCACATACTGCAGCTTTCTGGCTTCTGTCCATCTCTCCTTCCTCTGATAGCTGGATATCACAGGCCGAGCCAGAGATCATGCTTTGATACCACTGTAATATTCCAAATTAGGAACAACTCATGAATCATGCATAAAAAATGCAATTCCAGCAACATATGCAATAAAACAGTGAAATGGACTCTTGGATTCCATAGATCAGTCAATATACAAAATAAATCCAATATTAGAGCTGAAACAAAGCAAACTAGGTGGGTTAAAAAAATCTCCCACACTTAGGATTTCCAAAAAGTGTTAAAACCCCAAGACTGCAAAATATCGGAGTTGCTTCATAAGGGACTGTGTAGTCTAAGAAAGGATTTACACATAAAAATAACATAGACAAATAGATATGCAATTATATTAGACAATATGCTCATAAAATGAGATCTAGTCTCCTTTATACAAAATACAGGATAACCCGGTAAGGGTTTCTTATCAAATACTCTGCATACAAAATGTGATATTCAGTGATTTACTGAATCACCACTACAAAAATGAAGCACATGAGTGTACAAGGCTGGAAATATGTCTGATCTGATGTAGATCCCTCAAGGGCTTCCTCCCATGAAAGGACGAACCTCTCAATCACAAGGAAACACTGCAACGGAGCCACCAAACCATGCACTGAGCACTACCTCCATAATAACACATTCCCTAGCAGAAAAAACACTGGGAATATATGGGAAATGTGTGGTATGATACAAAAAATCTAAAATAAGCTTTTTATATCTCCAAACAGGTCCCTCAAGTGAAGGAAACCTTCCTCAAATGAGAAACTAGCTCAGAAACCAGGATTCCAATCCCTTCCACTGCTGCACCCTGCAACACTGCACAATCTCTGGAAAACCATGCTGATGAAGTTGGCTGAAGCTTGGCTTGAAAACCTGATGTGGAATGATGAATGAAAACTCTCCCAATGAGGCTCCTTAAATGAGAGAGGTGGGATTCCCGCTCGGGAACACCCTGTGCTAAACAACACTGCTACTCTGCTGAACAGCAAGAGGAAGCAAAAGTCTGAGCAGACATGAAAAGTAATCTAAGACATGATGAATAATGCTGCCATCCTCTTCCTTATATAAAACATGAGTTTTCTTGCCCTTGGCCCCACTCAATTAGGTCATCTCTATCTAAAGATACATCTCCCTCCAAAACTGCATTATCCTTCCTTGGATTCCTCCTCCTCTAAAACTGCATTGTTGACTTAGTCAAAACAGCTTGATTGTATCCCTATTCACACATGGAGATGTTTTATTAAACTAGCAAGAGTGTCTCTTTTTACACTTGAAGTGTTTTTATCCTCCTTAGGAGACTTATGGGCTTTTCTACCCATTTATTCACCGACTAATGCTGCTGCTAACTATAATTTTCCATTTAGCTTTGAGGCTAGAATTTTGGAACATTACACTTTTACAAGTTAGAAATTCAGAATACATGTCTTCCATGCTCTATTTTGGGTAACTGATCATATATTTTTCATTACTTTCTGTCTGAGAGAAATACATCTTTTATGCTTTTTTCAGCTTTCTTACATTTTCAAAACCATTCCATGACCATTCTCTTCAAGTGATTTTCATTGTACCTACCTTGCCCCATTGATCCCTGCAGCCCTAACTCATTTTACCTGACCTAGCCTTCCTTGACCTAATTCCTCCTAGCAATGATTCTCCAACCAAATCAATTCAAAACAACCCCCTACACTCTATACCTAGCCTAAAAACCTTAATTGCTCCAGCCATCCTAGCTCTGACCCTTTTGGAGAGAGCCCGCTCCGGCTTGATAGGGCTAGCTATCAAGTCAAAATCTTGGTGTGTGGTTACCTCTATTGAGATTCCTTCCTAAGCCTTTGGAATCTGGCGAAGAGATAACATCTTGGCGCTGTTTCCAGGGAGGCGAAAAGACAAATCTTCCCTGGGAAAGAACGACAAATATTTAGATCTAATTGCTGATGGTGAACATCAGTTGGACAAATATGAAGGTTGAACCATTCACCTGATGACTCCATTTACTGAAAGATCCAGAAAATAAACACTTCATGGCGACTCCACTACATGAAGATCAATAGCTTCAGAAATTTTGAAGATGGAAACTTTTGCAAGAAGGTATGCTCCCATGATTTAGGATCACATTCCAGGTTTCCCAAATAAAATGCCTAATTAGATTGGCAAAGGAATTTTTCTATGTTTCAAGATGATGATAGGAATGATGCTGCTTTACATCTGGTTAAATTTCACATGCATACACGCGAGTTGAAGGTTGAATTTCCTGAATATTGTCTCTTTAACATGTTCATGGCTTCTCTTGAAGGAAATGCACGATATTGGTATGAAGGTTTTCCACCTGCCAGTATTTTTTCTCTTAGAGTTTTCAATTCAATATTTTAAGAAGAATACAAGGATTCCTACCCTTCTTTTTCTTTGGTTAATAATTGTTGTGATCAATTTGAGGTTTTCATTCAAAACCTAGAGTATTCTTATGATGATACTAGAGTTCATGGATGAAGAGATCTTGGAGGCTTTGCATGACAATCATTTTCATCACCAAAAAGAGCAAGTGTTTTCTCTCATGGAAGAAAATGATGATGTATATTGTCTTGATGTTCATAAAGGCTTCCCACAGGACACAATTCTTGTAGTAGTACAACAACTTGATCAGCCTAAGGTTAAAGAAGATATTCAACAACATTGTGAATCTTTAGGAGAGAAAGAAGACTATTACCGTGTTATCAAAATTAAAAATTAAAAAAATTCTCCGTTGTCTAAAGATGAGATAGACCAACTCTTGAAAATCCATATTACAGTCAAAGATAAAGCAGGTTTGCAGTGTTCACATAGTCAAGAAAGTGTTGGTAAAATTTCTTCTATTTTTTAAAATGAAAATCTAAGTTTAAATGAGGACAATCCTCAAACTAGATTTATAGATCATCATGAAGAAAGAAAATCTCATTTTTTAATGTTCATATTTGACGAAGTTTCTCCCGAACTTGATTTTCCTAAGTATGATAAATATGAAGATAATTTCGATGAGGAGATTGATGAAACTATACAAGAATTTTTTGTGAGTAAACCAATTTATGATGATGATTCCCTGCAAGGAGATCAGATCGCAGATGCTATTGTCTTTCATGAAGATTATAGGGCTGTCATGTTTGATAATATTGAAGATTTTTTCTTGTTTAATGATGACTTAGAATATGAATTTGAGGAGTATGAACCAGAGAGAGACAAAATGCCAGAGATTGAGTCATAATTTCTCATGTTTGAGGAATTTACAACCAACACTTAGACAACAGAAATTCATACTTCCCTATGCTCTCATATGGATCAAAAACCAAGTGTTCTTTCAGATCAGAATGAAGGGATTACTTGTATTTTTGCTGTTGGATCTCAAGACAAGGTAATGATTCAGTATTGTCAAGATTTCTTCGGCAGTATTTTACAATAATTGAAGAAGATGAATGTTTTCTTGTTTCTCAGCATAAGGCTTGGTTTCAGTTTTTATTGTGAGTTGCATACATGTACATCATTCTGCCCGCTTGAGGAAAGTGAGAGAAAAACTTCAGTAAGTAGCCATCTCCTGGATTGGTTACACTAGAAGGATCATTTCACCTAATCAGAAATTGTGCAGTAGATTAGAGTAGGTTTGTATCATTTTAGTTTGATTTTATTTTATTTTTAGCTTCAATTTTCATTCAATTTCAATTTTCAGCAAGTGTTGACAAAATTCATCAAGGTTTGAAGCCCGAGGTGAAGGCCCTAAGGCTTTGATGATCTGTTAGTGTGGGTTGAAGTTTGCATTGTGTTTTCAAATTCAGTTTTAGTTTCAGTTTACATATTGGAATCCATTGCCCAATGGATAAGGCATTGATATACAAATTCAGATATCTGTGATTCTTGGCACCTCCAAGGAGCCACCATCCCCAGTTGGAGCTGATGTTAGCACTGGTATTTACATCTCACCCATCTCGCCTTATTTTACTCTGATTTCACCTCATCTCCATAATTATCATTGACCTCACTTCGTTTTTTACCATTTTCACCTTTTTTCCCAAGGGTGCCCAAATCACCATTTTTCCACAAGCCCTACTCTATTGCTACAATTTGACACTTTTTGAGACTAGGCCTGTGTTTTTCCCTTTTGGACCACTTCCCCTCACTCATTTATAGAAATTACACTTTCCTACAGTCTCTAACATCTATCCCTATCCCCCAAAATTTTCAATATTTTAGACAGCCCCTAACCCCTTCATTCCCCTCCCTCTACAAGGTAGTCCTAAATCCCCTATTTTTCCTACACCAAACCCTAATTTCCTCTCCCACTGAGGTAGGGTTCACTATGGAATCAGAGATATCTGAGAAGAGGATGTATAAGGGAGGTCATTTCAGTAAGTATGAGGCCATTTCAACTCATAAGATCATGTCTCCATCATTTTTTAAGAAATCATTCCAAGGGTCAAGTCATTTGCCACTCATAGGGGTAGTTTTTCTTTAAACTATGTTTCTAGCCAAACAGAGATGAATTTAATAAAAGTGAGAGAGATTTTTTTCCATCATATACCAAGAAAGAAAAACCACCTTCATGTTTTACACAGGTGTCATGGTTTTGGATAAATGTTGAAAACTATAGGTGCTACAAGAGGTTTTCTTCACTTCTAGAGTGACCTTGGGAAAATCAAGTTTTTGCCTAGCGGGAGTGTCGAAATCCATTTTTTGATAAGTAAAATGAAAACTATACTGGAATATATTCCCAATGATATATCATGAGATAAATTTGGAGTTGAGGAAGGCCTCCAAAAGATGTCTGCAACAGCACTTTGCATTTCTGTACCCTCATTCACCACTTTTTGACCAGTCTTGGGAGAATTAGGTTTTGACAAGGCAAATCAACTTCAATTAGAAAAAAAATGGTAGATGTGAAAAGAAGTCAGGATACGCTTTTCAACTAGCTATCCGGGGCCCAATTTGGACACCATGAAGGCATCCAAATGTGGTCTAAAAAAAGGTGTTGCACTGGCACTGCCCGTTTTCCAGGGACGTTGTGCGTTTGACTGAAATTGCAGTGTATTTTTCAACGGCACTGCGTGTTTGCCCCAGACGCTACACATTTGACTTATTGCTTCAAAAATTCTATGATAGACCTCAAAATATCACAAATTCACTTCCAAACCTTCAAAATAAATTCTTCATGCCTCGAGCAAGTCAGTAAGTAAACGTTTGATTCACTCTATTTTATCAAATGTCATTTTGATGTGTGAATTTTTCCTAAGGGAATTTGGTGTCTCCTTTTATTTCAAAACCTTATTTTCCCTCAAAACCTAATTTACACTTCAATTTCACTCCCTAAACCTTCATAACCCTTCCCCCATTTCATTATACCCTTTCCCAAAACCCTACACTAACATTCCCTTTCCCTAAGCCTTCATTTCCTTAAAACCCTAAGCCCTAGGTACAATATTTACCTATGCTCCCAATTCCCTACACTTGTGATAAATAATTTATCCCAAAACCCTCTATATCTCTACTCCCTATGACATTCCCTAATTCATAAATCCCTACCATCATCTCCCTTAAATTACCCTATCCCATTCCCTAGTCCTAAAAAATCACATTCTACCTCATCACACCTCCTTAGGGTTTTGACACTAAGGCACCTATGGAAGAAGAAAGAAAGGAAAGGAAGCCAAAAAAAGGAGGAAGATAAATTGTAGGAGGAAGAAAGACAACAAATAATTACATACAAAGGAGGATGGAAAACACTATTGCATAAGCAACAAAATTGCAAGGCCCAAGCTCAAACGAGCCCATGCAAAAATTGAAGCCTTGACCAAGAAAGAGGAGAAAAGGAGGCTAGATATACTTGCTGAGGTAACACTCCATGCATCAAACACTTGATCAGCTATCTTCCCACCAATTTTGACAATTTTTGGGAAAAATTTGTAAATTTGTGAAATTTTGTGTTTTTTGAGGATATTTTTAGCACAGTCAAAGTGTCAAACACGCAACACCTAGGGCGTTGCGCTCTTTTTTGGGGCATATAATGAAAAAATGACCACCACCACTAGATTCAGAATGATAAGGACATACCCTATGCGTTTTCTAAGCATTTGGAGGAAATTTGGTAAGTGAAAAATGAAAAAAACCATGTTTTTTCCTCAGTTTTGGCTTGGTCGCTATGCGTTTATCAGTCTTGGGAGAAGTGATTTTTGATAGGGAAAATGGGCTTCATTTTGAAAACTGAAGGTAGCTCTGGAAAGTAGACTTGAAGAGCTTTCCAAAAATCCATATTGGAGGAAATTTAGACACCGTGAAGGCACCCAAATTCAGCCTTGAACAGAGGGAGTTTTTTACCAGAAAAGGGCATGTTTGGAAGTCTTCTGAAATTTTCTGAGTTTCACTCCAGTTTTGATTTTTGTCTTTGGAAATTTTGATTTTACCTATGTTAATGATGAAACTAAATGTAATTATCATTATTTTACTATTTACTAGGGTAAATACATTAGGTAAATCAAGAAAATGAGGTGTAATGAATCAGTTCACTTGAGATAGGAATGAGTCACTTGGACCATCCTATACTCTAGCTATCAGTTTAGGTTTTTGTGTAATATATTCCTCACCTCATGGATTCGACCCGTGAGGATGAGTGAAGGTTTTTTTCATGTCTATTTAGCTCATTTCTTCACACTAGTGAAGGGGTTGGAATCAGTTTGATTTTTTCTAGTTGATCAAGGAAGCTTTGTCCTCAGTTTTGGCCAAGCTAATAATGAGGAGTTGCGGCTACATTTATGCGATACCTGTGGTATTGAATGTATTTCATTGTTTCTTCTTTAGTATCATATGTTTGAAATTATTGTGTTCAAGTTCACTTTCATGTCTATTTTATGATCTTTTACAAGTTATAAATTCAGAATACATGTCTGCCATGCTCTGTTTTAGGTAATTGATCATATTTTGTTCATTATCTTTTGTCTGAGAGAAATACATCTTTTATGATTTTCTCAGATTTATTATAGTTTCAAAACCATTCCATAACCATTCTCTTCAAGGGATTTGCATTGTACCTACCTTTTCCCATTGATCCCTGCAACCCTAACTCATTTTCCCTGACCTAGCCTTCCTTGACCTAATTCCTTCTCTTAGTGATTTCGCCAACCAAATAAATTCAAAACAACCCCTTGCACTCTATACCTAGCCTAAAAACCTTAATTTCTCCAGCCCTCCTGGCTGTGAACCTTTTGGAGGGATCCCTCTTCGGCTTAATAGGGCTAGCTATAAAGTCAAAAGCTTGGTTTGTTGTTAACTCTGTTGGGATTCCTTCCTCAACCTTGGGAATCTAGCGGAGTGATAAAAAATTGTATAACATCATCACAACACAAACATCAAATATACATCTCTTGTCAAATAACTATTATCACATACACATTTATCTGCAAGCACATTAAATGAACATATCTAACACGACCTAACAATATACACATCATTATGAACACCAACATGTAAATTAAGTACATTAACATGAACATAAAATACACAGACCATATATATATATATAGTATAATATAAAACTGTAATATAACTGCATATAAATTTCAAATATCTAGTGGTACATCAATACTAGTACTAGTCAAGGTTTGCTCAGTCGATGGTGCAGCCTCATGCTCAAATAAATGGCGGGCCTACTCCAGAGGTGCCTGCTGATCAGTCGATGGTGCAATGTACTCAGGAAATACCTGCTGGTGACTCATCAATGGCGTAGCCTTCTCAGCAGATGGTGCAACCTTCTTAGATGGACCTGCCTCCTCAAATGGATCCGCCTACTAAGGATCAGGTGCCTAGTCAGGATTAGGTGTCTATTGAGATGGTGTAGAGTACTCAGACGATGCCTATTGATCAGGACTGGATGTTGGTTTCTCATCATAATCTCCACCATGAGGTGAAGGAGGAGGTGGAGTACAATAATGATGATCACTACCCTCATTATCATGATCATGATCATCAGATGAGGATTTTCTATGTCGTGCATCTCCACGATGCATACCCCTCCTAGCCCACACCAATGATATGGAAGCTCCAATGATATGATGCATGAGGGTCAACATATTGCGGGGCATGCCTCTCCAGACCTGTGTGAGCCTAAGATCAACCTAAATCTCTTTGATCGTAACCGAGCGAACTCCCTCATCAACTAGTAGTCGACAGAGTTGGTCGCCCAACTCCATACTAAATCGGGTGTCCGGTCTACGCCTCACCCCCGTGGGTATATACACCCAATCAGGATTAGGTGTGTCACCTTGATCCTCTGCCTCTATCATCTCCTCGTCAACATCTATGCCTAGATCATTCGGGGGGGGGGGTGGAATCTCATCCCCAATGAATGTCCTAATATCTACAAAATATAAAGTACACAAAAATAATTATAAAATTTCATTAAAAAATATAATAAAACAAGTTAAATAATGTGTTAGAACATATTTTATAATTCTAATTAATTAATTAATTAATATAATAAAATGAAACTATATTAATTTAAAGAAAACACTAAAATTACTCTCAAACCCGGTGACTCATCCTATGTGAAGTGGAGCTTGTTACATACTCGCCAATCCAAACCGGCATACGAACATGGCACAAAAATGAAGGAGTGATCATCAACACTGGATAGCAACTCCAGTGCATCATGATATATCCTAGCGGGAAAGTCAGACTAGCCCCTCTTGGGCATCATCTGGCCCCACATCTGCATCCGTACATGTAGCATCAGCCTACGAGCTTTGCAAACAAAAGTAGGCCTCGCCTCTCGAAACCTCTCAAAAAATAAACAAAATAACTTAGAATAAAAAGGGAAGGTCAACCTCCCACGTGCCTGAGAACGACATCTATCTAATGATGTACAAAATTGCCACAAAAAAATCATGGACCATCTCACAAGTCGTTGCACCTAGAATAAAGAATCAACATAAAATAAAAGTGGGAAACTAATGTGTTGTCCGTCAATGATATGATGTGCAACTATCGTCAGCAGTAGTGAGAGGCACCTTGCCTCCTCTGCACCAAACGAAGCAATACGTAACTGACCGCTGGACACCTAAAAATCTACAGGAGAAACTATATCATCCCTAATGTATCTCTAGGAGTACACCAACTAACTCCCTGTTACATAGCCGACGGGGACATCTGGGAACTGGGGAAATCCCTGTCCTCTCCTAGATAGGCCAGTAATAAAATATATGTCCTCCTCAGTGGGTGCGTACCACTGGCCAAGACCAACCCAGAAAGCCTGTCAGTGGGCATCCCACTTGAAGATGAGTTTTCCCAATAACCCACTATGGCCCTTCAGGGATGTAGCCTCTTCATAGAACTTGAGGAGGCCTACCTCCCTTAGGACCAACTAAGTGGTTTCCGTAATAGGGCGAGGTTACATAAGTCTCTCCCTTTCTCGTGCCTCCCAGAATTGAATCATGTTATATTGGTCCTCCATATGTTCTTGTTGTTCCCTTTGTTCTCTTCGTTGACTTCGCTGAATTATTGACATATTAAATACATTTTTTTTATTAAATGAGACATGCATTTAAAATATATATATATATATATATATATATATATATATATATATCATTTAAAAAAAATAAAAAAAAATAAATAGTTGGTGCGCCCAAAAAAACAGTCACGCACCGGTACCGATGCGTATGTTTTTATTGCGCACCGCTCTCGGTGCGCATGGAAATTATCCACGCACTGCAAAACATAAAAAAAATACATGGTCAATAGTGTGGTCCTGTAAATGACCACACTGTTGACCGTGTACTTTTGTTGGGCGGGCAGTGTGCTGACTAAAATATCCGCCCTGGGGTGGATAGTTTGGTCAACGCACCACCCAACAATAATATGTGGTCAACGGTTTGGTCCTATAAACGACCGCGCCATTGACCATATACTGTTGTTGGGTGGGTGGTGCACTGAATAAAATATCTGCCCCGGGGAGGATCTTTTGGTCAATGCACTGCCCAACAACATTACATGGTGAACGGTGCGGTCCTGTAAATGACCACACCGTTGAATATATAATGATGTCAGGTGGGCAGTGCGCTGACATAACTATCTGCCCTAGGGCGGATAGTTTGGTCAACACATCGACCTCCTGAAACTAGTACATAGTCAATAGTGCAGTCGTTTAAATGATTTCACCACCATGTTAGTTTTAAAATTAAGCACGGTGCATTTTTTTTGGTACCGCACCGAAACCCGGTGCGGTTTCCATTAGCACTGTTCGAGGTGTGGCCTATAAATTTATAGGCAGCACCGAGAATGGTGCGAGCCGAACGGCTTGAGCGCACCACATAATTTTTTTTAAATATTTAATTTTAAGGTTTTTTATAAATATATTCAGCTAAAACATTTATTTATTGAGAAAAAAGTAAAATACCTGTACATTTGCGCGTCAAGGAGGCATATTTGCTGAGGAATTTGAGAAACAAAATTTTCCCACCTTTTTTGAAAATTTGAACTCCATAAGGTGGGAAATGGACGGAAGCAGTGAGTGCAATGGGAGCATCGATGGCAAGACGCCTCACACAAGAGAAATTCACACTGTTGCTTGAGAGGTCTGGAGCATTGAAGAACTAGAAATGATGTTTTTACGACCGGTAATTTTTTTTATTTAACCCTTTTTCGGTGCGTGGGTTTTTTAGACGCACCGAGAAGTATTATTGATGGTGCACCGCACGTCGTTACGGTGCGATGGATTACTGAGACGCATCGGGCCTGTTTATGTGTAGAGAACTGGTGCGCTATAGTACTTAGACACACTGGGCGAGTTGGAGAGTACGGTGTCTTTGTGTGCCAATTTTTAGTACGCACTAGTGCGTTTTGAGTAAAATGCACCGGTGTAGTTTATGATGAGAAATGCACTGGACAAAAAAAATTCGCAAAAACCTCCACCCACCAACCTCCTCTATAGACCTCTGTTACAAGAAGATATTTGGGCTATATTTATAAGGGGTTCCTCAAAAACATTTTCTAGAAGGTCTTTTCCTTGTAGTGAGATCATGATTACACACTCAGAAAAATCGGCGACACAACATTGATCACTCAAAAAACAAGAACAATATGATTCCCTAAATGCGACAACAATGCAACATACCTCTCCAAGTGCAACACAAAAGATACACTTTGCAATAGTGACAACACTTGTGTGACAGTGCATGAATCTTTGGGAATGAGTGTAAAACATGTCTACATGACTAGTAGGACTCATCAACACCAAAGCTACCCCTTGAAACAAGCCAAAAATCCAGTTTTACATGATAAGCGACACTTCCCATGCCAAAAGATGACATTTTATATATAAAGAGAAAATTTTGAATGACACTTGCGATATGCAAAGGACAATGAAAATAACACATTCTAGCTGAGCCAAGATAACATGAAAACGACACTAATTAAGATGAAAGAAACTGATGGTGATAGATGAAAGTTTGAAAGCGAGACTCGCGAAAGTGAAGGCGCACAAAAGCGAAATTTTGGAAAACTCACCGAAACAAAAGTACAATCCCAGCCAAAAGTGAGAGACTGTCAATGGAAGTGTGTAATGACTATCATTGTGGGTTGATCATTGCACATGCACAATATTGATGGAATGTGCTATGCCAGTGTATAAGCTTGTGTGAAAGAATGTCTTTATGAACTTGTTGTAGTTTGAGAATGTGCGAGTAGGTGACTTCAACACTTATAATCGAAGAGGGATTCAAGGCATCAGGCGACCAAGAAGTAACTACAAAACAGCCGATTGCAAGATGCTTAATAGGCTACAAAATTCAAGTGTAGGAAAAATTTTAGAGGGTGTTTGTCGCAGCGAAAACATAATGATTGTCAAGGACTATTTGGAGGATTGGAGAAATGGATGAATTAGATGTTTGAACATATAGTGAGAATACTTGTGCATTTTACCCTTGTTTTTCCTTCTTCAAAATCTTTTTCATGCCATTAGAGTTGATTATCTTCCCAGGTTACCCTACGATACTCCTTAATTCAATTTCCTTCCTATAATTTTTTCAAGAAAAGTTCTTGAAAATTAAAAGCTATTATCTACAAAGATTGTAACCATTGGACTCCTAATACAACCTCAACACCACCCATTGGAATGAAAAGAAGTGGAATATTCAATACATATTCCCCCATGGTTAGATTGATATTATGGAATTTCCCTGAGAAATTTATATTTTCCTCCATTTTCAACCATCACTTGACACTCTCGTGCTGGATATATAAAGATATTCAAATCCTTGGCTATCTTGCAATGAATAAAATTATGGGTACTACCTGAATCAATCAGTACTATTACCCTTTTCTTTTTGATATATCCTTTTATCTTGAGAATGTGAGGAATGGTAATCCTTGCCAATGCATTAAAAGATATGGTCATATTCATTTCTTGTTTTTAAACCTCTAGGGTTGGTTTCTGGTGTATATCTTCCTCTTTTGATGTTTCTTGTTCCTTTTCTTCCTCTTCACAATCTATGTAAAATAATTTATTTTCAGCACACTTGTGACCTTTAGTGATTTTCTATCACAACTGTATCAAAGCCTTGTTGCTCTTTTTTCCTCTAGTTGTTGTAGTGTCAACCTTGTAGGTTGTGGGAAGCTAAGAACAAAAACACTTCCATCCTTATAGTTGTGAGTGGTAGAACTCCTTGTTTCCATAATTTTTGCTTTCAACTTTCCTTTCCACCATGAATGCATTCTCCAATGAATTAGGTTCCCAATGGAGAACCTCATGTTGGATTTTATCCTTTAAATTCCATATGAAGGCATCAATCATATGCTCATCTGGAATATCAGTTACCAACTTACCTTGATATTCAGTCTTTGGAATTCCTTAATGTACTCCACCATTCAACATTTTTCTTTGAGATTTATCAATTGGGTAAAGAAGGTATTTCTCTTTGTATACTCATGATGTGATATAGATTCCTTCTTAAAAGTTGTCCAAATGACAAGTGATTTACGAGAACAAAGCCATTAATACCACACAAAATAATTTGGTTCTAAATATAAATATACAATGCATACCTTTTGTGTGTGTTGTACATAATGTAGATCAAAGAATTGCTCCATCGTAGTATCCATGTTACCAGATCCTTGTCATCGAACTTCCTCATATCAATCTTTGAAATGTCATTGGTCTTTAACCCAAAGTTGGAGTCTCTGAAATCATGATTGACATACCTTTTTTTTCTCATCTCGAGTGTCATGGGATACCTTTTCACCACTGGGAAATATTTCTTGTAACAACTTTGTCAAACTTTATTTCAAACATTCCATGTTTTCTTTTAAACCATTAATCTTATTTTCTATTTCTTACTGATTTTCATTCATTTTCTTTTATATTCCTTATTTTCTTTCATATTTTTCTAGTTCATATTTTTTTTTTCTTTATGGGACGGAAATGTGTTGCACCTTGTCCCTCAATTTTGATATATCATGTTACATGCGTCAATCTACATCTTTCTGAGGGCTTAATGTGTGTATCATATTTTTGTTTGGGAGGAATTTTGGAACCAATTAATTGATATATGTGCTTCACTATGCCCTTTGAATCACTTCAAAATGAGTTTTCAAACAAAATTTATGCAAATTTAAAAATACACACATTTTATAGCTTGATTTAGAGCTGTTTGATAACATTGATCTTGAACCTATTGTATCTCTTTGAATTCGACCTCTGAAGGTTTGAAATTGCATCCTATGGTAGCCCTATGTGTCCTCTTTCTAAGCCCACCAGTAAAACCAATATTGGATTCTTCAAGATAAAGTTATGCCAATTTGTTGTAACCTAACGAGGCTTCAAATTTTCTTGGAAAACCATGGAAATTCTGGCATGATTTTGATAAAATTCAGTAGAATGTTTTGTAAATCCATGTTACAAATGTCAGGCTTTAGGATTTTAGGTGCCCCATGGGTTTTTGGTGATGTTGAATCCATTTCCACCATCAAAAAAATGATTCAAACACTTATACTGATAGATTTTTTGAAAAAACAAATTTGCTGGATTTCAGCCATTTTTGGTCATCCAAGAAATTTTTTCGCCTTGATCGACAACACATACCAATTCTCCCACAGTTATTTGATTATGGATTGGTTCAATAGATAGAACTTTAATGGGATTCTGTGTGTCACTATTTTAACCTTTGGACCTGAAACTTGTACCCAAGAAACTACAACTTGTGCACTTTTAGACACATTTTACGAAATTCAAATCTGATGCTTGAAGAGAAATTTATGACGATTTTCCCGTGAGCACCTATTTGAGACTGAATTTTGGGGGATGCAAAAATCCTAACTTCTTGGGCCATATCTTCGAAAATATAGTGATCCAAGGTCTAAAATTGTAACCAAATGTTCATTGAGATTTCACCTTCGCGTGGTATCAATTTCACTATCTGAAGCTTTGCAGAAAAATAAAACAAAATAAAATAGAAATAAAAAATAAAAATAAAAAATAAAATAAAATAATATAATAATAATAATAAATGAATAAAAAAAAGTAAAATTAAACTAAAAATTAAAAATTATAGTGAAAATGCCATGATGCCTGTTTAAAGCAACTAAAACCTAGGATCAAGAGCTCTGAAACCAAATGTTACGTATCCAGATCAGAAATAACATAGAAACATATGAAAAGATAAATCAATGACTAAATAATAGGCCACTTCGAGTTGGCAACCTCCCTTTACATCACATAAATGAATACTTCTTGGATGATTCAAATGACAAGACCTCTTTGATATATATAAGAGTCTAAAGGGACAAAATATAATTAGGGTCTACATAACGATAATAATAGTGGGCCATTATGGGACAGAACATTAACAGTATGGGGGATTCACTAGTATTACAGGGACCTAACATTGCATGTCTTCTTTTCTTTCATTTTCAAATTGAAAACTTCTACTATTGGGTTCTCCCTTTCTTTCGAACACATCCTTGGCTCTTGTTAACTTGGTTTTATCTCCTCTCCCTTGGGAACACTTCTGGCTCTCGCTCCCTATTCCATTCATGAACAAACAGTGTTGAATCGCTGTCTGTGTCCACCTTAGAAGCTAAGGAATGATTTGCACTTCCATCCATTAAGAAAGGGGTGGGTAGCACTGCGCAGGGCATTATTGATTGAAACGCGCTCCGTCATCTCTGAGTGACGAGTGAATTAAGAACCATGGAGTCGGGCGGCTTCCCTCCAACCAGGCAGAAATGATCGTTTGTGATAGAAATGGCTGGACTATTGATGTCAGTCTTGTCTACTTGAAGAATTGACCTGTGCAACTCCTCGTAGGTAGGGCACTTCTACCCTAGGCCAATAGTAGTGATAGCATAACACATTGGCTCAAAAATGGATTGGTTTTTGTGATGCTAAGAGGATGCGCAAGAAGGCTCGACCAACAGGAGAGGTAAGTTGGTCCAGAAAAGACACCTCCACACAACCCTATCTGATTTTTCCTTCTCCTTGTTCAAATCACTGACCAGATGGATGGTTGTGCCCTACTTCCAGTTCTTGGAACAAAAAAAGGTTAGGTCCTCGTGGAAAGTGAACCCGTGGAGTCCCCCCCACTACCAGGAGTCCTAGATGTGCCTGTGGTTCTTGAGGATCTGGCCATTTCACTGATGGAAAGTTCAATTTTGGTAGCGGCTACCTCTCCCGGGGGTTGAGTCAGCTTTCGCTACCTCTTACTTCTTTTTCTCCTTTGCATAAATTGCATCGTGGGCATCTCGCATAATATTTGGGGTTTATGCGGTACAAATCCAAACATCATGCCCAGACAGTCTAGCCAAGTGGTACTTAAACCTGCTAATCTCTCCCATCATTTGCTGCCCACACAGTTTGAAAGTAAATCTATGCAGGGTTGTCCCATCTTTAGGGTCAGCATACTGCCAAAATGTGTCCAAAGGCTTAGGTAGGGAGGTAAGAGAGCTGAGAGGTAGAGGGAAAACTGATATCATTAAGGGTATAAGCTACAATTTAGGAATGGGGGCAAGCGATAGTGATTAGGCATTGTTGTGATCTACGCTGCTCCTTCCTTCCTCATGGGGCAAGCGATAAAAGATCAACCCTCAAGGAAAGGTAACCAAGGAAAGCAATGTCCTGATGAAACCCGGTCTGGTCCTGAATATTTCTGGTCCTGAATCTTTCTGGTCCTGACTAACCTCACTGGACTTGGTAGAAGCCCAGCCCTTAGAGGATAATACTATTACAAGCCCTGCCTAGACCGTACCTAACCGGACCTCACTGTAACCGGTAGTAGCCCAGCCCTGAACTGACCTGACCAGACCTCACTGGATAGGACCTGTACCCACCCAGAAAATACCTGACCTGATAAGACCGTACCAGATTGGACCTGTTTATGTTTTTTTCTAAACCGGGCTCTCGGTTTCCATACCACTCATTCGTTGTGACCTTGTTCATAATAAGCGATGTAAGCGTAAGCAGGGGGCAAGTTGTGGAGCCGTTGGTTCAAAATTCCCTTCCTTCCCGGGCAAGTAGTAGATCTATCACTAAACCGTTCAATGTGTTTATTCGAAGTAGAAGCAGTGTTATGTTAAGTACAGCTCTCTCTGTAAGCTCTGTAGCGGTAATGAAGGGGCAAGCAGTGTCGATCCTTCCTTTCAACCTCATGTTTCGATGTTCTGTCCAGTGTAAGCGGGGGTGATCACCAGGGTAACACTTCAGTAGCGGGATCGGTAGGAAGGAGGTAAAGGGAAGCGGATAGTTGTCCCTTCTAATGGCTTTTCAATAGAGGAGGAAATTAATGAGCTATTAGTTCAAGACATATGGATGCTTTCTACTCTGTGGCTATGGAGTTGAGGAACAACTTGCGATAGGATACTGCTGCCTGAAAACTGCCCAACCGATATGGCTTGAGGTGAAGGGATGCCTTCGATTGATGGCGGTTCAAGGTTGCCTGACTTGAGACTGCCTTTATTTTGACTGTCATTAGGAATATTAAACTTATCAATATTCTACTCCTGAATTTAGACCTTATAACTCCTTAGTAAGCTTAGGAATAATCATCTTATACTCCCTTAGTGAAAACCATCCACCAGACTTTGAATTAGAGAATCTCCTTGCTCTCTGGCGGATCCCTAACCGCCATAGAAGCTACTAGCTAGCCAAGGTGGTAATCCTGCTTCATTCAATACTATCTGCTACCCGGAATCGATAGAGAATTCAAAAGGAAAAAAGCACTAATACTCTTTTATTAGTCTTATTAGTATGAGGAAAGGAATATTAGACTAGAATTATACTTTGATAATAGGAATACAAAGCAAAGGATCAGGATCTTAGACTTAACTCATACTCTAATACAAGGATTAGGAGAGTGCTAAAAAAGAAGAAATACTCTACCAATTAGGAATAGGCAGATAGGATATTGATTATACTTAGCAGGTGAGGTAGCTAGCGAGAATAGCTATTTGTAGGAGGTAGAGGTAGATGGAGAGATAGCTTGTAAGTGTAGATTGCTGGGTATGGGTTTGGGGTTAACTAGCAGGGATGTATGGCTAGTAAGTATATCTAGCTTGTATGGTTCGTTCATTACCAATCAATCAGACAAACTAGCTATCCCACTACCAATAGCTATGAGACCCTGCTAGCTACTAAGACCAGCTAGTTACCCAATCCACTAGACATACACTTAGGTAGAGGTACAGCCAGAGGTACGAGTACAAGTGCTACAGCTATAGGTTATACAAGCTGACGAATACAATCTGAATATCAACCAGACTCAAACTCATCAATAAACCATCAATCCACACATACCAGACATACAAGCTAGCTATCCATACACACAATCCCACTAAGCCACCCATACAACACAACATCACACATACAAACAAACTAACCTCTCACACTAGACACTTTAGACAGAACTATACCCAAGAAGCACACTCATAGACAACCATCAGACTCACTAACAACTACCAATTACTCTATCATCACACAACTAACACTTAATCTATTATCACACAAGCACACACTCAATCTAACTTACTAACACTTACACAGTTAGACTAACACACAGATAAGAATAGATCATATTGGTACTTATAACCTACTAACAATCATAATGCTACTGATAGACATACTACAGCTAACTAATCTTACTTTATACATAATCATACTTACTACTTTCAGTGTATACATTAGTTTATGCATATATCTCGGCAAAGGATCTGAGAAAAGAGGGAGTATTATGCGAGAGGTCAGTTTGGCGAGAATAACCCTTTGACCTTTCTAGCTGAGTTCTACCTTAGGTCAGCGATAACCCATTACCGGACACATATAGGAACAACTGAGTATCTCGGCGAGAATTGATTGAATCGATGCTAAGGCTAAGTAAGTCCTTGGCATTAGCTTGATAAGTATATGAGGGTCCTTAGCTAGAGGGATGGGAGTCAAGGAAGCTTCACTTTCTTTCCTAACAAATGAGGAGGAAGAAAGGGTGATAGAAGTATGTGAAGTTAAGAATTCCTTCCTTTTTAGGGAAGATAATAATATCCTTCCTATAATAAGATCCTATAAGAAGATTCTTAAGAAGATCCTTAAGAAGATCCTTAATAATAAGATAATAAGATCCTTACTATAGGAATATCCTTACTTGTTAGGGAAGATAAGAATGTTAGAAAGGGACCAATAAGAAAGGGTTGTTAGAATGCCCACTAAGACTAAGAAGGATGGCTTTACCTTAGGGAAGGGAGGCTCGTGAGAGGTAGGCTCCTCTGAGGAGGTAGGCTTCAGCAACCTCACCTCACCACATTAACACTAGCACCAATCTCATGTTCTTACCTTTTATTACGAGAATCTGAACACGAAACAACCTCACCATATGAATAGTGAGTCCCTACCGGGCCTACCGGGCCTTTGGTCAAGCCTGCATTAGCATCCTTGTCAAATTGACACGATTTCACCCAACTAAAGTGTGCGATGAGATCATTCTTAGGCCTATAGTCCCTTGACCCATATATTATAGTTGTAGTTGTTCTCAACTACTTGGTGAGAAATTATCATGTTGGCATGATTTTTCAAGTACGATACAAAGGTTCTCAACTAGAAATCATCCAAAAAGTGGTTATGTTTCCATTTAGGATCGTGAGGTAGAAAAATATTATGTTTGTATAATTCACATAGTAAGTTTTTTTTCTTTGTTGGTGGTCTTGTAGTAGGCCTTTAAGAAGGTAGTTGGAGAAGTTATCTCATAAGGCTTATTAGTTATTAGTGTTTTCCTTTGAAACATAAGATACTTTTCTTGCAGATACATGTTGTAGACAAGGGATGGTGCCCTACACTTGAAAGCATACTCTATTAATAAGCCAATTTGTATCTTATAGTATTTCCAACTTATCCACCTTGCTCTATAACTTGGAGGATTTATCTACCTCTTTCATTTCCTTCCTCCATTGGTCCCACTTAGAACTATGGGATTTTATATGTTCTACCCACTTTTATCTAAGACTTTTGATAGCTTGGAAATTCTCTCCCTATGGAAACATCTACTCTTCATAGGTTTTCATTATTATTTTCCACTTATCATCTCTTGTCATCCACCATACATCTTGGATGTGTGTTTGAATAAATTTCTTGTCTATTAGTTTGGATTTTGTTTGAGTGGTTGTCTCTTCTAAATTAGGTTTTTCCTCTTATGTTTGGGAAACTATTTCCTAGACAAAGGTTCTCTCTCTATGTGTTTCTCCTTAAACTAGCTCTTCTTCCATAACAATTGGTTCATCTTCTTTACTTGTGTCATCAAGGCACCTTTCTTCCTAAGGAAATCCAACCCCTCAAAAGATTGTTTATCCTTCAATCTGACCTATAGGGTTTTAACCTTGTGTTGTAGCCCCTTGTTGTTATTTACAATATTTTTATTCCTTTTAACAATAAGTGAATGCAAAGGCGCAAATAAAATTTTACCTAAAAGCTTTTGTTCCCTTTTAGCCTTGTGTATTTTTCTCAGGGCTTATGCAACAAAATTGTTCTATTGATCTTAAACAGTGTGCTATGTTTCTGCTCTTGTTTTTGGTGTTGTAGATATTCCTTCTTCTTCCTACTTCTTCTAATCATCAACCTATTCGGTAGAGCCTTATTTTAGGTCTTACCTTTCTATTTCTAATGTAATATAAAGGGTTTTTATATCTTCTTCCACCATCCCTGATAGTTCTTTTTTTTAGCATGGACCTATAACTCTTCCTCCTTGATTGTTTGTATCCCTTCTTCTATAATCAAGATCTTGGGCGGAGGCCCCCAAGATCTAAAAAAAAAGTGAAATGGATCTTACAAGATCTGCAAAATTAGAATGCCAGAAAAAAAGAGAGAACACAAAGAAAATAAAACCACAAAGAAACTTGTTTTATTAAAACAGAGAATAACTATAGAAGCTACATTGTGGCGGATAATCTGTCCTTTTACAAAGTGAGGCTTGTTATTTATAGCCTTTTTTTGAGATAGAATACCATAGGTGGATACCATGGGCCAATACCATGGGTAGATACCACTTACAATACCATGGGTAAATCCCATGTGTGGATGAATACCATGGGTAGATACATACCATGGGTCACTTACAATACCATCGGCAAATAATATCATGGGTGGATGAATACCATGGGTCGATGCCATTTACAATACCATGGGTAAATTCCATGGGTGGATGGATAACATGGGTAGATGAATACCATGGATTGATGCCATTTTCCATTGGGATCATTCATCCCTCCTTAAGAAGCAATGGTCTCCATTGCATGAAGTTCCCTCCTAAGAAGCCTTTGTTGAATATGAAGAGCCGCTGAAGAGAAGGGTTTTGTGTATTTAACCCATAACCATGTTGAACGAAGATCCGAGGATAGAGATACCCTATAATGCTTGTGACCAACTGTGATATTGACAGTGTGCGACCTAGCAAATGGACTTAGATGAAGTGTGGCTTTGTGGATGAACCAAAACCATGAAAAATGAAGATCCAAGGATAGAGATACCCTGTAATGCTTGTGACCAACTGTGTTACTAACAGTGTGCGGCCTAGCAAATGGACTTCGATGAAAATGATTTTGTGCGATTGACCCATAACCATGATGCTGATTGTTGATGAAATAACAGGTGCCTACATAGCTTGGGGTGGGAGGGCATGTCTCCAAATAACCCAATCTGAACGCTGTTATGCTGAAACTGATGAATGTGAAGTAGGTGCCTACTAAAGCGGGGTGGGAGGGCACGTCTCCAAAGGGAACCCGCTCCAAATGCTGCTCCAGATTTAATTTGACAAAAATCGGTCAATATAACTCAGAATATTTATTATAACCTATTTTTTGAAATGGAATGATCATTCTGCATCTTCTCATGTGTTTGAAACCACTATCTGGAGACTCTAGACTCTCGGGTTCGCGCTAGAACTGTCTCGTCGTCACAAAATTTCTGAAAAAATAGTTGATTTTAAATCAACAATAACGCCCACGTCCGGACTTCGATTCGACCGATTTTTTTCTGAATTTAAGTATTTTTTTCGCAAGGAATTCAGATCTATTTTTTTTTTTTGCAAATTTTTCACCAAAAGTTTCAGATCTGATCTGAAAACTTTCCGCCCAAAAAAATTCATGGATTTCGCTGAAGATTGCTGCAAAACATTGAAACTGAAATATGTTTCAAACCCTCATTCCCATGGAGGCATAACCTGAATCTGATACCACTAATCCAGATCTTGGGCGGAGGCCCCCAATATCTAAAAAAAAATTGAAATGGATCTTACAAGATCTACAAAATTAAAATGCCAGAAAAAAAGAGAGAACACAAAGAAAATAAAACCACAAAGAAACTTGTTTTATTAAAACAGAGAATAACTATAGAAGCTACATTATGGCAGATAATCTATCCTTTTACAAAGTGAGGCTTGTTATTTATAGCCTTTTTTTGAGATAGAATACCATAGGTGGATACCATGGGCCAATACCATGGGTAGATACCACTTACAATACCATGGGTAAATCCCATGTGTGGATGAATACCATGGGTAGATACATACCATGGGTCACTTACAATACCATCGGCGAATAAATATCATGGGTGGATGAATACCATGGGTCGATGCCATTTACAATACCATGGGTAAATTACATGGGTGGATGGATAACATGAGTAGATGAATACCATGGATTGATGTCATTTTCCATTCGGATCATTCTAGCAGTTGTGGTTTCATCATTGCCTTAAGTGTTTTAGCAGTGACCCATGTCGTGGATGCTTAGAGTGTTGTAGCAACTATCCCTATTGTGGATTCTTTAGGTGTTGTAGCAACCACCCTTGTTGTGGATGCTTCAGGTGTTGCAGGTGTTAGTGTCTCGTGATTTGGCCGATTGGCGAGCCAAATGACGATGTAACATCAAACCAAGCTTTGGAGCCCGAGGACCTAGCCTTCCTGGACTCAGAGAGGGCTTTCTCTATAAATGTAAAATATATCGGTGTGTTCGCTTATGATGTTCTGATATTAGGCTAGTTATGAAGTGAGTTTTTTGATTTTTTGGTTTTTAAGTTTGTGAGGGATAAAACTGATCAAAGATGTAAAAATGGAGAACAAGAAGTCAGATCAATTGGGCTATGGGGTCAAACAGGTCAAGGAAGCTATGAGATGATGATGGAAGGTTGCTGTAGGGCCGATTTGATTCACGGTAGAAGGGATCTTTGGGCAGAATGGAGTAAATGGACATCAAGCTTGTGAAAGACAAGGGATTTCAAGTGTAATTAGTTGATAGCAGACATAAACATGTTATAGCAAGCCATTAATCATAGCAAGCCATTAATCATGCTAAATGTAACTATGAGCTAATTAAGACATAGAAATCAAACATTCCAGCCATACATAGAGGTATAAGACCCTCTAACTTCGGGAAATGGCTATCAGACTTTGGGGAAAACACAAAAGACAAACTAACAACTCATAAACTACGCCGGAACGCCTAAACATAGTCTCTAAGTCATTGGGCACTTTGACAAACAAGCTTTCATAGTTTTAGGCAAAGGGCTAGATCGAGACTAGGCCTCCTTGGTTCAACAAGATGATCAACTAATCAGTCAAAGAGAAAGTTTTATGGACAGAACTATGGATAGCTTATAGGTAGGCAGGGCACACCATACATCCTACTCAACATACATAGAACTTGTGAATAAAACTAGCAAACATTATCCTTAAGTTACTAAAGAGCAGTTAAGAATTCTTTAGCATAACTAAGGAAGAAGAAAACATCAAGCTATGAAGATTCAGGAATTTTGAGGTGCCTCCATGGGCATATCTCAAAATCAATCTCTACTGATCTATAGCAGCAAGAAGCATGGATTATGAATGAAAACTAGAAGACAAAAACATAGCAAGAAAAACTATACCATTCTACCATGTCATGGAATCCATCACCAATCCTTCATCACTCCTCAAAAGCATCCAAGAGGCAGTCCAAAAATCATAACACAAGTGTATTCAACAAAGCTCATATGACCAATGTATTAATTCTTCTCTCAAGTTCAGCCTCTGATTTACAATGAAACCCATGGAATAAATAGGCTTGAGGGAGGAAAACCTCATGGGGCAACTAGCTATCCCATTGGCCAAGTCAAAATATCTAAACTTGTCCTTGAGGCTTTGCAAAGCCCAAGGCACAAAATATCCCATAAAATATCTAAAAAGCTGCTAAAAACGGAAATTATATTGACTTTACATCATTTCCCAAGTATAAAAATAGCTTAACGCACATTTGGGAAAAGCAGATTTTTGAGGTTCAAAAATTACAAAAATACTTCATATTTATGCCTGAAAAAGGTCCCCTGACTTGCTGGAGACAATTGGTAGCCTTCCCGATGTCGAAATGAGGCTCATGATAGCTCGTTGGAAAGCTCTTTGTGTCTACTTTCCGGAAAAACTGAAATCATCTCAATCTGATGCCTGGAAGTTCCCCAAAACTGTACATGTGTGCAAAAACCCAGAAAATAGCAGACTGCTGATATGGCGGGCAAAATGTGCAAAAAGAGGGCATTTTTCGCCAATTTGAGGGGGCGAATGATCTCCAAATGCTCTGAAAATCGCTGGATACCTGCTCATGGAATTATGGCATCCATCGGTATCATCCTCCTCCCTTGACAACTCATCAAACTGAAATGGCGAAATTATGAGTTTTCGGCCAAAAACCCAAAAAATGCCAAAAAACAAAAAGTTGCTGAAAAAGGCCCAAAATTGGCATGCATGACCCTCAAGGGTCCATAGCAACATGCTCCGAAGCTGAGGCCAAAATATCAAGGGCTGATATGCTTTTCCCTTCTTTCCGTGCTAGGCGCTTCCCCTTTGCCTTCTTCAATTTCTCCTGAGCTGCCTTTAGTTTGCGTCGGGCAAACTGATTCAGCTTTTGGAAGTGATGTGTCCTTTTCCTCTGCAGCTCTAAATCTCTATTCGCCCTCTCAAGCTTCATTTCCAAATGTTTGTTAGCTCTTTCAAGCCAAGCCTCTTTGTTTTCCTCAATTTCCTGCTCAAGGAGTGCAGTGAGAGGAAAGGCTTGGAGCTGGGCTTGCTCTTCTGCTCTCTGCTTCTCTAAGGCTCTTTTAAGCCCGATGGTCCTAGGCCTCTTCCGCCTAGGCTGGTCTTCCTCCTCTTCATCATCAAACTCACCAATGAGCTCTTCAATTCTTGCTTGCGCCTTTTCTGCCTCTTTCTTATACTTAATCGCCCATGCCTCATGAACAGCTGTGTGCACATTCCTTTGTTTGTTTTCAATCTCCAAGAAATGATTGAAATTCCTTGCCCTTTGAAGATCTTGCTCTAATGCCTCAATTTGCCCTTCCTTATGGATTAAGAGATTTTCAAGAAGGCGGGCCTCATTGTCACTATCATCGCTTTGGATAGGGATAATAGCTAATTCACCTCCATGCTTTGTACTTTCCCCAACTTTGCTTTTACCTTTGAAAGCCAATCTGGTGCTTTTCCTCCTCGGCATGCTAGAAGGTGTCTTTTTGGGCAATTTTCTCTTGCTAGGAAAAATCTTTGTCACTGTTAGGGTGGCAGCTTTAGTCCCTCTTTTCCTTGTTGTGCTGAGCTTTGTTACTTTGAGAGGAGGATGCACAACTGATTTACCTTTAACATCTTCCTGAACTTGCTGCCCTTCTTGAGGATGATGGATATCTTCTTCTGGTTGTTCACTTGGCTGCCCCTGTTCGCCAACATTAGCTTGCTGTTCTTCATCAAAGTCTTGTCCAATTTGTGGCTCAAGAGGTAACTCAACTTCCTGCCTAGCATGCTGTTCCTCAACTGTTGTCTGCTGTTGTCCCTCATCCTGTATCTGCTGCTGTCCCTCCATATCTAACTGCTGCTGTCCCTCAATATCTAACTGCTGCTGTTCTTCAATATCTAACTGCTGCTGTCCCTCATCATGGACCTGCTGTCCTTCATCCTCTATCTGCTGCTGTCCCTCATTCCTTTCTTCTTGCTGCTGTTCACTACCCTCTCCTTCCCTCTGTTGACTTGACTGTCCAGTAGTCATTCTGAGCCTCTTAGGAGTAGGCCTACTAGACAAAGGTACCGGGCGATGGATAGGCTAATGACTTGACTGTCCAGTAGTCATTCTGAGCCTCTTAGGAGTAGGCCTACTAGACAAAGGTACCGGGCGATGGATAGGCTAAGTGGGAGACACATGAACAGGAGGAACAGTAGAGAAGTCTGGATGGCTGATGAATAAGTCCCATGGCACCTCTTTCTTCTCTAGCTGGTATAAGAAGATAATCTTGATCAAAGAATGATGAAAAAGAGAAGGGATTTGCTGAGGTGGGGCCTTCTTTTGGACAGTAGATGCCATTTTCTCTATGCTATTGGACAAAAAGTAAGGAAGGTTTAGTTTCCTGCTTCTGGTAAAATGCATCAATAAGCGGACATGGTAGGCATAAATTCGATTAAACCACCCTTCACAAGTGAAATATTTCATTATGGCTTTCATCGGTGGAGCATAGCTGTCAAGGAGATATGAAAAAGGGAAGATAGCAGTGACATCCCCTCTATGTTCAGGCTTGATGAAAGGTTTGTAATCCTCTAAGTCAAGATGAGCTTGTTTAAACCACTTTTCGCCATGATACGGGATCTTGGTGGCCTTGGACACATACCTTGGAGAAATTTTGAAATCAAGACCCGCCACTTGGAAGTGCTTTTCTTTGAATCTCAGGGTGCACAAGTGTGTTAGTGGCGAAAAACTCTTGACTCCTTCTATCTTCTGGCAGAAATCAAGGCAGCCTACTTCATGGAAGTTGAAAAGTACAGATGGATGATCATTAATCTCTTCTGTAGAGATGGGCTCATATCTCTTATGTGGACCGCTCCTGCTGTCTTGCCTTGGAGGCATTTTAACCTGAATATGCTTTGGAAGAGGCAAACTGTAAAATGCCTTGCTGGAGCTAAACTGTGTCAATATGCTGCTTGGATAGATAAACAATGTGATTTGGATGGTTTGCATAGTGTTACTTTGAATACATAACCTCTGCTACCTTGAAACTTAGCCTTCTACCTTTGAATGTACCTCAGCCAGGCAGATTTCTCAATAGGGTACCATATAACAAAGAGAAGACAGACTACTGGGAAGTTTTCCTGTGCACAGTGTTAAAAAGTCACCTTTTCTTGTGAATTTTCCAGAGGTCAATCAACACACCTACACCTCTGTCTTCAATGTAAAATTCAATTATCAAAAACCTGCTCTTCAGAAAGTGGCCCTACACCTTAAAAACATCTCAGTCAACACTTCTTAGTATGATACAGTATAGTGGAATAACGGACTGACTGCATGAGACAGGATGTATACAGTGTCAAATTCACTCTGTTCTGTGAATTTTTAGATGTCAAGCAATACTCCTGTATCTCTGCCTCAAGGTAGAATTTCAAGGATTAACCACCTGTTCTTCTTGGAGTGAAAATAAAACAACAAACTTATGGACATGCAGTCAAACTTCGGTGTAGGTATACAATCAAATTTTACTGCTCTAAACAAGGTGACAGAGTTTGAAAAATGCCTCAAAAAGTTTCAACAAGGCTTGCAAGGGTTTTTACTCTGCAGAATAGGCAAGACCCCTTACCCATATAACATCTCTGGTTATGTTAGAAAAGCCTTTGCTTTAGATGGATAACAGCTTGTTAATAAGCTTTGAAAAACACAAAGCTGTGAACCAAAAACACAGTGAATAATGTTTCTTTGTGAGGAGCATGAGCAGCCTTCCCCTGTAGTTTCAAACTGTAAACTTCTGCTTGATCAAGAATCCTTTCCCCTATTAAACCTCACTCTTCTCTATATGTGTGTTACCCCACCAAAAGGATCATACACAGGCAAATTTAACCTTCAGTGTGTGCATACATCCGAACTCACTGTTTATGGAACAATGGTGATAGTGTTTAAACAAGCTCCATGGTTTTAATAAGGGCTGTAGCAGCTCATTTCTTCCCATAACCTAAGCTCCTGTTTAAACATGTAAACCCTGTTTCTTTATAACAAATTCTCCTTTGCCTTTTAGAGGCTTCTTTTGAAGTAGCAGTCAAGATCTTGTAACCAACAAACTCCTTTTAATCAAAACACAGTTCTTTATAGGAAAAACCTCTGTCTTTCGATTGTTTTGAAGATGAAACAAGCTGCTCTTAATCTCAAAACCAAGTATCCCTGTAGGTGTTTTTTGAATGACATAGTCAGCACTTTATCACAGTTCAACACTTCAGATCACCGTGTAGGAAACACTGTTTTTTAGCTATAGTGACAGGTTTAGAAGGTTTTGAAAACTTTGATACGAAACACCTGTAGTGGTTCAGCACACTGATCTCTTTATAGGTACTTCCAGCAGTGAATTTATCCCATAAACACAACTCCAAACTAGGGCCACATTTTGAGTTTAAATTTTCATGTTACTTGGCAAATCTTTGAAATCGAGGAGGAAGATATATGAGAATACCTTCAATTTTGATGAGAAAATCCTTTGAGAGGGCTGGAGTAGCAACGGAGGTCTTCAAAGTATGCGCGGCACTCTTTAATGTCAGCACGGCGCGCAAAATTACACCCGGGTGGCCTGTCGGGTCGGCCTGTCGGGTGGTCGGGCGCCCTGTATAGGCGCGTCGCGCCACTGTACAGGCGCGTCACACATGAACTGACCGACAGTGTAAACACGCTCCCAGGCGCGTCGCGCGGGCTTCCAGGCGTGTCGCTCGGCGTTTTAACAGTGAAAAACTCTACAAATTGACCCGATTTCTGCTTTGTTTGATGCTGTGAACACCTTGATTGCCGTTTTGAAAATGAAATCTCCCTCTTCGATTTATTCTTATGTCATTTCAACACAAGTCTTCAACGGTTACTTCTCTTTTTTTTTAAATGCAAAACAAGAGAACTCTGTTTTATGCACAGCTGATAGAAAAGTGACCTCCAGTTTTGGTCTTTGGGTGATAAACACCGAACTTCAGACTTTGACAAATAACTCAATAACTTCCACATCACCTCTGCCACTGTTTTAAAGATGCTGGTGATATTTATGAGGCAAAGTAACCCTTCTTTTTAAAACTGTCAAGAGAATACCTGAGTTCTGACTTGTTTCTGAGAGGACGGGGTTTGTAAACCTGTTTTGACAGTCTCAGTTTTTTAACAGCTGCCTCAACCTTTTCTCTAATGCAGGGGTCAAGTTTACTGACATAATTCGGATTTGGTTATGGTTTCTTGATTACAAGAAGGCGCCCCCTTTTCCCAAAATAATTTCCTGCCTGTAGGTACATTACCTATGATATGTCTGTCTTTTTTGAATAATGAGAAAGATGCATTTGTTTCAAACTCCCAAAACACTGATAACCTATCAAAACCACTTCTTTGTCTATTCATAACTGGTATGCCTATTTACCATGTCCCTCCTGGGCATATATCTGAAAGGATAAGCTTGTGAAGCAGGAAAAACAGGGTTCTTTGATACACAGCTATCATTTTGCTTTGACCAGTGTATTGACCTTTTTGTAATACAATAATTCCATAGCTCACCTCTTTTCACTGTTTTACTTTTTTGGTGATAGTTTAAAAGAGAAAACCACACAAGGTCTGTTGAAGGGCTTTGAAAGCCATTTTGTCATTTTTAAAAGGAGATGGTCTGTCTTCTACCAATTGTTTGGTAATTGCTGCTTCCAAGCGATTTATGAGCTTCTTCCTGGACTATAAGTGCCATATTTTGGGTTGCATGCTTTCTCACTATATTTCTCTGTTTACTCAAAAGGAGTTCCCTTTAACCTTCTTGGCATGTGACAGTGAAGTGACTGTGTGGCCTCTTCTCCTAAGAAAACTGCCCTTTTTGGTATCAATGCATACATATTCATATTGTTTCCTATCCATCATGATGTATTTCCATTTTGCTTTGACCAGTGTATTGACCCTTTTTGTAATAGAACCATTCCATAACTCGACTATGTTCACTTTTTTACCTTCTTGGTGATTATTTAACAAGGAAAAACCATTCAGAATGTGTCAAAAGAATTTGAAAAGCTTTGAAAACCATTTCTTGAAAAGCGCTCCTTTGGACTTTTGGCATGTGGCAGTGGATTGTTGTTTGATCTTTTCCCTTAAGGAAACTGCCCCCTTTTTGGTATCAATGGAATATATATTCATAATGTTCCCTGTCCATCATGATGTATATTTTGAAAGACATTTTCCTATGGGTAATGCATTTTGAAACAAAAACACCATCTTTTATCTGTGTAAAAGACTTTTGCTCTCTTCCTTTGTATCCTTCCACTGCACCTTTTGACCAATCAGTTTTCAAAAACACTCAATGCCTTGGCCATCTGCTCATAAATGGAGGAGTCTCTTCATCAGGTAAAGTATCTGAAGGTTGTTTGACAAATCTGTTTGACCCAGATTTTCCCTGGATGTGATGGTAAGCAAACCATCTTAAAAAACATCAAGACTGGCACCTCCGCTTGCAATCATCACTGTGCTTCAGAAAAAACCCTAGCCAAAATGTAGTTGTCTCACTGTACTGCTTTGAGGAGAACTGAGATGTCATTAATTGCTTGGTCATCTTATGACAAATTGTTTGAAAGATAGTCTCTATGACTATGGAGTTCAGTGCCTTTTGAAAAACAAAACACCTTTCCTTCTACCTGTGTAATGACATGTTTTGTCAGCGCCTCTTCAATTTGATCTTGTGGACCAGCAGGCTGCTTATGATTGGAATTTTTACTAATGACCCGCCTTTCTAAAGTTCAACAATTCACATGATTTGAAAGCTTCAAATGACCTCCTTTATCAGACCAGACTCTTTTTTCCTTTGAGCTAGCATATTTCAAACTCTATCCCTGTTATGATCATCACTCACATTCATAAAACCTGGAGATATTGTTTCACTGTTCAGTAAAAGGCAAACCTGGACTTTTGCAACCTTCAAAGTCAATACTGGCCAGCGCCCTCTGCTTGTGGATGAAGGAGGCGCCCTAACCCTCTGCTTGTAAATGAAGGAGGTTCTGGGCCATGACATTTTACCAGTTTGCTGTGACAGTGGTGTCTTTCTCTTACTGTGATTTTCATGCTGGAAAGAGCTGTAAGGTCTTGATGAGTGACTCTTTGTTTTGCAGCTTCATCTCAGGTTCATGCTACATTTAGAAGCAGCTGTTCCTCTAACTGTAGATTCAAGCATTTCCTCCTGAGATGAAGTTATATTTCCTGTTCTTTGCAGAATCCATAAAACACTGTGAAACACCTAATAGTCAGCTTGAGATTGGGGTTTATGCAGTGCTGAGACCTAGGGATATAAGTGGCGCGACTTAGAGCTATTTGTCAATTTCATTTGCAGAGTGGGAGGTCATTTATGGTTGGTCGGTAACAGATGGAGGCTTTTTGGCTTTTTGATGATCGCCAAGGGTAAAATGTCTTAAAGCGCCACTTCCTAACATAGGGGAGACTTTTGAAACAGATTTGGATTTGCCTTTTAAAGCTGATGGGCAGACCAGTAGGGCTGAAGTTAGATAGGATAGGGATAATGAGGTTTTGATTTTGACATGAGTGGACTGAAAAGTAGAAAGGCGAAAAAAGTTTTAGGAGGGTTTTCTAGATGACATATTGACATAAGGAAATCAGTTTCTAGAAAACTCAGCTGTAGATATAGTCATCACTAACATGTAAAAAATACTGATGGCTAACAGTGGCTCCATTTGGGGAGGGCAGCTCCTCGTCAGGAGGTGTCCAGAATTCAGATCTTGGGCTTATGAAGACCAGTGCCTTATCTATTGGTGCAAAATTTACCCTTCTCTTCATGTTATTTCTGAAAAATTAACAGCATGATTAACATCAATGATACTTCTACCTACCCCATTATCTTTCCTAACATTTTTTCTTCTCTTTGGCGCATTTGAACTAACAGCCTTTTGACAAAGTATATTTTTCTTTTTGCAAAATGAACCTATCTATTTCTACTCTTATATCTGCCGGGAGTTCAGATTAAACTGATGAACTCCTTCATTTCTCTACCTAAAACTAGATCGACTGTCAAGATTAAGCAGTTTGACAGGATTTTATTCTCTAATCTAAAACATGAACTTCAAAAATGATCAAATCAAGATTAGGCAGTCTGATTTGTCATGCATTTGCGGCATAAAAGACAAGCTGCACACAAATGTTATTCTGCGACAAAAGGAAACTAGATAAGCGGGGCTAAGATGTACAATGGTTTTTCATCCCTCGCTTCTCCCTTTGGTTCTGTTTTAGGCATGTGGAACCAGAATCTCTCCCTAATCTAAGCTCTGTGATAAGTCAATCTTACACAATGTTGACTATCTTGGCACTCACTAACTTATCAACAAATAAATTTAAACATGCTCAGCTATGATTAGGCCAGATAGCTGAACAAGACATTGAAGTACTAGTAGCGTCATTTGGACTTGCTCGCTTTCTGAAAGACTGTTTTTTGGAACATGGGGCCTTTGTTCTATCTTCACTTGCCCTCTTTTCTGCTTTTTAATGTTTTTGACTTTTCTATCTTTTACTGTTTTTGACTTTTCTATTTTTTCAATATTTCAAACAATGGTATGTACAATGACTGAAAGTGTTTCAAACTCAAAAATCTTGGAAATGACGGAATTTAAGCATCTTATCCTCGTAAGGATCTCCTCTCACCCTTGGCCCACTTAACTCCTGAAAAGAAAAATTTGGGAAATTCTCTCTCTCTAACATGACATAGGGATTCATGCAAGAATCTTTAAACAGCCCAGTATCTTCCCTTTGTACCTCTCTGAATATCTGATTTCCACTCCTTTCCTTACTGTATGCTTTCCTCAAGTAATGCATGTATTCTTGGTCATTTTTAAAATAGATAATGACATCATCAAGGTATGCACAGATGCAGAAATTTAAAACTGGGAACATGGCCTTCATGAACAGATTTCTGATATTAGGTGGTTTTGCAATTTTGAACTTGAAATCTGATCTACCTCCTGCAAACTTGAAAAAATCTTTAAGCTGTCTACTCCGTAAGGGAATCTTATGATCATGACCTGAAACATCATCTTGCAAAAGTACATGATTAAAAGCACTTTTATTTGGTAAACCATGGTCTTGGGTAGAAAAAACATATTTTCTGTTATAAGGATATGCAGTATTACTTCTAAAATCAAAGCAGACTCTATGGCCATCTATTTTATCCCTGATTATTTCAGTTTGTTTCAGATTGTTGTATTTTCTCTTGTCAAAGCTGTTCTTTGAGGGGAAGCTATTGACACAGTAGTTTCCCTTGCTTTTTCTGTAGAAATTAGTGTTCTGCATGAGGTTTCTGATTTTAGCATTTCTAAGTTCTTCATGAAAAGACAGAATATGAGCCAATTTTAGTAGTTCAGGTATGCTGGGATTGCAACTGTCATCCTGGGTGATAAGAAGTTTATCTGGCATTTTCTCAAGATGTTGAGCTGCTGAGGTTATGGTCAAGGTTTCATTTGTATTAGGAGGGTCACATGATGGTAAATCTTTGAGGTATGGTAGAAACATTAAACTCCCTTGCTCCCGGGTTCCAAATAGGTTTATGATGTGTAGGTCTTCTAAAGCCTTTACCCGGAAGAAGTTTCCACAAGTCACTGCTAGTGTTTGACCAAAACTAGAGCAATTTGCTTGATAGTACATAAGAGTTTGTGCTTCTTGTTCTAATCCTACTTCAGAAAGGGAAAACTTACTTTCCTCAAGACACAACTGTTCATGATCATGGTAGTTTTGAGTGTTGAGTTCATCATAGGGCACCAGGGACAGCTGATGTGGTGGATCTAAGTCTACATCAGTTACCTCTAACTCTTCCTCCATGTTTTCATCAATATGCATAATGAAAGAGTTCAGGTCGGAATGCAAGGAACACATTGGAATGTTGTCTGGCCTATCTTGACTGCTGATCATATATTTCATGTGTGATTCGCGGTAGAGTATTCTGGTCTGGCCAAACACAGGAATGGTGGCATATGACATGTCTAGTTGAATATTCCCTTGGAGTTTGGCTCCCCAAGATCTGGATAGAAGCATCCTGTACTTGGGAGGAATGTCTGCCACTACTATATCCATGATCAGATGTTTCGCGGATATTTGTGCCAGACTGAAACAAAGGTCTTTGATCAAACCCAGGCATTGGACTCTACTGGAATCAAATGAATACAAGTCTTTGTATGGTCTTGTGATTTCCAAGCCTAACCTTTCCATTACTACCTTCGGCATAAGATTATGCGAGGCGCCGGAGTCTAGCATGGCATTGTGGAGGATTTGGTCGTGGATGTTCAAGCTAATGTAAAAAGGAAGAGTATTTCCTTCTTGGAATTTTCCCTCTATCTTTGGACCAAACAATACTTCAGGAGTGTCATCAGTGAGATTAACACTGTTTGCATCATTCCCTAGATTTAAGACTTTTAGTACTTGGGATTTATAAGAGTTTTGGGCGATAAGTTCAGTAAGAGGCATGGTGATCTTGATCTTGGCGATTTCGCCTTCAAAGCTAAAAGGTAACTGAAGTTTAGATATGTTTGTTTCAGCTTTTTCAGCCATGACCTTGTCTATGTTCTGAGTTTGTTGACCTTGTTTAGGGATTTTGTTTGCCATAGTTGTTTCGGTGACTTTTGTAGAAGTACCAGGAGTATTTGAGAGAGGACTAGTTTGGGTTACTTTGGCTTGGTTTTGGTCAGTCTTCTCAACCTTGATTTTGTCATTGCCTACTGCTTTCTTGAGGATGGTATTAGGGACTTTAGCAGTATCTGAGTTACCTTTCTTGGCATTATCTTGGTTTCTTTTGCTTCTAAGGTCATATTGCCTGTGAGCTTCTATAATGGCATTCTGAAAATCTATGGCAGGGTCGTCGAGATCTTCATAGTTGGTCTCATCCTGATTAGGAGAAAAGAACGCTTGTTCTTCTTCTGTGAGGTACACCTCACTCTCATTATCAGATTCTATGAGGTTTAAATGATGTTCATCAAGAGGTTCTGTATCCCTGTCATCCTCTTCCACATAGTTTTCATTGAATGGTGGCCTAATCTGTTGGTCATTTTCTCTTGGTCTGTTTTGGGGTTGTTCCCTCCTAAAGTTTTGGTTTCGGTTTCTGTTTGGAGGGATTGGATGATTGTCCCTAATAGGTGCCTTTTCATTTATCTTTTCCCACATTTTGACCATGGATTTGACTAAGTCATCTATTCGGGGATCTAGGGAAGGTGATGAAGTGGAGCCCTCATCTCTATATGTGACCTTTCTTTCTGATCTAGTTCTAGCTCTTTTTTCAGCTAAGTTGGAATCTGCTTTTATAGCTATTTGTTGCATTTCCTCTAAGGTAGGGGGATCCTTGTCTCTTAGATGATATGTCATGTCCGGATCAAACCCCTCGGGAAATTTTGCCAAAGTTAAACCAAGTGGAGGTTTGAAATGAGGTGGGAGGGAGTTATATACACTGTTGAACCTAGTACAGTAAGCTTGGACACTTTCCCCATTTTCCTGTTTTAGGTTGTTATATTCTGACAGGATTTGAATGGGGTTTCTTCGGATTTCCCACCTATTTCTGAAAACTTGATGTAGTTCTGGGATATCATGGATACTTTTTGGAGCTAAGCTTTTGAACCATGCTTTGGGTTCACCACCAAGACTTTGGGCGAATATTCTCATTCTGACAGTCTCGTCTTGTACCTCTAGGTATTCATAAGCATTAGTCATCCTACTTATATGCTGTTGAGGTGTGGTGGTGTCTTCTCCAGTAAAGTGTGGGATTTTGTCCTGATATTTGTTTGGGAGAGGAGCTAAAGGCGGTGGCAACACCAAAGGTGCGTACCAAGCTGCCATGACTGGAGCTAATGGATGATGTACAAGATGAGGATTAGTAGGCTGAGAGGAGGTGATTTGAACAGTGGTGGTTTGACCAGGTGTGGCGGATGAACTTGGACTAGTGATCTGGTTTTGAGCAGAACTAGGATGGTAGGAGCCAAACTGATAGAGAAGCTGGAAATCAAGAGGAGTGGTAGGTGAAGCTTCTCTAATAGGACTCTGTGGTGGGCTTAGGGGTTCAAGATCGTCAAAGTTTATCTTACTATATGATTTTCTTCTGGGAAGAGTTTGTGATGACTCTAGTTCAAAAGGTGAATCTAGTAGGATAGTGCGATGTTTAGGAACTGATCTTGTTCTACGGATGGATCTACTAGTAGCTAGATGGTCAGTTTCGGAAGCTTGCCACAGAATCTTCTCTGGGTCATCTACTATGATAGGGGGATTTGGGTGTGGATGGGATCTGGTGTTGATTCTTCGTGAAGCCAGATTTTAGATCCAGAGTTTAGAGAGAATGGTATTGGTGAATGTTCTGGATGAGTGGTTTTTCTAAAGCTTTACTAAGGTGAAGGATGGTCAAAAATAAAAGGGATGGATTAGTGGAGTCGCCAGGTGGAAATGGTTTGTTTTTGTGAATATAGCTATGGTCCACCACCAGTAACTAATCTGGGAATGTTTTTGGATTTTCTGAGTTTTATGTGCAGCCTATGATTTGTTAAAGTATCCTAGACTTGTTTCAACACTTTGCTAGGGTGATGAGAACAAAAGAGTTCACTCTAAAAATGGGTCTATGGGCTGCTTGCTTGTTTATGGTACCTAAAGGACCAAAGAGTGTATAAGAGTTTGCTGGACTATTATGTACTCAGTGTCCCACCATCTCCCGCTATGTTAGTGAGCGATGGGATAGGTTTATCGGATAGTAGCCTATAGTTTGATAAAATAGTAAGGCCTACTAGAGGTTAGTGGAGTCGCCAGGTGGATTATCAGTTGTCTTGAGGTATATTTGTATGGTCCACCACCAGTAATGTCAAAAGCCAATCTAAAGGAGTATTTTGGGGTTTTTTCTGAGTTTTATGTGTAGCCTAGGATGTAAGAGTGTTATAAAACTGATTCATCACTTTGCTAAGATGGTGAAGCAGAGAGTTTACACTAAATGATTCTAAGGGCTGATGGTTTAAGTTAAAATTTGAAGGACTAAGGAGTCTATAAAAGTTTGCTAGACTATCATGAACTCAATAAGGTCCCACCGTGATCGCCATTATGTTAGGGTGGCGATGAGGTGGAAAAATCAGATGGTATTCTAAAATTTAGCAAGGTAGTAAGGCCTACTGGAGACTAGTGGAGTCGCCAGGTGGATTTTTAGTTGTTTTGAGGTATATGTGTATGGTCCACCCCCAATACTGACAAAAACCAATCTAAGGGAGTTTTTTGGGGTTTTTCTGAGTTTTATGTAGTCCTGAGGTTTGGAAGAGTGTCCTACAGCTGAGTCATCATTTTGCTAGGATGGTGAGACAACCAGATTCTACTCTTCTAAGTTTGACTAAGATTTTGAGAGTTCCTAAGGGATACCTAGGATGTTTTGACTCAACGTCCCACCGTGATCGCCATTATGTTAGGGTCCCGTGATTTGGCCGATTGGCGAGCCAAATGACGATGTAACATCAAACCAAGCTTTGGAGCCCAAGGACCTAGCCTTCCTGGACTCAGAGAGGGCTCTCTCTATTATATGCAAAAGATATCGGTGTGTTTGCTTATGGTGTTCTGATATTAGGCTAGTTATGAAGTGAGTTTTTTTTGGTTTTTGGTTTTTAGTTTGTGAGGGATAAAACTGATCAAAGATATAAACTATGGATAACAAGAAGTCAGATCAATTGGGCTATGGGGTCAAACAGGTCAAGGAAGCTATGAGATGATGATGTAAAGTTGCTGTAGGGTCGATTTGATTCACGATAGAAGGGATCTTTGGGCAGAATGGAGTAAATGGACATCAAGCTTGTGAAAGACGAGGGATTTCAAGTGTAATTTAGTTGATAGCAGACATAAACATGTTATAGGAAGCCATTAATCATGCTAAATGTAACTATGAGCTAATTAATACATAGAAATCAAACATTCCAGCCATGCATAGAAGTATAAGACCTTCTAACTTTGGGAAATGGCTATCAGACTTTGGGAAAAACACATAAGAAGGACTAACAACTCAAAATACTATGCCGGAACGCCTAAACATAGTCTCTAAGTCATTGGGCACTTTGAAAAACAAGCTTTCATAGTTTTAGGCAAAGGGCTAGATCGGGACTAGGCCTCCTTGGTTCAACAAGATGATCAACTAATCAGTCAAAGAGAAAGTTTTATGGACAGAACTATGGACAACTTATAGGTAGGCAGGGCACACCATACATCCTACTCAACATGCATAGAACTTGTAAATAAAACTATCAAACAGTATCCTTAAGTTACTAAAGAGCAGTTAAGAATTCTTTAGCATAACTAAGGAAGAAGAAAACATCAAGCTATGAAGATTCAGGAATTTTGAGGTGCCTTCATGGGCATATCTCAAAATCAATCTCTACTGATCTATAGCAGCAAGAAGCATGTATCATGAATGAAAACTAGAAGACAAAAACATAGCAAGAAACACTATACCATTCTACCATGTCATGGAATCCATCACCAATCCTTCATCATTCATCAAAAGCATCCAAGAGGCAGTCCAAAAATCATAACACAAGTATGTTCTTCAAAGCTCATATGACCAATATATTGATTCTTCTCTCAAGTTCAGCCTCTGTTTTACAATGAAACCCATGGAATAAATAAGCTTGAGGAAAGAAAACCTCATGGAGCAACTAGCTATCCCATTGGCCAAGTCAAAATATCTAAATTTGTCCTTGAGGCTTTGCAAAGCCCAAGGCACAAAATATCCCATAAAATATCTAAAAACTGCTAAAAACAGAAATTATATTGACTTTACATCATTTCCCAAGTATAAAAATAGCTTAACGCACATTTGGGAAAAGCAGATTTTTGAGTTTCAAAAATTACAAAAATACTTCATATTTATTCCTGAAAAAGGTCCCCTGAATTTCTGGATGCAATAGGAAGCCTTCCCGATGTCAAAATGATGCTCATGATGGCTCGTTGGAAAGCTCTCTGTGTCTACTTTCCGGCGCAACTGAAAAAATCTCAATCAGAGGCCTAGAAGTCATCCAAAACTGTACCTGTGTGTAAAAAACCAGGAAATAGCAGACTGCTGATATGGCGGGCAGAATGTGCAAAAAGAGTGCGTTTTTTGCCAATTTGAGGGGGCGAATGATCTCCGAATGCCCTGAAAATCGCTGGAGACCTGCTCATAGAATTATGGCATCCATTGGTATCATCCTCCTCCCTTGAAAACTCATCAAACTGAAATGGCAAAATTATGAGTTTTCGACCAAAAACCCAAAAAATGCCAAAAAAAAAAAAGTTGCCAAAAAAGGCCCAAAATTGGCATGCATGACCCTCAAGGGTCCATAGCAACATGCTCCGAAGCTGAGGCCAAAATATCAAGGGCTGATATGCTTTTCCCTTCTTTCCGTGCTAGGCGCTTCCCCTTTACCTTCTTCAATTTCTCTTGTGCTGCCTTTAGTTTGCGCCGGGCAAACTGATTGAGCTTTTGGAAGTGGTGTGTCCTCTTCCTCTGTAGCTCTAAATCTCTATTTTCCCTCTCAAGCTTCATTTCCAAATTCTTATTAGCTCTTTCAAGCCAAGCCTCTTTGTTTTCCTCAATTTCCTGCTCAAGGAGTGCAGTGAGAGGAAAGGCTTGGAGTTGGGCTTGCTCTTCTGCTCTCTGCTTTTCCAAGGCTCTTTTAAGCCCGATGGTCCTAGGCCTCTTCCGCCTAGGCTGGTCTTCCTCCTCTTCATCATCAAACTCACCAATGAGCTCTTCAATTCTTGCTTGCACCTTTTCTGCCTCTTTCTTATACTTAATCGCCCATGCCTCATGAATAACTGTGTGCACATTCATTTGTTTGTTTTCAATCTCCAAGAAATGATTGAAATTCCTTGCCCTTTGAAGATCTTGCTCTAATGCCTCAATTTTCCCTTCCTTATGGATTAAGAGATTTTCAAGAAGGTGGGCCTCATTGTCACTATCATCGCTTTGGATAGGGATAATAGCTAATTCACCTCCATGCTTTGTACTTTCTCCAATTTTGCTTTTACCTTTGAAAGCCAATCTGGCGCTTTTCCTCCTTGGCATGCTAGAAGGTGTCTTTTTGGGAAATTTCCTCTTGCTAGGAACAATCTTTGTCACTGTTAAGGTGGCAGCCTTAGCTCGCTGTTCTTCATCAATGTCTTGTCCAATTTGTGGCTCAAGAGGTGTTTCAATTTCCTGCCCAACTTGCTGTTCTTCATCTTGCACTTGCTGCTGTCCCTCAATTTGTATCTGCTGCCCTTCACTTTCTGTTTGCTGCTGTTCCTCATCATGGACCTGCTATCCTTCATCACCTATCTGCTGCTGTCTACTACCCTCTCCTTCCTCTTGTTGACTTGACTGTCCAGTAGTCATTCTGAGCCTCTTAGGAGTAGGCCTACTAGACAAAGGTACCGGGCGATGGATAGGCTGAGTGGGAGACACATGAACAGGAGGAACAGTAGAGAAGTCTGGATGGCTGATGAATAAGTCCCATGGCACCTCTTTCTTCTCTAGCTGGTATAAGAAGATAATATTGATCAAAGAATGATGAAAAAGAGAAGGGATTTGCTGAGGTGGAGCCTTCTTTTGGACAGTAGATGCCATTTTCTCTATGCTTTTGGACAAAAAGTAAGGGAGGTTTAGTTGCCTGCTTCTGGGAAAATGCATCAATAAGCGGACATGGTAGGCGTAAATTCGATTAAACCTCCCTTCACAAGTGAAATATTTCATTATGGCTTTCATCAGTGGAGCACAGCTATCAAGGAGATATGAAAAAGGGAAAATAGCAGTGACAGCCTCCCTATGTTCAGGCTTGATGAAAGGTTTGTAATCCTCTAAGTCAAGATGAGCTTGTTTAAACCACTTTTCGCCATGATACGGGATCTTGGTGGCCTTGGACACATACCTTGGAGAAATTTTGAAATCAAGACCCGCCACTTGGAAGTGCTTTTCTTTGAATCTCAAGGCGCACAAGTGTGTTAGTGGCGAAAAACTCTTGACTTCTTCTATCTTCTGGCAGAAATCAAGGCATCCTACTTCATGGAAGTTGAAAAGTACAGATGGATGAGCATTAATCTCTCTTGTAGAGATGGGCTCATATCTCTTATGTGGACCGCTCCTGCTTTCTTGCCTTGGAGGCAATTTAACCTGAATATGCTTTGGAAGATGCAAACTGCCTTCACTGTGTGTAAAATGCCTTGTTGGAGCTAAACTGTGTCAATATGCTGCTTGGACAGATAAACAATGTGATTTGGATGGTTTTCACAGTGTTACTTTGAATACATAACCTCTGCTACCTTGAAACTTAGCCTTCTACCTTTGAATGTACCTCAGCCAGGCAGATTTCTCAATAGGGTACCATATAACAAAGAGAAGACAGAATGCTGGGAAGTTTTCCTGTGCACAGTGTTAAAAAGTCACCTTTTGTTGTGAATTTGTCAGAGGTCAATCAACACACCTACACCTCTGTCTTCAATGTAAAATTCAATTATCAAAAACCTGCTCTTCAGAAAGTGGCCCTACACCTTAAAAACATCTCAGTCAACACTTCTTAGTATGATACAGTATAGTGGAATAACGGATAGACTGCATGAGACAGGATGTATACAGTGTCAAATTTACTCTGTTCTGTGAATTTTTAGATGTCAAGCAATACTCCTGTATCTCTGCCTCAAGGTAGAATTTCAAGGATTAACCACCTGTTCTTCTTGGAGTGCAAATAAAACAACAAACTTATGGACATGCAGTCAAACTTCGGTGTAGGTATACAATCAAATTTTACTGCTCTAAACAAGGTGACAGAGTTTGAAAAATGCCTCAAAAAGTTTCAACAAGGCTTGCAAGGGTTTTTACTCTGCAGAATAGGCAAGACCCCTTACCCATATAACATCTCTGGTTATGTTAGAAAAGCCTTTGCTTTAGATGGATAACAGCTTGTTAATAAGCTTTGAAAAACACAAAGCTGTGAACCAACAACACAATGAATACTGTTTCTTTGTGAGGAGCATGAGCAACCTTCCCCTGTAGTTTCAAACTGTAAACTTCTGCTTGATCAAGAATCCTTTCCCCTATTAAACCTCACTGTTCTCTATATGTGTGTTACCCCACCAAAAGGATCATACACAGGCAAATTTAACCTTCAGTGTGTGCATACATCCGAACTCACTGTTTATGGAACAATGGTGACAGTGTTTAAACAAGCTCCATGGTTTTAATAAGGGCTGTAGCAGCTCATTTCTTCCCATAACCTAAGCTCCTGTTTAAACATGTAAACCCTGTTTCTTTATAACAAATTCTCCTTTGCCTTTTAGAGGCTTCTTTTGAAGTAGCAGTCAAGATCTTGTAACCAACAAACTCCTTTTAATCAAAACAGAGTTCTTTATAGGAAAAACCTCTGTCTTTCGATTGTTTTGAAGATGAAACAAGCTACTTTTAATCTCAAAACCAAGTATCCCTGTAGGTGTTTTTTGAATGACACAGTCAGCACTTTATCACAGTTCAACACTTCAGATCATCGTGTAGGAAACACTGTTTTTTAGCTATAGTGACAGGTTTAGAAGGTTTTTTAAAACTTTGATACGAAACACCTGTAGTGGTTCAGCACACTGATCTCTTTATAGGTACTTCCAGCAGTGAATTTATCCCATAAACACAACTCCAAACTAGGGCCACAGTTTGAGTTTAAATTTTCATGTTACTTGGCAAATCTTTGAAATCGAGGAGGAAGATATATGAGAATACCTTCAATTTTGATGAGAAAATACTTTGAGAGGGCTGGAGTAGCAACGGAGGTCTTCAAAGTATGCGCGGCACTCTTTAATGTCAGCACGACGCGCAAAATTACACCCGGGTGGCCTGTCGGGTCGACCTGTCGGGTGGTCGGGCGCCCTGTACATGCGCGTCGCGCCACTGTACAGGCGCGTCGCGCATGAACTGACCGACAGTGTAAACGCGCTCCCAGGCGCGTCGCGCGGGCTTCCAGGCGCGTCGCTCGGCGTTTTAACAGTGCAAAACTCTGCAAATTGACCCGATTTCTGCTTTGTTTGATGCTGTGAACACCTTGATTGCCGTTTTGAGAATGAAATCTCCCTCTTCAATTTATTCTTATGTCATTTCAACACAAGTCTTCAACGGTTACTTCTCTTTTTTTTTTTAAATGCAAAACGAGAGAACTCTGTTTTATGCACAGCTGATAGAAAAGTGACCTCCAGTTTTGGTCTTTGGGTGATAAACACCGAACTTCAGACTTTGAAAAATAACTCAATAACTTCCAGATCACCTCTGCCACTGTTTTAAAGATGCTGGTGATATTTATGAGGCAAAGTAACCCTTCTTTTTAAAACTGTCAAGAGAATACCTGAGTTCTGACTTGTTTCTGAGAGGACGGGGTTTTGTAAACTTGTTTTGACAGTCTCAGTTTTTTAACAACTGCCTCAACCTTTTCTCTAACGCAGGGGTCAAGTTTACTGACATAATTCGGATTTGGTTATGGTTTCTTGATTACAAGAAGGCGCCCCCTTTTCCCAAAATAATTTCCTGCCTGTAGGTACATTACCTATGATATGTCTGTCTTTTTTAATAATGAGAAAGATGCATTTGTTTCAAACTCCCAAAACACTGATAACCTATAAAAACCACTTCTTTGTCTATTCATAACTGGTATGCATATTTACCATGTCCATCTGAAAGGATAAGCTTGTAAAACAGGAAAAACAGGGTTCTTTGATACATAGTTACCATTTTGCTTTGACCAGTGTATTGACCCTTTTTGTAATAGAACCATTCCATAACTCGACTATGTTCACTGTTTTACCTTCTTGGTGATTTTTTAACAAGGAAAAACCATTCAGAATGTGTCAAAAGCATTTGAAAAGCTTTGAAAACCATTTCTTGAAAAGCGCTCCTTTGGACTTTTGGCATGTGACAGTGGATTGTTGTTTGATCTTTTCCCTTAAGGAAACTGCCCCCTTTTTGGTATCAATGGCATATATATTCATAATGTTCCCTGTCCATCATGATGTATATTTTGAAAGACATTTTCCTATGGGTAATGCATTTTGAAACAAAAACACCATCTTTTATCTGTGTAAAAGACTTTTGCTCTCTTCCTTTGTATCCTTCCACTGTACCTTTTGACCAATCAGTTTTCAACAACACTCAATGCCTTGGCCATCTGCTCATAAATGGAGGAGGCTCTTCATCAGGTAAAGTATCTGAAGGTTGTTTGACAAATCTATTTGACCCAGATTTTCCCTGGATGTGATGGTAAGAAAACCATCTTAAAAAACATCAAGACTGGCACCTCTGCTTGCAATCATCACTGTGCTTCAGAAAAAACCCTAGCCAAAATGTAGCTGTCTCACTGTACTGCTTTGAGGAGAACTGAGATGTCATTTATTGCTTGGTCATCTTATGAAAAATTGTTTGAAAGATAGTCTCTGTGACTATGGAGGTCAGTGCCTTTTGAAAAACAAAACACCTTTCCTTCTGCCTGTGTAATGACATGTTTTGTCAGCGCCTCTTCAATTTGATCTTGTGGACCAGCAGGCTGCTTATGATTGGAAATTTTACTAATGACCTGCCTTTCTAAAGTTCAACAATTCACATGATTTGAAAGCTTCAAATGACCTCCTTTATCAGACCAGACTCTTTTTTCCTTTGAGCTAGCATATTTCAAACTCTATCCCTGTTATGATCATCACTCACATTCATAAAACCTGGAGATATTGTTTCACTGTTCAGTAAAAATGAAAACCTGGACTTTTGCAATCTTCAAAGTCAATACTGGCCAGCGCCCTCTGCTTGTGGATGAAGGAGGTGCCCTAACCCTCTGCTTGTAAATGAAGGAGGTTCTGGGCCATGACAATTTGCCAGTTTGCTGTGACAGTGGTGTCTTTCTGTGATTTTCATGCTGGAAAGAACTGTAAGGTCTTGATGAGTGACTCTTTGTTTTGCAGCTTCATCTCAGGTTCATGCTACATTTAGAAGCAGTTGTTCCTCTAACTGTAGATTCAAGCATTTCCTCCTGAGATGAAGTTATATTTCCTGTTCTTTGCAGAATCCATAAAACACTGTGAAACACCTAATAGTTAGCTTGAGATTGGGGTTTATGCAGTGCTGAGACCTAGGGATATAAGTGGCGCGACTTAGAGCTGTTTGTCAATTTCATTTGCAGAGTGGGAGGTCAGTTATGGTTGGTCTGTAACAGATGGAGGCTTTTTTGGCTTTTTGATGATCGCCAAGGGTAAAATGTCTTAAAGCGCCACTTCCTAACATAGGGGAGACTTTTGAAACAGATTTGGATTTGCCTTTTAAAGCTGATGGGCAGACCAGTAGGGCTGAAGCTAGATAGGATAGGGATAATGAGGTTTTGATTTTTACATGGGTGGACAGAAAAGTAGAAAGGCGAAAAAAGTTTTAGGAGGGTTTTCTAGATGACATATTGACATAAGGAAATCAGTTTCTAGAAAACTCAGCTGTAGATATAGTCATCACTAACATGTAAAAAATACTGATGGCTAACAGTGGCTCCATTTGGGGAGGGTAGCTCCTCGTCAGGAGGTGTCCAAAATTCAGATCTTTGGCTTATGAAGACCAGTGCCTTATCTATTGGCACAAAATTTACCCTTCTCTTGATGTTATTTCTGAAAAATTAACAACATGATTAACATCAATGATACTTCTACCTACCCCACTATCTTTCCTAACATTTTTTCTTCTCTTTGGCGCATTTGAACTAGCAGCCTTTTGACAAAGTATATTTTTCTTTTTGCAAAATGAACGTATCTATTTCTACTCTTATATCTGCCGGGAGTTCAGATTAAGCTGATGAACTCCTTCATTTCTCTACCTAAAACTAGATCGACTGTCAAGATTAAGCAGTTTTGACAGGATTTTATTCTCTAATCTAAAACATGAACTTCAAAAATGATCAAATCAGGATTAGGCAGTCTGATTTGTCATGCATTTGCGGCATAAAAGACAAGCTGCACACAAATGTTATTCTGTGACAAAAGGAAACTAGATAAGCGGGGCTAAGATGTACAATGTGTTTTTCATCCCTCGCTTCTCCCTTTGGTTCTGTTTTAGGCATGTGGAACCAGAATCTCTCCCTAATCTAAGCTCTGTGATAAGTCAATCTTACACAATGTTGACTATCTTGGCACTCACTAACTTATCAGCAAATAAATTTAAACATGATCAGCTATGATTAGGCCAGATAGCTGAACAAGACATTGAAGTACTAGTAGCGGCATTTGGACTTGCTCGCTTTCTGAAAGACTGTTTTTTGGAACATGGGGCCTTTGTTCTATTTTCACCTGCCCTCTTTTCTGCTTTTTAATGTTTTTGACTTTTCTATCTTTTACTGTTTTTGACTTTTCTATTTTTTCAATATTTCAAACAATGGTATGTACAATGACTGAAAGTGTTTCAAACTCAAAAATCTTGGAAATGATGGAATTTAAGCATCTTATCCTCGTAAGGATCTCCTCTCACCCTTGGCCCACTTAACTCCTGAAAAGAAAAATTTGGGAAATTCTCTCTCTCTAACATGACATAGGGATTCATGCAAGAATCTCTAAACAGGCCAGTATCTTCCCTTTGTACCTCTCTGAATATCTGATTTCCACTCCTTTCCTTACTGTATGCTTTCCTCAAGTAATGCATGTATTCTTGGTCATTTTTAAAATAGATAATGACATCATCAAGGTATGCACAGATGTAGAAATTTAAAACTGGGAACATGGCCTTCATGAAAAGATTTCTGATATTAGGTGGTTTTGCAATTTTGAACTTGAAATCTGATCTACCTCCCGCAAACTTGAAAAAATCTTTAAGCTGTCTATTCTGCAAGGGAATCTTATGATCATGACCTGAAACATCATCTTGCAAAAGTACATGATTAAAAGCACTTTTATTTGGTAAACCATGGTCTTGGGTAGAAAAAACATATTTTTTGTTATAAGGATATGCAGTATTACTTCTAAAATCAAAGCAGACTCTATGTCCATCTGTTTTATCCCTGATTATTTCAGTTAGTTTCAGATTGTTGTATTTTCTCTTGTCAAAGCTGTTCTTTGAGGGGAAGTTATTGACACAGTAGTTTCCCTTGCTTTTTCTGTAGAAATTAGTGTTCTGCATGAGGTTTCTGATTTTAGCATTTCTAAGTTCTTCATGAAAAGACAGAATATGAGCCAATTTCAGTAGTTTAGGTATGCCGGGATTGCAACTGTCATCCTGGGCGATAAGAAGTTTATCTGGCATTTTCTCAAGATGTTGAGCTGCTGAGGTTATGGTCAAGGTTTCATTTGCAGTGGGAGGGTCACATGATGGTAAATCTTTTAGGTATGGTAGAAACATTAAACTCCCTTGCTCCCGGGTTCCAAATAGGTTTATGATGTGTAGGTCTTCTAAAGCCTTTACCCGGAAGAAGTTTCCACAAGTCACTGCTGGTGTTTGACTAAAACTAGAGCAATTTGCTTGATAGTACATAAGAGTTTGTGCTTCTTGTTCTAATCCTACTTCAGAAAGGGAAAACTTACTTTCCTCAAGACACAACTGTTCATGATCATGGTAGTTTTGAGTGTCTAGTTCATCATAGGGCACCAGGGACAGCTGATCTGGTGGATCTAAGTCTACATCAGTTACCTCTGACTCTTCCTCCATGTTTTCATCAATATGCATAATGAAAGAGTTCAGGTCGGAACGCAAGGAACACATTGGAATTTTGTCTGGCCTATCTTGACTGCTGATCATATATTTCATGTGTGATTCGCGGTAGAGTATTCTGGTCTGGCCAAACACAGGAATGGTGGCATATGACATGTCTAGTTGGATATTCCCTTGGAGTTTGGCTCCCCAAGATCTGGATAGAAGCATCCCGTATTTGGGAGGAATGTCTGCCACTACTATATCCATGATCAGATGTTTCGCCGGTATTTGTGCCAGACTGAAACAAAGGTCTTTGATCAAACCCAGGCATTGGACTCTACTTGAATCAAATGAATACAAGTCTTTGTATGGTCTTGTGATTTCCAAGCCTAACCTTTCCATTACTACCTTCGGCACAAGATTATGCGAGGCGCCGGAGTCTAGCATGGCATTGTGGAGGATTTGGTCGTGGATGTTCAAGCTAATGTAAAAAGGAAGAGTATTTCCTTCTTGGAATTTTCCCTCTATCTTTGGACCAAACAATACTTCAGGAGTGTCATCAGTGAGATTAACAGTGTTTGCATCATTCCCTAGATTTAAGACTTTTAGTACTTGGGATTTATAAGAGTTTTGGGCAATAAGTTCAGTAAGAGGCATAGTGATCTTGATCTTGGCGATTTCGCCTTCAAAGCTAAAAGGCAACTGAAGTTTAGGTATGTTTGTTTCAGCTTTTTCAGCCACGACCTTGTCTATGTTCTGAGTTTGTTGACCTTGTTTAAGGATTTTGTTTGCCATAGTTGTTTCGGTGACTTTTGTAGAAGTACCAGGAGTATTTGAGAGAGGACTAGTTTGGGTTACTTTGGCTTGGTTTTGGTCAGTCTTCTCAACCTTGATTTTTTCATTGCCTACTGCTTTCTTGAGGATGGTATTAGGGACTTTAGCAGTATCTGAGTTACCTTTCTTGGCATTATCTTGGTTTCTTTTTCTTCTAAGGTCATATTGCCTGTGAGCTTCTATAATGGCATTCTGAAAATCTATGGCAGAGTCGTCAAGATCTTCATAGTTGGTCTCATCTGGATTAGGAGAAAAGAACGCTTGTTCTTCTTCTGTGAGGTACACCTCACTCTCATTATCAGATCCTATGAGGTTTAAATGATGTTCATCAAGAGGTTCTGTATCCCTGTCATCCTCTTCCACATAGTTTTCATTGAATGGTGGCCTAATCTGTTGGTCATTTTCTCTTGGTCTGTTTTGGGGTTGTTCCCTCCTAAAGTTTTGGTTTCGGTTTCTGTTTGGAGGGATTGGCTGATTGTCCCTAATAGGCACCTTTTCATTTATCTTTTCCCACATTTTGGCCATGGATTTGACTAAGTCATCTATTCGGGGATCTAGGGAAGGTGATGAAGTGGAGCCCTCATCTTTATAGGTGACCTTTCTTTCTGATCTAGTCCTAGCTCTTTTCTCAGCTAAGTTGGCATCTGCTTTTATGGTTATTTGTTGCATTTCCTCTAAGGTAGGGGGATCCTTATCTCTCAGATGATATGTCATGTCCGGATCGAAACCCTCGGGGAATTTCGCCAAGGCTAGACCAAGTGGGGGTTTGAAATGAGGTGGGAGGGAGTTATATACACTGTTGAACCTAGTACAGTAAGCTTGGACACTTTCACCACTTTCCCGTTTTAGGTTGTTATATTTCGACAGGATTTGAATGGGGTTTCTTCGAATTTCCCACCTATTTCTGAAGACTTGATGTAGTTCAGGGATATCATGGATACTGTTTGGAGCTAAGCTTTTGAACCATGCTTTGGGTTCACCACCAAGACTTTGGGCGAATATTCTCATTCTGACAGTCTCGTCTTGTACCTCTAGGTATTCATAAGCATCATTCATTCTACTTATATGCTGTTGAGGTGTGGTGGTGTCTTCTCCGGTAAAGTGTGGGATTTTGTCCTGATATTTGTTTGGGAGAGGAGCTAAAGGCGGTGGCAACACCAAAGGTGTGTACCAGGCTGCCATGACGGGAGCTAATGGATGATGTACAAGATGAGGATTAGTAGGCTGAGATGAGGTGGTTTGAACAGTGGCGGTTTGACCAGGTGTGGCGGATGAACTTGGACTAGTGATCTGGTTTTGAGCAGATCTGGGATGATAGGAGCCAAATTGATAAAGAAGCTGGGAATCAGGAGGAGTGGTAGGTGAAGCTTCTCTAGTTGGACTCTGTGGTGGGTCTAGGGTTTCAAGATCGTCAAAGCTTATCTTACTATATGATTTGCTCCTGGGAAGAGTTTGTGATGACTCTAGTTCCAAAGGTGAATCTAGTAGGATAGTGCGATGTTTAGGTATAGATCTTGTTCTACGGATGGATCTACTAGTAGCTAGATGATCAGCTTCAGAAGCTTGCCACAAAATCTTCTCTGGGTCATCTACTATGATAGGGGGATTTGGGTCTGGACGGGATCTGGTGTTGATTCTTCGTGAAGCGAGATTTTAGATCCAGAGTTTAGAGAGAATGGTATTGATGAATGTTCTGGATGAATGGTTTTTCTAAATTTTTACTAAGGTGAAGGATGGTCAAAATAAAAGGGATGGATTAGTGGAGTCGCCAGGTGGAACTGGGTTGTTTTTGTGAAGATAGCTATGGTCCACCACCAGTAACTAATCTGAGAATGCTTTTGGATTTTCTAAGTTTTATGTGCAGCCTATGGTTTGTTAAAGTATCCTAGACTTGTTTCAACACTTTGCTAGGGTGATGAGAACAAAAAGAGTCTACTCTAAAATGGGTCTATGGACTGCTTGCTTGTTTAAGGTATCTAAAGGACCAAAGAGTCTATAAGAGTTTGCTAGACTATTATGTACTCAGTGTCTCACCATCTCCCACTATGTTAGTGAGCGATGGGATAGGTCTATTGGATAGTAACCTAGAGTTCGGTAGAACAGTAAGGGCTACTAGAGGTTAGTGGAGTCGCCAGGTGGAATGTGGTTGTTTTGAGGTATACTTGTATGGTCCACCACCAATATTGACAAAAACCAATCTAAAGGAGTATTTTGGGGTTTTTTTGAGTTTTATGTGCCTAGAAGGTTTGGAAGAGTTTTCTTATAACTAACTCATCATTTTGCTAAGATGGTGAAAAAGCTATTTTCTACCCTTCAGACAATATCTAGATATACTAAGCTTGATTGAGACTTCAAGAGTTACTAAGGTGTACATAGATTGTCACTAACTCAGAAGGTCCTACTGTGAGTGTCACTATGTTAGTGAGCAGTGGGATAAGTCAATCAGATAGTATTCTTTAAGGTCTCTTAAGGTCTAGGGAATCTAAGCTTTTGTTACTCAGTGTCCCACCGTGATCGCCATTATGTTAGTGTAACGTGATTTGGCCGATTGGCGAGCCAAATGACGATGTAACATCAAACCAAGCTTTGGAGCCCAAGGACCTAGCCTTCCTGGACTCAAAGAGGGCTCTCTCTATTAGATGTAAAAGATATCGGTGTGTTCGCTTATGGTGTTCTGATATTAGGCTAGTTATGAAGTGAGTTTTTTGATTTTTGGTTTTTAAGTTTGTGAGGGATTAAACTGATCAAAGATGTAAAAATGGATAACAAGAGGTCAGATCAATTGGGCTATGGGGTCAAACAGGTCAAGGAAGCTATGAGATGATGATGCAAGGTTGCTGTAGGGCCGATTTGATTCACGGTAGAAGGGATCTTTGGGCAGAATGGAGTAAATGGACATCAAGCTTGTGAAAGACGAGGGATTTCAAGTGTAACTAGTTGATAGCAGACATAAACATGTTATAGCAAGCCATTAATCATGCTAAATGTAACTATGAGCTAATTAACACACAGAAATCAAACATTCCAGCCACGCATAGAAGTATAAGACCCTCTAACTTTGGGAAATAGCTATCAGACTTTGGGGAAAACACATAAGAAGGACTAAAAACTCAAAATACTATGCCGGAACACCTAAACATAGTCTCTAAGTTATTGGGCACTTTGACAAACAAGCTTTCATAGTTTTAGGCAAAGGGCTAGATCGGGACTAGGCCTCCTTGGTTCAACAAGATGATCAACTAATCAGTCAAAGAGAAAATTTTATGGACAGAACTATGGACAGCTTATAGGTAGGCAGGGCACACCATACATACTACTCAACATACATAGAACTTGTAAATAAAACTTAGCAAACAGTATCCTTAAGTTACTAAAGAGCAGTTAAGAATTCTTTAGCATAACTAAGGAAGAAGAAAACATCAAGCTATGAAGATTCAGGAATTTTGAGGTGCCTCCATGGGCATATCTCAAAATCAATCTCTACTGATCTATAGCAGCAAGAATCATGTATTATGAATGAAAACTAGAAGATAAAAACATAGCAAGAAACATTATACCATGTCATGGAATCCATCACCAATCCTTCATCATTCATCAAAAGCATCCAAGAGGCAGTCCAAAAATCATAACACAAATATGTTCTTCAAAGCTCATATGACCAATATATTGATTCTTCTCTCAAGTTCAGCCTCTGATTTACAATGAAACCCATGGAATAAATAGGCTTGAGGGAGGAAAACCTCATGGAGCAACTAGCTATCCCATTGGCCAAGTCAAAATATCTTAACTTGTCCTTGAGGCTTTGCAAAGCCCAAGGCACAAAATATCCCATAAAATATCTAAAAAACTGCTAAAAACGGAAATTATATTGACTTTACATCATTTCCCAAGGATAAAAATAGCTTAACGCACATTTGGGAAAAGCAGATTTTTGAGGTTCAAAAATTACAAAAATACTTCATATTTATGCCTGAAAAAGGTCCCTTGACTTTCTGGATGCAATAGGCAGCCTTCCCGATGTCGAAATGAGGCTCATGATGGCTCGTTGGAAAGCTCTCCGTGTCTACTTTCCGGTGCAACTGAAACCATCTCAATCAGAGGCCTGGAAGTCATCTTTAACTGTACCTGTGTGTAAAAAACCAGGAAATAGCAGACTGCTGATATGGCGGGCAGAATGTGCAAAAAGAGTGCGTTTTTCGCCAATTTGAGGGGGCGAATGATCTCCGAATGCCCTGAAAATCACTGGAGACCTTCTCATAGAATTATGGCATCCATCGGTATCATCCTCCTCCCTTGACAACTCATCAAACTGAAATGGCGAAATTATGAGTTTTCGACCAAAAACCCAAAAAATGCCAAAAAACAAAAAGTTGCCGAAAAAGGCCCAAAATTGGCATGCATGACCCTCAAGGGTCCATAGCAACATGCTCCGAAGCTGAGGCCAAAATATCGAGGGCTGATATGCTTTTCCCTTCTTTCCGTGCTAGGCGCTTCCCCTTTACCTTCTTCAATTTCTCTTGTGCTGCCTTTAGTTTGCGCCGGGCAAACTGATTCAGCTTTTGGAAGTGGTGTGTCCTCTTCCTCTGCGGCTCTAAATCTCTATTCGCCCTTTCAAGCTTCATTTCCAAATGCTTGTTAGCTCTTTCAAGCCAAGCCTCTTTGTTTTCCTCAATTTCCTGCTCAAGGAGTGCAGTGAGAGGAAAGGCTTGGAGCTGGGCTTGCTCTTCTGCTCTCTTCTTTTCCAAGGCTCTTTTAAGCCCGATGGTCCTAGGCCTCTTCCGCCTAGGCTGGTCTTCCTCCTCTTCATCATCAAACTCACCAATGAGCTCTTCAATTCTTGCTTGCGCCTTTTCTGCCTCTTTCTTATACTTAATCACCCATGCCTCATGAACAATTGTGTGCACATTCATTTGTTTGTTTTCAATCTCCAAGAAATGATTGAAATTCCTTGCCCTTTGAAGATCTTGCTCTAATGCCTCAATTTTCCCTTCCTTATGGATTAAGAGATTTTCAAGAAGGCGGGCCTCATTGTCACTATCATCACTTTGGATAGGGATAATAGCTAATTCACCTCCATGCTTTGTACTTTCTCCAATTTTTCTTTTACCTTTGAAAGCCAATCTGGTGCTTTTCCTCCTTGGCATGCTAGAAGGTGTCTTTTTGGGCAATTTCCTCTTGCTAGGAACAATCTTTGTCACTGTTAAGGTGGCAGCCTTAGCTTGCTGTTCTTCATCAATGTCTTGTCCAATTTGTGGCTCAAGAGGTGTTTCAATTTCCTGCCCAACTTGCTGTTCTTCATCTTGCACTTGCTGTTGTCCCTCAATTTGTATCTGCTGCCCTTCACTTTCTGTTTGCTGCTGTTCCTCATCATGGACCTGCTGTCCTTCATCACCTATCTGCTACTGTCTACTACCCTCTCCTTCCTCCTATTGACTTGACTGTCCAGTAGTCATTCTGAGCCTCTTAGGAGTAGGCCTACTAGACAAAGGTACCGGGCGATGGATAGGCTGAGTGGGAGACACATGAACAGGAGGAACAGTAGAGAAGTCTGGATGGCTGATGAATAAGTCCCATGGCACCTCTTTCTTCTCTAGCTGGTATAAGAAGATAATCTTGATCAAAGAATGATGAAAAAGAGAAGGGATTTGCTGAGGTGGAGCCTTCTTTTGGACAGTAGATGCCATTTTCTCTATGCTTTTGGACAAAGAGTAAGGGAGGTTTAGTTGCCTGCTTCTGGTAAAATGCATCAATAAGCGGACATGGTAGGCGTAAATTCGATTAAACCTCCCTTCACAAGTGAAATATTTCATTATGGCTTTCATCAGTGGAGCATAGCTGTCAAGGAGATATGAAAAAGGGAAAATAGCAGTGACAGCCTCCCTATGTTCAGGCTTGATGAAAGGTTTGTAATCCTCTAAGTCAAGATGAGCTTGTTTAAACCACTTTTCGCCATGATACGGGATCTTGGTGGCCTTGGACACATACCTTGGAGAAATTTTGAAATCAAGACCCGCCACTTGGAAGTGCTTTTCTTTGAATCTCAGGGCTCACAAGTGTGTTAGTGGCGAAAAACTCTTGACTTCTTCTATCTTCTGGCAGAAATCAAGGCAGCCTACTTCATGGAAGTTGAAAAGTACAGATGGATGAGAATTAATCTCTCCTATAGAGATGGGCTCATATCTCTTATGTGGACCGCTCCTGCTGTCTTGCCTTGGAGGCATTTTAACCTGAATATGCTTTGGAAGATGCAAACTGCCTTCACTGTGTGTAAAATGCCTTGCTGGAGCTAAACTGTGTCAATATGCTGCTTGGACAGATAAACAATGTGATTTGGATGGTTTGCACAGTGTTACTTTGAATACATAACCTCTGCTACCTTGAAACTTAGCCTTCTACCTTTGAATGTACCTCAGCCAGGCAGATTTCTCAATAGGGTACCATATAACAAAGAGAAGACAGACTGCTGGGAAGTTTTCCTGTGTACAGTGTAAAAAAGTCACATTTTCTTGTGAATTTTCCAGAGGTCAATCAACACACCTACACCTCTGTCTTCAATGTAAAATTCAATTATCAAAAACCTGCTCTTCAGAAAGTGGCCCTACACCTTAAAAACATCTCAGTCAACACTTCTTAGTATGATACAATATAGTGGAATAACGGACAGACTGCATGAGACAGGATGTATACAGTGTCAAATTCACTCTGTTCTGTGAATTTTTAGATGTCAAGCAATACTCCTGTATCTCTGCCTCAAGGTAGAATTTCAAGGATTAACCACCTGTTCTTCTTGGAGTGCAAATAAAACAACAAACTTATGGACATGCAGTCAAACTTCGGTGTAGGTATACAATCAAATTTTACTGCTCTAAACAAGGTGACAGAGTTTGAAAAATGCCTCAAAAAGTTTCAACAAGGCTTGCAAGGGTTTTACTCTGCAGAATAGGCAAGACCCCTTACCCATATAACATCTCTGGTTATGTTAGAAAAGCCTTTGCTTTAGATGGATAACAGCTTGTTAATAAGCTTTGAAAAACACAAAGTTGTGAACCAACAACACAGTGAATATTGTTTCTTTGTGAGGAGCATGAGCAGCCTTCCCCTGTAGTTTCAAACTATAAACTTCTGCTTGATCAAGAATCCTTTCCCCTATTAAACCTCATTGTTCTCTATATGTGTGTTACCCCACCAAAAGGATCGTACACAGGCAAATTTAACCTTCAGTGTGTGCATACATCCGAACTCACTGTTTATGGAACAATGGTGACAGTGTTTAAACAAGCTCCATGGTTTTAATAAGGGCTGTAGCAGCTCATTTCTTCCCATAACCTAAGCTCCTGTTTAAACATGTAAACCCTGTTTCTTTATAAAAAATTCTCCTTTGCCTTTTAGAGGCTTCTTTTGAAGTAGCAGTCAAGATCTTGTAACCAACAAACTCCTTTTAATCAAAACAGAGTTCTTTATAGGAAAAACCTCTGTCTTTCGATTGTTTTGAAGATGAAACAAGCTGCTTTTAATCTCAAAACCAAGTATCCCTGTAGGTGTTTTTTGAATGACACAGTCAGCACTTTATCACAGTTCAACACTTCAGATCATCGTGTAGGAAACACTGTTTTTTAGATATAGTGACAGGTTTAGAAGGTTTTTGAAAACTTTGATACGAAACACCTGTAGTGGTTCAGCACACTGATCTCTTTATAGGTACTTCCAGCAGTGAATTTATCCCATAAACACAACTCCAAACTAGGGCCACAGTTTGAGTTTAAATTTTCATGTTACTTGGCAAATCTTTGAAATCGAGGAGGAAGATATATGAGAATACCTTCAATTTTGATGAGAAAATCCTTTAAGAGGGCTGGAGTAGCAACGGAGGTCTTCAAAGTATGCGCGGCACTCTTTAATGTCAGCACGGCGCGCAAAATTACACCCGGGTGGCCTGTCGGGTGGTCGGGCGCCCTGTACAGGCGCGTCGCGCCACTGTACAGGCGCGTCGCGCATGAACTGACCGTCAGTGTAAACGCGCTCCCAGGCGCGTCGCGCGGGCTTCCAGGCGCGTCGCTCGGCGTTTAACAGTGTAAAACTCTGCAAATTGACCCGATTTCTGCTTTGTTTGATGCTGTGAACACCTTGATTGCCGTTTTGAAAATGAAATCTCCCTCTTCGATTTATTCTTATGTCATTTCAACACAAGTCTTCAACGGTTACTTCTCTCTTTTTTTTTAAATGCAAAACGAGAGAACTCTGTTTTATGCACAGCTGATAGAAAGGTGACCTCCAGTTTTGGTCTTTGGGTGATAAACACCGAACTTCAGACTTTGACAAATAACTCAATAACTTCCACATCACCTTTGCCACTGTTTTAAAGATGCTGGTGATATTTATGAGGCAAAGTAACCCTTCTTTTTAAAACTGTCAAGAGAATACCTGAGTTCTGACTTGTTTCTGAGAGGACAGGGTTTTGTAAACACATTTTGTGATCTCGATTTTTTTTTAACGAGTTTGCCTCAGTTATTTCTCTAACGAGGAGGTCATTTTCTTGACATAATTCGGATTTGGTTATGGTTTCTTGATTACAAGAAGACGCCCCTTTTCCCAAAATAATTTCTGCTGTAGGTACATTACCTATGATATGCATCTTTTTGAATAATAGAAAGATGCATTTGTTTCAAACTCCCAAAACAACGATAACCTATCAAAACCTCTTCTTTGTCTATTCATAAGCGGTATGCCTATTTACCATGTCCATATGAAAGGATAAGCTTGTAAAAACAGGAAAAACAGGGTTCTTTGATACACAGTTACCATTTTGCTTTGACCAGTGTATTGACCCTTTTTGTAATAGAACCATTCCATAACTCGACTATGTTCACTTTTTTACCTTCTTGGTGATTATTTAACAAGGAAAAACCATTCAGAATGTGTCAAAAGAATTTGAAAAGCTTTGAAAACCATTTCTTGAAAAGCGCTCCTTTGGACTTTTGGCATGTGGCAGTGGATTGTTGTTTGATCTTTTCCCTTAAGGAAACTGCCCCCTTTTTGGTATCAATGGAATATATATTCATAATGTTCCCTGTCCATCATGATGTATATTTTGAAAGACATTTTCCTATGGGTAATGCATTTTGAAACAAAAACACCATCTTTTATCTGTGTAAAAGACTTTTGCTCTCTTCCTTTGTATCCTTCCACTGCACCTTTTGACCAATCAGTTTTCAAAAACACTCAATGCCTTGGCCATCTGCTCATAAATGGAGGAGTCTCTTCATCAGGTAAAGTATCTGAAGGTTGTTTGACAAATCTGTTTGACCCAGATTTTCCCTGGATGTGATGGTAAGCAAACCATCTTAAAAAACATCAAGACTGGCACCTCCGCTTGCAATCATCACTGTGCTTCAGAAAAAACCCTAGCCAAAATGTAGTTGTCTCACTGTACTGCTTTGAGGAGAACTGAGATGTCATTAATTGCTTGGTCATCTTATGACAAATTGTTTGAAAGATAGTCTCTATGACTATGGAGTTCAGTGCCTTTTGAAAAACAAAACACCTTTCCTTCTACCTGTGTAATGACATGTTTTGTCAGCGCCTCTTCAATTTGATCTTGTGGACCAGCAGGCTGCTTATGATTGGAATTTTTACTAATGACCCGCCTTTCTAAAGTTCAACAATTCACATGATTTGAAAGCTTCAAATGACCTCCTTTATCAGACCAGACTCTTTTTTCCTTTGAGCTAGCATATTTCAAACTCTATCCCTGTTATGATCATCACTCACATTCATAAAACCTGGAGATATTGTTTCACTGTTCAGTAAAAGGCAAACCTGGACTTTTTCAATCTTCAAAGTCAATACTGGCCAGTGCCCTCTGCTTGTGGATGAAGGAGGCGCCCTAACCCTCTGCTTGTAAATGAAGGAGGTTATGGGCCATGACAATTTGCCAGTTTGCTGTGACAGTGGTGTCTTTCTGTGATTTTCATGCTGGAAAGAACTGTAAGGTCTTGATGAGTGACTCTTTGTTTTGCAGCTTCATCTCGGGTTCATGCTACATTTAGAAGAAGCTGTTCCTCTAACTGTAGATTCAAGCATTTCCTCCTGAGATGAAGTTATATTTCCTGCTCTTTGCAAAATCCATAAAACACTGTGAAACACCTAATAGTCAGCTTGAGATTGGGGTTTATGCAGTGCTGAGACCTAGGGATATAAGTGGCGCGACTTAGAGCTGTTTGTCAATTTCATTTGCAGAGTGGGAGGTCAGTTATGGTTGGTCTGTAACAGATGGAGGCTTTTTGGCTTTTTGATGATCGCCAAGGGTAAAATGTCTTAAAGTGCCACTTCCTAACATAGGGGAGACTTTTGAAACAGATTTGGATTTGCCTTTTAAAGCTGATGGGCAGACCAGTAGGGCTGAAGCTAGATAGGATAGGGATAATGAGGTTTTGATTTTTACATGGGTGGACTGAAAAGTAGAAAGGCGAAAAAAGTTTTAGGAGGGTTTTCTAGATGACATATTGACATAAGGAAATCAGTTTCTAGAAAACTCAGCTGTAGATATAGTCATCACTAACATGTAAAAAATACTGATGGCTAACATAGACCTATAACTGAAACTTTACATTCTAATGACTCCATTCCCTCCTCTTCTAATTTGGCCTCTAATCCAAATGAAAATGTTAAACCCATCCCAAAGGAAGAAAAACCGCCAGCCAGTGGTAAAGAGCCAAAGGAAAGTCTCGTAGAGAAGCCTCCTCCTATGTTTAGCCTTCAGAAAGAGCTAGAAAAAGTAAAAATCCCCGTCCCTTTGACTGAACTCCTGAAGCAACTAGCCTATTAGGCTCAAGTGTCATCATTCATGCTTCCTCAAGGAGTTGCTCCAATCCCAGATAGTTTAAACCTCCAAGAAGAAAGGCCCATGGTTGTGTTTGGTCCCAATGTTGAGGAATTAGATTCTTAAACTCCCCCTTTCTATGTCTCCTTAGTAATTCATGACCTGTTATTGCATACCTGTATGCTGGATTCTGGAGCATCTCATAACCTCCTGCCCCTGTCAGTGATGGAACAATTGGAGCTACAGATCACTCGCCCATATAAATATCTCTACTCTTTTGATTCTAAAAGAGTCAAATGTTTGGGAATGATCAAGGATTTGGTGGTAAATCTAGCCCAAATCCTAGCTAAGAGCGTGGTAATGGACATAGTAGTGGCTGACATCCCAGCTCGGTTTGGGATTCTGTTATCAAGATCATGGGGTACAAAAATTGGAGGATCTATAAAGCTGGACCTAACCTATGCGACCATTCCTGTGTTTGGAGGCCAAGAGAGGAGATTATACCAGGAAACAAGGTTTGTGAAGATGGTCACTAAAGCTGATAATTCAGTAAATTCACCAGTGTACAACAAAGAGGGTGAGTTTTCTTGTCTAATGCTTGAAGAAGACCAAGATTAATTGCAAGAGCCATCTTTCTGTCAAGTAAAGACCAAGCAGTTTTCAAGTAATGAAGAAGGTGGGATTTGGACCTTGCACTTTGACGGAGCCAACTCAAAGGAAGGGAATGGAGCTGGGGTCCTCCTTATCTCCCCTACTGGACAATTGGTCCCATTATCTTTCAAATTGGAGTATGAAGCCATGAACAATGTGGCCGAATTTGAAGCCTTGATGCTAGGTCTACAAATAGCAAAGAACATGAATATTCAGAGCTTGAAGGTTTTGGGAGATTCAGAACTGGTGGTGAGACAAGTAAGAAATCAATGTCAAGCCAAGCACCCATGACTGAGGGCTTATAGAAATGAGGTATGGGACTTGGTAGATAATTTCTTCTCAGCATTTAATATTCAATTCGTACGAAGAGACCAGAACAGAATGGCGGATTCTATCGCAGTAGATGCAAGCACTTTTCGACCACCTCAGAACCCCCTCTTGAGGTGTGAAATAAAGGTTCGCTACAGTCCTTCCATCCCTGACAATGTCAAACACTGGCAGGTGTTTGAAGATAAAGAGAAATTAAAAAGATTCATGGAGACTGTTGGGGAATTCTCCAATATGGACATAGATGCTTGCGATGAAGAGACTAGGGAGCTTCCTCCGAATAAATGGCAGGATACCGTAGCTGGGCACAAGGTGCTGCAGCTCAAAGGAAATATAATACCCAGAGGACTGGTCCCCCTGGAGAGACTATTTTATATGAATGATGTCCCGATCTGACCAAGGAAGGTTGTTGAAGAAAATCAGGTAGATGACCTGAACCTCGGGACAGAGGCCGATCCCAAGATTGTGAAATTGTCTGATAAGGTACCCGAAGAATACAAAGAGAAATATCGAGAGCTATTTCAAACATATAAAGACGTATTTTCTTGGTGCTATCAAGATTTGAAGACCTTTGATATTATAATTATCCAGCACAAGATTCCATTAAAAGGAGATGCTAAGCCACACAAACAGAAATTAAGGCAGATTAATCCTTTACTCCTTCCTTCAATTAAAAAGGAAATTAAGAAACTGTTGAAGGCTAAGATTATTGTGCCATTAAGATATTCTGAATGGGTGGCCAACCTGGTCCCAGTCCGAAAGAAGAACGGAGAAATAAGGTTGTGTGTGGACTTTCAAAACTTGAACAGAGCATCTTTGAAAGACAATTATCCACTTCCCAAGATGGACCATATATTGCAGAAGGTGGTAGGATCTTCACGAATGTCCATGATGGATGGATTTTCTGGGTATAATCAAGTAGCAGTGCTTCCGAAGAACCAAAAGAAAACCGCATTCACCACTCCTTGGGGAACGTTTATGTATGCTCGAATGCCGTTTGGATTGATCAATGCGGGGGCTACATTTCAAAGGGACATGGACATTGTTTTTGTGGGGGAACAAGACAAATTCTTGGTGGTGTACCTGGATGACATCACAGTCTTCTCAAAGGATGATGCTGAACATATAGAGCATTTGAGCAGAACCTTTGACAAGGGCCGCAGGTATGGATTGTCCTTAAACCCCCAGAAATATTTGTTTGCTTTAGAAGAGGGTAAAATTTTGGGGCATATTGTAACAAAGGTAGGGGTAAAAATTGACCCAAAATGGGTAGAAGTCATAAATGGTATATCCTTACCCAGAAACAAGAAAGAGGTCCAGGTTTTTCTTGGACGTATCAACTTCTTGAGAAGATTCATACCGAACTATGCAGAGATAGTCTGGTACATAACTGAGATGTTGAAGAGGGATAATGAAGTAAAATTGACTACTGAGTCACGGGAAGCTTTTAACAGAATAAAAATGCTTTCGCAGAAGCCCCAGTATTAGCAGGACCTGATTATGCAAAACCCTTCATGATACTTTCGTTTACATCCCCCCACACCGTCGTAGCTGTATTATTGCAGAAGAATGAGGAGGGGCATGAGAAACCTATCGCCTTCTTCAGTCAAGTGCTCCGCGACGCAGAGCTGAAGTATAATATCCTATAAAAACAGGCCTATGCCTTGGTCAAATCCCTTAAGGCTTTTCGGATGTATGTATTGCAGTCAGCTATAACTGCATTTGTACCCACATCGGCTGTAAAAGACATATTGATTCAGGGAGATAGTGAAGGAAAGAGAGGTAAATGGATAGCTAAGATACATGAGTATGAGTTGGAGATACGCCCCACTAAGCTAATAAAGGGATAGGGATTAGCCAAGATCCTTTCCTAATCAAACTGTCAGGCTTTGGGGATAAATTTGTCTATGGTGGTCAATGAAGACGCTGGAGGAGCAGATGAGCAGCGCGGGATAGAAACTGCTACAAAAAAGACCCATATGAAGTACCTTCTCAGTGCCTGGTACAAGGAAATTGTAGAGTACCTCTTGACTCTTAGATGTCCTCCAAGCTGCGACAAGACAAAGTATAGAATGTTGAGGCTAAAATCTCAGAAGTTCATCGTAGCAAATGGTCATTTGCACTAGATAGATCCATCAGGCATACTACTTTTATGTCTCATAGAAAATGAAGTAGAAGAAGTGATGGCAGAATTCCACGAGGGCATCTGTGGTGGCCACTACAGCTGGAGGGCCATGACACACAAGATTCTGAAAGCAGGCTTTTTCTAGCCCATACTTTTCAGAGATGTTTATGCTTGGGTAAGGGCCTGTGAAAAGTGTCAGAAATTTGCTGAAAGGCAGAAGTTCGCACCTCTGCCTATGATCCTGGTACACATAGAAGAACCTTTCCAGCAGTGGGGAATTGATTTCATCGGCGAAATTCATCCTGCCTCAAGCGGGCAACACAAGTGGATACTAACAACCACTGATTAATTTAATAAATGGGTTGAGGCCGTGCCCTTAAGGAATGCTACAGACACAGTGATGATCAAGTTTCTAGAAGATAACATTATCTCAAGGTTTGGCTGCCCTGCTAAGATTGTCACAGAAAATGCTCAGGATTTTAAGTCTGTCAAATTTATCAAATTTTTCCAACAATATAATATTGTATTAGGACACTCTACTGCATATTATCCATAGGGAAATGGATTGGCCGAATCCTCAAACAAAACTCTGGTAAGGGCATTGAAGAAGGCCATAAATGAAAACCATAAGAAATGGGATTCACAGCTCAAGTTTGCGCTATGGGCAAACAGAATCACTAGTAAGAGGTCAACAGGAAAATCCCCATATGAATTTTTATATGGTAGAGCAGCGGTTTTCCTGATACAATTGGCCTTACCTGTGGCTATATTCATGTAGGATTGTCAAGAGGAACCAAATGATCTTACCAGAAGAATAAATCAGTTAGTAGAGCTGGAAGAGACTCGAAGTCAAGTAAATCAGAGGTTGACTGAGTACCAAGAGAAAATGAAAGACCTGTTTGATCAGCATGCTAAAGATAAAGAGATGCAAGTTGGAGATCTGGTGCTATGATGGGACATAAGAAGGGCTGAGAAAGGAAAGCATAGAAAGTTCGATCCTCTATGGTTCGGACCTTTCAAAATTGCAGAAGCTGGAGGAAACAATACTTTCAGACTAGAAAATTTGCAGGGTGATCTACTTGAAGCCCCTGTGAATGGGAAATTCTAAAAACCCTTTTTCCAGTATTGATTCAGGCTGAAAGGTCTGCTATATGATATTGCACATTATTCAGTTGCTTTTATTATGATGTTTTTTGTTTTGAGTTGTCATGAAGGAAGAAGAGAAGGCATCAG